>OY776675.1:52491912-53691912 GCA_963675555.1 Leptura quadrifasciata
ATACTTACACGAATAAAGTTCTATTCTATTCTATTCTATTCTAATAGTAAAAAAGACGCTAGGAAATTCTATAGGACTGTGAATGAACATACGAAGGAATTTAGGCATATGTAAGGAAGAAACAGGAGAGGTGCTGATAGATAAAACCTAAATAATGCAGAGATAAAAAGAGTATTTTGAAAAGCTGCTAACCATAGGAAGCGAAGAGGGGGATGAGGAAATAATAACGTATTATACTGCGGAGACCGAAGAAAAGAGCCTACGTATGAAGAGGTAGAAAAGTCACTAAATGTTTAAAAGACCACAAAGCCCCTGGGCGGGATGGAATAATGGCCGAACTGATAAAAGAGGGGGTGCCGCACTATGGAATAGAATATACATAATAATTTTGCAGATATGGAGAGGAGAAGGAATTCCAAATGAGTGCAAAGTTGATATAATACAGCCTATACATAAAAAGGTTGACAAAACAGCATGTAACAACTACAGAGGTATAACTCTTCTAAATGTCACCTATAAGATATTCTCTGATGTACTACATAATAGGCTCGTTACATACTCGGAAGAAATCCTCGGTGAATACCAATGCGATTTCAGAACTGGCCGATCTACCACTGATCATGCCTGTACCATAAGGCAAATACAAGAAAAGTGCTACGAGTATGATATAAACTGTATATAGACTTTAAGCAGGTTCTTGATGAGGCAAACAGAAATATAACGTTGAGAGATCTAACTTTACTAGGTATCCCGGCAAAACTGGTGAAGATGGTTGAAGCGACTCTAGCTGGCTCTAGAGCAACTGTCCGAGTACAAGGAAAGTTGATAGAAGAGTTTGATATTAGTAGTGGTATCAGACAGAGAGATGCGCTCTCTGCTAACTTATTTAATTTAGTACTGTAAGCGACCATCAGAAATGTGGCCCCAGGGGACTTAATTGCCACAAAATGTGTCCAAATTGGCGCATATGCTGATGATAACCCAAAGACTAATAACACTGAGTAATGAGACACAAAAGAAAGACGAAATACATGTATTGCAGCAGAAACATCAACAATAACAAAATTAACCTTAACCTTAAGATCGAAGGATATAAGTTTGAGCAAGTTGGAACTTTTACATACTTTGGCTCAACAATTAATGAAAACAATAAGAGTACCTACGATATAAAAGTTAGAATCATGAGTAGCAATAGGAGCTATCACGCGTACAGGGAGTTCATGAAAAGTACAACAAAGGATCTAAGATAAAGTATAGCCTGCTGTTCTTTAATTCACCATTAATTTAGTGTTAATAACAAATTAAAGCCCACCAGCAAGTGCTAACGGCTAGCTGATCTGGTGCGGGGCGTTGGCGTGAGTTCTTTTAATTTTAATTAAATAGAGGCCAGAGTTTGGTGTATCTACATACATTTGACAACACCAGCACAACTGGTCTGTTCTGTTCTCAAGTAGGTTATACAAATAAAATTGATACTATTAAGGGCGCCACCCGCAAGAAAAATTAGTTAATAATTAACCCACTTGAAGACAAGTTTATGCGGGAAAACCTGAAAAAAACTTTATTATTTGGATGGAGATTAATAAGAAAAAAATATAGTTTATTAACAAAATATTTTCAATTTATTTTCTTATGAATTTAGACACAATAAAATAAGGAAAGCTTAAAAGATAGATAGATAGATAGATACTCTCACCACTCATCAATCACCCAAATAAATTTTGAAGCGAAATTTACGAACAGTCCTACTGTAGCTCCACAAGATGTCCTCCACATGTACACCATGGACCACACCTTCTGCCAAGGAACCTCTATAATTTGCGGTGTAGTTCTGACGTTGAAATATACTTTGTCTCGCAGACAAATATTGAAAGATAGTCGCCCAATCCAAAAGTGATAATGATTGACTACTTAGAGTGTAAATCAAATATTTATTATGGTCATCCAGGGTGAAAATTACATTAACTTGACGACAATCACAAAATACCATATACAACGTATTTTGTATTTTACTTATAATAAATCTGAAGAAATATGTATTGCAATTAAATATTGCACGGGAAACAGAACTGATTAAATTAAATTTAATCCGATGCTAGACTAAATCAATTAGCCAGATAAATCCTGGATATAAAATATTCGTAAATATTAAATATTTGTCAATATAAAAAATTAATTAAAAAATTAATATATTCGTCGACAGAACTACAGGGCAAGGGAAATAAAGAGAAAAAAAATATATTAACATGTGCTAATTACAGAATAAAGTTGAAATATAAAAATTTAGATTATTAACAGTTAATTAAAATAAATGGATAATAAAGTCTAATTACCTCTCAAATAGATGATTGCACTGATAATTGCGGATATTCAAAGTTGTAAATTATTTTACTAATGTATCTCACGAGAGTGTACTGATTTTGTCGATAAAGAGCAGGAAAATGATCTGAGATTTTGAAATTAGTTATAAGGTAAACTTTTATCATTATTAGTATTGCCAACATAAATCCTAAAACTATCTTGAGATAACAGAAATACCTAAAAATTAATAATAGTAAAGTTAACAATTGATAGTGATTGTATATTACACCAAAACTGATTTTCCTAACATGTGACGATAATAAGAAAAGCCTGTAAAAGTAAACAAACAACGTTATTTATAAATCGTTCAGTGATTCGGTTTATCTCTAGATGGCGATACTGCGGTTAGACTGCATGTACTACATTTCTATAGCTCTGTGATGAAGTTAGTTGGCAAATGTCAAATAACAGCTGATTGTGAGAACGACAAAAGCATTGTGCATTGTGCATACAATTATGATTAACAAATGCATACGATTATATAATAATATGTATCTCATATAAAATGAGATTTAATTAAAGGTAAGTTAAAGAAAGTTAATCATATACACTGTTAAGTCAATTAAAGAATAAGAAAATAATGTAGGCTCATCACTAGTTTACTTTATAAAACAATGTATATTGATTCTTAATATTAATAAAATACAATTAAAAATATAAAACTACTTTAGGGTTTCAGGCAGGAGTCCATGGAGACATGTGTGGAACACCGTTGAGAGCTATAACATACCAAATAACTATCAATAACTAATAATAACAAAATGACAAAGTTCTAAGTGTTTAAATTGAAAATAAATTGGTATAAGAACAATACTCTGAATCATTAAAGGATGAACGGTTATATTATATCTACAAAACTGTGTCATACGCGTATACAGTGTGAGAAGAAAATGGAATTTTATAAATTTTTTTAAAAATTCGTAGCAGGAACGCTACAAAAGATTAACAACACTATAAATAAGACCTGTTGTTACATATGGCTATGAATCTTCGACATTGACAAACAACGATGAAATGCACTTCAGAATATTCGAGAGGAAAATTTAAGGAAAATATTTGGCCAAGTACTGGAAGAAGACGGCAGGAGAATCAAGATGAGCCATGAACTTGATAGGCTGATAGACGGGGCAGATATAGTAAAGTTTGTTAAGGCACAGCGAATACGTTAGTTAGGACATGTGGAGAGAATGAGAAAAGTAGTGGAGTGGAAACTCCCAGGAAGCAGAGCAAGAAGAAGACCTAGGAAAAGATGATTAGATGATGTTAGAGAGGATCTGGAAGTTATGAGAGTAACGAATTGGAGAAGAAAGGCAGATGATAGTGACGAATGGCGACAACTGGTGAAGCGGGCTAAAACCCACCAAGGGTTGTAATGCCAAAGAAGAAGTAGTATACTGGATGTATCTGATTCGATACACCGATTAAATGTACTTTAACACCAAATTATGTAAGTCTGATCAAGAACAACCAGTTGTGACAAATCTGATAAATATCGAACATTACATAAACCTCCTTGGTAGAACCAGGCGAATATGCATGGCGGGAGGGCGCGGTGCTAATTGAGGGACCTTATGCAGACAGTTCCCACTCGACGAAGAACGCATTGTATATATCAAAAACTTAGGTTTCTTTAATTTAAAGAAAAATCAACAAATATATCTCACCAAACTGAAACCCCATCGAAAAAACTCGTTCGAGACAACTAGCTGCAGCGACAAAATCCCAGCTGCCTAGTGTGGCATTTTCTACCGGTTTGGACCCAAACAGCATTTGAACATTGAGCCAATGCCATTGTAAGCGACCCGACGTCGGCAACCAATGTCCACGCGACCAATTTCCGACCCGTTTTTACACCAAAATGAGGAATAAAGATTCGAGTTGGTCAGACATTGGTCACTAATTTCCTAGTTATAAACATTTGTGTACTTAGCGGGACGTCGTGTCATCTGTATTGCATAGAACTGATTTGCGACGAAATCCGGTATAGTATATAATATTGTATAAATAATTCTAAACTGGCTCCCTCTTTGCGAATTATGGCCAAACTTAGAACTTTAGTTTCTTTGCTGCAATAAAAATAATGAAATAATGCATGGCGTTTTATTTTGTTGTGTTTTATAGACAAAATAAATTCACGTTGCTAGCGAAAGATGCTCAAAAATGACAAACGCATTACATTTTACTGATAAATATGATTGAGCTAGGTTGAAAAATATTCGATCCCCAAAATGCTAGTTAAAAAACGAGAATAGTGTCCTTTTATTGTCGATGGTCAAGGAACCTTGCGTGAAAATCGGTTCGCCGCCTCCCACGATAAATATTTAAAACTTGCTCACAATCACTTTTTATTATTCATATTGTAATTTTCATAATGAATAATTACACGTGTACTTGTGCGCGCATACGTATAATAACGAAAATGACGGGAAATCGCCGCACGCGTGTATACACCAAAAATGACAAAAAATCGGCTAAATTAAAAAAAGTTATTTTTTAGTACATCCTGTAAAAGTACATAAGAATACCTTCATTTTGATTAAAAATAAAATTCGTTCGATCACTTGGGCAAATTGGGGAAAGTTTTGAAAATTTGTACTGAAAATTGAATTGTATTACTTTTTTTTTGCTAAAATTTGCCGGGCTATTTCATGGTTATATAGGTTACTTTCAACTAAGATTTCATCAAATTCTGTTTAATTTTGTCCAAGTTAGCCGTAATTCAATTTTTGACGTTTTTTCAGTATATTTACATACATATAATAATAATAATAATAATAATAATAACTTTTATTTGCAGTTCATAACACAATTATTATTTTTTACAAAGAAAAAAAAATTACATTTTAACTTAGTTATGTGCTACAAAAGAACTGAAAAACAATAAGCATTGATCTAAGTTTCAGCCCCAATCCACTGACATTAATTAAATAATTAAATGTTAGCACTTCAAATTAATTTATAATACAATACCTAAATATTCAATTATTCACTGAGTAAGAGTAATAGAGGAGAGAACTACGGAAAATCTTAAACTAAAAATTAAACTTGAAATAAACAGGTAAGGCCATTTTCATCTGAAATAAAATGTAAGGTATATATGTATGACTTAGTTTCATTTAAGGAGTTAAGAGAAATTTTTTGCACATGATTTTAAACTTAGGAAATTTAAAACTTTTGTAATCAAACGGTACTTTATTGTATAATAGGAATATGTTAGCATCTACGGTACAAAGTAGTTCTATAATGCGGAGGTGATATCAGCCCTCTGAATCTCAAGTTGAAGGTATGGACGTCACTGCGGTATTTAATTTTATTATATAAATATAAATATATATATCGTAGGAGGCGGTGAACCGATTTTCACGAAATTTGAACAGAACGTTCCTTGAAAATCTACAATAAAATGGTACCATTCTCATTTCTTAACTAGTATTTTAAAGAGTCCAAATTAATTAAAACTGAAAAACAACCCATAAAAATTACCAATTTACCCCTTTTCGCGAAAAAAATGGTTCCTCCACCTACTCAATGCGGAAAACTCAGGGTATTGTTAGCTTCACCAAAACAAACTAATTTTTCTATGTCGTGTTGCTCCGTGTAAAAATTTCTGTCGCCTTATTATCGGATATTTTTACTCCACTATAGGTATCGCTTGATTCGGATAAAACATCATATATTCTGTTCTTGCGGCACACTTATTTTTATTATTTTTCACATAAAGGGAAAATATTTCGACCTTTCAAACACAATATAACCCATTTTGATTAAATAAATATTAATGACGGTTTGAAATGTCAAAACTGAATAAACAATAAAATAATTATTTTCGTGGCCTATCTTGTTATTTTTGTTTCACCTGTGTTTTGACACGCATGGCTCACTATAATAACGATGACTTCACAATAATAGAAAGGAAAAAAAGGTACAGAAATAAACACAGAGAACCCAACAAAAAATGTATGCTGAAGCAGCCAATAATGAGGAATTTACAGGGATTAAGCCAAAAGTATGGATCTACCTATACAGAGTGAAACTGCATGTTAAAGCAGGACTATTGAAAAATACATAGGGAAAAAACTAGGGATGGCTGAAGATGACGATGAGGAAATAGTAGTGAATGAACTTAATTCTGAAAATAAACGTCTCAACTGCTTCATGGTAGGTGCTGCCTATGATTATAAAGAAAACTTATATAGTGTAAGCTTCTGGCCTGCAGGTGTTGGGTTTAGGAGGTTTGATTTTAGGCGTTATCACGACTACAATAGAAAATCTGAAAATGTAAACGAACATTTTTTATAAGCACACCTATACCAAATAATTCAGTGACCAATAATAAAACAATCAACCATGCGGCCACTCTAAATATTTCAAGTTGTACAAATATAGAAAACTCTCACTTAACTGTAAATGAAAACATTTTCACTTCTGGAAAAACTTTCAATTCTAGATATAAAACCATGGATGTTAATATTCTACATTTAAATATACAAAGCATTCGCAATAAAGTTAATGAGGTAGAAGCATTCATTGAGCATAAATGTGTGCTCTTTGACTTTCTTTTAATTAATGAACATTGGTGTACCCAAGATGAAATTAAGTCAGTAAGCTTAAATAATTATAATCTGGTCTCTGAATTTTCCCGATCTATCTGCGCACATGGAGGTGCAGCAATATATGCTTTAACCAAGCATAAATGTTCAAAAATGACCCAGATAAATACACTTTCCGATGAGCTAAACTGCGAACTAGCAGCAATCGACACTGAAACCACTCATAATGACTGTTTATAGATCCCCAAATAGTAATTTTGATATATTCTTTGAAAAAATCTCATTTGCTTTAGAAATGCTTGTAAAAGGCAACAAAGTGTTATTTGTCTCTGGTGACTTCAATATCCAATTTCAAAATAAAAATGACCGTCATGATCTAATGCTAATAAACATATTTAGATCTTTTGGTCTTTCACCGACAACTCATGCAATCACAAGAAAAAATCACTGTCTTGATAATATTTTTACAAATGTTCATTCTACTAATTACGAAGTAAATATAATTGATACTTTATTATCAGACCACTTAGACATTCACTTAAAAGCTATTTATTGGTGTTATTTCAGATGCAATTAATGAAGCCTTTCCCCCAAAATCTAAATTAATAAAGACAGAAAATCATCATCAGATCAAATGGTTTAATAATGAATTGCGCGAATTGAGAAACCGACTTGAATTTTTACAAGAATTTACTAAAACTAACCCTACTCCGGATAATATATCAACTCTCAAAAGATTTAGATCTTACTATTCTATGGAATTAAGAAGACATAAAATACAAGCACATGACCAATATATAGCATCAGCAACAAGCTATGTGGAAACTCATTAATAGAAGTAAAAGTAGTTCTCACCAAATTACTGATAAGATCACATCAAATGATTTTAATAATTATTTTGTTAATGTAGCTGAAAATATAGTAAATGAATTGCCACCAAGCAATAACACCTATGCGGACTTTCTTGAAAATTTTGTACCTCCAAATACATTTAACTTCTCTGTAGTTTCCACTGAGTCCTTACTTTCGACTATAAATAACCTCAAAAATAAAGAATGTAAAGATGTCTATGATATGAGCACGAGAATAATCAAGTCAATCAAACATTCCATATTGTTACCATTAACGGCATTAATAAACTTAAGCATTATTAACAAGGTATTTCCCGATTGCTTGAAAATAGCAAAAGTTGTTCCAATCTATAAAAAGAAAAATAACCTAGATGATCCCACCAACCAAAGGCCTATTTCTGTCATATCAACTTTAGGTAAAATATACGAGCTTGTCTTAAAATTGCAATTAATTAATCACTTTGAGAGTCGAAACTTATTTAATCCTAATCAATTTGGATTCAGAAAAAACTTATCTACTACACTAGCAATAGACAAATTAACCACTATAATCAACCCAGGTTACGAGCATAAACAGTACATTTGCTCTAAGTTTTTAGATCTCACTAAAGCGTTTGATTGCCTATCGCATCAAATCTTGTTAGACAAACTAAAGTTTTATGGCGTCACATATGACAGCGTCTTGCTAATCGAATCTTATCTCGAAAATAGGCAACAGTATGTTATTTACAACAATATTAAATCAAACAGACTTAGCGTGAATACCGGCGTCCCCCAAGGATCAGTTCTGGGACCAGTTCTGTTTCTAATCTACATAAACGATCTGCCACTATCGTTAGATGGTTCAACTTCTACCATTTTATTTGCTAACGATACAAGTATCACTGAATATGATATGAACCTAGATACGCTATTAGAAACAATGTTAGAAACCGAATCAAAGATATATAGCTGGTTTCTGGCAAACAAACTGAGTCTGAATACCGCTAAAACTGAGACGATGGTTTTTAGTCTCAGAAATATCAATGAATTAGATAGCCAAGATCCAATTAAATTTCTTTGCGTGTATATAGACTACAAACTATCTTGGGAAAGTCATACCGATTATGTCAATAAAAAAATTGCTAAAAACATTTTTCTACTTCGCAGCTTGGCGCATCGGGTGTCATCAACAACTCTCATCACTGCCTACCATAGCCTCATCCACTCTGTGATATCCTATGCTCTACTAGTGTGGGGACATGCTAGTTCCATGTCTAATGTGTTCGCCATGCAAAGACGAGCAATACGAGTAATAGCAGGTCTGAAATTCAGAGATGATTGCAAAGCTAAATTTGTAGAATTAAAAATATTAACTGTTCCTTGCACATATATTCTACATTGTTTGCTGTATATAAAAAATAACTTAAGCACACTTCAAACTCGTGACGAAATTCATTCATATGAAACTCGACACTGTAATCACTTGTCTACAAACTACTTAAGGCTATCAAAAACTAGAGATGGTACTGCATACTGGGGCATCAAGTGTTATAATGCCCTATCTCAAGAGATTAAACAGCTTAAATTTTTAAACAGTAATTTGTCCGCAATATAATGCATGAAACCGAAGTTGAAAATGTTTCATATTTTATATATATATATATAACTTATGTGTTATTAATTTTATTTATTTAAATTTTAAATGTCTTATTTTTTTACACTGTGAAATATTTTGTGATTTCTAATGTTCAACTATATATTTTTCAATGTTTGACTTGTGTAAATATGGATGTATGTTAGCACCAATAAATTGTCATTGTCATTTTCTTGCAATAAAGCAGCTCATTTGCATTTTGAATGTCAAATACGCCAAGAAGCATTTAAGATAGAGCTATAGAATATTATATATTTGAAATCAGGAGAAAAAGATCTTCTCGAAAATACAATAATGTTGCATTTAAAAAATATATTTATTTCGTATCACGTGACCTATAGATGATATTGTCTTTTATCACGTTTTGATAAAATATAGATAAGATCCTACAACTTTTATATGAAACTTTTTTTTCTATTTTCAATAATAATATAAATAGATGGGGGGGCTCAATATATAGTGAATAACCCTGTACGTACTTATTGCTTATTCTTTTATTATTGTTTTCCAAAGCAAAAAACCGTTTAGTATGCTGCAGAATGTCTGAATCCATTTTCAAGTGTGAATGATATTTTCACGGACAGTTTAGCTTATTCTTAACGAAACATTGTCTTTTATAGTTTATGCACTTGAAAAGAAAGAGGATACATCGAAAAACGATTTTTGTAAATATAGCACAGGAATGCTCTCCATCTCGCATCATTTAATTTTGATAATAACAGTTTGACGAAATTCGACCCACCAGTGTAAAAAGTGAACGGTATGAAATAAAATGCCCCACAATTTACAAATATCTATGTAATTATCAGTTGAAAATAAGGAGGAATTGGACCGAATTTGAAGACGGTACAAAAATGCGAGCTATTTTATCTTTTACAGTAACTCAAATTTGATATTGAGGTTTACGCTTCTCAAACTTATTTTTATCTTCAATAATAAGCAGATAATTTTATACGCGTAAATTTGACTTTATTACTGAATATCAATTTGAGCAACTGTACTGATTTGCAACTGTAAAAGTCTTTTACTGCCGCTCAAGAGAGATTGGGAGAAAAATTAACAATACTTATTTCGTTACTTATTTATTTAATTCGTAACTTTGTGACTTGGTTTTTCTTGCTGGACTCACATCACTCGTTCACCAGATACATCTTCAACACAAAAAATGTCACTTTTATTCTGTATAAAACAAATTTATTCTCAGTTATCTTAATGTACTCTTAATATGCTGCAGTCGCGCACATTTCTCGGTATTGGTGGGTGTAAATTTTAGCAACAAGTGCGGTTTTCAGCTGTTTCAATGTCTACCGTGATTTAAAATGAAGTAAAGATTGTACTCTGCAAGAGCTGCATTTGCTCTGTATGTCATTAGAATTCACTCTTTTCTTCAAAAGAACCATACTTTGTATTATATTAATAATAATGATCTGTATTGATCTGTATGACTCTTAGTTTATCTCTTCTCCAACTCACAACAGACATTTTCAGTTTTGGTTGATTCCCGTAGGGCTTGTGGATCTCGAGATATTTAAAAAAACCATGAACACAGGCTAAAAATGTAATTGCTTAAATACACAATGCCTTAATCTTGCCGAAACTGTAAAACTGAACTGTGAAGTTAATTTGACTCCTAAGCACATGAAAACAAGAAAGGTGGCCTAATCAGTCAGTTCATATTTCGGATTTTTAAAGTCCTAATTTGACTTTACTCCCTGTTCACATAGATGTAGCCAATAAAAAAAATTGGTCCGACACAAATCGGATAAACATTCCCGGACTACCTAATACTGACATTCCACATTTCGCTGTTATAAATTACATTTCAAATCTGTGTGCCAAATAGAGCAACGTAAAGTACTCTGGTAAAGTGCTTTGAGTAGCACTTTTAGGGCTTCAAGAACTGTGCTTCAATTACTTTTAAGAGAGAGTATTTATTTGGTATTTAAAATTTGAATTATTTTGCGTAAGTACTTGGGGCTTTAAAGCCCTTTCAGAGGGCTTCAATTACTTTAAAAAGTGATTCAATTACTTTTAAAGTAATTGAAATCCTCTTTAGTACTTCAATAATTACTTTGAAAAGTAATTGAAGTCCTTTTGAAGTGCTTGAAGTATTTCTAAAGTTGCAAGCTGTTTTTAAAATTCATTCAAAGCCTTTCTAGACAAGTCTCGTCATGAATTGTCAGGTACACAGGAACTAATAGAAAAACAGAATTAAGCCTGTGTTGCACATTCGAAAAGAGTGATTTGGCGTCATTTCACTTCCGGTAAAATCGGAAGTTGTGGCACATTCACTATCATATAAGATAAGACCAAATAATATAATGGCATATAACTCGGTTATTCATTTCCAGAAGTTACCATTTAAATACCATCATTACGTTTTGAAAAATCGTTGATGCAGTATCGAGGGATAGATCCAGTCTACCGACAAAACTATCCATAATTTGAAGTTTTGCCAAAGGAACTTTTTGTTCAGAATCATTTGAACTACAACATGCCAAAAACTCGGTTAATTTGCTGGAAATCGTTTGTGTGTCCTCCCCAAACACTTTTTAAGAAATTTATTTTTACCCCACACTCGACCATTAGTAGGTATAGTATAGGTTTTACTTTTTTAGATATTTTTTTATATGAAATGTTTATTTTCATTTTAATATATACTATGTATATTATTATCTACCTGCGCTACTTAGTATTCTAAATAATAAATATATAAATAATTTTCTTCACGACCATTACAGAATGTGATAATTCCAAAACAATTTTTAATAATAGAAAGTAAATATTCTCACTCTCGAGATAGAATATTTATTCTAAAACACTTGCTTCTTACGTGTTTTGCATGTATTTTCATTCTATAACAAGTGCCAGTATGAATATTCCATAATTATGCTCAACGAAATACATAGATTGCCGTGGATGTTAAAACTGTCAGTGTCAAATGTAAATGCGGCGTTTTGAGAGTTTTAATTTAAATAAACAAAATGAGTGAAAAATGTTACGGAAAATATTTCCAATGTACCAATTTTAAATTTCAGTAGTTGTAAAAACACTATAAATATTAACGCAATGTAATATAATTGTTTCAATAAATAACTTGTTTTGTTCAGATTTGATTGCTTTTTTTACTAATGGTCGTGGGGAAAATACAGCCCGTTACTCGGTTAGTATAGAATGAAAATTCGATCTACTCGTCGATCTTCGTATCGAATTTTCATTCTAACCTTGTTACAGAATAGACTATTCTTTTAGAGCGTTTATTTCCTTGAATTTTTCATGATCGTTATATCATAAAGGTGTGAATGGTGTGGGTGTGAAAATAATATTGCCTTTGTTTTTAATCTTATATTACAGCTAATTCATAGGTATTATATTCCCCATTTCAATAAACGAACTTTTACAAATATTTGTACCTTTGATAGTACTTGAAGTACTTTAAGGGCTTCAAGTACTGTATCCATAGTACTTTGTACTTGACATTTATATCTCTGAGGGCATGGTACTTGATGCTTTACTTTTTCAAGTACTGTACGTGATAATTGAAGCACTTTTGTAAATAAAAGTACTTGATACTTCATTCTTTAAAGCACTCTAGCTAGATTGTAGATTGTAGATTGTTTTATGGGGTCGTTTGGCTTCGAACAGCCTTACTTCACTTCGACCTAAAAGATCTTTTGTGATTTACCCTACATCTAGTTGTTGCCCAGGATTCCAAGACTTTTTACAAAGCTTGTGATTTTCCTGGGGGCTAATTTCCCTATGGCTTCAGGCGTTAATTCCGCCTGTTCTAGGAATTTTAGCCTAATGTGGACTAACACCTTGCATTCACAAAGTATATGTTCCGCAGTTTCAGTTGCAGTATTGCAATATCTGCATTTGTTGTCTACTGCCTTGCCCATATTCTTGAGATGATATCTCAAGGGGCAGTGGCCAGTTAGGAGGCCTGTGATTAGCCTTAATTCAGACTTTTCAAGTTCGAGAAGCCTTGTGGCATTCTTTGTCGAATAAGTTATAAACTTTTTCGCTTGTCTTTGACCTGGAGTATTCCTCCAGTAGGACTTCTTCTGGTCCTTTTCCCATTCTTGGATCTCCTCCGCTATGTGTCCCTTGGCCAGGCCACAAAACGGTTCGGGTCCAATGAATGGTGCTTTAGATCCTTTTTTTGCAAGGCTGTCAGCAAGTTCATTTCCTTGTATTCCCTCATGCCCTGGCACCCACATCAAGGTAACCTTGTTGTTGTTGGCCAGTTGCTTCAGGGATTGTCTACATTCCCAGGCAATTTTAGACTCAAAGGTATAGGACCTTAGAGCTTTTAGTGCTGCCTGGGTATCAGATAATATATAGATCTTTGCCCTTCGGATGCCTTTATTTAGGCATTCCTGGGCACACAGATCTATAGCGTAAATTTCTGCCTGGAAGATGGTTGGGGTGTTACCGAGGGCTTTGGATAGCCTACATTTAGGCCCTGCTATGCCCACTCCTACCCCTTCAACCATCTTAGATCCATCTGTATACCAGATGAGTGACCCTTGTTCCAATCGCAGTGCCTCTATCTTGCTCGTCTGACGGTTTTCAATTAGCACGTCAAACGGGCAGTCAAAGTCTTGTTTGATTGGCATTGAGTCAGTGGGTTTGGTCATGGACTTCAAATGGATTAACTCCAGAATCCTTAAGTGACCAACCAGATCGCCTGGTTTAAATTTATATGCCTGGTGCAGTCATAAAGCACTGAGTGCTGCCTCCTTCCTTACATGCAAGCGCAAGGGAAGTAGGTCAAGCATAGCTTCCATAGCTGCTGTGGGACACGAGTGCATTGCTCCTGTAGTCCCTATACAGGCAAGGCGTTGCAGTTTCTGCAACTTTCCCTGTGCTATTTTTTCTTCTGTTTTTGGCCACCATACGCATGATGCGTAGGTTACCATAGGTCTGACAACCGAAAGATAAGACCAATGTGTCATTTTCGGTCTTAGACCCCAAGTCTTACCAAACAACCTACGGCACGTCCATATTGCCGCTGTTGCTTTAGTAAGAGTCCTTTCCAGATGTGAGTTCCAGGTAAGTTTTTGATCCAGGATTACTCCCAGATACTTGACTTCACTGGAAAAATTTAGTATTGTTCCATTCAGTACAGGAGTTCTAAGATTGACTTTTCTCCTTTTAGTGAACGGGACAATAGTTGTTTTGCTCGGATTGACATTGAGCCCCTCTGACGAGCACCATTTGGATATTATATTTAAGGCAATTTGCATGAGGTTGGAAATCATGACCTCATTTTTGCCTCTCACAGTGACGACCAGGTCATCTGCATATCCCTGGACGTTGAAGCCTGAATTACTCATTTTATGTAGGAGATCATCGACCACCATTGACCACAGTAAGGGCGATAGGACTCCACCTTGTGGACAACCTCTGACTGCAGTCACCGTAGCCGACTCATCCCCCACACTTGTGGTAATAATTCTGCTTCTAAGCATGGATTGTATCCATTTAATTGTAGGAGACTGTATTCCCCTTTTTTCCGCGGCTTTTTATATGGATTCATAGGAGGTGTTATCAAGAGCACCCTCTATATCTATGAAAGCACACATAGCCACTTCTTTTGCTGTAAATGTCTTTTCAATGCCTTGAACCAGGCAATGTAGAGCATTTATTGTTGATTTGCCAGGTTGATAGGCAAATTGTTTTGCATGAAGCGGTGTTCCTGTAAGGATTTCACTTCTAATATATTGATCTAAAAGTTTCTCCATTGTTTTAAGGAGAAATGAGGTTAAGCTAATGGGGCGATACGACTTAGGCTCGTCTGGTGGACGTCTGCCTATTTTCGGAATAAACGCCACCTTGACTTCCCTCCAAGCTCGGGGAATATAAACAAGTATATAGCTAGCTATAAATATACTTCTCAGGCATGGGATAAGCTCCTCAATTCCATGTTGAAGTAGGGCAGGGAAGATGCCATCTCTGCCCGGTGATTTAAAGGGCTTAAAGGTAGATACCGCCCATTTAATTTTATTGGGGGTGAATATTTTCCTAGCCAGGCTTCTTCCTTCTCTGGTAGGACGAGGAGCATCCTCATCCAGATAGTCCTGAGGAAATTCACCCTGAATTATGCGACAGCCTGGGAAATGAGTACCTAAAAGCACTCTTATATTTTCCTGCTGACTCTCTGTGTATTCGCCATCGGGCTTTTTGAGTAGCCCTATTCCATTTGAGTGGTCTTTTGCAAGGACTGCTGGGGCTAGTTCGTCTATCCCTTCGCAGAACCGTCTCCATGATCTTCTTTTAGACCTTCTCAATTCTTTGTTGTACTCCGTAAGGGCTTTTTGTAGTCCTCCCAGTTTCCAGTGTTTTTGGCTTTGTTAAAAGCTTTCCTAATCTCAGCCCTGAGACGGCTGAGATCTCTGTTCCACCAGGGCACATCTCTTTGGATTGCCCTTTGTTTAATGGGACAGCTTTTTTCATAACATGATGTCATGATGTTTTGTAGTTGATATGAGGCTATATCCAGTTCCTCTATTGTGTCGATGGAATGCGTTACATCTTCGACCTCCGTTCTCAAGCGTTCTTTATAAACACTCCAGTCCGTCAGTCTAGGTATTCTACATTCCCCGAGGCTTGTTACAGCTGCTTCCAAGTCGAATCGTATGTGTCTATGATCCGACATGGAAGGCTCATCTGAAACATGCCAATTTTTAATTAAGTCGGTTATGAGTGGATCAGCAAGGGTTATGTCAAGAACCTCTTTTCTAATCGCATTCATAAAGGTGGGTTCATTGCCCTTATTGATAATGTCGATATTATTTGCCAACAAATATTCAAACAGGCACTCACCTCTAGTGTTTGTATCAGTACTTCCCCACATATGATGGTGAGCATTAGCGTCGCCACCTATTATGTAGGGTTTTTTCCTCCTCTTGCACCAGTTAATGAGGTTTTTTACCTCTTCTGGGGGTGGATTACCTTCTTCACCGGGGAAATAGGCGGAGGCCACTACGACCTGCCTTTTTCCCCTTTCTGTAGGCACTTCCACAGCTGCTGCCACTAAGTCCCTCGTTATGAACTCTGAAAGGAGAACAAAGTTAGTATCCTTGTTGAACAACAGAGCTGTTCTAGGATAGTCATGCAAGGTTGAATAAATTAACTTGCATGATTGTGTAGGGAGTCCTTTGATACGTCCTCCAAGTGCCCAGGGCTCTTGGATTAGCCCGATATTTAACTTCCTCCTAATAAATTCCCTGCTGAGCACACTCGAGGCTGCTTTTGCATGGTGGAGATTTATTTGGAGGCACTTCAGATTATTTAGGGCCATTATGACGGCGTGGGGCCATTCTTGTGGCCCCTTTTAGCTGTCTTTTTGCCCATGTTATTGATAATTAAATCGGGCTTCATAACAGTCCCACGAGTAGCGGAGGAAAAGCGGTTTACCTGGGGCAGTGCCCCGCATACCACAGGCATAATAACGACTAAGCTTCCCCTTAGCCACGCAGTCATAGACTTATGCTGTTCCACCTTTGACTTGGGGGGAGTTTTATTGTGGCTCCCATCCACTTGGTCGGCTGGTTAAGGCAGACCTCCACGTGGAGCAAGCACTCTAGCTAAGTACTTGGTACTTGGTTCTTGATGCACTTTGTCAGAGTACTTTATCCAGCTCTGGTGCTAAATTTTATCAAAATCGTTAGAAGCGTTTTAGAAAAAAAATATTTAATTATTTCTTAACCTTAACCTCACAGTCATCGTCACTGCATTTTATAAGAGCAACGGGTCATGTCATCTTATACTTTTTTTGTGTGTAATTGTACATGATCCATTAAATTGCACATTGAAAGCTAACCTAAACAATACAATAGAGAAATTACAGATGACTAACAATAGGGAAGAAAACAGGGACACCCTCCTCTCGCCCAGGGTTCTATCAGGGCATTTGAACAATTCTAAACCTATAGTATCCTATAATCATTGGTTTGTATTACTTAAGGAGTGCACTAATTCCTGGTATATATGTATGTTCCTCAGAGACAAGAGATGCAGGAAATTAGTTGGGAGAGATGTCTTCAGTTTTAATAACCGATTAATAAGATCGTTTGTAATTCTTATACAGCATGAACACCCAAAAAATATATGATCTAAATCGCAAGAGACTCCATATGATATGTATATATCTATAACAACCACTCATATCCTCTTTAAATGCTGTGGAAAACAAGCATGATTAAATCTTAATATAGAAATGGTGGTAATAGGATTTTTATTTATATTGACCTCAATTTGGGTATACCGATTGTCTGGGTGGTCTTTTTTAAACTGGATATAATATTCGCTTCACTTAGTAAACAAATTCATTTTAATAAAATTCAGAGTATTTGAGAAACATATTTTAAATTGTAGTTTCTTGCCATATAGCACCTTCCTTGGTTATCTATGTGTTAAATTTGATCAAAATCGTTAGAGCCGTATTTAAGGAAAACATTATTTTACGGTTTTTGGAGGTTAACTCCTCGATTTTGAATACGCATACAAAATCGATTCAATAATTTAGACTCTAGGTGCGGCCACAGACGGCAGACTACAGACAGAAATTTTTTAAGACGTATAAATTCATCAAAACTTATATAATAATATCGCAAAACACACAATTTTCAATTGAATATTTATGATACTAAATTTTGTAGGCTAGTCAAATTATAGTTTAGAACATATAACCGATTTTTGTTGGGAGGCCAGCCATATAGAATTACTAGCTAAAACTTTGAACATATTATTATGTTCTAGTAGGGTTTCTAAATGATATATTGAAAGTCCCAAGCTAGGGGAAGTGGGCGACACCTAAAATCCTGGGAAAACTTTTCCACCTGGAATTTTCCTGGAACGCGGATAAAAATTGAACGAATGATCGTAAAAGGTTCCAGAATCTTTTAAGTACAATTTTTTATATTATAGAACAATGTGAAAGGTCGCTTGAGTCGGCATACCAGATAGTTTTTGTACTTTTATATTGATCCCAATAATTATATGGAAAACAGAATTTAAACTACTATAACAAAAAAGGGTAATAGGAAACCGTAGTAAAAACAATAAGAATAAAGTATGTCGGTACTTATATCATTAAAGAATTGCAAATTGTGATGTCAGTTCAGTCCAAGTTCAGCAGTCGCCTAGCACAGGCGAACGCCTTACACCCGCATATTTGAAATGGCATATTTGACACAGATCAAGATCCTTTTCTTGTTAACCCCAGAAATAAGACAAGTTTAATTTCTTTGCCTTCCTCGCATCTCAGAGCTACTGGTTACAGAGTACGAAATGCGATTGCGATGCTGGCAGCCTGATAGTAACTACAGTAATAGAAAAAGCAAGGGCTGGATATAAAGTGACGGTGGTTGGGGAGAACACTGATCTTTTGGTTCTTTTAATCGCTTTGGCGGATTTCGATGTAGATGTTCGAGGAAATAATAACCATCTTAAGCTTTAGAGTAGCAAGTCTTTGCAAAGAGATTTGGGAGGCTTGCAAAAACACATACCTTTTCTACATGCTATAACTGGGTGTAATGCTACCTCTGCAATTCATAAAGTGGGTAAGATAAGACCATTACGCAAACTTAAAGACGACAAATCACTACAGGAAACGGTCGGGGTTTTTAATGACTTCGATGCATCGCCAGAGAAAATTGCAAAAGCTATGGAATTGCTTATTTCTTCTTTATACCCAGGACAGTCCACTATTAGCTTCGACGAAAAAAGGTCACAGATTTATTTCCAAACCATTGCTAAGCAGCCAATAACTTCAAGTTTCCAGCTTGCAACGCTCCCACCTACTTTAACACCTGTGCGTCAACACTCCTTTCGGGCCTATCAAGCGCAAGAATGGCGGGGACTTAATTTATCCCCTACTGGTTGGGGCTGGAAGGTTGATAATGGACAGTTCATTCCTATAACAAGTGAGAAGAAAGTAGCTCTAGATGAACTGCTGAAGCTTGTGTCCTGCAACTCCTCCAAAGGCTGCGACACAGGAGGTTGCAACTGTCGAATGAATAGGTTATACTGCACTAACATGTGTGGGTAATCTGCGGGCATCGGATGTAGCAAGAGGTGGTTAGAAGAAGGTGATTTGCACAACGAGGACAAGGAAGATCACGAGTAACATCCTGTAAACGTTTCAGAAAGTGAGTAACACACCCTGTAATATAATAAATCGGATAACAATTGCGAGCACATATTTACTCTATTTTTTATTTTTCGGCTGAATTTATGTGACCTACATATGCAAGTATGAAGATTGATTGATCGACCGATGATTAATTTTTTGTTAAATTGTCTGCAATTGATAATAGACCTATACTATTCTTTTGCTCTATTTTCGAATTTGTTTTATTGTTATTATACCAATTCCGTATCATGAAACGGTATTCCTTATATTTTCTACAGTGACTTTCTATCTTCTACTTGACTATAAAATATAAAATTTAAAAAAACCGGAATTTTTTATGACCACTGATACCCTTTCTGTCCGCGTTCTAGGCAATTTCCAGGTAAAAACTGTTTTCCAGGATTCCAGGTGTCCCCCACTTCCGCCAGCTTGAAACTTTTAATACGTCTTTCAGAACCCCTTTTCAATCATATCCTCAAAAAATTAGCTAGTAATTTCATATGTCCTGGTCAAAACTTAACTACACTGGACTATTAGAGTTTCTCAGCTACAGAATATACATAGATATAACATATTAAAATGTTCAAATTTAATTTTCTTGTTAAAGAATATAAAAATATTGCCTTTTCACATATTTATATTTAAAAATTGACGGCGTGTTGAAGAATTTTGCTTACAAGTGGTAAATTACGTATGAAATTAGTTTATTTCTTACTTTTTGTACGCTGTTGTACATGTACATTGTATATTTTTAAATCCGTAGTAGATTTCAGTAAATTGTCATCTTGTAACTTTAATATGGAGGATACCTATATGAGTTATGACAAAGAACTTCCTGCAGATACACTGTTAATAATAAATGAAGACAACGTAACTAGATTATACGATGAATGAACTGTTAATACCTTGAATGTATAAAGTCATATTTGAATTCTCGAATCGCTCTATGGCATAATTTCATATACAAATATTTCAACAGTTGCATATCAAACAGTTTATTTTATTTGCAATTTTATTCAAACACCACAACTCTTATTCAGTGTTGTTGATACAACGTTTTCTTCTCAAATTCCAGATAATGTCAATTCGGTGAGCGAAACACGCTTCAATTATAATGTTTATTTATTATTTTATTTGTTCGATGTTAATTTTCCCCATATGTACACCAAATTATTTTATCATTAATAAGTATTATTAAAGCAAAAACTGAAGCAAAAAAAATATTAATAACTGGTGTTTCGAAATCATTGGCCTCATCAGCACAACATAGTCTACGGAACGGAATAATTGAAGTGAAATAGGTCTAAAACAGAAACTTAAACATATACAGTTTGTTATGAGCCTACGACAAGCTGTGAGAATATAATACCGCTCCTCTTTCGGTTCTCTCAGCTGTTAAATCTACTGACTTCTTTTCATACAAAACGAACCCATATATTTTGAAAATAAAAGATGTCGTTTACAATATCACACAAGCTGGTAAATTCGTCACATTTGTCTGGGTCAAAGCCCACATAGACTTAAACATAATGAACACGTTGACACTTTGGCCAAAGACGCCGCCATTAATGATACTCTATTAGACCACAAACTATGTCTAACGGATTACTCCAATTTATATAAATTTCTATTAAGAAATAAGTATATTCACACCTGGGAACAATACGTTTTAAACAGCTCAACAATGTATTGTAAATTACAGCCAACTATCCCGCTACAGTTCTGACATGACAGTTTAAATGCTCCACGAAAATATATTACCACAATTATTAGACTAAGATTTGGTCATGCCTGCATTCCCGCCCATTTGTATAAAATTGGTGTAGTCACATCGCAACTTTGTGATCTATGTGGTGTTATCGTCGATCTTGATCATCTTTTCTTCGCTTGCGATAAGTACAAGACAGCTACAGATTAACTTGTTACAAATATCTCTTCATGCTTCAATATGATGGCTCTGTTCAACGTAGTTAGTTTATTTGCTATAGGTAGTAATAAAATCTATGAACAAATCATTGGCTTTTTGATAGATGTTAATATCACACTATCGGTTAGCTCTGTTTTCCTCTTGTTTTAACCTTATGTTTTTACCTAACCTGCCGTGGTCTTTTTTTTGTGATGTCAAACTCAATGTCCTGACAGACGCCTGGACGAGAAGCGTGTTTCCCTCTATTTTCCTTCGTTGCTCTTCTTCAATTCTTTTCTCCATTTTATTTAGGTTAGATAATTTTAACATAGTGTAACTGGCGGCATGGTCTCTGACAGAGCCATAAAAAAAATAATACCGCTCGATCGTAGGCAACCCACTGCACTATACAGAGTATATAAAATCACCTAATATATAAACGCGCATATGCATCGCTCCAGCCTAGAGGGCTACGAAAGAACTTCCGCCTCGGCCATAATTTATTCATTATACGTCTCGTAGAGCACGCGGCCGCCTTGTTGACGATTGCTAAGTTTATCTACACCATCCTCGTGGGGGTTTGTAAATGTATGCAATCTGTTGCAGTTTTCCCTTATTTTGGTTGTTGCTTTATTTTGTGGAACTAGTTTCGAGGGAAACTATCACTACTAAGTAGAATTTTAGTCGACAAACGGTAAGCATGTTGACATATGATTTTATTTTTAGGCCGTTTCCGGCACGTTCAGAATACGCATTTATGGTTGCTTCCGTCAAGTTTAGCACGTTATTGGTACCCCTTCCTTTTTCCTAGTATGCCTTCCAGCACTCTGTTAGCCCCACGCTTCTGGGGTGCGATTCGTAGAGCACCTTCGTCGGGGATCGGGACCCCCTCCCGGCCATCAAACCAGCAAATCACGTAACTGAGAGATCTACGAAACGGTTAGAACTCTGGCCTATCCTATTAAGGATCAAAACCACGGATTCCAGTGGTTAAATACCTAAAATTTCGTTTATACCCTTTTATTCATTTCATTCGCTGCATTCGTCATATTAAGCAACCTGACACACCGTCTGGGGAATTAATTGCTACTTATTTCTTACATCATATATAAGTTGATACATGTCATCATTTTCCGTACGCCTACGATAGCTACCAAATGATATTGTAAATATATATTTTAATCCTTTGTTACATAGCAATGCTTAACCTATTATATATCGAGTGTCACATTGTTAAATTTTAAATATATAGTCAGTCCTTAGTCGGTTGTTGTGGTATTAAAGTGTTGTATTTGTGAATCGGATTTTTTTGTTTTATTGTCACGCCAGGGGAAACGAGAGCAACTGATAATTGGTCCCGTAAGTACAGTTATGCCCCGTGATACTTAGGAATGTTTCTTTTGTCATGAGCACTACATCACAATTCCGGGCTAACCGTGTCATGACATTATGCTACACTCTGTGCCTTTTTCGAACTTATAGTTTGTCCCTATGGTACCACTTCTCCCTTGTAGTAAGTTCAAATCATGAATGTTGTCGTTCACGTCATCATCCTTTAATTTTCGAATCAAATCAGCTCAAGGTCACACAGAATAGCACGCACGGGTGTATCAACGTATGCAAAAGACAAGTATTTTGTGATGAAAATATCTGGAAAATAATAGCATGAGATACAATTTTAACATCCGTTGCAGCATTTAATTTACAATTTACCTCGTGGATTTTTTGCAAAGATAAAAGGAAATATCCGTTACATTTTTCCTGATTAATGCACTCGTTTGATTTCACCACCATATCTGTGGCTACTGCATTCAGTCTTTTATCCACCGCACGCTACTGAGTTGACAGAGAACTGGTAGAATGCTCAACGTTGGCTGCGGCTACGAATAACGCTTGTAATAATCATTTGTAAAACGAATCGTTATGCTCGTAACTTCCGTCGTAGCCTCAGCAGACATGACCTTCTGTTATTCACATCCTATGCGCTTTGCAAAGATAGAAAAATCGCATGTCGTTGATAAGTACATAAATTGATGATGTGAACGACAACATTCGTGGTTTCAACTTTAGCTAGAAAATATAATGCACAATCCTTAATTTGTGGTAACATACAATACCTCGGTCATATCGTGTTACCCTCCATTAAAATATATGTCACTTGCATCCATAGGTCGCTGGTTCAGTTTCGGCTCGGAGGACCATAAAAATACGTGCGTTACAAAAAAATAATAGTGGACTCTATAAAATTATGACTGGCTCATCGAGAGCTTTTTTTAATCTTAATCTTTTTTAAAATAAATTTGATAAGAAAATTATTGTTATTGTTATAAGCGGGAAAGAACTTCACTCACCTTTTAATTTCCAGTGGTGGAATTCAGCATCTAAACGCTTTTAAAAAGCACATTAACTAATATAAAATCCCAATGATGTGCAGTATACTTTAAATTTTTCAAAGCTGCCAAGTTTTCAGAGAAAACATCTAATAATTTTCGAAGACCATGATGGTTTTCAGAAGTTATGCGTGGAGCTTCATTAATTTCATTCCAATGAGCGTTTGCTAATAAACGTGAATTAGAATATATTTTAACTAAAGTATCATAAGCAGTTGCATAATTTTCAGAAGTCATAGGCGTCCGTTGGATTAATGACTTAGGTGGACCTTGTGAACAAGCATGTAAGTGTGTAAATTTTTCAATATTAGATAAAGAATTATTGTGTACCAGAGCATTGAAAACATCTACGAAAGAAGTAAAATTTTTGATATTTCCATCAAACTTAGATAATTTTATTTTTGGTAATTTTATATGATTTGCATTAAATGTGGGAGACTGTCAGGTTTAGGGTGAGTAACCTTATCAAATAAATCACTATAAATAGCTTGAATTTTATAATAATGATTTTCAAATTCGAAACGAACTTGCTCCTTAGCTTTGGCATCGATATCCTTAACAAATGGAACGTGTTGAATAATACCTAAAATTATTTAAAATAACAGATATTTGTTTAAACATTTGTTTAAATTGAGAGTGCAAAGATTCGTCATTTACTGCCCGCTCAGCCACAGCCAATATATCTTAAAGCCTCAGATTTCTTATATTTATCAGTATTTGCCATATTATAGATAATAAATAACTAATTATTATTTAACAAATTAAAGAACAATATTTTAAAGCCCGCCCTGAATTCTCAATAAGCAATTTGATATGAACACAATGAAAGCAGTAAATAAAATTTATCGTCGCACTCAATAGGCAAACTGAGGCGTATGAAAAAAGGTAACAAAAACTGTAATACTTTACACGATAGGAAAGAAATATAAAAAATAAAACTTTTATAATTTTAATTAATTTTAACTGAAATATGGCTAATAAAGGACAATTATTTAACAAGTTGAAGCTAATGCAATAACAAAATGCATATCCGGCTCGAAGGACCATAAAAATATGTGCGTTACAAAAGAATAAAAGTGGACTGTATAAAATTATGACTGGCTCATCGAGAGCTTCTTTTAATCTTAATATTTTTTTAAATAAATTTGATAAGAAAATTACTGTTATTGTTATAAGCGGGAAAGAACTTCACTCGCCTTTTAATTTTCAGTGGTGGAAGATTCTCAATTGCAAAATAGTTTTGGCGACACATACTTGCTAGCTAGCTAGATTCTCACTTAGTTCTCTTTTTCGTCCTCTGTAGGTGCTGCCAGATGCAGCGGCATAGGCGGTAGAGCGAAGTTTCTTTCATAACATGTATTTAAAAGAAAAAAAATTGAAAATAAAAAAAAAATATTATTATTAGCCATTACTAAACTAAGCAAAAAGTGGAAGGCGTAAACAAATCACTTTTTATATCACCTAGAGAGAAATTTCCCCTCAAAATTAGACAATTTCAATGTCGTTATTCGGCTGCTCTCATGTGCAATTATTACGGCCAGCTATTGATACGGCAATAAATTGGACAATAAATTGGTAAAACGTGACGGTTTAATGCAGTTAACGTTATTAATTCATCCTTTTATTGACATGGATTTTATTCGAAAACAGCAAACACCACTTAAAATAGCATGGATTGTGAATTGTAACGTCCTACAAATAATGTTAACCTGAAAAATAGTAAATTATGCGTCAGCAGTAAATTTTTTTGTGAGTGACACTGAAATTGTGTGTTGGATCAGAAAAGCGAAATAATTTTATTTACTGTCCTTTATGCGGATCCAGAGCGTTAGAGTTTTATTTACAATAGACCAAATTTCAGGGATATATTGGCCATAAATATGACAACTCTATAAATAAAAAATCCGCCGCTTTATCGGGCCATGCTATTAACAAAGGCTATACATAAAGAATAATGCGAAAAAGTGTCTAGAAAGACTATGGCTTTAGCAATTTATGGCGGCGATACAGAAATAGAGTGGACCAGATTTAATAATTAATTGGTAAATGTATTTGCTCTCAGATGAGACAATATGAATTTACTTGTTTTAAGTTAACTGTCTAATGTGGCGTACTGAATTTCCCGCTTTTTGAAACACAGTGGTTACTGGTTTATAAATTTTGTTTACGGAATAAAAAATTCCCATGTATGTAAAAG
The DNA here is from genome assembly GCA_963675555.1 of Leptura quadrifasciata. Classification (NCBI taxonomy): domain Eukaryota; kingdom Metazoa; phylum Arthropoda; class Insecta; order Coleoptera; family Cerambycidae; genus Leptura; species Leptura quadrifasciata. Next base: position 52,517,945 of record OY776675.1, read on the forward strand.
AAACATATACCGGGTATCAACGGAATCATTATAAAAGCCATAGTTTCCAGAGTTTTCAAGATATGTCTTAAAATTGCGATGTGTAATATATACTAAGACGGCCAATTTTTTATTATTGGACACTTTTACAAAACTTCCTATTTCGAAATGACTCCAACTTTGAAATTGTAAATGAAACACCCTGTGTATTTACATTTTGAATTCCGAAGATGATTTTAAGTACAATTTCATAGTTTTAAAAAAATTTCTGAGGCAACTTGATTTTTTAGGGCCATTTTTATTTTTGCATCTAGAGTACGTGAATGCACTCAAATCAATCAAATGAACCAAAACGATAAGAAAAAAATGTAGGTAGGAGGCTTTCCGAATTGGTTTAGTAGCAACGACCAACCAAAATTTCCGAAATCAATAATTTGTAATTATATTAACTTTTTCAATTGGCAACATCTTTTAGACACCCAGTAGTTAAATACTCATTTTCATGACAAATCAATTGACAATGTCAAATTGAAACTTGGTTTGATATCAACCCAAATGCACAAGTTCCTTGGTGAATAATGAATAATACATACAAATTTTTCTCTTCTTTATATTTTTATTTACAAATGTTTAATATATCACATATATCACATATATCACATATCACATATATATATATCACATACATCACATATCACATATATCACATATATAATTTAATATATGTATACTACAAGCTATGTGGCTTCTCCGCATCCCCTGATCATCCATCATGTTCACCTTTTTGACTATATACTTCATGATGTGCAACATAACTTTTGCTTAAACCAAACTGGAAGAAAATAACAAGAAGCGCTTTACCATTATCGTAATCCCCTGCACACTCTGACCACTTTTACCTGCTGATACAGATTAATAATTCATGAAATCGTGTAAATCTCATTTTTATTCTTATTTATATTATCTTAGCAGACAAAAATTTCTCCTATTAATGCACATTGATGGTAACAGAACAAAATATAACAAATATCATTTTACCATAACAAAATTCATATTAGTTTATGAAATCGTGTAGAGTTGATTTTTACCCTCTTTCATTTTAACATACTAAGTTTTTTCCTATTAATATGCACTGATTGATGGTAAGGAATAAAATATTACCGATCAAAAATTTCTTAAAGTCTTAAAATTTCAAACTTGATTTATTGTGAAATACATATTTTTAATATATAATGATACCCAAAAGCAAAATATTGCAGGTTATAAATTGTTGAAATCATATAGAGTTAATGTTTGAACATTGATTTCATATTAATTCAACCAAAAATTTTAGGCTGGATTCCACAGTTGGACTCTAACACGTGACTTGTTGGAGAAAAACTTTATTTTCCAAACGTAGGTAAATAATTGATTACTTGAATTTCTACTTTGTCTTTACTTCTAGTAGTACTACCGTAGTAGGGGTTCCTTTTTTGCTGGCTGGGATACCCATTGAACTATGGAAAAAAGCGGCAGCACAAAACACATTCCATATGTAATAGAAAAAATTAGCGCTACTCATTTTTTCCACGTACAAACAATGCCAAAGATTTTCCTTTACATACGGGAATACATATAGTGTAATACATGTACAGTCTAGTGCAATAATATCTGTAAGTTTCGATATCTTCCGTCCTTTTCTGTCATTATATGAACCTTAATGTCAGAAGAGAAAAGAAAATATCGAAAATACCAGGCGTTACTGCACGGGATAAAATAAACTAGTGCTGTACTTTCGAATCAAGAGTACATAAGTATCAACTATCGACGTCTAAGATTCGACAGAGGAACACTATATCGAGGCGACAGTTTTTCACTACCGACACACAACACTAACGAAACTAGTGTTTCAGTTCCGAAATCAACAGTAAATTACTCTTATTTGGCGTTATCTTCGGAACTGCAGCACTGTTTTTTCGGAATGTTTCGACTTGACAGTGTTTCAGTTGGAAATGCCAATTGGATTTTTTTCAGCAGGGCCGCTATTTTTATGCTCGCTTCACAGGCATAAAAAGTTTAACTTTTTGTGCCTGTGAAAAAAGTATTTGTTCATTGCTAGGAATTTTGAACCTGTCTGAGTCATATCATCGTCCGCCTGAAATTCGACACCTTACGCATTACAAGAAACATAAATAAGCATATGACCCATATTTCTAAATGTGGGCCAATTAAAATTAATTATATAAATAGAATCTATTACAAATAAAAACATGTTTAATCCAGTCAACAAGTACAGGGGGAAAACGAGTAGCTCTAATTTTTTGTTATATATATATGGAATATGTTTCGTGCCGCTGCTTTTCTTGCATAATTCAAACCAACAAAACAGGTACCTTTACTACGGTAGTACTACTAGAAGAAAAACAAAATTGAAATTGAAGTAAAGTAATGAATTATTTACCTACGTTTGGAAAATAAAATCTCTCTCCAAGTCCCATGTTAGATTCCAACTGTGGAATCCAGCTTCAGATGTTTGGTTGCATTGTTATGAAAACAATGTTGAAACGTTAACTGTACATGATTTCAACAATTTGTAACCTGCAATATTTTGCTTTTGGGTATCGTTATATATTAAAAAAATATATTTCACAATAAATCAAGTTTATAATAACTACACGATTTTAGAAGTTTTTGATCGGTAATATTTTATTTCTTATCATTAATCAGTATATATTAATAGGAAAAATAGAAAAAACTTAAACTGTTAAAATGAATACGGGTAAAAATCAGCTCTACACGGTTTCATAAATTTCTAATCTGTATTTTGTTATGGTAACAGTAAAGCGATTTTTGTTATATTTTATTCTCTATCATCAATGCACATTAATATGAGATATTTTACTCAGTTAAAATAAAATAAATGAGGATAAAAATGAGCTTTACACGATTTCATGAATTTTTAACCTGTATAAGAAAGTAAAGATAGTCAAAATGTGCAGGGGACTACGATAACTTTAAAGCGCTTTTTGCTATTGTCTTCCAGTTTGGTTTGAGCAAAGGTTATGTTGATCATCATGAAGTATATAGTCTAAAAGATAAACATGATTTATAGTCAGGGGATGCGGGGAAGCCACATAGAAAATTAGCTCGTATTATACATTGGCAGTGTTGTGTGGCAAGCGGGGTTGTGATTTCACTTATTTTTTCATTATGAAACAGTACCTGGTTTTACAATTAGCTATTAAGATAGGTCATGTAAAAGAACTTTAAAATTTGAATGTAGACATAATTATAAATTTATTTCTAACAGGCGAAGAAGAAAAGCACTGCAAGTAGTAGTAAAATACAATACCATATTAAATATAAACACTGCGACGATCATAATAACTGCATGTCCAATGACTTAGACGATGTAAACGTAGTATATGGTATTTTCCAGGTGGGATAGGTTGAATCGCATTATAGTTTTCCACATAATTTGTAATTCGTATTTCGTAATGAGCATTTGTACATAAAGTGTACGACAAAAAAGAAAAGTGAAAATCTTCGACCCACTGACCGTCTTTTATAATTTTGACATCTGTTTTCTTTAACTCTCTGCACACAAATTCGTTATCCATATTAACAATGAAAAAGAAATCCGAATGTAAAAAGAACTGAACTTTTACACTCACGCACTTACGTAAATGTCCTATGAAACGTAAACTCTACCAACACCGACGGTTCCCTAAAAATCTGTAAAAGTGCAATACTTAGAAAACATTTATTTCACAACATATACGGCACGTAATCCGACACGACACTCAATGTGTTTTGTGATTAAACATTTCTATTTTTGGCATCGGATAATTACAAATTCGTTATTTTGGATATTTTTAAAGTTAACACAACTCGTATTTTGGTGTTTGATAGAGCCAAAAATATAGAATCATTCCAACACACATGACCGCTACTTTCAAATGTTCCCCTTAACATAATTTTGTATTAAACAATTTAACAGTTTATCGAAAAATATGAGAGATCTTCGGTTAATGAGGTTCAAAAGGGAAATTATAACATTACTTATAGTCGGGTGTATATTAACTGGGCAGTCAAAAAACGCAACAAAAACTTTACATGCTAATTATTAGCGCCGGTGAAACATACGGCATGGTCTTATTAAACAAGCCAACATATAAAGATAAGCGATTCAATTTGAAGACGAGATGGTACAGAGAGTAACGGTATCTTAATAAGGTCGTAAAGTGTTTGGTGCGTTTTTTGACTGTCCAGTAAATATACACCCGATTATACAAGTAACTACTACTAGGCTTTCAATAAATTTTCAAGGAAAATCAAGACAAATAATTCCTTAATTTATGTGATTCCAAGTAATTGGATGTATTTGTACCTATACATACACGTATGTGTATGTACATTGTACATATAGGTAAAGAGGTATGTACAAACTTGTACTTTTTACGTTTACATTTTTATTTACTTTTATATTGCACTTTTGTACTATTTAGTTTTATATGCATAATTACATGTCAAATATACAATATTTTCATTTCAAAAAAACCTGCAAATGAAACCTGTCTATCAACCTGTAAGACCTATTTTTCTAATCATCATAAATATAATTCATTGTTGTGGATAATAAGAAATCCTAAAAAATTTCAATTTGGAAAGAACATGTCTACCATAACAGAAGAGAATACGAAATATAATATCCAAATACATAATGTCTCTTCCATAACTCTAAATTAATACGTCGTCTACGTAATTTTTAAATTCCCAAAAGAAAAGCATCACTTTACTAGAGATTCTCTGTGGATATAGAATTTTAATTAAAACAACCTTAAGTACTACATATAAAAGTTTATATAGCACAGAATTATTAATCCGGAATTACTCTTAAGAGTATGATTTATCATAATCTTGGGTATATTATAAAGTTCATAATGTTACCTTAATGGACTCTTAAATTGATTTATATTGTTTGCAGATATAAAGAGAGGATACGGATAATGTTCGAAGAGGTGGCGTTGCAGAAGGGAGATATCAGGTAAGGATTTTAGACTTACAATTTCCAACAAAAAATATCAGTTATTGGTTTTATGATTTGAAATTATTGTATAGTATTTTACAAATATGTGCTGAAATAATTGAAGAGGTGAGTGAATGAAGGTGCTATGTCACAAAACAGTAGTTCTGAGATAATTGATATTATAAAGAAAGTTCTCTAGATTCTTAATCAACAATTATTCAATAGACTTTATAGAGTCTATATTTAAAGCCTGTTCTAAATTTATATCTAGCATGGAAATTAAAGAAAAAAAATTGATTTCGTCTCATTTTTGAGACTTTTTTTTGTACATAACACCTTCTTCCACTAAAGGCATTTCAACAAAAAGATATTATTTATGTGAAAAAAGTGGTAAGTGTTAAAGAGTATTTATTTTCAATACAAATTTCTGATAAAAGTAATTAATTTGTTTTTCTTCCTTTTTTCATTTCTACTTCTTGGCCAAGAACTTCTTCATAAAACCAACGATATTATTCCTTAACATATTGCAGCTGATCTTTTAAATTTGAAATTTTCTTCTGTGACAACTTTCCTATTTTTCCGTGAACTCTTCTAAACTGAACGTTTTAAGGATGAGGTTTCCTTTTTCATTTTGTAGTATAGAGCCTTTCTTGAATGGTGTACAAGGGTCATAGTTTTCCTTATTCCTCCACTCGTAACCATTTTATGCCATCTCGAAATGCAATTTTTTCATTCAGCAGATTTTTCTTTTTTTGGACCACTTTTAGTTGAGGCTAAAGACTATCTATATCACGAAAATGATTTGTCATATCAGTAACATGATTTTTTGTGGAAGCTTCTCTGATAATATCACGGTACTGATCGGGTACATAAATCGTTTCTTGTTTTCTTAAAAGTTTTTCTATCCTCCGGAAGTCACGATCTGAATCTAAGTAGGAATGTCCTACTTCTGGAAATTTGTGGTCTATAGTAGAAAATATTCCTCTGAGGACTAAATATTCATATAGACATATTGTTTGAAAATTCTTGTTTTGTCCGGCACATGAATCTGACCAAAGGATTAAATGCTGTTTGTGTCTGCAGAATTCCTCATTAAATTCCATGAAAGTGCATAACGCACTTGTAACTTCCCGGGAACCTCTGCTTGCCACATCTTCTGTCCATGTAAAAAAATAACCTTTTTCGCTACTTGTTGAAACTGAATGAATCCCCAGATTATAAAACCACATCTGTCTAAGAAAAAAGGCCTTCGATGTGATTAACCTTGGTAACGGCATAGTCTGTTGTAAGTCAACTATTATGTAGAGTAGTTCTGGATTCTTAGCTGCGTTTTATCTATCAAGTTGTTGAAGCTGAAATGCTGCTTCGCAATTTTCTTTATGTTTGATGTTTCCTTTACCAGAGTCCCATGTGCTACAGGTATCACTGTGTGGCAATCCAAATGAATAATTAAAAAAGTAGAAAAAAATCTTGATGTACGAACATTTTTTTACTTTATACTTATGCAATTTATTATCTTCTTCGCAAGATATAGTCTATACATTTTTGAAATACTTAGTGTTGGCGATAAGAACTTCTTGTGCGGATTTTTATGGCGGGATTAATGAGATTCTTCCGCTGGAAATGATTGAATATGCGCTTTCACAAAGTCTACCACTTCTTCAATTTTGTGAGGTCGACCAGTATGTTTACCTCGTGAATCAGGAGACGGTGCTGAATTTCCCATCTTAATTTGTTTTTGGATTAAATCTATTTTCTTTCTACCAACACCATATAGAGAACAAAATGCAGTTTTACAGACCAGGTAGGAATTAGTATTGCAGGTAATTTTAAATTTGTACGAAGCAGTTTTATGAGATTTTGCATTAGTACGTTGGCGCTGTACTGTGCATAATTCAATACTTTTAAATAATAGTGAATTTTTAGCATTGACATCTAACCTATAGAACCTGGAATGTATTTGTTTACGACTGTTTGTATCAAACTTCTCTCCGCATTTCAACCTGCAGTTTTCAGTACACAGTAGGCCAAGCTTGACTTCTTTTGCTGCAACTACCTTTCCATTGTATGAAATATATTCCTCACCTCTTCCACGTGCCAAAGCAATTTTCTTCTTTTGGCAACTCTTTTCAACTCTATTTCCTTTTCTCGATTTCTTTTCATACACCAGATTTTTTCTTCATTCGTGTTATTTTGTACTCTTCCTATTTCTTCATTATCCAAATTCAAATAATGTTCTGCGGTAACATGAGTTGAAACCATGCTGCCGGCTCCGATTTCATCTGTCTTTTTCTTTTCATTTTTCTTTTGGGTCGCCTGTACTTCCACTGCCTTTATTTTTGAAGTTTCCAGTTCATCCCCTTCATTGGAGCTTGAAAAATTATCGTTTGAGGGAATGTATCTATCGCCGTTATCGTCTGAAATGAGAATAGGTACCTAAGCATCACATAACGAACAAATTGATTAAAATATTGTTCTTAAATCTATTTGTATTTACAAAGCTCTAGCCCGAATAACTTACTTTTTAAAAAGAAAGTTTGTAGAGGTTTAAGAATAATTATTTACTTTAAACAGTAAAAAATATTTACCTCTATATTGCTCAGGTTTCAATTCACTATCTGAATATTCGAAAAACTGCAAATGACTCTGTTTCTGGGTACTACTGCTTGGATCACCACTCTGCAATACACTTAGAACAATTTTTTTGGCATCTGGATAATATTTTATTTATTTAACTTTTTAACTTAGTAAAAATACTTTTTAAAGTACTGCAATTACAAAAAGATAATGCTTTTGCTCATTGACTTTAGAGGTTATGTTGTGGTTATTTCTATGGCATTTCAATGAATGAAGGTGTTATATGCACATAGCACCTTCATCCATTATGAATAAGATCTAACAATGTGTACATACCTCCTTCATCTAGTTTTTTTGGAAATATTGATAGGTAAGAATTGAATGAAACATAATATGTTAAAACAGAGTCTTGCCACCTTCTCAGAATCTCAGAATTTGGAATAAGCAAATTATATACTTGGTTTTTTTGTTTCACAAATGTATTCAGAACTTTTTATTATTATTTATTATGTATGAGCATTATGATGTCGATTTTAAATAAGGAATGACCTATAATATTCCAGTCGCTGATATGTAATATTTATTACATGCCTCTAGAATGTAACAAGCATAGGTGGCGCCATCCAGTAGTAGTGCAATATGTAATATTGCTTGCGTTTCTGTTGACAGTTGACGTTTCTATTGACAGTTAACCTTTCACGTTTCACCGTTGCAGTGGTAAAACAAATAGACATAGTCACAAATAAACCTAATTTATAGGTGTAGAAAAAGTATAGTCTGTAATTCGTTTGGAATGGCATATTCTGCGCTCGGGTGACAAACTTCCGCTCGCTCAGAATATGCTTCATTCCAAACTTATTACAGAATATACTATTCTGACATGTATTGGTTTCCTGGCCATTCTCAAAGATTGCATAGTAGTATTCTACTATTCTCAAAGAGTTTACAACAGTATTGCCGGTATATGAGTATACATATTATAATTATGTGGCCGTATTAGCTTGCTTCCAACCTCAATTTAATATTAATAAAATAATACTATGCAATTGATTAAATTTCACGTCGTTTAATTAAAATTTACATCTAAACAATGTCTTGTTTAGTGGTGATTTAATTAACGTTTAAATTGCTGTGATGAAAATAAGTATATTTTTTAATGAATACAATTATGTACACCACCAGCTGGTTATTACACATAAAATACTAGTAAATATACAGGGATGAAAAGAGGGATGAAATTTCTTTTTTGTGGCATTGGACATGATCCATTAGCCAATTGTATACATTAAAATCTAACCTAAACAATATAATATAGAAATTACAGACAACTAATAATAGAAAAGAAAACAGGGACACCCTCTTCTCGCCCAAGGGTCTATCAGGGCATTTGCAAAGAAGACACACAGGTTAAAGACAGTGGATAAAAGGTAATTAAACAAAGGGTTAAGAAGCACAATGGAACAATTCTGAACCTATAACATAATATAATCATAGGTTTGTATTACTTAACAAACACACTAATTCCTTATATATATGTACGTTCTTCAGAGATAAAAGATGCAGGAGATTAGTTGGAAGAGATATATTCAGTTCTAATAACCGATTAATAAAATCGTTTGTAATTCTTCTATAACACAGCAAGAATGACCAAATCTTAATTTAGAAATGGTGGTAGTAAGATTTCTCTTCTATGTGTTGATGGATGGATGTGATGCATTTTTGTTTATATTGTCTTGAATTTGGGTATACCGATTTTCTGGGTAATTTTTAAACTGGATGTAATATGCGCCCCACTTAGTAAACATATTCATTTTGGTAGAATTTAGACTATCTGACAAACATATTTTAAATTGTAGTTTCTTGCCAGATATATCACCTTCCTTGGCAAGTTTATCCACATGCTCTGTAGCAAATAATGCCTACATGAGGTTTAACCCACATAAAGTTAACTACAACCTGTTCTTTATGTAAATTACAAAGAATGAGGTATATACGAAGAATATATCCATTGATGTTGGAGTAATTATTTGCAGTAGTTATTTTTAGACTTTGTAGAATAAACTGTCAGAGAAAATAACAGTTTGCCCAATTTTGTTTCACTTAATGTAGTCTAAGGCATTCAAGATTGCTATTGCCTCACTGGTAAACACTGTTATAATACTATCCAATTTAATTTTCAGTTCGTAGTTTGCAGACGGATTGTAAACAGCACACCCGGTATATTCTCCAATTTTAGAGCCATCAGTAAATATTTGTAGATAACTGGAGTACTCCATTCTTAAGTTATTAACTATCAAGTTATTCACAGTCGAAATTTCTGAGTAGGATGGAATTATTATACAAGGTTGATATAAATGGTTGAAATAATCCAACTTAAAATGAAAATTTTCTGAATATTTCTGAAGGGTATTTAATTGTTCGGTTATTTCCCGGAAACCGGAGCAAAGGGGTAGAGTTTTTTTCAACCAGTATTTATTAGTCAAACTCTGTATACTTAATTGTGCAATCTTGGCAGTAATAGAGTGATCTTTATATTCAGCTTTTAGAATACATTTATCATTAAGAAACTGTCTACGAAAATCCAAGGGTAGTTCTGAGGCTTCGGTGTGTAAAGGGACAAGTGGCGTGGAGTTCATGACTCCCAAACAGATGCGTAGTACTTTATTTTGTATTTTGTACATCCAGCCGTTTCAAAACAGAGTTGCTAGCACATCCATACAATATTGACACATAATCAATTATGGAGGGAACGTAATCTTTATAAAATACACTAAGAGTATTTGGATTAGCACCCTAACATGTTTTACAAATCATTTTTAGAAAATTAATGCCTTTTCACATTTTCCCACAATATGATCCACATATATACCCCAATTAAGTAGGTTATTTGATTTTTATAAGGGTAACAGTGATTGGCCAACTTTGTGATATTAGGAGTATTATGTCTAGTAAAAATATTAGTCATCGATTTTCTACTGAGACATCAAAAGCATATTTCTGAAACCACGTCTGTACCTGCCCTGCGGCGTTACTTAATAGTTGACTAATGCAGGGACCTTATTTATTATGGGTAACGTAAAAGCAAAAATAATCTGCATATTGAATAATACTACAGGAAGATTTTAAATAGCTGTGAATATCCGCCGTATAAATATTGAACAAAGTAGGGCTTAGTACCGATCCCTGGGAAAATTCTAAGGAGTTCACTCTGTTCCAATTTTTCTATTGTCAGAACCTCTCAAATAAATAACTATATATTTGTATACAGGTTAAAAATTACTTGAGCCGTATAACCCGGGATAGACAATTTCATCATTTCGGTTAAATGCATATCCAGATATATACAATCACATGTTCCCTTAAAATACAAAAATAAGGCTTCTAAGTACGTACTATTTGAGAAATTTTTCTGAATATCTGTAACCGAATAAGTAACGGCATCAAGCGTAACCTTTCTTAAAGTTAAATTGACAATGGGATCTTGTTTAACCACCACTCTAAGCTATTTTTTATCATCCATTCTTCAACACGCAAGATAATAAGAATATTGGGCGAGGATATTTTCCATGTTTAAGGATGGGAACTATAACCATCTTTTTCAAAGCTTCTAATTCAGTGCCCTTCAGCCAGATGTCATTCACAATATTTAACAAGAAAGTTTACAGGAATTTGGTACATGAGGCAGCATTGGATATTTAATTTCGCCATATCCTGGAGCTGTATTGGAAGCAGTTTTAGTAGCGAGCTTAAGTTCTGAAATTGTAAGTGGTTGGGAGGAAAAATGGTCCTGTACTGGGTTGAAACTTTCCCTTGAGTCATTATTACAGACACTAGGTGGAGCAACACGATCAAAAAATTCATCAAACCAAACATTGCAATAAGGTAGAGTAGAAGCATTGACCAGGATCCTATTTAACCTTTTAGCATGAGACCATAGAACTTTTGACGGGGTAAACCTACTTAATTTTCCACAGTAATGTTTCCAGTTTTTCCTCGCTTTAGATTTAAATAGTTTTTTCGATTGCGCTGTTACTTTATTACAGATGACATAATTTTCCACTGAGCTAAGCTGTTTGAATAATTCTAAGGTCTTTTTTCTTTTGTAACATTTGATCCCATTCATCATCCCATCATGGAAGTGGTGGACGATTTTTTACTTTAAAAGGTCGTTTTGACCTTTCAGCGGCATTGTTAGTATTTTCAACAAATGAATTGTTGTTATAGTTCCCAATTTGCTTTATTTAAATTTAACTTACTTTTAGGATAAACGATATTTTCAATATTAAGGTTAGTTAAGTGCTGCATTAATATCGGCAAGCGAGTAAGAACCAAGATAATCTACAAAAATATTCCAGCCAATTTGAGGGGCTAAAGTTGCCGAAGCCATTGATATATCTACCAAGGATTTATTTATATTTGAAGATGAAAGTCTAGTTTTATCACCATTATTTAAAATTACCAGATCTATATCCTCTACACCTTTTATAAGTTGAGAGATTACTATGGGCACTAAAATCACCACTGAATAGTAAAAGATGAGAGCATTGCTTAAAAATATTAATCCAATCGTTGTTCTGCATATTAATATTTGGTGGTCTGTATAAAGCTAAAAGAGTGGGGTGACTGGTTGATGTCCACTGATATACCACAGACTAATATGTCGTCATTGTAAATACTATTATCCAAAATTAGTTCTTTGAAGGAATTTGTTTTGTATCTAGAATAACAACTCCGGCTCTGCCATCCATTCTATCTCTGCAAACATGTTAAACTCTGAAAAGTTGACATATTGATTCGGTTTAAATCAGGTCTCGCTTATTAGTACGATATCAATTAATTAAATAATTTTTATCAAAATGGATTTGTTTGCAATAGCGGAACGAGCATTCCATTGCATAATATTCAAAGTTTTATTCGTATTCGCCATCTCTAAACTTTTTTTAAGAACGCCTTCTAATATCCCATCGAACTAAGAGATTTTTTTAAAAACTTTTCCAAACTATTTTTTAATCTCTTTATTACAATAACGTTCAAGTTTTTGAATTCATCAACATTATTAATATTGCTAAAAATAGTCACTATACATTAAGTAAAATATTCTGTCATGTTATTTGAACTACTAGCTGCCAGATTTGGTAAACTAGATGGTTTAAAATAAAGCCTAATATTGTTGGGCGGAAGGTTTATTTGATCCAAATCTAAACGGAAACATATTTTTGGTAGTTTCCTGTGGTGTTGCTGAGATTGGACTTTGCGTATTTTATTAGATTGTGAAAAGGAATTGCGTTGGTTAATTGTGTGAACTCGTCATCGAGAAAGAGAGAACCATTAGATCTCATATTGTGGGAACATGCATCAGGAAGAGGCAGAAATTACGTCTCAATTTCCAATAAATTAAATCTGTTGGATACTATGGAGGCAAATCAATTTTCCGACATTCTCTTTGGATCGGGATAAGGATATTGTTTATTGCCATTTGTTCTTTAATCTTTCTATGACTCTCATAGTTAGGACAATTTTGGGTGTCGAATGATGAGAACTATTTTTACAAAAGATACAGTAATTGTCCCCAGAATCACAAGTATGATTTCTCTTTACCACATTTGATGCATGGAATTTTTGTACTTCTACACTGGCTAACAACATGATCGTAATTTAAGCATTTATAACATTGCACATTAACAACATAAGATTCAACTTAAAATTGTACACTATTCGTAACAACATATGCTGGAAGAATATTTCCCTCAAACGAGACAATAACTAATTGTCTAGGAGCCCATTGTTCAGAGCCATCAATTGAAGTTTTACGGTTTACTCATTTAACTTTAGTGACAGAACTATTACTTAGAATATTTTCCCTTATACAGGGTGTCTCACCAGGAACTGAATCGATCGATATGAGAAAAGTACGCATCAGAAAATTTTGAAAATTTAGATAATTACTAATGTAGGTGTGGCCAATCCAAATAAAACAATTACAAGCAGCTGGCGCTTCCGCTTATACCGGAAGTCAATATCAAATTGCTTATTTCAAATGGAACCCCCTATATATTTTATAGTTTTTGAAAAGAGCATAAAATTCTGAGTCGAAAATATGTAACATATCCTATACCTAAACCTAGCCGTTTCAGAGATATTTGACATTTTATAGAAAATTTGACAGGTGCAACGGTTTGCAAGAACCGTTATAACTTTCTTCATGTAAAAGATCCTCATTTGCTTCTTGTCACGTAAAAAGAACACAAGGAGAACTATGTTTTACAACTGAAATAAATTCAATAATATCATACCAAGTGTTACGTTTTTCGCGTTACATTTTGTCAATTTCAAACCGCGAAAACTTGTTTAGGTCAAATGGAACACCCTGTATTTTTTACGTCAAGTTGTGTAAAATTGAATTCCCTTTTTTCTGATATTAGCATTGTGGTTTTTTTTTATACATTAATTTAACGTCGGCCTATTTCCGCTACTGAGGCCTAACACCGACGCCTGTAGACGAGCTACGTCCAACCAGGAATTTTGCCGAACCTCTTCCCTTAAGAAGAGTAGGGATCTTTTACTTGCCTAACATTCAATAGACAAGGGACCGACGGCTTTACATCCCCTCCGAAGGATGGTATATCTCCTATACAACCCTGGCCTAAGGTTGTATAGCTTCCGCGCATACACTGATATACAAGCCGCTGGAAGATTTGTGAGGCGATAACGCGGTTTCCGTTGGAATGGTCACCCATCCAAGTACTAACTGCGCCTGTCGTTGCTTTACATCGCATACCGAAGTATGTACATAGTAAAGACGCACCTACGCTCGCCCCTTTGTGGGGGTTAAAGTTACAACTTTTTGAAATAGTTGCAATTTTATTAGAAATTCATGAATTGTTGTAATCATTTCATCAAAATAGCCATGATTAGAAACAATCAGTCATTATCTTATGTCAAAAAATGCCAGCACGTTTAAATTATACCAACGAAAACTTTTTTAATTTGTTTATTATTTATGGAGAATGTGATAAAGTAATATCAAGAACTTGCAGCACATTTGCTACTCGATATCCAGAAAAACGGAAACCGTCACCAAACACTGTAAAACGAAAACTGGAGAATTTTAAAAATTATGGCTCTGTCAAGGCAAAAATGCAAAGAAGAAAGCCTATTGTTGATGACGAAAACATTCTGGGATATTTTCATGCATTTCCAAGGATGTCCTTAAGACAAGCTGCTCTGGAATCGGGACTATGCGAGGATTCAATTCACAGAATCTTATTAAAACATAAGTTTCACCCGTTTTCATTCCATATGATTCAAGGATTAAAAGAAACAGATTTCCTAAGAAGACAGAATTTTTGTGAGTTCATTCTAACAAGGTCTGAGGGTCACGATTCTTATTTGGAAAATATTATATGGACAGATGAAGCAAAATTTACTAAAAATGGACTTTTTAATAGACACAATTCGCATTATTGGAGTGACTCAAATCCTCATATGTTCAGAGAGCGAAACTTTCAGGAAAGTTGGCAGTTCGATGTGTAGTGTGCCATAAGAAACGATAGAGTGGTGGCATTACAATTTTATCAGGAAAATTTAAACGGTAAATTAAATTTTCTCTTCTGCTAATATGTATAGGTAAAGTTTTGTTTTTTTTTTTTAGGTGAAAGATATCTGAATATCTTACAAAATTTAAATAATAACTATTTAGAAAATTTACCTCTCGCCGAACATAGAAACATTTTTTATCAGCACGACGGTGCTCCCCCACATAACGCATATTTAATTAATAATTATTTACAAGAAACTTTTTATGATCAATGGATTGCCAATAATGCACCTTTCTTATGACTCGAAAACCCTAAAATATATAGGGTGTTCCATTTGAAATAAGCAAGTTGGTATCGACTTCCGGTATAAGCGGAAGTGCCAGCTGCTTGTAATTATATTAGTTGGATTACCAACACCGACATTAGTAATTATATAAATTTTCAAAATTTTCTGATGCGTACCTTTCTCTATATCGATAGATTCAGTTCCCGGTGAGACAGCCTGTACAATTTTCATCGAATCTAGTGTCAACAGATCTTATTAAATC
Source organism: Leptura quadrifasciata (assembly GCA_963675555.1). Classification (NCBI taxonomy): domain Eukaryota; kingdom Metazoa; phylum Arthropoda; class Insecta; order Coleoptera; family Cerambycidae; genus Leptura; species Leptura quadrifasciata. Next base: position 52,533,595 of record OY776675.1, read on the forward strand.
CGTTCTTTCAACTAAATGATTAGGAATAAATGCTATCAGATTATCTGACTCTAGTTGTTGTAATAAGGTTGCTAGCCTCAAAAGCACTTTTCATAATAACTCGGATTCTGTTTTTTTCCTATATTATTTATTGAGACAATATTTTAATGTTCAAATGTGGCCAATATACTTTGGATGCAATCGTCCTACGTTTTCGTCCATGCTTTTAATGTAAATATAAAAAGACTTACCGTATAGATGAATATTATTAAGGTTAAAAAACTTCTGTGTTTTTTATTGAACACTATTATCGCTTACCACATTTCCTAGAGGGTTGTTAGGCATGAGGTCTGAATTATTTAAGCTATCTGTATCATCCATAGCGTTCTCCGCTACATGTGTAAGATCTACCAGAATACCAAAATGGGGTAATATATTCTTATGATTAGAATATGGATTTTTCAAATTAATATTTGGGGATGACCCGGAGACTGAGAGCTCATAACTAAAATGAACTAGACACTATTTTTTAATTTTAAACAGCGCTTTGATACGTGTGTACTTTTTCTCTCTAGTACGCGCACGGGAATGTGTGAAAAATTTATCGGGTGGAGAAACAAATTTCAATTTATTGTTCTTGGTCGGAACAACGCAGTGCAAATGCTTAGATTCTGGAGAGAGATCAGAAATAATTTTTGTTAATGCTTTTTACTCCTAATCCCCCCGTTTCAGCATTGCTGATAAGAAACAACAGTTTGATAACCGTACCTGTTTCTTCTTCTTTTAAGGATTTAAGGCACTAAGTCCCTTACTTGATTTATGATTGCTTCAAATATTTATAGTATCCAAACATTTATTGCGATTGAGTTAATAATATTTTAGTAGTTAGAATTTATATCGTAGGGGAGATTAGCCAGTGCGAGTGTCACTAATAACTTTTATGCCCTTGCATTCAATCCCTGTAGAACATTTTGTATCAATAATTTATCACCTTTTCCGGAAAGCTGGTGAAAATTAGGTTTTCGTAGAGATTCTCGCGCCTTACGTTCAGCCATATACAGGGTGAACCATTAATAATAGGCCATAGTTCAGAAATAGATACTTTGGGCCAAAATATGAGAATATAACCAATTATGCTTTGATAAAATGTTGCTGTGGAAAAATATACAGGGTTTCACAGTTCAAATTATTTCTTTGCCGTAACTCAACAGCGTCTTGGCTGATCTTGGCCAAATTTGCTACAGGAACTTTTTCATTCTTAGAAACGCTAATTTATGTAACATCACGTTAGATTATAGAGGGCGCCGCTGGACCTGTATCTGATGATGAATTTTTTCATTTTTTTTTACGAATCGTTGTGGTACTTCTGATCAGAAAACCTGATGAGGGCGTTATTTACACTTATAAAAGGTACACTTGGTAGAACTTTGGTAACTCCAACCGTTTACGAGGAAAGTACCGTTAAACATTTCAATAATTTTTTGAAAGATAAATTCAAATTGAACGGAGCAAAGTGTATTTATTGAAAAAAGTACGAAACGTAAGGGAAAACAAAATCGTAATAACAGCGTAAACGCTTTCTCACTTTCTTATGAATCTATGGATTATTTTCATGGTATTGAGATAAATACATAAATCAAAAGATTGTCTAAAATAAGGATCTAATCTTATTAGAAGACCAAAACATAACGTAAATTACACTATAAACTTTCCCCCCATGCAAAAACTCCATTGCTGCAACTTAGACTAAATGTTCGATATGATCTCCACCTACTTCTAAAAAACACATTTTCCTGTCCTCTAATAAAATTCGCTGCGATTTGTATTTTGTCCTGCGGTTCCTCTCTTGAGTTAATAGTATTTGCATAGACTAAGGAAAGGCCAAGCAAACTCACTACCTCGACCGATCCATCTGCGCGAGAAAGTCTCATCAAGATCATTTCAGACTTCAATGGAGAAATGAGGGGGAGCTCCGTCTTGCATGAACCACATCTTGTCCCGTATGTCTAGCATGAAAGCATGTAATATATCAGCAAGGGTCTTTTGAAGAAAAAACAGATAAAACTCTCCATTTAAATTTGGAAAAAGGACAAATGGTCCCAATAATTGATCGCCGATGATACCACACCAAACGTTAACCTCAAATTCTTTCTGAAAATGCCTTTCTTTAATGGCATGAGGAATTTCTACCTCCCAGTAATGGGTATTTCTCCAGTTAAAAACGCCTCGGCGAATAAAAGTTGATTCGTCGGTAAATAAAATGTTCTTAACAAAATTTCGGTCTTGTTGTGTTTATTTAGAATAAATTGACAAAATTGTAGCCTTTCTAAGTTTTGTACAGGAGTGAGATGATATGGGTAGAAGCGTTCTTTACGTAAGACTCTTAAGACAGATTGTTTACTCACCCCTGTTGCCGCTGCTAATCGACGCGAGCTGACTTGAGGGTCTTCATCCACACGAACTAAAATTTCTAGTTCTTGATCTGGAGTAATTCGTTTCGGTCGTCCTACATCGTTTTTATGGCGAAATTAACCCATGTCTCCCAAATGACGAAACAGATCTTTGAAAATCTTATGGTATGGCTGTATTCTATTTGGATATTGCAATGAGTATCTCCTCGCTGCAGTCCGTCGCGTCCGCTAAAATTATTTTGTGCGTAAACACATATCATATCCCTCATTTCCCTATTTGAAAAATTATTATGTCTAGGCATTGTAAATAAAGAAATTAGTTCGAGGAACACAACAACAAAGTATAATGATTCTAAATGACAGAACTAACTTTTCAATAAATACATTTTGTTTCATTAAATTGGAATTTGTTTTTCAAAAAATTATTGAAATGTTTAACGGAACTTTTCTCGAAAACGGTTGGAGTTGTCAAGTTCTACCAAGTGCATATTTCATACGTGGAAATGACGCCCTCCTCAGATTTTCTGGTCAGAAACGTTTCGTCAAAAAAAAATATGAAAAAAAAATCATCATCAGATACAGGTCCTGTGGTGCCCTCTATGATCTAACGTTATGTAATACATAAATGATTGTTTCTTAGAATAAAGAAGTTCCTCTAGTAAATTTGGCGAAGATCAGTCAAGAAGCTGTTGAGTTATTACAAAAAAAGGAAAAAATAATTTGAACTTTGACACGGCAACATTTTACTAAAACATATTTGGTTAAATCCTCATATTTTGGCCCAAAGAATCTATCCCTGAACTATGGCCTATGGTCCACCCTGTATAAATGTCCTTAATATTTCTGAGTATTGATAAAAATATAAGGCGATTTCACTCGGCTGTCTTCTATGTAATTGATTTTTTGTTTTTAAGAATACTACATAAAATATTTCATTTCTCTTTCCTATATTACAGACAGTTATAGCGCAATTCAATTACTGTTCAAACTACAGGCCGATAACATTGAAATATTCATAGTTGCTACACTGAAATAGCTTTACAGCGGTAAGCTGCTGTGGCTTTTCAGATTACTCTACTGAGTGTTGCGCAACTTAATGAATAAACCGGACGAGATTACCACAGCTTATGCTTCCTCACTAGTAGCACAAAACCACGATGTCTGCTCGAGAGTTTGTTCGTCTAAAATATCTTGAAATTGTTTATATTATAGGCTAGGTGATTAATCCGACGCCGACGCATTTTTCTTTGTTCGTTTAAGTTTGTAACAGTCCCAAATTGTCATATTACAACGACCAAAAAACTAACGACATACTAACAAAGCATACTACACAACTGTAGATAATTTAAGCGGAAGTTACAATAAAACTGAAAGAAAAAGATATAATAATTTATATTCGAATATTTGCCGGATGCGCGGTGATAAATAAAAATGTATATTTACATCACCCCTTTTTCACTAATTCAATTCAATAAGACTTCATTTCTTATTTTAATACAGAAAAGTACCTCCCCAGAACCAACACGAGTCTGAGCGTGCAACCACCGTGCTGACATGGTGGCAAATTGCAGGGCCGGACAGAGTGAGACTGTTTTGGCTAAAAAAAAACTAAAACAACTAAGCCTAGGCTCCTTCCATCCCAGACGAATTAAGAGAGGAGTTAAATTTAAAAAACATATTTAAAAGAACAAACTTAACAAAACAGTTTCCACCTTGGTTCAATGCTGAAATTATCAGAGATATAAAAAATAAGGAAAGATACTTGAAACTTTACAAGCGAACTGGAGGTGATATTGCTTATAATGAATTTATAAGAAACCGGTCCAAAATTAAGCTAAACATTAAAACTGCTTTCAGAAACTTATATTACTGGCTGAAAGTAATATTAACAGAGACCCAAACGAGTTTTGGGCTACATTAACAGCAAGAAAGGAGGGGCTAACATCGGCAATAATATATTTTACAAGAAGGAGCATTTGAATGATCCAAAATGATATTGTAGATGCCTATGCCGACTTTTTTGAACAATCGTTTTAACTGTAGAGCTAGAAAACATCTTATTAGATGATTTCTGTGACAATAATGTCAACAGCATTAATATAGTTTCATTTGTTATCTTTGCTCACCCACTCACGATATTATTTAATTTATCTATTAAATGCTGCTGTTTTCCGGATATTTGAAAACACCTCAAAGTTTGTCCGGTGCATAAAAAGGAAAATGAAAACGAAATAATAAACTTCTGTCCAATAACTATAATCTGTAACTTTTGCAAAACCTTTCAACTATTATTGTATAACTCTATTTAGGCTAATGTTAAAAATATCATTTCCAGTCAGCAACATGGGTACTACCAATCTCATATGTTCTACGCAATTCATATCTAAGTCCATTGACATGCAGATGCAAACGAACGTGATATACTTTGATTTTACGAAAGCTTTTGATAAGCTTAATCATAATACATTGATTACAAAACTTTTAAAATTTGGTATTTCGGACCAGTTCATAATCTTCTTTAGGTCTTATCTGACTGATAGATTTCAATATATTGCGTATAATGGGTTTAAGTCCTATGATTATGGCTGATCCTTAGGCGTTTCCCAGAGCCTCTGTTCTTGGGTCAATGCTTTATTCACTGAAAAACTACATACAAGATTAAAACGTACGCGCACTGATCATTTATAATTTCGCATCTGATGCTAGCACCTCAATTTGAGCTAGGCGCCTTCCGCGAGATTCGTCAATACTGGGTTGCGAAAGGCTGTTCTAAACTTTGATTTTAAAAATTTGGATTATACAGGGTTACTGGTAATTCGATACATTCCTTTGGAGATGTGATGGGGCATGAGCTAAGGAGTAAATCTAGCCCTAACATACGTTATGCAAAACTCAATGGTTTTTGAGATATTTCAATTTTTTTGTTTTTCTCAAAAAAGTAGATCTTAATGTCTTAAAAGTTAATTTCCGAAAAATTTACTTGACATTTTTAATTTTTTTTTTTACTGGATTACTTGTCCAATATTATAGATATCCGTTTGGAATGAAAAATATCCGGAAACATTTCGATCATGTGAACATTTAAAATAAAAACTTGTAAAATTTTTTTTTTAAATCAGATGAAACTTACCTATTAGGTTTTTCAAAAAAATATTAATGTAGTACGCGTACAAATTATTATAAAAACTTCCTTATTTCAATAGCTATCTAACTAGGTAGAAATGTTTAATGTACCCTTGATAGTTCTAATAAAAAATTAGTAAAGATAATGCTGGTGGCGGAATTTATTAAACGACTAATCGTTCATTTTCATTTAAGTCAGTCAGTCCTTGACTTTGACGTTTGTGCATATAGTCATTAACTGACTTTCTTATCTCCGTGTCCCTTAAGTTTGTTGGTCTTGTTAAATTAGTTATCGAAGATTCTGATTTTGCTCGTAGTTGTTGTTATTAGTTGTTGTTATTGTATTTTCTGTTCCATGGCCGCGTATGCCAACGCAGAATACGCTGATATCTTGTTTGTCTATGGATACTGTGGCGGCAACGCTGCTGAAGCTCGCCGAGAATATGGTCTTTGGTACCCTAACCGCCGCTTACCAAATGCACGTGTATTCAGTACGGCATATCGAAATATCGCTGAAACTGGCTCCGTGAAATGTAGAAGAAGTGACGCTGGTGCTCCTCCCGTTTATGAACCAGATGATGAGGAAGAAGTATTGAGATATTTTGAGGAAGACCCAAATTTCAACTAATAAAGTGGCAAGACTAACCGGAGCGTCACAATGGAAAGTTTGGTCTACGATACGTAGAGTTGGATGTCATCCTTACTACTATACCCCTGCCCAAGGCTTCGAGGAAGGTGATCCTGGAAGGAGAGTGGAATTCTGCCGCTTTATGTTAAATTCAGATGCAGAAAGTGCAAATTTTTTAAAAAGTATTTTATGGACGGACGAGTCGAAATTTAATCGCGAGGGTATAACAAATTTCCACAACCTACATTATTGGGCAGAGGAAAATCCCAAGTTAACATGTGAAACTAGTTTCCAAATGAAATTTTCTATTAATGTGTGGATGGGAGTCATTGGCCACTATTTAATAGGGCCACACTTTCTTCCTCAAAATTTAAACGGGGAAATCTATGAAAATTTTTTAAGAAATGATCTGGCGGAGATTTTAGAAGATGTTCCTCTCGCCGTCAGACAGCGAATGATGTTTCAGAACGACGGTTGTCTAGCACATTATCGGCTGACAGTACGACAGTTACTTGATCAACGTTTCCCTAACCGTTGGATTGGAAGAGCGGGCCCAATACCTTGGCCAGCGCGAAGCCCTGACTTAACACCCCTTGATTATTACGAATGGGGTCATATGAAGGAGATGGTCTATGCCACACCAGTCAATACTATAGAAAACCTTAGACAAAGGATAGTCGATGCTGCCCAACACATAAGGCATAATCTGACACCCAGAGTAACAAGGACGGAAATAAGAAGACGCTGCTGTGGCTGTATACAGAATAGGGGCTCCCATTTTGAGCAAGACATATAAATAATAAAGTACAACTTTGAAATTAATGAAGAATTAAACTCTACTTTTAAAATGTTTTTTACTGTTTATCTAAAAATAAAATTCGTACTACTTGTGTTATTTTTACTAGTATTTTCTTAGAACTATTAAGGGTACATTGAACATTTGTACCTTGTTAGACAGCTATTGAAATAAGGCAGTTTCTATAATAATTTATGCGCGTGTTACGTTAATATTTTTTTGAAAAACCTAATAGGTAAATTTCATAGCTGATTTAAAAAAAAAAATTTTTAAGTTTTTATTTCAGATGTTCACATGATGGAAATGTTTCCAGATATTTTTCATTCCAAACGGATATCTATAATATTGGACAAGTAATCCAGTAAAAAAAAATTAAAAAATGTCAAATAGATGTCATTATAGTGCAGGCGCTGTAGGTATTTGAGTTTGAAAAATATGAGTAACGGAATTTATTGACTGATTGTATACCTGAGACCCTAAGGAACCCAAGAATACATGAGGCCAGCTGCTGCGTTGCCTCCATCTTTTACATATTACGAGTTTAAAGAGAAAAAGATTGAATGACTTACTGTGTTTTTTTGTGATTCAGCCGGTGATTTAATGAAAAATCCGCAGAGAGACGAAAAGATGCATTGACAGAGAAGCTTGTGAAAGTGTATGATCCGGATTTAACGACACAATGTTTTTCGTGGCATAGAGCATGTATGACCAGCTACGTCAGTAAGGAGAATATAAGGCGACGAGAAGTAGCATTAACAAAACAAATAGAAGAATCTGTTGCTTCTACTTCACAAGCCGACGATTCAAATACTCATATTATTCATCATTCTAGGAAGGTTTCTAAAGAAGCTGCAGAAAAATTGAGGTGTTGGATGTGTAGTAACATAACTAAAGAGAACAATAAAAAAAACTTATTTTATGTTCCAAATTATCTGCGGCAGAAAAAAATGTTAATACTGCACGTCAAAAACAAGATGATGTTTTTACGAAAATTATTATTTATGAAGTACCTAAGGACTTATTTTCTCAAGAATTTAGATACCGGTTAGATTGTTATCTTGCATACATAGGATTACCAAGAACCTCCACTAACAAAGCAGGTCGACCTTCCACTAAAATACCTGAAGAAGCACTGCGGAATAGTTTTGAGAACCTAATAAAAGAAATTAAAGATAAATTTTCTCCATGCTCATTTGAATTATCTTGCTTGGCAAGACGGTTGGCTGAACTTACGGAAATTGAGGATGCTGTAATTGATAATCGACTTATGAAATCTCTTTCTCATTGATAAGTACGGGGAGAAAATATTATTTTCATATCCAGCTGATAGATCGAAATCTTCCATGGTGTTCATGAGCGACATACCATTGATACCAGGTGGTCACTTATGCGATGAAATTCTAATTGGGAAATTATTAAACAAAAGAGAATTTTCGCTATTTGGAATATTTTTATGCAAGCACTGCTCAGTACGAAGAATAAGACATTAGGAGAAAATACTCGTCAAAGAGCATTTGCTATATTTTCTGATATATATATATATATATATATATATATATATATTGCTGTAACTGAGAAGCAGATACCCAAACATATAGGTTTAGCCCAGTTTAACTGGCTGCGAGACAACTAGTCGACTCGGCAGTAAGCATTGTCTAAAAGCTGCATCACTCAATTTTATCCAGAAGGTACTTACGCCCTTGGGAGATGAATTTTTAGATCTTGAAACATTTAAAAGTCTGGAAAAGTTTACACCTACCTATTGATTAAACAAACACTGACAGCGGATGAGCTTAGATATAAATTATTTCTCAAAATATTGGTTTCGGCTTAAATTTGCTCAAAATCATATGTACTTCTGACGCATTGTACCTACATTGCTTGAGGGCTTCAGCTCAAACATACGTTCGTAAAAATTCATCAGAACCGCTAATTCAGTCTCTGGATTTTATTCAATATGGGTATGAATGAAGAAAATCTTTCTTGTATCCTAAACAAACCAAAGCACCTCTACCGAAATTCTTAACTGAACCTTTCAAATGTAAATCAGCTTGTCATACTATGTCTTTCAATTGTAAAAAATCCGGTATAATTTGTATTTCTTTGTGTAAATGTGCTGTAAATGTAAAAATGTATTACTGTAACTACATTTTTATATAATATATTTCCTTAACAAAAAAATACTTATAACGAAATCAGCATTTTGGAGTCCATTTGTTTATAATAATAAAATTAATTAATTTTTTTCCGTTATTTTTTGTTATTGATTAATTGTATAATTTTCTTTTACATCATCACAAAAACCTATATATTACCCCTAAAAATTAGCATTTCACCGCCTTAAACCTATTGATATACGATTTTTCATAGCAATTTGCATGTTAAATGGCAAAAAAAATTGAGACAATTAATCTACTCGATAACATCGATAATATTGTAATTTAAGACCACTGAAAGTTATATCCGTTGCCAGAATTCGTTACTCATATTATGCATACTCATTTCTCTTCAGCGCAGCGCCCGGTCTATTATTTGTTTATTACATTATTCTTTCTATTTTCTCAGTAGTTCAAATTAAAAATTCAATAATAGCTAATTAAAATAGGTAATATATTTATATAGAATAATAAATTGCAATACTATACGTAGATTTGACAGTTGTATAATGTAACTTGGTCTATTTTCACAATACAGGTAACTCATGCCTAGGTGATTAGACCAGGTTGTTGATTATTTATTTATATATATATATATATATATATATATATAAAATACTAGGTTCTCGGGTTGAACCGCGTCTGAGATTGTTAATGTCTCGACGTTTCGGCTCCCGTTTTGGAGCCATTTTCAAGAGAAAAAGTGAGTCAAGTAAAAATTGTCAAAGAAAATAATGCTAGGAGTTCGTGGAACTGGTTCGATTCCGGGGTCTCAATCTGCCTACTCCCCAGATCTCACCGCGATCCGTCTCTAAGGCCTCAACCTGCCTACTACTTAGAGCGAACTCGCTGGCAGTATCGGACGAAGTGTTATTTATACGAAAGCTGTCTGTGGGTGGGAGAGTGGTGGGGGGTTGAGGGTCTGTTGATGGAGGCATCAGAGCAGAACGGCTGCTATCAGGATTATGAGGTGTGGATGAATATTGTGGGGCTAGCCTGGAGATCAATGATTTCCAAGCGACTGGAAGACGATGACCGTCATCCCTTTTGTTTAGACAATTGGGACGTTTTTCAATCTCAATTGCTTCGCGGATGATTCGCGGTTTCTGGAAAAATGATGGTGCTATGGTTTTGGTGTTATCGAAGTCTATATTATGGCCTGTTAGAAGGCGGTGTTGGGCAAGTGATGATGTGGGATCGGATTTTCTAACTGCAAGACGATGTTCATATATTCTATTGTTAATCCGTCTGTTGGTTTGTCCAATGTAGGTTTGGAGACAGTTTGAGCAAGGTATTTCGTATACACCGTGGGAATCATTAGGTATTTGGTCTTTTGGGGTTCTGATTAAATTGGAAATTGTTTGGTGTGTTGTGAATATGGTTTTTATGTTATTGGATTTCAGGATTTTTGAAATTTTGTCTGTGACACCTTTGATGTAAGGTAGGAAAGCTTTTTGCTGAGGAGGAGTTTCTGTCTGATCAGATTGGGAAGGATTTTGTGCTTTGTGTATGGATCGCGTTATATGTCCTTTGTCGTAACCGTTTTGTAGAAGTGCTTCTTGTAATGTTTGTAGTTCGGATTGTCTGTTGTGATTGTCTGTTAGTCTGAGGGATCTGGTTAGAAGAGTGTTGACAACGGAATTTATTTGTGATGGATGGTGATGTGATTTTGAGTTAAGGTAACCATCACCATCATCCATCACAAATAAATTCCGTTGTCAACACTCTTGTAACCAGATCCCTCAGACTAACAGACAATCACAACAGACAATCCGAACTACAAACATTACAAGAAGCACTTCTACAAAACGGTTACGACAAAGGACATATAACGCGATCCATACACAAAGCACAAAATCCTTCCCAAACTGATCAGACAGAAACTCCTCCTCAGCAAAAAGCTTTCCTACCTTACATCAAAGGTGTCACAGACAAAATTTCAAAAATCCTGAAATCCAATAACATAAAAACCATATTCACAACACACCAAACAATTTCCAATTTAATCAGAACCCCAAAAGACCAAATACCTAATGATTCCCACGGTGTATACGAAATACCTTGCTCAAACTGTCCCCAAACCTACATTGGACAAACCAACAGACGGATTAACAATAGAATATATGAACATCGTCTTGCAGTTAGAAAATCCGATCCCACATCATCACTTGCCCAACACCGCCTTCTAACAGGCCATAATATAGACTTCGATAACACCAAAACCATAGCACCATCATTTTTCCAGAAACCGCGAATCATCCGCGAAGCAATTGAGATTGAAAAACGTCCCAATTGTCTAAACAAAAGGGATGACGGTCATCGTCTTCCAGTCGCTTGGAAATCATTGATCTACAGGCTAGCCCCACAATATTCATCCACACCTCATAATCCTGATAGCAGCCGTTCTGCTCTGATGCCTCCATCAACAGACCCTCAACCCCCCACCACTCTCCCACCCACAGACAGCTTTCGTATAAATAACACTTCGTCCGATACTGCCAGCGAGTTCGCTCTAAGTAGTAGGCAGGTTGAGGCCTTAGAGACGGATCGCGGTGAGATCTGGGGAGTAGGCAGATTGAGACCCCGGAATCGAACCAGTTCCACGAACTCCTAGCATTATTTTCTTTGACAATTTTTACTTGACTCACTTTTTCTCTTGAAAATGGCTCCAAAACGGGAGCCGAAACGTCGAGACATTAACAATCTCAGACGCGGTTCAACCCGAGAACCTAGTATTTTTCATACCAACGACCGCGGAAGCTTCTCGGAACATATATATATATATATATATATATATATATATATATATATGTTATGAAATTATTATATGACTGATGTATTTAAGTTTTCCAGAAATAAATTGATTTGATTTGATTTTTGATTTGATATTTTTGCTGAATCATTCAGACTAAAATAAAATCGACTAACATTATTTCCAGTATAAAACTTTTCGTAATGATCAAGTTACACTAGCAATCTATATCACAAAAACGTAGTGTAAATAAATAAGTCCATATTCAACAATATTTAGAATCTAAAAGTACCTAGCTGTTTACACAAAAGTGTTTTATCGCAATTTGCACTCTACCTTACGGCATTGCACATATCCGTCGGACGAGAATGGGTTTCCGGGGTTCGGTACAACGACGGGCGGTGTTAGACAAACAGTCGCCCGGGCTTTTAACTTCAACACCCCGGGTGGTTCTATTATGCTGACTTGCTGGGGTAGCTAATCAATTATTTTTATGAAGTAACTGGAGTGGCCGTAAAAGGACAATATGATAAGGACTTTCATACGGTGTTTTAAGAGTAAGCTTCGCTGGCGAATGGCCAAAATAGATTTTGGAGATGAGGTAGTAAAGTGAGGGATATGCATAAAATAATGCGTATGTACGATAATCATCGTAATGGAGAAATTGTGTAAGTCTGAGAGGTGCTTTTAGAGTTCATTTTAAATATAATACTAATTGTAACAACGATAGTACGGTGGCGAAGTGTACAAAAAAATATTTATAAGTTTAATATAATTTCCACGTTAAACTGCAGATCACTCATGCAATGGGTCCGCCTGCAGTATAGCTGACAGTAGCACAATCTACATCTACAATATAATTTGCAATATTGAGAGCGATATTGGATTGGATAAGAAAAATTGGCAGCTACTGGAAGCGGCTGGAACCTCCCCACTCGGTGGATCTTTGAAGCCGAAAAGAGCATTAAATCGTGTGACAAAACGGTACTAAACGTAATCCGATCTCACCGGATCTTCTGGGGTACTAAAAAAACCCTCAACTTAATGACTTTACAAGCATCTATGCGAATTATTACCTACATTATCGCTCGTTGAATAATATACTATTAGGATACTAATAACTTTAACATCACTTGAACGATTGAGAAAGTCTAGTTATCCTATATACTACAGATTTGTAAAGCAACAAACTGAAAATTGGTAAAGTGATAATCTATAATAAATTCACCAAGGAAGGTACAGAAAGCATATGATATTGATATTGTTACATCTACCTTTAAAGTTTGTGACAATCCACTAAAAGTTACAAATATACCGAAATCTTATTAACATGACATGACATCAACGTTATCGGATGACAAACGATGACAATGACAATCGTCAAAATTTGCTCATTGCAATTCGATCGCTCGCGGCTGTCTTTGTTAAATGAAACATTAGCATTTCAGTAATTTTACTAGATTTTAGAGGAATATTTGTAGTTTAATTCTTCGATTTGTCTGTATATATATATATATATATATATATATTTAAAAACGGCACTAAACGTAATCCGCTCTACTTCTAGAGCAGTGAAGAAACCCTCACACGTGAATTGACACGTTATGTGAAGAGTTTCACTACGTAACGGCTACACGCATCGATCATGTCATGCGAAATGCGATCTATGCCATATTTGCTTTGTTTTTAATTTTTTTCACGGAAACCAAATCGAAAGGGTGGAAGTGTGATATATCGTTAAAATCAGAATTTTAACTGCTTTTCAATGGTTCCATTGCAAATTGACAGTAATTATAAAATAAACAACTTGTTGCGTCAAAATGGCACTAAACGTAATCCGATCTCAACCAAAACCTTTTCAGATTTTCTGGGGCACTAAAGAAACGCACACGCAAAGTTTCATTCAAATCCGTTCAGTAGTTTCGGCGCTATCGTGCTAACACACATACACACACACACAGACATTTTTCAAAAACCACTTTTTTGGGTTCCTAGGACCTCAAAACGTAAAGATTTGATGTTATCTCAATTTTTGTTTTTGAATCATTTTTAGTAGCCCCTCACAATTTTATTGTGGAGAGGTTAAAATGTTTGATCACGTATTAATGCTGACACGCAACTCCTCCCTATGATCACAAATGACGTATTATAACAACCAATCTCTGGAAGATTCTCAGTCAGTAGTAAATTTTTTCTCCAATTATTAGCTCCAGTGGTTTCAATACCAGCACAGTGTCATGTCACCAATATATTATACCACAGGTGCCTCAACTGGCATTAAAAAATTTAAATCCAATATGATCATGGGATCAGATTCTATCCCAACCTTTTTATTACGAGATTGTGAACCGTTAAGTATAGTTGTTAACTTATATCGAAGACTTCTGCATTCCCAGATGTTCCAAAAATCTCCAGGATATGTCCTGTATTTAAAAAGGTAATAATAATGACATAATTAATCCAGGCCATCACAATTCTGTGTAGCATTAATTAGATCTTTGAATTTACTATTCATAATATGTTATCCTTTGAAATTAAAAATCTCATAATACCTAATCAACATGGCTTCATGGAAGGACGATCAATAACAACAAATTTAGTATTAGTGGGGCAGCTTAACGTCGAATTTCACGTTAATATGGACACACCGGACGAACGCACCAAAATTTTCCAGGTACTGGTATGTAGTTTTCAATTTCTGATAGGAACCAACTCCTCCGTCGGCCATCTTGGATTTTAGAGCAGCCAATTTGAAATATAGGTATATTATCAATATATCGGCTTCTAAATCACTTAGGACCACAAACTTGGTGTCTAAATATATATTTTTGGAGTCCGGGAATACAGCCACACAATTTTTAAATGTAGCACACTATATATTATTTTATACGCAAATATAATAGGGTTTTCCCTCTAATTTTATTTTAACAATTTGTGTCGTGAAAATGATATAATAAAACAGTTTATTAATTTACAACAATTTACTTTTCTAATAAGAATTATTTCTAAGAAAATATCGTTAAAACAACTTGCTGATAATTTCACTGCTTTTTAAAACGGGCATTTTTACGCGCCAGAATTACTCGGGAAAATCAATGAGATTATGGATATAATTAGGATGAATAGATTCTAACTGTGTGTTAAAGAAAGCTTTCCTCTAAAACTCAAATCAGAATCCAGATAAATGCCGCACAAGTTATTCGTGAAAGCGTCGGACGTTAATATTTTGTACTGTAGTTTAGGTTTAACCTTCACTGACATTACATATCAGATGACTAACCTAAAACGTTAAATTTATATTTTTATGTTTGTACTGCTTGGAGTGAAAATATTATTTTATCAGTTTCTGGTTTATGTTTTATTAATTCTACAATTAAAATGGAATCAAGTGGAAGAGGGATATGTTAAAGGTGCCGCTGATAATTTACCTAAAGTAGAAAAGTGCTGTCAATAAATAGAGGTTATGTTAACAGAGACCAAGATTAATAAACAATCTTGAACAGAGACAACTTCTGTGATTGAATTTCAGGGTGTTGACGTCACAACGCGCCAATTTATGGCTATTTAAAATGAACCCAATATTTTTCAAACTTCAAGTTTTTTTTTTGTTACTATTAGTAAAATTAATAAGATAATAAATATGCCATAAATCATTTTTTTACGTGAGTTAAGTATTTCAGCAATTTTTTTTTTCTGGGAAAACCCTATTGTACTGATTACAAACAGCCCAGTTGCCAGGGGTTTTAAGTCGGAATTAATTGTTACCTCGCTAATTTTTTCATGAAAGGCTAGTTTTTTGCAGTAGAAAGTGGCTCAAAAAAGGTTACCAAAATCTATCCCCGCGAACCCTTTTAAACAACCCTCTGAAACGGAAAAATTCAGTTTTTTGCTAATATCTCGAAAACTTATAATAATAAAGAAACAGATAGTACTACGTGAAAGAGCGGGGAAATTTTACATAAAAATAGTATAAAAGTTTTTTTAAATAAATGTTTCACACACACTGTACACTTTTGTTGTCCGTTATGATTAAAAAAAATCGATTTAAACTGACGTTTAATGAAATATTGTTAATGTGAAACGTCAGTGTATGCAAATGACAGTCAAATTCTTCAGGTTTTTTATATTTTTATAGAAGTTTTTCACGCAAATGGTGGTGGACACGATTTCTTACACTAATGTGACTCAACTATATTTAAAACACGAGAAAAATCGATATTTAACTTTTCGTTAAAGAATTTATTGACATCTTGTCAAACTACAAAATCATCACAGTACACTAACTAAAAATTAAGATGACATTTATCATTTCTCAAGTAATAATTACATCCTCCCATCTTGAGTTAGAGGAACTCAATACATTCATTTATAAAATAGATTAAATACAATGTCTAATTTAAAATGTAAATATAAGCTCCACAGATACTGAGAATGTGATTAACAACTTCAACAAAACGAATTAATTGAGCATTATACATTTATAAACTTAAAAATATGAATTGTATAATAGTTTTTGTTCATCTATTTTCACAACAAACCTTGTCAGGTTGTTTTACTCGACGACCTGAACGTGTACGGATTTCTGGTTTTAATTCCGTTGATTGGTTTATCATCTCGTACAACTGGAGAAACTTATTTTCTTCTTGGGTGACATGTTTGACTTACCAGCACGTTTCTTTGATGCACAAATTGCTTTTCTACTGGAGAACTTATCTCCAATGGAAAAATTCCTTGTATCGGTCGTACAAGTTCTCTAGTTGCAGTCTTTAATCGAACCACGTGTACTTCGCCGCCTTTACCAGCTATTACTTCTACTATTCGAGCTAGTGGCCACAACCGCTTTTGGTTATCGTTTCCTGCCAGAACAATTTCTCCTACACCTATTGCATTTTTACTAATTTTCATTGATTGTATTCGTGATAATTGACCTCAACATTCAACGTGGAATCTAAGTCATAATCCCAAAGTCATTCCTACCACTTACAAGCTCCAAATGTAATGCAATAAGAGCTGCTAGCAAGAACGAGCTGCTAGTTACGCCGAATACTACTCTGGCATGTCTGAACTTCTATAACATCTGGTTCTTATCCCACCAAAGAAATCTCAGCTGATCTGCAGGTGAAAAACTGATCTGCAGGAAGGCTTTCGAATGTCTGAAATTACGCCAACTTCTTTTCCTCTGAAGCGTAAAAGCTTCCTAGGTATAAGTTATATTTGATTGGGTCCTGTCTCCAAGCATTTATTTAACGACAGCCCATTTTTGCTCTTGTAGAAGGGTCAAACACAGGTCGTAATCTTGTCGTGCTATTTTCTTTTAATACATGTCGATATGGGAGATAATGGCCCCATTTATCTATCTTTAATTCGGGCGCCTTCTCGATGATTTCTTCCTTGAATCATTTTTCTAACACTTGATCGTATTCTTGGTATAAACCTTGATTCTTTAACTTGTTCGTTGTCGTTGGTAGTCTCTTCTGGGCTACTTCCTTGTTAGTAGGGAGAGAGGGATGATTTTCTTTCCAGGATAGACAGACATACTTCATATCGTCCATTTTCATTTATTACTACTGATTTCAGGAAACGATCTTGAATTTATTTTTGGAAAATTTCATTAGATTTGGATTGAACTGGGTCAGTGATTCCCAATACATCTAGACGTCATAGGTCAGATAGCCTCTTGTGCAAACATCGATGTCACTACCCTTATGTCCGAATATAATCGAATATTTTCGTACACGACCAACAGTACAAGGAATTATTTCGAGTGAAGTAGAAAGTTGCATTTTCCTCCTATTTAACTTCTTTCGTACAAACGAATCACGTTTCGTATGCGATGTAATTCGGTCGTAAATATCCGTGTATTTCGAAAATACCACATAATTCACTTTTTGCACGAAAGTACATAAAATTCGTATACGAAACTAATTCGTGTGGATTCTAAAATAGGGCTCCAGAGCTGTATCATTTCGATTGCTTTCGTCACGAGGTTTCTTACCCATTAATGTCCAACCAAATTATGTTTCAACTGCTGTCATTCCACATTCCAAGTTGTATAGATTTCCTGTCAACAGTTTGCCCAATACATCTGTTCCAATTAATAATGTGATGGGTTCATCACTTCGTTCATAATCAGTTAATTTAATTTCTTTCAACAGTAACTCCTGAGTCCATCGAACTTTGTTGACATTTGATATTCCTTGGCAGATTGTCTCTTGATCGAGAGCTACGAACTTACAAGCGCAGCTAGCGTCTAAACTTCTCAAGTGAATAAAATAATTTTTCTGATCTTGAGGCTGTCTTGGTACCTCCAAACAACAGATGTACAACTTGTTGCCCAATTCCATGTAGTCAATTGCTTGCTTAATAATGTCTCTGTGAGCGACTGTCTAATACTGCTATCACTATGCGTTCTCTGCTTTCATTTCTCAATGTAATGAGCAACGTTTGAAGGAAAACCTCTGGATTTAATGACAGGTTAGCAAGACCAGCTTCTTTAATAATCTTCTCGTTACTTTCCGTAGACAATTTCTTCACTGTCTCGCTTGAAGGCATCTCTAGACACAATAGAAGAGCATGATTTCTGCTATACCAAGGACATTTTGGATGAAAGTTGCTACGATTAACATTATGACCCAGAGTTAGACAAACAAATCAACCCTTATTTTCTTTTACTGTATTCTGTCTCCATTCTAATGACATCTTGTTTGCTTTCTCACGCTTTGTGCTTTGATATTCTTCACTGCAGAATATGCATTGATGAGTCGTTTTGTTCTCTTTTGTTGTGAATAATCCAGCTGCAGTCGGAATAGAGTTACTGCGTTCAAGATTGCTCTTCCTTTTTGGCTTCGATTTATTCACTGATTTTTCCATATCCAGAATGAATCCATTTACTGCCATAGTAATTCTCTGTTCATTTTCTACTTCTGCTTTTAAAAATTCTATTAGTTTTGTTAACCTGTATTGATTGTTAGCCTTGAGAGTGCTAGCGTATCTTTGCCAGGCATGTAACAGATCTTCCGGTAGAGACGATTCCACTAAAGGATACAGCATAGCTGAGCATTTGTCTTTAGTTACACCAAGCGGTTCTAAAGCACATAGTTGTGACTTTAACTTGTCATAAATACTAGATAATGAAATCTTTTCGTTGGGCTTCAATGCATTATTAAGCATCAATTTTAATTAACTATCTTACGTAGACTAGTACACTAATAATTCCTCTTTTCCAAAACGACTTTTCAGGCTAGTAATGACTTTTTTATAGTTGACACTCGTTGGTGGGAAACTATTAACTAATTCTGCTGCTCTAGAATTTGGATTCATTGACTGAATTAAACATTGAAATTTATCTTTATCATTAACATCCTTATCTTGGTCTATATTTTTAAACTGGCTCCAGAATTGCAACTGGTCTTTTAATTCACTGCTAAATTTCATAAGTTTGATTTTCGGCAACTTAAATCTTCTTTTGGAATTCTGCTGGTAAGAACGAACAGTTCCAGAATGATCTATTATCGATAGTTTTTGTGGCGTACTTACTTTGTCAAAAATTCTCATGAACTATATCTTCGCCCGTATACTTCTCAGAATGTTCTGTAGTCAAGTCGTACTCTGAATCTAAATATTGCTGCACCATGCCACTATTTAACATGGCGCTCATTATTTTTTCATTTAATGCTTCAAGTTCTAATGCTTTTAACTCGAACATTTGGAAACTTACTTTCACGTCGTCAATTATAGAATTTTATTTACCAACATTATCATGTGATGTTGTATATGCACGTGAGAATCCAGTTCGTACAGTTTTTCGTGCTTTTTTGAGTCCTTTCTAATGCAACTGTTATTTTCTCGATTACCTTGTGTACTACACGTACCTGAGCCCAAGTCACTTTTCCGTATCTGAACACAAAAGATCACTTTCAAGTTCTGTCATGGTCATGTGATGGACACGGCTTCTTGCAGTAATGTGACTAAACTATATTTAAAACAGAGGGAAAAACCGATAGTAAAATTTCTCTAATGAATTTATTGACAATTTATCAAACTATAAAATCATCACAGTGCACTGTCTAAAAATGGGATGACATTTATCATTTTTTAAGTAATCATTACACAAATTAAGTTGAGGAAAGGGAAAATTCTAATTTCAAGCTAACCCTAATATTGAAAAACGGTATTCACTATGATTTTCAGATATTACAAGTATTCTGGCTCTAACAGATAAAACTTTGGCATGAGCTCTCTAATAACATGTATGGATGTACGTAAAATTTAAAATTTTAATGAAATTTTAAAGCTCCTAATTGAATTTACTTTAGACTCCCTTTTATCGTTGAAAATAAATAGCGTTTTAACGGATACAAGACGTGATCAAGAAAAATGTTCCTTTAAATGTATTAATTAGAGCTTAGTGAAGGAAATTAATTGGAAAGAATAACATGCTCAAGAAGATAATTAACTTTATTTGGCCGTAAATTAAGGAGAAAACTGTTAGCTCAATAAGTGTTTTCAAAGCAGAGCTGTGCTCAAATTATCATAAATTAAGAGCCGTTATCAAAGATGAATCTGATGATCCGGCTGCATTTTCTTGCGAAATAAATGGGTAACCGATTTGCAGCGCGCATAGATATTAAGTGATCTGCTGCCGAATAACTCAGCCTTTAAGAAGTGTTATAAAAGAAAGTTTTAATAAAAGTTCAAATATGAGCTAAGCAATAACCTAATCGACCATAAAAATTTCTTCAGACATTTAATTTATTCGAAGGAATTTTTGATTGTTGACTGCAACTTCTCGAGATTATTAGCCCCATTCTCCTGGAAATCATAAATTTGAGATTTTATATGTCCCATAAAAATCAGTCAATAAGAATCAGATCAGGAGATCTAGCAGGCCATAAGGTGATTCCGCATCCCCTCAATAAAGGATCTGGAAATGTAATTATTTATTTACTTAATTATTAATCGCCACTGTACAGGAACAATGTTTCCAATTATAGAATTGTATATACAGGCTGTCCATTTTATCAGGGCCCTAGAGAATATCTCACTTAATATCGGTCGCACAAAAAAAAATATTTTTACGAAAATTGTGCCGATTTATATAACCTACAAAATGGTTTAAAGACATTTGAAATCCATGGCCTCCTTTAAGAGTTATGGCGGAAAATATCGAAAATGCGAAAAACGTCTAGACCAAATATCTCCGTTATTTGAAGAGATACAAGAAAAATTCTATGGCGGAAATTTTTTGCAAAACAGAGTGTTTCAACGAGGTTGTATCTAATTTTTTTCTCAAAACCCCTGTATTTTGAAATTTACTCTTCAGGCTGTTAAAAAAACGGGCGGGAAATGGCACCATTAAATAGAGTATTTTCCTCCCTTTTCAACGATATATATCATGCCATATTTATTCATTGGTACTACGTTAGTAATTGTAAAAACATTTTTTTAAAACCAATATATATTTGTTTTTTAACAAGCATTATACTTGCATTGGAGAAGTGTGATTAAATAAAACGATAAAATAATTCAATAAGTTGTTCAAATCTTTGCTATAATGAAACATTAACACAATTAAGAAGAATAAAGTAAATTCAGGTAACAAAAACAAATTAATAATGAAAAGAATATAGCACACGGAACATTAATATTTATCTAATACTCAAAATAATTTTTAAGATATCATATCAAGTGGTCAAAGTGTCCACCGCGATTTCTTATGCACAATCGATCGCGGTGAGGCACTGCATTTAAAACATTACTCAGCATTTCGGGGGTAACTGTAATACATGCCTGTTGAATTCGATCTATTAGGTCCTCTACATTTTGCGGTGTCGTCGAAAACACCTTATCTTTAATATACCTCATAGAAAAAAATCCATTGGGGTTATATCTGGGGAACGAGGGGGCCATCGAATAAATCCATTGGTATCTATCCAATGTTGGGGCAAAATTTCGTCTAAATAATCTAGGCAATTCTGGGAATTGTGGGGAGGAGCTCCATCTTGTTGAAAATATTGAAATTTGTGTCGATTCTCTAAAGGTAGGTCATCTAAGAACTAATTAAATTCATTTCTCAAAAAGCTTAGGAACCTTTGACCACTGAGGTGACCATCATAAAAATAAGGACCTATTAAATTGGTGCCTAAAATACCTATCCACACATTTATTAAAAAACGATTTTGAAACCCAGTCGGTCTATGCCAGTGTGTATTTTCAGAAGTCCATTTGTAATGAATATTGCGATAAAAAAATCCATTATTGGAAAAATTTGCCTCGTCAGACCAAAGTATTTTACTACATATTAATGGATCGGCACGCAATTTGAATTTCTCTTAATGATGTGTCCAAATTTTCTGCATTTTTATTTCTTACATAATTAATAATTCGGTTACCTTATTTACATTATCAGTAACACTGTTCAACCTTGTCTTCTTCTTTAAAAATGAACCATTATTTTTCAGTTTCGTAGCTAATTTTCTGAACAGAGTTTTATTCGGCTGTAGTGCTTGTGGAAATCTGTTTCTATATTCTACTTGAGTTAAAATTGCATTGGAAATATGTAACGAACATAACGATTATAACGATCAATGAGAGTAAAAATCATTTTTGAAAATTCTAAATTCTTAAACGAGTGTGATTGAGTGAGAGTTTAAGTATTAACTGAGATGATCTGTCAAAAAATTAAATTGTCAAGTTTGTTCATAGCCAACTATTTTTAAATAATTGAAATAATAGTGAAATAATGAATTTACTTTATTCTTCTTAATTGTGTTAATGTTCTATTATAGCAAAGATTTGAACAACTTATTGAATTATTTTATCGTTTTATTTAATCATGCTTCTCCACGGCAAGTATAATGATGATTTAAAAAAAATTTTTAATTAGATACAACCTCGTTGAAACACTCTGTTTTGCAAAATATTTTCGCCGTATAATTTTTCTCGTATCTCTTCAAATAACGGAGATATTTAGCCTAGACGTTTTCCGCATTTTCGATATTTTCCGCCATAACTCTCAAAGTAGGCCATGGATTTCAAATGTCTTTAAAACATTTTGTAGGTTATATAAATCGGCACAATCTTCGTAAAAATATTTTTTTTTGTACAACCGATATTAAGTGAGATATTCTCGAGGGCTCTGATAAAATGGACAGCCTGTATATACACATTACACAGTTACACATAGACAATTACACAACGACCATTCTCTATCACATTGTCATCTGTGGCAGTTGTGGCTTGAACTCAGAAATGGTACAGCGACTAGGCGTGTTGTCTCTCACACAACTGAACCGGTTATGTTCAGGAAGTCCCGGTCTTCGCTTTTCTAACAGTCTAATTTCTAGAACAATTTTCTGTTGCAATAAATAAAGCTGTTTAATATGCCTTCTATGAAATATCGACTAAACAAATGATCCCCCAGCATACTACCCTATACGTTCAATTTCTGGGTAGGTAACGATCGATTGATGGATTATATCGACCATGAAATGCAATGAACGATTTATCAGTGAAAATAATATTTTTGAGGGAAATTTCATCACGGTTCATCGATACATTTTCGCATAAAGTCATTTGTCTGATATTCTTATCGGGAAACATCTCACTGACCTTTCTTAGTTTATCGGAAACCATGTTTCTTGAGAATCCTCCTCACTGACCTGTCAGTCGAATCTACCGCCTCGGCAATAGGCAGTTTCGTCATTTTTTTTATTTTAACTGAAATCAAAAGATTTTATGATTAAAAAATCGACAGCTACTGGAAGCGGCTGGAACCTCCCCATTCGGTGGATCTTGGAAGCCGAAAATGCACTAAATTGAGTGTTCCAATTCAAAAACATTCTAGTTACCCTACAAACATTACAGATTCGTAAAGTAACAAACTGAAAATTGGTAAACTGATAATCTATAATAAACTCAACAACATGGGTAGAGAAAGCATTTGATATTGCTATTGTTATACCTACCTTTAAAGTTTGTGTCAATCTATTGGTGCACAGTCACACAATTTAAACATTTTCAATACGCATCAAATATTATTGAGAAAAAAATTATAATGACGAAAGTGGATGACTGAAACGTGTTGTTGGTTTCAAATTGAATTTTAATACTGGAGCCGCCTAGAAAAAATTCAAATTCGGTTTTGAAGTCGGACAATAACAAATATATCCGAACTTAATATTATGTTTTTAATACCATTGTGTGTCTGTCAATCTATTTGTCTGTCAGTATAGTCACCCTGATGGGATCAGCCTTTTCAATATGAGTAATAAACGTAAATTAATAACTTAAATTTTTAGTATAATATATTTATTTTAGACAATTATTTACAACTTATTTTACTAGAAGGCGGGTAAAGTAAATGAAGGTAAATTAATAATTAGAGTTTTTTATAATATAATAACAAAGTAAGAAAAATAAGCAGATTAAATTTTTTTAAACTTAATTTTACTTTATGAGTAGATATTACTTCAACTCTTATAATTATTGGAAATATTAAACAAACAATAATCGTTATAAACATTATTCGGATGTATTGTTGATTCTTGGCATTGTTCAACTTCTGTGAAATTGTTTTGCCTATGGCTTTAACCGAGACTTCGAATGTTTAATTTTCATCCCATACTTTTAAAATTTTATTATATTCTTCATTAGTAAGAACATCAGCAATAGTTTTTCTTTTTGTGGGATCTCTTTGCAGTTGCCGGCGTTTCGCATCATGCGCAGTTCTTGCTGCAGCAAACTCAACGTCTGAGAGAGGATTAAAATAAATATGAGCTGATATTTGATGAAGCATATTTCTTGAAGTTGTTTTGCGGATGAATTCTACATAATAATATTACATTTGTGAATTCTAACCTCTCCATCTAACAAATATATTTTAATGGTATATAAGTATTTAAAATAATTAACAATATTTATCACCTTCACAACAGATTCTTTATCATCTTCGTAGTTTGTTTTCTTCATATTAAACCCCAGTCCTCCAAAATTGCAGCCAGATTTTGTATGATTCTAAAAATTGTTTTCATATAGTTGCCTTAGATCTGTTCGTATTTGTTGGAATTAGTCTGTCCATCACTTTTCTGATTATCTCAGTATTTTCCTGTCCAAAACGCGACATTTGTCTCAAACGCGGTAATAAAATAATTCACACCACGCTATTAAAATGTCTGCCAGTAAAATACGTCAAAATTCCAATCAAGACCGTCTTATTTATACATCAAATAAACACCGGCACCAGTCTACAAGGTTTTGCAAACATTTCTAAAGTTTTTTTTTGTCAAGTAATTTTGGTCTATTTTCTTTATCGAATCTCTCTCGCTCTCTCAAGTGTGATATATCGTCGAAATCGTAATTTTAACTGCTTTTCAATGGCTCGATTACAGATTGTATGTAATTATAAGATAAACAACTTGTTACGTCAAAACGGCACTAAACGTAATCCGATCTCAACCAAAACATTTTCAAATCTTCTGGAGCACTAAAGAAACCACCATGCAATGTTTCATCCAAATCCGTTCAGTAGTTTCGGCGTTAACGTGCTAACACACATACATACACACACATGCATACCCACACACAGAGACATTTTTCAAAAACCACTATTTTGTACTCCTGGGACCTCAATGCATAAATAATGTTATCTCAATTTTCGTTTTTGGACCAATTTTAGTAACCTCTCCAATTTTATTGTGGTGAGGCTAAAATGATAACAAAAAATTTGAGCGCAAAATTTTAAGATTCACGTTCAGTGTAAGCATTTTAAAACCAAGGATCTGCGCAAGGCTAGAAAACCTGTACGCGAGACTAGGCCGCGTGACGTCAGTAGCCACACACAAGCTCCGCCGTCGCAGGGAGAGTATACGGATTCACGTAAACTGTGACCTACGTTTGTGTATTTTATTTATTCGTCGTGATCTTATTTCTGTTCATAATCATAACACTAGCTGCAAGATTATTAGAAAGCCGATTCGCGAAATTTACCCCATGTAGATGCGCAAATGGTGTACGAGTTTTTGGCTAATAACGTAAATTTAAATGAGCCTCAGAGTAACGGCGTTAAAGTAGTCCGGTAAGTATATTAAGCTATTATACATCTGCATTTTATTTTATTGTAGCACCAATGAGTAGTATTTCTTCGTATTTCTCCGAAAATTTTTATTCAGCTCTGTTTGATTGTATTAGAAGTTAATAATATTAAAACATAATGCCGGCTCGTGACCTAATATATAGGAATAACAAATTATATTACTTATCAGAAAATCGGAAGGACTTCTACTTGGCCAATAAATTATTTTTTATAAGATTAACAAATAAAAAATACCTCACTGTTCGATAAATCCAACGCGGAATGGAATGGTGTAGGTAGAGTTTCCACTAAATTATTTTGTTCAATATAAATAATGTAGTTACTATAATAATCATTTATCAGCAATATTATTCACTTTTGTATTTTGTGAAAGACATTTTGTTAAATCCTATTAGTACATAGGATTTAACAAAATGTCTCGCCTACTTCTAAGGATACCTTCCTGTTAAAAATCTAAAAACAATATCTAAAAAATCTAAGTGACTGCGCCGAAGCTGGGCACAAACTCTCTTTACACAAAACAAATCCCTGGTCTCTCTCACGAACCCGATCTAAATGGAAAATGCCCTGAGATACAACCTAATTCGACACTGGAGTTCCTACAAACCAAAGGAGTCGGTACTGGCGCCCGGTTGCCTGGAGAATTTGATGAGCGCGAGCCCGCGCTGTCTGCTCATAGGCGACCTTAACGCTAGACATGGCAACTGAAACTGCCATCGCAACAACGCGAACGGTAACACACTTTTTAACTATGTCAATAGACATAATGTCATCTTGCAGTATCCTGACGATCCCACGCATTTTCCGGATAACGGCACAACACCGACAACCCTTGATATAGTGGTCAATAAGGGCGTGAGGAACTCCACGACCCCAGTGGCCCTGGAGGAACTCACATCCGATCACAACCCGATCATCTTAGAGTTGAACGATATGTCAAGGGAAGATATCACACGAAAAATTACATCTTATAGGGGTGCCGACTGGCGCCTCTATAAAGCACATATTAACACAAACTTAATACTGAACAACACAATCAGCACATCCGCCGAGCTGGAAAATGCAGTGGAAGAGTTTACAAGAGTGCTGCAGGATGCCAAACAGACTGTTGCCACCAATATCACAATAAACCCCAACAAAGACCAACTCGGCGCAGCGGTCATACAAGACATACAGGAGAAAAACAGACTGAGACGGCTTTGGCAGCGAAATCGCGATGTCGACGCTAAGGCCGAGATGATCAGACTGCAAAGGCAAATCAGATCCTCCATCAACACTGTAAGGAACCAGAAATGGGGGGACAAACTGGCAGCGCTAAATCCTCAGGACAACTCGCTGTGGAAGCTGACGAGGGCCCTGAAAAATACGCGGGAGGCGATACCCGCGCTGACATGCGCGAACGGACAGACGCGCAAAAAGCGAGCGACCTAGCTTCACATTTCGAAACCATACATAATAACAACATACCAAATAATTTAGAGCACGACCGCATCGAAAATGATATAAACGAAATCATTGGTCATGACGCACTACTGACAAGAAGAGAATTTCTGAAGGTCATGGCCAAGCCCTCGGAAATAGTAGATATTGTCAAAAACTTACCAAACAACAAAGCCCCGGGAAAAGACGGCGTCGAATACAAACTGCTCAAATATCTCCCGGGGAAAGGTATTGTGCAATTGACGTACATCGTTAACGCGATCCTGCGGCTGCAACATTGGCCTAGCCAGTGGAAATGCGCCGTGGTCGTGCTAACCCTTAAGCCAAGCAAGAACGCGAAATTCGCCGGCAGCTACAGGCCCATCTCGTTACTGTCGGCGATCTCCAAGTTGGTGGAGAAGCTCGTCCTGACCAGATTAGACGCTGTTCAGGGGGAGCTTCACATCGACGATGAGTCCCAGTTTGGCTTCAGAAAGGGCAGGGGCACGGTACAACAAGTCGTTAGGATAGTTAACGACGTCAAAGTACAATACAATCTCGGGAAGAACACCACTATGGTGCTCCTCGATATTGAGAAGGCGTTCGATACCGTCTGGATTCCGGGATTACTGTACAAAATGCACGACTACAATTTTCCGACTTATTTCATCAAACTCATTCAGTCGTTCTTGACGGGTAGATCCCTGCAGGTTCGAGTGAATAACAAACTCTCAACACGGCGAGACCCCGCAAGGATCTTGCCTGTCACCAAAGTTATACACCTGTACGTTTCCGACTTCCCAGAGTTCCCGAATACGGAGTTGGCCAAGTACGCCAACGACACGGGCATGTACGCGCATTCGCATAACGCTCAAGCGGCGAATATGCTGCTGAAGGCGTACATGGCTCATGCCACGGCGTATTACGACCAGTGGAAGATTCTGGTAAATGCTGAAAAGTCGGAAGCGATAGTTTTCACACGCCGTTTCACTGAAAACAAAATCCTAACACCAATCTCGATCCGGGGAAACAAAATTCCAACTAAAAGGTGCGTGAAGTACTTGGGGGTCAGACTGGACCAGCGACTGACGTTTAACACGCATATAAATGAGACAATACGGACGGTTTACTCCCTGTCCAGGAGTCTGTATCCACTCATGGTCAGGGGTAGCAGACTTAACCGACAAAATAAAAAATTGTTGTATACAATGGTGGTCAGGCCGTCCATCACATACGCGGCGCCGATGTTTTGCAGCATACCGGCCACGACAATGAGAAAACTAAAAGTATTTGAGCACAAATTTATGCGCCTCATCTCTAATTCTGGAAGGTACACCTCCCTCAGAGACTTATACGCACTTTGCCACGACATAACCCCAATAGCGGACTACGTCCAGAACATCTCACAAAAATTCTATTCTTTTAAGCTGGGCGACAGTCTGCTAACAAGAAACATAACACAGATTAGAGAGCATAATGCCCCATTTCGGATAAAACACACCCTACCATACCGGACGTTACCGATCTTCCGGCAACCTCTGTAGCCAAACTTCACCAACTATAACTTCCGCTTATCCTATCCACCTTTACTGATATTTCATACCTTTTGAATCTTCAAATCTTTCCTGTCTCCCTCTTCTTTTCTGTTTGTTTCCTTTTATCCCATTTATTTCTGATATTCTTTTTGTACATTTTTGTTTAAATTCATTTCCATTAAAAAATGTTCAACAAAAAAAAACAAAATTCTCGAGAAATCTAAAATTTAAAAACCACAGTTTAGGCCAGCCTATGCGCAGCCCGGTGATTTCACACCCCGCGGAAAGCTCCTCGTTTATGTTGAGGTGTCAGCGTCAGTGTCAAAATTACTTGGTGAAAAGTGAAAGTTTTTAAAAAATGTGTAGTTCTTAAGTTTTATAAAATCTGTTTTTTAGATATATGCAATTTTAATACCTTTTTTAATCTCTTTGTTAGCAGAAGGAGTATAGGTTTTAAGTTTTAATTGTTTTTTAGCCAAGCCAGACCCAATCCGCCCGGCCCTGCAATCAGCCACCGCAAATCGCGCGATGGTGGCACGACCGGACCCGGAGTGGGCTCTGGGGAGGCAACTGTAATTAAAATTGAAAATAAAGTTATATTGGATTGAATTGAATTGGTACTGGCGCCCACATACCTCTCTATGAAGTTCGTACCGAGCTCCTGACGATATCCGCCATAAGAACGAAATCTACATCAGCCCAACGCCAGTCCTGTTGTCATTCTCTTAAGAAAATTAAAATAAAGTAGTTGGTCGAAAGGGTGTAACAAATTTTGTTCAATTTCAATACGCTAGAAAGAACATTTCATTTTATTCCTAACTTTTAAATGAAACTGTACATACTTAAATAAATTAATGTGTAGTATAATAGTATAGAACAAGCAAATGAATTCAGAACCAAAAACAATACAAGCATGCTCTGTCATCAAATTATAAGTTCTAAGGAATTTAGATTAACCTACTGTAATTTTTGCAAAATAAATATACCGTCTAAAATCACACGCAATATATATTCTATATAGAACCACAATACAGTTTATTTTTAAAAATATGGTCTGGCAATGCTCCTATTGAAATATCGAGTCACGCTGCGATGGATAGTCTCGTGCAAACTAACAATATGTGGATTTGCACACGATATGTGTCAATTCGGTTTTTCCTTTGCCATATATTTTATTATAATATGAAATATTTTCAGACAAATATATGTCTTTCATGATAATATGCCGCCAAGCTTCTCTAACTTTTGACATTTCATCGATATAAAATATTGAATTCAACATTGTGGTGCTTTTTTGCGTGGCTTATAAATCTTCTTTTCTCTCGCGTTCTCCTTATCACATCGCATACAGCTTGTCCGAAAATGATACAAATTGGTAATTTTTTATTTTATAAAATAATTCTTTAAAAAATGTATTAAAACCCATTACGTCCTAGTTTTCCATAATCTTGATTTAGTATAAACAGAGTAATGAAACTTTTCAGCTTGATTACGATCTAAAGTTCACAAAAATATACGAAGTCCTAGACATTACTAATCGTTTTGGTAAGTCAGAATCGCAAACCTATAATTTGGTGTCTTCCAATTAATTATAGTGCCGCAGACGTGAATAGAAATTGCTTTAAAATTCTGCTTATTTTAAACATTATTGTACAAAAATCTATACATAATTTGAAAGCAGAAACTCAATCTTATCAGTTACTTTTTGTGGTACTAAAATGCAGATCTTTTTTGGTAGTTCAAAGTTCTACTACATATTAATTAAAGAGTGAACTGCACATAGGAGATCAAAATGAACAAATGGTGAAAATGCAGTAGTACTATCTTTGAAGATGAAAAACCCTTATACTGTGATATTTGTCATGAACCTTTTCACCTGTGACAGGTGCTGCAACTTGTCTCCATCTGAAATCAAAGTAGTGGTAATTCAAAAGCGTACATTACTATCATTATGTGATGAATGCAGGCTAACATTTAAAAATGCCTATGCTTATCAAGACGATAGAAAACTTAAATACTGAAATCGGAAAACTGAAAAAAGCAGTTGAAGAGTTAAATACTTAAAACAGCTATATGATGAGCCCTGAAGAAGTACTAGTTTAAACTCAAGGGCGCATCATTCGGTCTAGTTCTCAAAACTTCTACTCCTTCAAGCTGGACGATAATCCGTTAACAAGACACATTAGACAGCATAATGCCCCATATCGGATTAAACACCCCTTACCGTACCAGACGTTACCGATTTTCCGGCAACCCCTGTAGCCAAACTTCACCAACTATAACCTCAACTTACCCTATCCACCTTTACTAATATTTCATATCTTTCATATCTTTCCTGTCCCCCTCTTTCTTTATGTTTGTAATCTTTTGTCGCGTTTATTTTTGCTTACTTTCTTTTTGTACATTTTTGTCTCTAAATTCATTTCTCATCGCACATTTTTACAAAATCAAAACCTTGTGAAATCAAAATTTTTAAAATCAAAGTTTAGGCCCGCCTTTGCGCAGCCCGGAATTTAAACACCTCGCGGAAGGCTCCTCGTTTGGATTGAGGTGCCTGCATCAGCTACGAAATTTTTAAAAAAAGTGATAAGTAAACAAGTTTTCTAAAAAAATGTGTAGTTTTAAGTGTTGTTAAATCTTTTATGTTAGATGTAAGTAATTTTAATACCTTTTTAATCTGTTTGTCTCAGAAGGAGTCTAGGTTTAAGTTTTTAATTGTTTTTTAACCGAACCAGACCCGTTCCTCCCGACCCTGCAATCCGCCATCGTGTAGCGCGGTGGTTGCACGGTCGGTCCCGGGATGGGTTCGTGGGAGGTACGTATTATATTATAATGTTAATAAAGTTATGTTGAGTTGAGTTGAGTTGATTCGGTCTAGTAATATTGTCATCTACAATATTAAAGAATCTCCGGCTGAAAGCTTCACATAAATAATCGAAGATGATAAAGTCACGATTACAAACATTCTATAAGAGATCCTTTTGAGATTACTAAAGTTGTTCGTATTAGTAAGAAACAACCTATTAATAACAATGAAAATAAGAACAGACCTGTAAAAATTAATCTATCCAACCCCGCAACAGCTGAAGCAATTCTAAAAAATAAAAATAGACTTTCTACCACCGGCTATCACATTGCAAATGATCTCACATTAAACCAGATGGAATATATGAATAATCTTAGGACTAACTTAGCTGATAGTGTTGCTAAAGGAGAAAAATGTGACTATCAAGTAATCTCTAAAATTATTGCATCTGCTCCAAAAAAGTAATTACACCTAATAATAAAGTTTATCTATATTGCCAAAATGTTGGCAGTTTAAGAACAAGATTGATCGATTTACAACAATCAGTATTATGCTGTTGTTATGACGTAATCATAATCACAGAGACCTGATTGAATAAGTATTTCAACGATGGTGAACTTGACCTTAAAGATTTTCAAGTGTATTGATCGAATAAAAATGCAATAACATCAGATAAATCCCATGGTGGTGGTGTGATGATTGCTGTGCGTGAAAATTTAAAATCAACATGTTTAAATCATCCATTAAACTCTATTGAGCAATTGTTCATTGAGATTCACTGCAAAGACAAAAACATTATAGTTGGTGCAGTTTTCATACCCCCCCAGCTTCTAATATAACCTTGTATGAAGATCATTGCAACACCGTTGAGGAAATGTTACATGCTTATTCTCGCCATAAGTTAATATTATGCGGTAACTACAATATTCCTGATGCAATTTAGAACAATGATCAATATGGCTTAATAACTCACTACGATATAAACTCCAATGCACTTGTTATAAGCAACAGTTTCAGCTTCTTTAATTCATAACAAATGGACAGCACTCTTAACAGTAGGATGTATATCTTGATCTTTTATTTACTAATTTTAATAATATTGAAGTTGGGCCTGCCCAAGATTTACTACTTCCCAATTCAACATATCATACCGCTATCTCATTTGATATTGATATAATGGTCAATAACGAACTTCAATATGAAGTGTAGTACTTTGATTTCCGTAATGGTTTTTATTTTAGTTTAAATAACTACTTTACTGATATTCAATGCGACAAATGGTCGCAGGAGTCCTTAGATTTAAAATGTTTTCTTCAGTACATTCCAACGATCATCTTACCTTTTACCGATAATAGTGTCCTTAATAAAAGTATATTACTTGAAAACTTGGCAAGTTTTGAGGATTACACCAAAATATATACAGATGGATCAAAGAATACTTTTGGTACGGGGTGCGCGTTCTTTGTGCCAATACTCAATTACGACGAAAAAATAAAACTCTCTAATAATGCATCAATTTTTTCGGATGAGGCTTTTGCCATAATAGAATCAATGAAGTACATAATAAACAATCATGTTAGCAAGGCACTTATCCTAACAGACTCAAAATCAGTTGTAGAATCATTAAAAAATCTGCAAAATATTAAATCACTTCTTATTATGGAAATATTTAAAATATACCAACAGGCGCAAGATTTAAACTGTAATATAGTAATTATGTGGATAAAAGCGCATTGTGGGTTTACACACAATGAGCAAGTAGATCGCCTATCCAAAGATTCGATAAAGAATTATACCAGAGAAATCATGGAAATCCCCTATACTGACGTAGTTCCAATATACAAATACAAAGGAAGAAAAAAGTGGGAACAAATTTATGAAAGTGCTTATAGTAACAAGGTAACCAATGACTTCCTTATCCACCCTAAGCTTCCTAGTAAGCACTGGCATAATAAGTTGCATGTGCCTAGAAATTTTTTTACCACAATTACGAGACTTAAATTTAATCATGCTCGTTTTCCATCACACCTCTTTAAAACAAATATACGTAATGATAACCTGTGTGCATGCGGACAAGTGGGGGATATAAATCATATATTTTTTAATTGTGAATTACATGAATATCATACAAAAATTTTAGTTAGAAAATTATTGGAATTAAATTTTTACCTGCCATTAAATATAAACAACATCCTTGAATCTGAAAATTTTGAAGCGTATAAAGTGATATATAATTTCACTAGATCAGTAAATGTATGTCTATGAGGCAAAAATTGTTGGTTAGATTGGTTAGTAATTTGGATTATATTAGTATCCTGTGTTTTTTACAACCTATGTTGGTTTTTCGTCTTTCCCCAACTATCCGTGGTCCACCTATTGTATGTCAAAAAAAAAGTCGTCAAGATAGACCCCTTGACGTGAAATGAGTGACCCTGTAATAATCCTGACGATAGAGTCTGTGTGGTTAATGTTAAATTTTAAGGTTGTGATAGGCAATATGAGAATTATTAGGTAATCAATAAGACCTTTGTTGGATATAGAGGATTGAACTAGCCTTGTTTACATAGTGCATACTCATTATAAATCAAGAGATACTGGCTGATGGATCATCCAAAGCCAACAGAGAGAGAAAAAAAAATTCGACAAACATTTAGTCTCTGATAGCATAGACAATTTCCTATCTATTCTTTATACCATTTTTAATGGTATTAATGCTGTCATTTCCATTAAGAAATACAAAACTTCAACTTTTCCTAAATAGTATAACTCTGATCTTAGTAAATTAATTATAGAAAAAAAGAAAGCTCTCAAGATTTATAAATAATCTGAGGTGTATGAAGACTAGAAATATTTTTCCCATCTACGTGCCCAATGTAAAAATCTTACAAATAGATGCTATATGGACTACTTAGCAAATACTAAAAATAGTATTCATCGAGATCCTTGAGAATTCTGGAAATATTTAAAAGATCTTAATAAGGTGCACAGTATACCAAATTGAATGTGTTATGAAAATAAGTTTTCGGCATCAGGCCCAGATTCTGTTAATCTGTTTGCTGAGTTTTTTTCTAGTTTCTATGTGCAAAATGCAAGCAATGTGTTATCTGATTATGATTTTAATATTAACATTGATTTGAGATCTTATTCAATTGATTTAATAAGCTTAATTGAAGCCATCAATAATTTGCCAGGCAAGCTCTCATATGGACCAGACGGGGTGCCTGCTTATTTCTTAAAAAACTGTGTTTATACTCTTGCAAAGCCTGTACATGCCATATTTAATAAGTTTCTCAACTTGGGTATTTTTCCTACTTATTGGAAGCACAGCTTTATTATCTTTATTTTTAAATCTGGTTAGAGAGGAGAAATAGTAATAAACTATCGTGGTATATGTATTCAGTCTGCAATCCCTAAACTATTCGAGTCATTAGTTACTGAACAACTATATGCATCATGTAAAAATATAATTGTGAATAATCAGCATGGTTTCTCCAAGGGCCGCTCTATTGTCATTAATTTACAGATTTACCACAGCCATATTATCAAAGCACTCGAGAGCAGGATCCAAGAGTTGACTCTATCTATACTGACTTCTCGAAGGCATTCGATAAATTTAAAATGCACAAAGGCATGTTTCGTCGTATTCCTCTTGAAACGTGCCTTTGTGCATTTTAACATCTATCATCCTTCTAGTTGACTTTATTTGTCACATTTACCTTAGTCGAGGCTTTTAAAATGTTTGTGGCAGATGCCGTTGGAAGGACCTGTTTGTACTATTTGTAAGTCGCCGATATGGTGTTACTTGCAATGTATATAACATCAGGAGACCGCAGCATGGTCAGTGTCTGGGTCTGCTCTGCACTGATGAGAGCAAAAAGCTCGAAACCGGTCTGCAGATGACTCTGGACAATTTCGATGCTGCGGAACTCCTCTGTTTTAATAATGGGTACCTTCACCGGTATCTGCTATAAACAGTTTATTGCGTTTCTAGTAATTGGTAACTAAAATACCATTCAGAACGCACGTTCTAATAAAAATATTAGGTTTCAAGAGGAATACGACGAAACGTGCCTTTGTGCATTTTAACATCTATCATTCCTCTAGTTGACTTTATTTGTCGCTATATACCATGGAGACATCTATGATGTCTGGTGTATAGTAGCATTAGACCACATGAGAGGATTCACTTACCTCTCACCACTACACCATTTACATTAGTCTGTATAAGACTAGCAGGTTGGCCACTGTCATTTGTCTGTTCCATGACCTATGGCATACTGATGAGAACTAATAAGTTTGAAACCGATCTATGTCTGGTCAGGGAATTGACAAATGACATTGGCTACCAATCTTTCATGATTTGTAAGGTATAATTCAATGCAGGTCGGGGTATTTGCCCGTTGAGTAGTTGTTTCCTGCAAATCATGTATAATAACAGTATATAGGTTAAGTCCACCAAGGGCTGAAGGTCGCCGCTCTCGGTACTTGCAAAATGGCAAGTCGCTATATACCATGGAGACATCTATGATGTCTGGTGTATAGTAGCATTAGACCACATGAGAGGATTCACTTACCTATCACCACTACACCATTTACATTAGTCTGTATAAGACTAGCAGGTTGGCCACTGTCATTTGTCCGTTCTTTGACCTATGGCATACTGATGAGAACTAATAAGTTCAAAACCGGTCTATGTCTGGTAAGGGAATTGACAAATGACATTGGCTACCAATCTTTCATGATTTGTAAGGTATAATTCAATGCAGGTCGGGGTATTTGCCCGCTGAGTAGTTGTTTCCTGCAAATCATGTATAATAACAATATATATATATATATATATATATATATATATATATATATATATATATATATATATGTATATATATATATAGTAAACGATTAAATAGGGTTTATCTCAATCGTAAAGGGTAAATCTGAGCAAATTTGTATACGAAAATTCGTGTTCCAAAGAATAGCAAATGATCCAAAAGCCCGAATAATTGTACCAAGATCGAAATCTGGCCTTACCATAATCATCTATAATTAAAGTTACAAAATTATTATTCTCAAAATTAATCTCCAACGTGAGCACGTGTCTATGATATATCAAAGAAATTCAAACTTCTAGACAATAACTTGCTTATTAATCCGAATAAATCGAAATTTCAATTAAACAACTCAAAATATTAATTGAAAATTAGGTTAAATTTAGTTTTTGATCCGGTAACAAACCTACTAGCAACCACGTGGCTTTTAATTAAATTAATCCCTAGCAAAGTTTTCGGCTCAATGTCTTGATTTAAAACGGAAGCTTGAAGCAATTCGACTGATATTTATAAACTATTTTAACTCACAATTTTTATACGCTAATTGTTTTCTTCTTCTTAAAATGTTTTCTTAACCGCCTCTCAAGTAACCCCCTGGAAGATCTCAAGGATCTTGTGCTAGGCAAAGAGAGACGAGGCCCTACAGTTTAATGTGGACTCCGAACCACTATTGGGGCAATTTTTTTTTAATGAAAAATGTTTCGCCTTGCGGGAATCGAACCCACTTCGCTAGGCAACTCAGTTTGCTAACCAGTCGCTTTAACACACTGAGCTACCATTCCCCATTATTGTAATAGTTTATATTTCAGATTTCCCAAGATATACACAATAATACATATCTGTTTAATAAATTGGTATGTTTTTCTTAGTGGGAGCCACCTGCTGGCGAAAAACTTAAAAGTGGTAACTGGATATTAAATTAGAGCGACATCTACCGCTAAATGTGATTTATCACTATGTGTTGACGAATTCATCGACTAAGATGTTATTATTAGTTTGTGGATACCAACGAGAGATGGCACGACACAGTTACAAGAAATAAATTCCTATTCCATATTCCTTATCACTATAAACTATGGCTATTACTCACCTCTTTCGAATATGCTCAGGCTTGGAAATACCTAATTACTTATTAGATTTATTCGACCCCTCTCACGTTAGCTTTAAATCAAAGTTGAAAGGGCTCTATCAATAATTTGTTTAGACTTGTATCTTTTTATAGCAAATGTTATAGCGTTGTATTTACCAATTCTTTTATATTTATTAGTATTGCATTTATTATTTCATCTATACAATGTACTATGTTAATGATCGTACTTGAAAATGACGTTAATTTTTGTTGGTTCAACATATTTATTCTTATACAGTTGACATTATATATTTATATTCTTTCCTATTATTTGGGTTTTCTACCACATGTATTATTTCTTCCTACCAATGTTAAAAGAAGAACTTAACGAACTCAATATTATCTAAAAGAAAATATCATCAGTTCTATGTTCTCTGTAAGTAGTAAGTATCTATGGAAATAACATATAAAGAATCTTAAAGCTGTGTATTTGACATACACAGCAAAATAAGAGTTCTTCCAAAAAATAGCTTTGAAAACGGAAAGAGATTACTTTCCGAAACGTCAGCAAAATACATTATTTCTGTGTTTATTCCGATTTATATTATTTGCAAAACATAACCTCTGACTTTTCCTTTGGCGTAAATGTCACGGGCGCAGAGGCTTTTTTCCAATAATTCTATTATTTTGTAGATTCGGTGATTTGTTTTGAAGAGGATAATAATACATGTGGTAGAAAACCCAAATAATAGGAAAGAATATTCGTAGAATGCCACAATAACTTTCAGACAATATTATATATTTATATTCAGTGTTATATGTATTACCTTCCTTTTGTTGCTTGTACTATATTTGTCTGTACATTACTCTATTGGGGTTTTCTCGCTTAATGAAATAAATAAATAACAATAAATAAAAGTAAATAGATAAACAATAAAAGGGAACTGTTCTAAAAATACAATGTATTCCAGATAATTGATTTACAGGCAAATAAATATTTATAATATGTACTATGCTATAAATCGTCTAGGGTTTTTATATGCAAATGGTATTTAGCAAACATTTTGTTAGTTCCTTTGTGTCAAACATAACGAAAAGAAATAAATTTTGTGTTTGTTTGTAACTTCTAGTTACTGAATTGCTGCAAAATGCAATGAAAATATAAAAACTGTATAAACTGGAAAAGTCTTTATTATGCATGTTAATGAGAGTTAGTTTTAATTAAATGACGTTTTTTGCAGCTAAAGTTTTGAACTAAAAATAGATGGTTTTCGTTTCTCTAGTGAAATGTTTGGACAAATAGCAACCATTTCCTCTGTTTGTTGACTGTTTGTATAAGACACGCGTCCGTAAAATATTATTTCTCTAATCATGACAGGTCAGTTCCATTTCGTGCTAAGTAAATTATGCACAACACATTTTAGGCTCATTAATCTTGTACAACGAACAAACAGAATTTAAAGGTGTATGTGCTGTTGGATTTAATGTTATGTAGATGGAGATTTATTTTTTTAAAATGTGGCTAATTTATGTTTTGATATTTATTACACTGTTTAACTTTATCAGCCTGAATTATCCGTGTTTCATTTTGGAATTACGTGCCAAGACTTAAACATAAAATGCCAAAAGAAACATTATAAAGATAAAAATTTATCTAATTATCAGATAATGTCCATTACTTAGACTATGATATTTATATAACATACCAAGTCTTTCAGTAGCTATAGACAATGGATTAAAATAAAATACGTAATTAAAGAAGTTCTAATCATGGAATTAGCATATGCTCTGCTACGGAGGTACAGCGGCTTGAAGATCTCTTGCATTCTCGTCAGTTTAAATGTTGTCGAGAAAAATTTCGCATTGGCCTTGGTTGTGTTACCTGATTATTTCCCTTTCCCCTTTTGTATGCACAGTATAACAGAACAATTTCATTTTATTTAGGAGAAGAGATAATGAAATATTTGTTGTTAGGCGGGCACCATCTACGGCAAAGAATAAGTAAATTTGTCTCTTGTTCCTTTAAAAGCAGTCTCCTATAGATGAGACTGAAATTTACTGAAATAAAAATTTATTAAAATATAATTTTGATCTATATGAAAAGATTTAAAAAAAAAAGAATGAAAAAAGAATTTAATACCAAGAAATTAATGGGAGATATAATACCAATGTAGCCCTGTGATTGCAAACTGGAAGTGTACGAAGTTGGACACGTCCTGGTACAGCAAATCTGGCTTCAATTGTCTCTCAGCAAATCTAAATATTTCGTAAATTTAGTCTATCGCTAGACAGCATCTGATTCCAAAGGGTAAGCTCGATTTGGAGAATTGTACGATAGCTTTTAATATATTATTGTGGATTCTTGGTTATTTCGATAACCGTCAGATATTAATTAATAATAATTAATAAAAAAATTAAAGGCTTGGGCGTCTTAAGATAAGCCAAAAAAATATATATAAAAAAATATTTTTAAAAAAACTTTTATATCCGACTACGCTATAAAGGACTGTTTGTGATATAGTTTTGCGGCTATA
Organism: Leptura quadrifasciata; assembly: GCA_963675555.1. Classification (NCBI taxonomy): domain Eukaryota; kingdom Metazoa; phylum Arthropoda; class Insecta; order Coleoptera; family Cerambycidae; genus Leptura; species Leptura quadrifasciata. The sequence continues at coordinate 52,573,721 of OY776675.1, forward strand.
AAGTACCTCTTTATTGTATTAGTAAAATAAAGTTACTTTATTTTACTATTATATCGGATTTAGACGTTTTCAAATTATTATGTATAACTGTCAATATCAATGTCAATTTCACCACACCTTCACTGACCCCAATTGCATTTTGCTTCATTTACTATTTTCAAACAAACAATAAACAACTTATTGGTAACCAAGAAATACTTAAAAGTGTATACTTTGCTAGTTTCTCATAGAATACACAAAATTTATTAAATGAATTATTTCCATTAATGAGCCGATGTCAGATTTTGACGTTTTCGAATAAATATGTACAACAGTCATAAAAATGTCAAAAATGTCATTGAATTAATTTTTGTCGTTAATAGCCAAATTTAGCAGTCGGGCATAAAGTTCTGTATGCAACTCGTTCATAATAAGGACTCGTTCAATAAAGCCTTGTATTATGGACTTGATACATAAATAGATATTTTTTTTTTCGTCTTCTGACTTTGATTGTCTCCATTCAGCCACGATATTTATTATTATATATACTTCTTAATCTAACCTACTTGCAATCACTAACCTGATACAAAACCCAATGACAGAGACATTATTTACTACTCAGGGATTGTAGACAGGGACACACGTTTCACGTCAAGGTGCCCTTCATGACGTCTTCCTTTAAAATTCAACACAGAATAGGCAACGGTAAGAAGGGTATGAAACGACAAAGGATAAAACAGAGGAAAACACAACTACACCTATATTCTGACACGACACAACCTGATGTATTCCCAAAATATTTCTTTAAATGTTTGATTTCTTATTACTGTATATAATAGTGACGTACTATTTAATGGTAGCGGAATGCCATTCTCCACCAATTTCTTTGCCAGGAAATTTATGGCTGTAATATTATTCGTGCACTGGAATAGTCAGTGATTGATATCTCCAATTTCTCCATTACATTCACATAACGAGCTATCAACAATTTTCATTTTATATAATAGAGATTTGAAGGCACCATGACCAACCAAGCACCGAACATATGTTACGAACATTTGTCTGTTATACGGAAATTCCTTATAAGTTGGTTTAGAAGGGAGGCGGTTATATACTTTGCAATATTGATAGTTATGTGTTTGGGCTATCTGGAGCCATTCCTCTTCCCATTTTTTCCTCATGTCCATTTTAGCGTTGGTAATTAGATCATAATATGGCAAGTACTCAATTGCCGGTCCTTTAGCCGTTTTAGCTACTAGGTCAACAGTTTCATTTCCTATTCCACTAGTGTCCCTTAACCCAAATAAAAACAACTTCTTTGTTTAATATTTTTAACTCTATAACTTTATCCAAAATGTTAGTTATTACTTTATACTTCATAATATGTTTGGTCGGGTTTGAAATGGCAGCTAGCACAGATTGAGAGTCTGACATAACAAGAATTGTCTCGAAGGAGTTACAATTTTCTATTGCCCAATCTAGTCCTTTATTAATTGCCAAGGATTCAGCCGTAAATATGGAACAATTTTGATTTAGCTTATATCTAAAGGATATTCCGATGTTCTTAATGAGAAAGGCACAACCAACAGCATTCCTAGACTTAGATCCATCAGTGAATATTTTATGGGAGTTGGAGTATTTAGGAGTTGGAGTATTTAGATATCACTTCTTGGAGCAGTTGGTTGTTACTTGTCGCATTTTCATATTTAGGGAAGATAACTTTGGGTTTGCAGAGCAAAACATCATACCCAATCTGAAAGAATGGAAGAGTCTCTTCTTCGGTTATAGAACTGTGATTTGGAATATCAGCAAAAACCTCAGCCAAAATAGGAGTTTTTTTTATTTTGCCAATATGGTATTGTGAGACTAAGGGAGGCAAGAGTAGCTAATTTGATGCATTTACTGTTATTGGAAATGCTTAAACTTTTCAGTACAAACTTATGGGCTAAATATCTTCTCCTCAAATGAAGTGGAGGCTCATTACATTCAGCCAATAGGGCAGGTAGGTGTCGATTTAAAAGATACTAGTACAATTCGTAGAGTCTTATATTGTAATCTATCCAATTTAACGAGCCTTGAGTGTGTAGCGGAATCATAGAATATGCTACCATAATCCAGTATAGATCTAACATAAGATCTATAGAAAAGAAGAGCGATTTTGGGATCGGCGCCCCAATTTCGTTTGCAAGTAACTTTTAAGATATTGAGACTTTTCTCTGCCTTAATTAGACATTCGGATATATGCGCATTCCAATTTAATTTGGTGTCTAAGTTAACCCCCAAATATTTATAATATGATAGGACCGGTATTATAATATTTGCCAAGCACAAATTAGATATTTTGGGTAGTCTGTGTCTAGTGTAAATAACGACAGCAGATTTATTAGCCGATATGTCAAGACCTAGGTTAAGGAAAAAGTTCGTGGAACAGTACATTGCATAATTTAAATCTACAATGCCTTGAGCATAACTTTTATTGGTCCCATAAATACAAAAATCGTCAGCATATTGTAAAACGCTAATACTATTGTCCATAATTTTATGAAAATCTTGGGTATATATATTAAAAAGGAGGGGGCTAAGAACAGATCCCTGCGGTATCCCAATGTCCACCATTCGGGGGCCTATTATCCCATTAGTAGTTCTTATAAAAACTGTACGATTAAAGAATAGATTTGTGCTGTTTGTGGCAATGTTCAACGGAATTTTTAGGGTTAATAGTTTTTCATGCAGCAGGCGAAGATTTACATGATCGTAGGCAGCTGAAATGTCGAGATAAAGAGCCATCAAATAGTCGTTTTTTGAGAAGTTCAACTGTATATCTGTTACCAATTGCGAAATACACTCAGTTGTACCTTTTCCTCTTCGAAACCCATACTGACATTCGGGAATTAATTTGTATTTTTCCAACCACCATTCAAGTCGGTATTTGATAATTCTCTCTAGGGTTTTGAGGATGCATGACATAAGAGATATAGGCCTAAATTCCTCTCCGTCAGTTGATTTAGGTATTGGTATAATTACAGAATTTTTGAGGGCATCACAGTTATGGCCTTTTATTAGGATATTGTTAAAAATTTCACAAAGAAATAGTTTTGTACTCCGCGGAAGATAATTAATCATTATGTAGTTAATGCCATCTAACCCAGGGGCTGTATTTGTATTACTTTTAATATTGGCTTCTAGTTCTTCTATATTAATTTTAGTATTAAAAAAATGTGGTTCTATGTTACCCAAAGTAAGAGGTGGCAAGGACGCATTATCAGGAGCCTGTTTGTTTAAGAATTTTTCCATGGAATCTGGGTCGTTGAGCCGGTTTGTGTTATGGAATTTTATTCACCCGTTTCCAAATTTCGGTAGTGTTCGATTGCCTTGTTAGTTTAGAGCAGTAATCTTTCCAACTATCCCTAGCTTTTTTTTTAAATTCCCGTTTGCATAAGGCATCCAGGCGTTTATATTCCATAAAATTGGCATTAGTCATATTATTTTTATACGTTTTGAGGGCACTTTTTCGTTGAAGAGAAAGGTTTGTACATGAACTGTCCCACCAAGGGAGTGATTTTGGTTTATTTGGGATGAAAGGCTTTTTTTCCTGCATGTAGTATTAGCTGAATCAGTTATGGCTGTAACTAAGTAATTAATCATATCATTTGTAGTCGGGAAATTCGGAATTGACTCAAAACGTTGACCTATAAGCATTTCGAACATATCCCAGTTAACTTCTTCAGTAAACCATTTGGAAATAGGATATACCATGGACGAACTTATTATACTGTTAGGGAAAGCAATTTTTATAGGATAATGATCAGATCCGTAGGTGTCTGTAAGCACCTCCCAAGTAAATGAGTTTGTTAAATCGGAGGAAATGATTGTAATGTCCACCACAGAATTAGTAATGTTGGGAGATGTCAGCCTGGTAGCCATACCGTTATTGGCAATAGTCAAATGAGAAAAGTGATCCAATGCATCAACAAGAACATTACCTGCTTCGTTATTTATCGAGGAGCCCCAAAGACCATGGTGCGAATTAAAGTCGCCCCCAATGACGCACCGGTTATATGTTATTTGATTAAATATATTAACATAATCTGTGACGGTAGCTCTTATGTTAGGAGGTCGATAGACAGAAACAACAGACACATTTCTTTTGTCTATTGTAATATTGATCCCACATATTTCTATTTTCTCATTGAAGTTGTTGTTGAATCGTATAACTTTATAAGGAATATCTTGGGAGATAAGAATAGCAACGCCTCCTTTTCCATTCTGTTTATCTTTTCTAATCAGGTTATAGCCTTTGAATTTTATGTTATAATTTGGTTTGTACCAAGTTTCGCTAATTAAACCGATATCAAATTTTTCTTCGACTATTAATTGCTTTAGCGAAATATTATTGTAGAATGCCGATCTGGCATTCCATTGTAAAATTTTAAGTTGTGACGTGAATGTTAAGTAAATATATTATTAACAATATTATTTAAAGAAGATTCCAGATGCAAGTCGTCGATAGAAAACGAGGAAGATGATGGGACCATTTTACCGATAACTTCTAATAAGAAGTTCACCACACTAGAACAAAGTTTATTTTTTAACAATACTAAATTTATGTTTTGAGAATTTTCATCTTTATTTTTGTAGCTAGCACTATTAAATACTGTGCCACCACAAAAAGGTGTGATATATTCTCTCTGAATCGGTTGAAAATGAAGTGTTGTGTCTTGCGCTTTTCTCTTTTTGGGAGGGTTGGTGGGTTGTGATTGACTAATAGTTAGTGGTTGGGAGAAAATACTAGTTTTGGGTTTAGTTGGTTGAGTAAGTGGGGGAAATTCAAAATTACAATCAATTAAGGGGGCAAAACGATTCTTTTTTACAATACTGGTATATGCTGGATTGTCAATTATACTTTCTGCTTCTTTAAAAGATAAATTGTGAAGCGCCATTGCTTCCTTAGTTTTTTTTTGTTTCTTATATTCTAGACATTCTTTAAATGTCGACTGATGACTATTGTTTTTACAAAAAATACAATATGGACTACAATCTACACATATTTCTCCATTATCAGAACCGCATGTTTTGCATCTTTTTTTCCCCTTACATTGAGAATGTGTATGCCCATATCGTAAACAATTATGGCATTGCATAACAGGTTGAACGTATGTGTCCACAGTACACCTCACTTTATTTATGTATATATATTGAGGGATTTTTACACCCGAAAAAGTAACGGTAATCATTTGTCGTGGAATACGTTTAACCTGCTCTCCCTCTGATACAATTCTGTGTAACCTTTGGACCTTGTTAATGGTAGTATCACATTTAATGGTTTTAAGTAGTACCTCTTCTGATAGGGAAGTATCTACAAATCGTACAATTCCTTTCTTTTCAGTAAGATAGTTAGGAATATATGCAATGAGATCATTTCTTTCAAAGAAAGAATCAGATATCAATTTATTTGCTACATTTCCAAAATCTACAACAACCTTAATTCGATTTCTACCTACGCCACTGATCTCAAGAATATGTTTTTCATATTCCGAAAGTTCGCTTAATTTTTCACCCAGTTTCATGGGATGTAACCGACCTAAATTAAGTGTTTTGTGTTCTACAAATATAAAGTAAGGACCTTTATCAGTGTTTTTAAATTTATTATTTATATTAAATCTTGTCTGGTTATTTCTGATGTGTCCATAGTTTTTGTATGCAAAAACGTTTGACCTTGTTGATTATTTTTTTGAGCATTGCTTAAACTACTATTAGAAGTGTCACTGTTCCATGTTTTTTCGTTTGGGGTAATTAAATTACTATCTTCTACATAAATTATATTTTCCGTAAGAATATTTCTATTTGTCTGCGTAGGAGGTTTCCCTCCTGGATCTATTCCACCCGGCATCGTTGGTTTTCGAAGCCGGTGGGTTGTGGCCTGCTACATGCACTATACAGTAGTAAAAATTGTACTTACAGATAGTGAAGAGTAAAAAAAAAACACCACACACTGATATACTTATCTGTTATGATATGAATAACAAATTCAAGATTTGAGTAAATTAAGTAATATACTATAAATCGATTTAGGTACAGTAGCTTGTAGGCTCTGCAATTACACTCTCCGCACTTTAAGAGGATACGAACCGAAGTGAGCTATTATTTAAATGCTCTAAAAAGTAGAAAATAAGCTTTGAAGCAAATCAAACTCATCATTTTATAATTATACATTGTATAATTTTTTTTATAATATAAAATCTTTTCGCGAGATTTTCCTGTGTAAAGGAGATTGCTCGCGACAAGCTTTTATATCATAAAAAAAATTTATAGTGTAACAAAATGATGGGTTTGATTTACTTCAAAGTTTATTTTCTACTTTTTAAAGCATTTAAATACAAGCTTTTTTAAAAATATTTTTTATATAATTTTATTTTTTACTTTTTAGTCTTGAGATGGGCTATATATAGATACCGATTTTGAGACGAATCGAATCATAATCGATTATAATCGTCCGCTATCTTGAACTAAATTTTTGACTAGAAATTCGTAATCGACTACCCTGAAAACCCCCCAGTTATCGATTTTGATCGATTTGGACCTAAATGACAAAAGTCGTCAGCCATATTGGCGCTGCCATTTTGAATTTCTAAATTTTGACCAAGAATTCATAAGTGGCGATCTCGAAAACACTCAAATATCGATCTTGAATCAAATCAGATCATAAACGGTAAAATCTTCCGCCATCTTGAAGCCGCCATCTTGGTTTTTTTAATATGAAAATGTTAAAGTGTAGTGTCACTGGACTTATACACTTGTGCAAAATTTCAAACCTCTAGCTTAATTAGAACTAATCAAAATTTTAATTGCAAGATTTGACCTATACAAACTAATAAACAAATTTAATGGTTTCGTTAAATAATATATTTAATACTATTATAAAGGTAAATAGCTAGAACGCTAGGCATTTATGCAATTGTAAGAAAATTACAAAAGTTTTCAAATATTTATGAAAATTGCTAGATGATTATCAAAGGTTGATAATAAGTACAAAAGTTGTTCATGACATTATTAAATGTTCATGAAAATTGCAAAATATTCATGAAAGTTGCTGATTGCGAACTAAATTGCCAAAAGAAACAGAAAAGATATATTTTATTACCACATGGTGACATGTTGAATTATAGTTACATAAAATTAAAGAAACTAAATTTAGTTTATTTAAAAAATGAAAGTACAATAAAATAATTGAAAATGATTGAAATTGAAATAAGTAATAAATAAAATTTACCTGTATGGTGTTCAAACACAAACAGTAAATAGTTGATGATATCACAATTTAAAAGTTCGAATAGGTGTCAATCAGTTCAGATTTGGAAGGTAAAAGGCTACTTCGGATATTTATAACTATAGGACCAATGTACAAACTTTAAAAATATATTTTTAGTAATGAAAATGATGAAAATTGTACTTTATGACCATCTCGCCATCTGTTGATGAGGGACTACATGTTATACAGAATGACAAAGTAAACAAATGAAAATTTAAATAAATGTAAATGTTTTCCAGGTACGGTAGAGACAATTGTTAACCTGAAGTACTGTAACAGAAGTACTTAATTTAGTGTAAAAAAACAACTGAGTTCCTAAGATACAAAAATAACTATATAAAAAATGAGAAGAAATTTTGCAATTATATAAAAAAAATCTGTTAGTTTGAAGTTGTCTCACCTACAATAATTAAATCAAAATGCTACACAGATCGTGCTAAATATAAGTAAATTTCAGTTATTTTTATAAAGTTGTTAAATGGACAATGGTGATGTGATATGGTACGATCAAAAAGTGCTACCGGGGTGTGTCTACCGTACATCTATTTGTTAATTTGATTCTTTGAGTTCGGTTTATTTTGTCTACGCACTTTGTTGAGCTAAATTATTTTCATCTCGACCAACCTTTCAAAATTTTGATAAATGAACTGAATTCTAAACATATGAAATAAATATATCAGGATATAAAAACTATAGTCTTGCAACACTAACCTAACCCTTAACTCGTTCATAAATAGGCTTTATATAGAATGGCTACTTTTTATATTGAACAGTATTGCTAGCAAATATCGACGAAATTTCCTGATGATACTAACATGGTTAGCGAAACGTACGTCAAGTAGTATACTTGAGTGTAGTGTTCAAATGTTTTGATGTTCAGTAAAAGCTTTTTAAACGCCAAAGGTATTGATTTGGGAAAAATAACCCTAATACGAAAACGTCCCCACCGCCAAGACCGGGACCCAGCATTGAATTGTCTCCTTAAATAGGGCAATGCACCATCATAAAGAGGTTCTCAGGTGCTCATTAAAAAATTTTGTAGCTCTTGGTCGGCAAATATATCGGCATATTTGAAAATATTTTCTGACATTCGTGTCAAAAGTTTTTAGCAGTCCCAAAAATTCAAGACATCTTTTGTTGCTAAAGACATTGACAAAATTACTAGCAATAATAACTGTATAACAAAAATTGTGTCCTTAGAGTTTTTATTATATTCCAGACTTTTAAATGGAGAAAAGCTAAATTAACTGGATATTTCAAGATTTATACATTTATTTAGTAAACTAATGTTGAAAAATATAGGCAAGGGTCGTTACACCTCTGTAAGGGACATATAATATTATATCCCCCAAAGTACCAGAGCGAGGAGTTTATAAAGCACAGGGTCAGTTAGTTTATATCCTTGTGGCAAAGATACTTCCCTAACAGGATTCATAATTTCCGTCTTATTGCTTTCATCTCAAAGCAAAGATAACTAACTAGTCTGCTCTGTCTACGACAGTCAAAGTTGTATATGAGCGTGTAAATATTTAAGGTCTGTACAAGATGAACGTAATAAAATAAAATTAGTTTAACAAATGATTTTCATCTGTCATGTGGCAAATGATGCAGCTGGGATTTCTACAATAAAACGCTTAGGGCGATTCATTAGACTAATTAAGAATTAGCATATATTTCTGATGTAGTACAATTATTTAAAATTAAGCAATGTTTAATATAAAAAATGTAAGTTTTTATATTTTTAAATAAATAAAAGTAAGTTTTGTATACAATATGACCAATCTCGGTTGGAACGGCACTCTAGAAATTGGATAAATAGAATAAATTAAATAAAATGATTTCTATTAATTTTCATTAGCTTAGGTACAATATATAACATTTTATTTGTAATAAATAGTACTATAGGCCAGTCAATATCGACATAAAAAAAGTCAAACATCGCCAACGCGCATGTATCTACAATTTGTTAGTACCCCTGAGAGTAGCTTATACCCAAATTTGCAATCATGAAAACCCTGTGCTACTCCCGTGGTGCTCGAAAAACTACGAAATTCTGGCACTTGTTACAGCTTTTTCAAAAAAATTACCTTAAGGAAGGGTTTTTCGGGTATTTTCATTCTATATTTTGTAAAGAAAACTAAATTTGCTACAACTTGAGCGTAACCCAAACTCACTAAGACCATTGGTTGCGGAGATACAGCCAGTCAAATATGGGCAAATTTTTCCAAAAAGTGAAAATTTATCGGTAGGGTTATTTTCCAAGACACGTACCGGCTAAACTAGTGATCCTAGAGAAAAGTCGAGAGTAGAGAATTGAATTATACTCCAAAATTTGATTCCAAAATGGTGCATCTAGGCCTCATAGTTTCCTCAAAAACATAAAATAGTAATACATCGGATTTTGGGAAAAAGATGAAAACATTAAATTGAATAATGTTGGTATGTATTTCTTTAACAAAACGTGCAGGAATTTAACGTTTTAGATGTAACATATAGCTTCAAATAAACATACAGTAAACAAATAAATATAAACATGAAATAAACAACGTAAACATAAATGTAAACTATGAAATACTATTTACACAGTCAAGCACAAACACCGCAGTAGTTTAAATTTCGCCCTTTTGGAAGGGCCGGGTCTCATCCAGTCTGGATCAGTGGGGGAGGGAGGGGAGAAGGGACGATGCTTTCTGGAAGTGGAGGTGGGTTGTTATATGGTGTTGATCCCCTTACCATATTCCAGGGGGTCTGGGTCACAAACCAATCACATGAACAGTTGAAGCAGCATATTGCATATGACTTAGCACCGTATCCGTTGTACTTGTTCACTGAAGAAGGAATGCACAAAGGCACGAAATCTTCCTTCTATTCAGCATTTACACCGCTCACTGAAAACATCATTCCAGGAAACGGAGTGTTCACAGTGCTCGATGGTGGTTACTTCTTGGACAAGGTGATCTGGCATCGGAATCATTCAGTCAGAGCCATTGTGGAGGGTTACGTCAGCTACGTTCTCAACCACTTTGGTAAAAACGTAGCTGTGGTTTTTGAAGGATACCCACAAGATGCAGTTATGAGGAGCACTAAATCAACTGAACGCCTGCGACGCTCTGCTTCTCTCTTCTGTAGTGACATTTGTTTGATGAATCAACACTCATCAAAGTGCCTCAAGCAAAACTGCTCTCAAATGAATCTAACATAACCGACTGATCATCATGATGCGTACTGAATTTGAGAGGCAGGGTATCGAGGTACATCAATATCAAGAAGACTCCGATGCTGATATAATGAGGACTGACCTCTCCAATAGCTCATCGTTCTACCAAGTTTTCATCATTGGGGAGGACGTCGACAATAGCACTTACTTCTCATTTCACTTCACTTACTAATTCTTTGACTTCACTTACATTAGTCATATTCTTGTTGATTTAAATTTTGAGGTTCTGTTGCATCTGTATACCTTAACTCTTCCTCCGGTGTCATTTCTTCCTGTTTTCATCAGGAAGTCTTATTTCTAGGTCTTTCATCAATTCTTCCTAACGTCGACGTACTTGCTCTTCCTTTTCTTCTTGACACCTTTCTTGTTCTTATCTTTTTCCTGAAGTTCTTTTTTCTTATTCTTGTTTTTCGTCTCTTCGTCGTTTTGGAAATGTTCTTACTCTAACACAAATAAGTCTTATCTAAGGTCCATATCACTTTACAGTTCAAAGAACTTCACTATCTCCACACTGGTTTCTAAATACTTCAAAATCCTTCATTGCTATCCCACTTGTGCAATATCGAACTGACGTAGAGTACACCTCTTTATTCAAGCTTGAACTGTCTGTATTTATTCATTTCGTCCATGATCTAGTATAGACCTAGACAGATCCAAAAATCAGTGGCGCCATGTCTGGGCCTATTGCCGAATCACCACCATCTAACACTGTAATGCAGCACCCTAGGCATCTACTGTGATCTGTACACTTATAACAGTGTATCAAAAGTAAATAAATGACTTATTTTTATTATTAAAATGATGATTGTTTTTGCATTCACTATTTTTACCTTGAGGTATATGTCCAAAAAACCTCTCATTTTCTCAAATATTCATAATATAATGAGATATAAATTCAAATCAAGTCGCCGTGCTTTCGCGATAAATGGAAATTTAAGACTGTTAAGGCGTTTGTGAGAAATGTCAATTTAACTGTGAATATGGTCAAATATTCAACGGTCTCTTACGGTTGGACCTTATTTAAAAATTAACTATTTTGCTGTATTCACCTAGCGTTTATTACGTCATCACTTTCATTCAAATCTACGAGATCCAGTTCCTAGTCGAATAACAAATAAAAACTGCTTCATCTGTCAAAGAAAAACCAAACGGAAGAACTCATTCTGTACGCACACTTAAAAATGCTGAAAGCTGTGCTACGAAATCCTAAACGATCTATAAAACGACAAGAATTAGCACTCAATAGTTCGACCCCTACTTATCGCCGCATTCTGAAAGATTTACGCTTCCACTCTTAGAAAATTCAAGTTGTACAAAAACTTCTGCCTCAAGATTTTGGAACACGTGTTGATTTTTACGAACGTTTCGAATGAAAATCCGAATATCGTTGATTGCTTGCTAATGTCAGCCGAAGCTCATTTTCATCTTGCCGAATACGTTAACAACCAGAACTTTTGCTACTGGGCGACGGAAAATCCTCTGGAATTGCACAAACTACTGCTTCATAGCAAAAGGTTACTGTGTGGTGCAGTATCCGCCTTTGGAATTTTTGAGCCGTCTTCTTTGAGGAAAATGACTTGATCGTAACTGTTACATGACAACGTTATCAACAGGTATTGCGTAACTTTGAACAATAACTTCATAATGTTGGCCTGGACATTCGAAGAAGATGATTTCGGCAGGACGGAGCCACTTTCCACATTCCTTGTGACAATTTTGCTAATAATATTTCCTGATCATATCATTTCGAAATTGGCGGGCTCAACTTGTGCAATGAAATCCACTCCAATTGATGCCTTACACACAGTAGTCTTGGAACCTTCTCATTCGATTAGAAGAGAAATGTTAAGTGAAAAGTTTATCAGGAAACAAACCTTCTATTCTACACCTTTGCTAACCAAGATTAACCAACAAATATTGGATTAAGAGAAGTTCTCCCCCACTTTGCTCAGACTACAGGGAGAATAATGTATTGCTTCAAAGTATTGAATACAGTTACATATCTGAAATCAGTTACTTTAGGCTGTTTAGACATGTAAATATTATTACAGCAGTTTACAGCAAGAACTCTCAAATTAGTACTAATATTTTACTTAATGTGCTAAATTAATTTGATCAACCAGAACTTACTTATATAGACGCTTCAAAATCTATATCAGGCACTGGTGGAGCTTTTCTAGTTCTATATAAAAAAATTAAATCAATATTTAAATTGAACTCACATTACGTCATCCTCACGGCAGAAGCCAAGCTTTGAAGTATGTTGAGAACTCAGCCTCTAAAATGTCGATCATTCTGTCTGATTATCTTTCGGTTTTCAATAGAATTAAAAATACATACTCCTTTAGTTATAAAGTCAATCCATATTTCTACAAAATAAAACAATTAATATTTCAAATTACATCAACTGGGAGGAACGATTACTTTATTTGGGTGAAAGCTCATGTTGGACTTGAGCATAACGAACAGGTTGACCGCTTGGCTAAGGAAAGTTGCAACTTGGAATACCCTCTGAATGGCAAGTTATGTATAAGTGACATAGTCAACGTGTTAAAATTAGAATCAAGAAATAAATGATCTGGTTTATGGAAATAACTCTGTTTCACAAATCCTCGAGGCACACTTCCCATTCATACCGACATTCCGACAACATTTTTCACAGTGAATGAACTTCCTGCCCCAAGAAAAAATATAACTACACTGATACGCTTAAGCTTGGCTACGCTTGCTACCCTGCACATTTGTTTAAAATTGGAATTGTTACTTCAGATAAACGTGAACGCTGTAATGTCATAGGAGACCTAGATCAATGTTTTTTGGCTGTGTTAATTAGTGATGTATCTACGAAATCCAAAATATTATTAAACATTGTGATATCATGGCTCCATTTAAGTTACTTAGCCTGTTGGTGATAGGATTAAATAAAATATACAACTGCATTGTAGATTTTATAAAAGAAACCAAAGTTAAGTTATAGGTTAATTTCGTTCGCTCTATGTTTTCCCTGTGTTGGTTGTCCCTACTTTCTGAGATCTACCCAGTCTTGTCTAAGTTACAATAATATCCTGATCGACACCTGGGGAGAGTGTGAGAAACGTGTGCACATAGCACTGCCGTCTTTTCGTTTTTAACTGATATCTCTGTTGGTTTGAGTTAGGTTTAGTTTTAGGTACAACGTTTTTATTTTTTTTCTTATTGCATACTTAATTTGTTATTGGCTTCATGTTTTACGACCCAAAGCCATTTAAAAACAATTGGCCGGCACAATTGCCGGAACTCTCGGCTTGTGAATTCAGTTTAATAGATATGTCATTCTGCAGGACCCGTCATTTACAAATAACATATAACAGTTTTTTGCTTCTGTATAGATTAAATGTATTGTTGTTTCTGATATCTGCCTTTTATCAATACATATTAAAACCAACATTTTTTTTATCCCATGCTAATATACTTCATATAAAAACTCACGTTTTTCAAGAAATATGTTACGCAGTCTTTTATTTTGTATTTTATATAGAAATTAAGATTCATGTCAATTTATAGGATACTTGAATGTACGTATGTTTACAAGATTTATATGTTTCTTCACTTTTAAACTGTTTTATAGAAAAGTATATCAATATCGGTGTGATAATGTGTCTTGTATTTAACCAACATGTATTACGCCTTATCTCTGAGTATTATACGTTCCATTTACGCCATACCCTCTGTAGTCGCATAAGCTATTAGCAAATACCGTGGATCTAACCTAATACACAGTGAGAGCTTTGAAGCTTTTATGTCATTAGTCTGAGGCTGAGGCAGTTCTTAGAAAATGACAAAAAAAATTCTAGGGCCTTATATAATTTCGTTTCCCACCATTCTGCTTTCTGTTTGCAAATAGAAACATATAGTCCCTTTTCAAAGGAATAAATAATCATACTTGAAATAAGAGAGAGCTTTGAACTCAATTATAATCAAAAAAATATATCATCGGTTCATCAAACAACAATGGTTCATTTAAGGTAAATAAAATCGAATTTAATTTTAGGCTGGTATTTCAGCATAAAGTCAAAAGCATATGGTAACTAATCCCCTATCATTTGGTGTCTTGAGACCTGTCGCTATCCTCACTGCTTTATAAAAAATTTCAGAGAAATTAATGTAATAATATTTTTTGTTGATAATAATTTCATTTTAAATAAATATCAGTCAGGCTTTAGATTTGCACAAAGCACTGCCTCTGCTATTTGCAAACTTACAAACGACATTGTCAGGCTAGTGAAAAGGGTATGGTCATTACTTTGATCTTATTGGAAAATTCCTATGGATGGCAATCTCTCTTATCTCATGATAAAATTAATTATAAACTAAGGTGCGTCAAAGTAAAATTGTCTGGATTCAATCAAGGACCGGTTAATTGTCTTGAATCTTATTTATGTAATAGGTGACAGATACTGCATGTAGGTGAGTCACACTCAACGTCCAACTCACGGGGTCCAATTCTGAAGCCATTATTTTTGTATTGTACACAGCCGAAATTCTTAATAAAATTGAGCTATCGTATCATACGTACGTAGGTGACACTCAATTATAACATGGTTTTCATAAGCACAGATTTCTTCTTGTTGAGACTACGATTAACAACCACAGTTATCATGATGTATATTTTTTTCAATTTTAACCAAAATAAATATCTTTATATATTTTTAGACTTTATTAATTAAATATTGTCTAACTTATAGTCTCTTGGCAGACTCCTGGATGTGCAGCGTCGTTTTTATAAACTCTTATCCAATTTTACCTGTTAGAACATTTATTTATTTGTTAAGTTGGATCAATTTAATTTTAACCTCGGCGTATCCTCGTTTTTTTAAACTGTTCATTTCTTATGTATAATTTTAACCGTCTCCCAGTGATGCCCCCTTGTAAGGTGAAACGTTGACAGTATACTATGTAGTACATTTGCTTTTGTCACTTTACCAGATTAAAAGCGATAAAGTTCTAATTACCATACTCAAAGCCAACCAGTACCGTTAACATTGTTTTGCCAAAATGCTCTCAAATTTATGCCATAAACTCCATTCATCGCACGTTTGTAGATAGAAATTTATACTTTTCATGGCAATGGCAATAACAATTTTATTTGTCATTATGCACTTTTCCAAAAGCGTATAAACTATAGCGTTTAAATTTTCCCGATATGTGTTAGTCCGTTCGTCAAGTTTCTTGTAAATGGCGCAACTGAAGAATCAAATAGTGTTAGTTGTGTAAAGGATCCTATTATTTTTAAAGAAATCGATTATCAAATATCATAAAAGTTATAACACATCTTAAGAGAAAAATGTACATGAAGAATCTACAAAAACAAAGCTATTATATAGTATGATGGCTAGAGCTCACCAATCTGACAGCATCATGATTACAATTACCGACTCAATGTCAATCCGAGCAAATCAACTATTGTCCCATTCACTAAAAGGAGAAGACTCAATCTTAGAACTCCTGTACTGAATGGAACGATAATAAATCTTTCCAGTGAAGTCAAGTATCTAGGAGTAATCCTGGATCAAAAACTTACCTGGAACTCACATCTGGAATGGACTCTTACTAAAGCAACAGCGGCATTATGGACGTACCGTAGGTTGTTTGGTAAGACTTGGGGTCTAAGACCGAAAATGACACATAGGTCTTATCTTTCGGTTGTCAGATCTATGGTAACTACGCATCATGCGTATGGTGGCCAAAAACATAACAAAAAACAGCACAGGGAAAGTTGCAGAAACTGTAACGCCTTGCCTGTTTAGGGACTACAGGAGCAAGGCACTCGTGTCCCACAGCAGCTATGGAGGATATGCTTGACCTACTTCCTTTGTACTTACACGTAAGGAAGGAGGCGGCACTCAGTGCCTTACGACTGCACCAGGCACATAAATTCAAACCAGGTGATCTGGTTGGTCACTTAAGGTTTCTGGAGGTAATCCATCTGAAGTCCATGACCGAACCCACTGACTCAATGCCAGTCAAACAAGACGAGCAAGGTGGAGTCACTTATCTGGTATACAAATGGATCCAAGATGGCTGAAGGGGTAGGAGTGGGAGTAGCGGGGCCGAATTGTAGGCTATCCAAAGCCCTCGGTAACACCCCAATCATCTTTCAGGCAGAAATTTATGCCATAGATCTGTGTGCCCAGGTATGCGTAAATAAAGGCATCCGAATGGCAAAGATCTATATACTATCAGATAGCCAGGCAGCACTAAAGGCTCTAAGGTCCTATACTTTTGAATCTAAAATTGCCTGGGAATGCATACAATCCCAGAAGCAACTGGCTAATAACAACAGAGTTACCTTGATGTGGGTGTCAGGGCATGAGGGAGTACAAGGAAATGAACTTGCCTTGCAAAAAAGGAACTGAGGCACCGTTCATTGGACCCGAACCGTTTTGTGGCCTAGCCAAGGGACATATAGCGGAGGAGATTCAAGAATGGGAAAAGGATTAAAAAAGTCTTACTGGAGGAATACTCCAGGCCAAAGACAAGCGAGAAAGTTTATAACTTATTCGGCAAAGAATGCCACAAGGCTTCTCAAACTGAAAAAGTCCGAATTAAGGCTAATCACAGGCCTTCTAACTGGCCACTGCCCCTTGAGATACCATCTCAAGAATATGGGCAAGGCGGTAGATAATAAATGCAGATATTGCGATACTGTAATTGAAACTGCGGAACACATACTTTGTGAATGCAAGATGTTAGTCCGCACTAGGTTAAAATTCCTAGAATAGGCGGAATTAACGCCGGAAGACATAGAGAAATTAGTCCCCAGGAAAATCACAAGCTTCGTAAAAAGTCTGGGAATCCTGGGATAACCACTAAATCACAAAGGATCTTTTAGGTCGAAGTGAAGTAAGGCTGTTCGAAGTCAAACGACCCCGTAAAACAAACTACAATCTACAGATGTCAACTTGCTTATTTTAAATGAGATACCCTATATATTGTTACATTTGTGGATTGTACAAAACTCTAGGCCGATTTTGTGTGTCATGTTTTATATGTAAGTCTCTCCGTTTTTGGCATATTTACATTTTTATGTCATAAATGACGTTTGCAGGCTCTAAAAGAATTATCAATTCTTCCTCTAAGGAAGTCTTTATTATTTAATTTGGACTGGATTCTTTGTTGAAAAAGACCTATAGCGCCCCGGCATTATAATTAATACTTGTCAAATGGTAAGTGACAGCTACATATATATGTTTAGCACTCAACGGCATCATAGCCAACTAAGAGTAATTAAACATAAAATCCATAGCAATACCCCCAAATAAAAATATTGAATTGGCAATATCTCGGAAACTAAATATTTTCGTAATAGACATCCATACACAAACTTACCATTATTTTTAATGGTAAATAAGATAAGATTATAAAAATTTGAGAAAATTGATTTTTGACAGTTTTCTCAACTTCATTTTTATTCTTATCTTTTGAACGCTCTATATTAATATTTATCAAAATATTATAAAAACTCTATTAAATTAGGTCTTTCTAAATAAAGAATCCAACACAAATTAAATAATAAAGGCTTCCTTATAGATAGAATTGATAATTCTTTTAGGGCCTGCAAACGTCATTTTTTACATAAAAATTTAAATATGTCAAAAACGGAGAGACAAAATCGGCCTAGAATTTTGTACAAAATCCAAAAATGTAATAATATATAGGGTGTTCCATTTAAAATAAGCAAGTTGAGATCTATTTCCGATATAACCGTAAATAATAATAATAAATGCCTTTATTTAACCTGATGGGATGTCAGCGTAAAGCTGCTATTAACTCCAACCAATATACAAAGAAATTGAACATAAAATACAACATTTACAAAAATTAAAAGAAATAAGAAAACCCGGAGGAAACATCAATCACATTAGAATTACTTAAATAAAAACATGAGTAATTAACCTATATAATATATTAAATTTAGCAGCAGTAACATTATTATTTTACATGAAGACTTTCCTACCATTTATTGTAAAATCAAATAAATAAATAAACCATGTATACAATATATTTTGCTTCAGTTTGCTTTTAAATTATAATTTATATATTAATTTTCTTTAAGTATTTTTTTGACATCATTAAATTCAATTTAAAAGATCCCTTATGAGCTGCTCTTTGATTTTTTTCTTAAAGACGTTATATGACAGTGTTTGAACGTTCTCTTGAATTTTATTATAATAATATGTGGCACCATAACAGAAAGCTGTCTTAAATGACGTGGTTCTGTGCTTAGGTATGTGCAATATATTACTTATAGGTCTAAGATTGTTATCATGTATATCTGATCTAAATTTCTCGAAGATAGGTGTTGACGTTACTTATTAAAAGGAAATGCACCAGATAACATAGATGAAGAATCCATCTTTTTTTAATGTTTAATATTCCATTCTCAATCATTATCGGCGGTATGTGATCCTAGCTAAGGTAGCAAATCTAATGCATGAATTCTGCAGTTTTGGATTTTGAACAGGACATTGTTTGTTAGACAAGGTCCGTAAACTAAGTCGCCATATGCGGGGACAGATAAAATAAGTGATTCAACTAGTTTTAGTTTGACTTTAGTAGATAATATGTATTTAAACTGGTACATGTATCTGAGTTTAGCATAACAGGTTTGAATTTATGGTTGACATGATCATTGAAGGTAAGATGAACATCAATTCCTAAACCGAGATTTTTTACGCACGTCGAGGAATTTATTTTAGTGCCATTTAAAAATATATTTATGTCGCTTTTATTCAACTTGCTTAATATTTTTTTTGTTTTAATATTTGCAAACGCGGTTTTTTCAGAATTCAGTATAAGACCATGCGTATCTAAGTATCGGGAAATTTGTTCTAGGTCGTCATTAATCATTATACAGGCATTCACTGCATCCAATGGCTCATAAGAAATATATATCTGCTGATCGTCGGCATATGAGTGAAATACACAGTGCTTAATTTGCCAATATAAATCGCACATATACAAAACAAATAAAATTGGGCCCAAAAGGGAGCCTTGTAGAACCCACCTTTCTAATGTAAGTGGCTCCAAATAAAAGTTTTCGCTACAAGTCACGATCTTTATCTGCTGATTTCGATTACTCATGTAAAATTGAAACCACTGAATAGCATTTTCTGATATTCCCAGATAAGATAATTTTGCAAGTAATAACTTGTGATTTAAACAGACAAACGCTTTACTATAATCTAATAACACTGTCGTAGTAATTTGAGAGTGGTCAACAGCTATGAGATAATAATCAATGATGTCGGTCAAAACTGTCACTGTCCTATGTTTGGTGCGAAATCCTGACTGGCGGTGGGATAAAAGACTATTTGTTGTTAAGTATTCAGTAAATTGTAAGTAGATATGTTCCATAACCTTTGACAAGACAGGTAAAAGGCTTATTGGTCTAAAATCTTTGAATATTTCTAGTGACTTATTTTTCGCAATAGGTGTTACAACCGCTTGCTTCCATTGACATGGAAATATATTGCTTTCGATGGACGTGTTAATAATAAAAGTAATGGCCTCTAGACAATAGGGTAAACAAAGTTTTAACATTTTTAGTGATATATTATCAACACCTGCCGCGTTTGATTTGATATAGTGAACAGCGTTTTCGGCGTCTTCTGTAGAGACTACTAAAATTGAAAAGCTTAAAAATATCTATGCTTTCGTGATAATTCCTTTCACAATGGTTTATATTGTTTTATTGAACTCGAGTTGGAGGTACGGAATTAATAAAATACTTATTAAAGTTATCTGGGTTGCGCATGTTCTGTGGCATGTCCATATTACCCTTATTGTTGTTTATACTAAGGTTTTCAATAGTTCTCCACCATTCTCGAGAATTTGATATTTGATTATCTAAACGCCATTCCAAGTAAGCTTTCTTTCTACGAATGGATGAAGTTACTAGGTTCCGTAGCTGTTTGTAGTAAATCCATTTAGAATTTATTTGCTCTATGGTATATTTGTTATTTTTTGTGCTTGTTTATATTTGGAATATGCAACATTTGTGAGTTTGATCGTGAACTTAATATTGTCGGTCAACCATGGTGCCGGAGGTTTACTTACTTTAATTGTTTTTATTGGCGCAAATTTATTAAAAAGTGATAAAATATTGCCAGTGACAAAGTCAACTTGATTATTAATATCCTCCATGTTTTTCACTGCTGACCAGTTAATTATGCTCGCGCTGTACGAAAATCAATCATCAATTCTTAAAATCTCATATCTTAATTAAGCTTGTGGGACTTTTTACAGTCGGGCAGTCTATACAACACGTTCGGTCACATTGGGCATATGAACAGTACC
This sequence comes from Leptura quadrifasciata, assembly GCA_963675555.1. Lineage (NCBI taxonomy): Eukaryota > Metazoa > Arthropoda > Insecta > Coleoptera > Cerambycidae > Leptura > Leptura quadrifasciata. Next base: position 52,594,564 of record OY776675.1, read on the forward strand.
AGTTTTGCTAATGTCACCATCTTAGAAATATTTTAGCTAAATTACCCCCATCGACATTAGTTTATTACTAAAATGGGACATCCTGTATAAAAAATTCAATAAACCGGCGAAAAGTTTTACGTCCAGTTGCTATTTATAAATATGATACCTCAACTTATTGATGTGGATTTAATCGCATTTCTTTAATTCTTTTGCCTTTCTAATTAAAACGCAAAAAGTCAGTAATTTGATGCTTCGGAGTTTGCCTTTACGATACAATTAGCAATGATAAAAGGCGAATTCCTGATGTTTGGTAATAATATTAGTACGAAGTGGTATTAATTCATTAAATATTCAATACAAATTACAAGTCCGTTTCTATATTTGTAATTATACGGGGTCAAACAAATTATGAAACGCTGCTTCCACAGCCTTGACTACTGGTTTGTTAAATAGCGCTCGCAAAGGCTTTTCATTTAATTAAAAAGCTTGGCGAAAGTACAGAGCATTTTAACAAAAATATACATAATTTCGTTCTCCATTTTTCGATTGTGAATTAACTAGGAACAGCGCAATTAAACGAGGGGTATCCCGAGGTCATATGAACTAGTCAAAATGTATCAAGAAATTACCAAGATCAGAAAGTACTATATTTATTTATTTATTTATACATATATGTCTACCAACTTCTTTAAATTACTTAAAAATCACGGAACCTATTTTGAACATAGAAATGCTATTTTTTTTTAATTTAATTTTATTTTTTATTTTTTTTATTAGCCGTTACTCAAGTCCGAGTATAAAAATGTTACAGTCGATAGATTGTGTACAATAAAAAAAAACAAGTAAAAGGTGTAGTCTATTGTAATTCCCATTCATCTACGGTGCACACGACTATGGCTATAGAGGCCAATTCGGGAGAGCACATGTCGACCGCAGTCAGGACAAACATAGACCTGCTTAGGTCTTGGATTCGGCCTTCTTGCAGCAACATTTCCTTGATAGCTGGCCACAACCCCTCGTCATTCGGTTCTGTCCGCTGCAAGTTGTTCCCATTGCTCGTCTGCAATACCGCAGGATTTTAGATTTTCATGGAGAGCGTCTTTGAACCTCTTTCGTTGACCGCCACGCCTTCTTCTACCGCTTAGGAATTCACCATAAAGTGTACATTTAGGAAGACGGTTATCATGCATACGATGAACGTGACCTGCCCATCTTAGGCGTGCTCTTGAAATAAGCACCTCAATTGGAAGGCTGTTTGCTCTCCTGAGTACTTCCACGTTTGATATGTGATGGAACCAACGGATTTTCACCATACTTCTGAGGTATCTTTGCTGAAAACGTTCTAATTCTTTCACATGACGACGGTAATTGACCCAGCTTTCACATCCATATAGCAGTGTTGGAATGACAACTGCTCTGTAGTCAGCCATTTTCGTTGACAAAGCAAGGTCGTGGTTATCAAATACTCTAAGTCTCCAGAGTGCTCTAGATGCAGCGTTAATTCTATTACGAATCTCGCTATCCATGTTTGCTTTGTCATTAACAACGTTGCCTAAGTAATTGAACTGATCCACCACTTCAAGAGAATTTCCGTTAAGTGTAATGTCTATTTGGTTCACTTGATGAGGAGTTGACTTAATCTTAGTCTTTCCAATGTTGACTTTAAGTCCCAAGGAATCATAGCTCTGGGCATACACATCTAAAAGTTCTTGAAGCTCTTCCGGCGTAGAGGCTAAAAGTGCACAGTCATCCGCATACTGGAGATCACAAATGAATCGTGTGCGTGTCTTCGTGAAAGCTCTAAAGCGCCCTATGTTGAAGAGACCGCCATCAAAACGGTATCTGAGACCTATTCCTCTGACTGTCAGTTTGTTGTCAACAATAAATGTTAGAGCAGTGGTAAACAAATTAAAAAGTAGGAGTGCCAGGACACATCCCTGCCTAACTCCAGTGCGGGTTTGGAAAGATTCGGTTGCCTCATTACTATACATAACCTGGGCGTTGTTGTTTGTATGTAGACTGCGACATACTTCCACAAATTTTCTAGGGATACCTAAGCGGAACATAATTTTCCAGAGCACTTCCCTGTCCACCGAGTCAAACGCCTTGGTCAAATCAATGAAGGCCATGTGAATTTCTCCTTGATGTTCGAGTGCTTTTGCTTGAAGCTGTTTAAGTGTGAAGATTATATCCGATGTGCCTCGGTTTGGTCTAAAGCCACTCTGTGTTTCAGGAAGTAACTTTTCCATAACAGATGTTAGCCTATTTGCCATCGGTTTAGTGAGTATCTTCCCTCCAACAGCCAGGAGAGCTATACCCCTGTAATTTACACAGTCCGCAGCGCTCCCTTTGTTTTTGAAGAGGTTGATTAAAAGTGTATCACGAAACTCCTGCGGAGCTTGACCACTTTCCCACACGACATCAAACAGTTTTTTGAGGTAGGGTATGAGCTCTGACGACACAGCTTTAAAGATCTCAGCTGGGAGTGAGTCGGCGCCGGGAGATTTGTTATTTTTTAGCTGCCCAATGGCAGTTAAGATCTCTTCCGTTGTTAGTGGTTTATCTAAGTCTACGAAGGTGTATTGAGGGATATGGTTTATAATATCGTGATCGGCTTGACTTTGCTGGTTAAGAATGTTAGAGTAGTGTTCTTTCCATCGGGCTCTTATTTCCTGGTCTTCTTTGAGGAGATTTCCATTTAAATCTTTAATAGGGCACATATTTTTCCGACTGGGGCCGTACACTGCTTTTACTCCTTGAAAGAAATTCCTGTTGTCGTGTGAATCGGCGTACCTTTGAATTTCTCTGGCCTTGCTTGCCCACCACTCGTTCTTTATTCTTCTGATTTCGCGTTGCGTTTCATACTTAGATTGGGTAAAAGCTTCTGCTTTTGATGAGTCGTTGGGGTGGTTGATAGCGTTTTGGAAGGCAATATGTTTGCGGTCAAGAAGTTCTTGTATAAAAGCTTCATTATCATTGAACCAGTCCTCCTGTTTTTTACTTGCTGCAGTGCCAAAAATTTCCTCACTCGCACTTTTTAAACTGTTTTTAATTTGTGTCCAGGTAGCAGCGACATCTACAGAATTGGTTTCTTCTAGTGCACTCAAATTCTCTTGAACTTTTTGCTTTAGCTGTTCGACGGTTTGTTGGTCACGCAATTTACTAATACAGAGACGGTGTCTACGTTTTACTTGAGTTCTTCGGTGTTTGGGTCTCATAACAATTTTCATTTTAGAGACAACAGGATGATGATCGGTCCAACATTCGCTATCAATGCGCGCCTTTGTAATTTGGACGTCCTTGAGATGCTTCCTACGTACGATAACATAGTCAAGTAGATGCCAGTGACCTGATCTGGGGTGACGCCAGGTGCCTTTAAATTTATCCTTTTGTCGGAAAATGGTGTTTGTTATAACTAGATCATGTTCGGCGCATTTAGTTAGGAGTAGTTGACCGTTAGCGTTCATGTTGCCCAAACCGTTCTTGCCTATGATGCCTGGCCAGGTGTCTGCATCTTTCCCTACTCTAGCGTTAAAATCGCCAAGAATAACGAGTCGTTCCGTTTTAGGTATTCTATAGAGTGTTTCTTCCAGCTGTTGATAGAAGCTTTCCTTGGTTTCGTGACTTGCATCCAGAGTGGGAGCGTAGGCGCTTATTAGATTTACCGCGTTGCCATCTGATAGCTCATAGCGTAGCAGCATTAGATGCTCGGATAGGCCTTCTGATACTTGTGTTAAGTTGGATACAAGTTGATTCCGAACGGCAAATCCTACTCCATGTTGTCTTCTTGAATTGGTGGGAAGACCTTTCCAATAGAAGGTGTAGTACTTTTCTGTGAGAGAGCCTTCCTCCAAAAATCGAGTTTCGCTGAGAGCTGCAACGTCAACATTGAGTCGGTGAAGTTCTCTATCTATTAGAGCAGTTCTTCTTTCAGGCCGATCGGTGCGAGTGCTGTCGTTCAAAGTACGAACATTCCAAGCGCCGTAGATGAAAGAATTAGTTTTCTTGGATTTAACTTGTCGGTGTTTTTTCGACATTCGATGAGGTGTCCCTGTGGGCACCCTCCCCCGGAGATCCGATCGGGGGGGTATTTTACCTCCGGATGATTTTGTCCCACTTGAACGCTCCATCATTTTCCTTTAAAGCCTTAATCGATTGAAAACGAAGCTGCATTTGAAGTTTTAGCTGGAGCAGGTATGCAACTGACCAGCTCGGTTGCGGAAGGCGAGTGGTGTTGTCCCATGGTACAGAAGGAGACTGCGACGATGGGGTAACCAAACGATTCCAAAAGCAACCTTTGCGTGTGGTGGGTTATTTTTACCGCACTCTTCGTGAGAAGGTGGATGTGCTCACGGCAAAAGGTAAGGGTTATTCCACCCTTACTCGGTCGTTAGAGCCTCGTTAGTGAAAACAGGGTGCACCAAGTTCAAATTGAACTCATCGCGAAGGTGAGGTTAACAATTGAGTAGGAGAGGCTATAACTTGCGCTTCACTACCCCATTACTATGCCCAGGTTATGTATAATAATGAGGCAACCGAACATATCCAAACCCTCACTGGAGTTAGGCAGGGATGTGTCCTGGCACCCCTACTCTTTAATTTGTTTACCACTGCTCTAACAATTATTGTTGACAACAAACTGACAGTCAGAGGAATAGGTATCAGATACCGTTTTAATGGCGGTCTCTTTAACATAGGGCGCTTTAGAACTTTCACGAAGACACGCACACGATTCATTTGTGATCTCCAGTATGCAGATGACTGTGCACTTTTAGCCTCTACGCCGGAAGAGCTTCAAGAACTTTTAGATGTGTATGCCTAGAGCTATGATTCCTTGGGACTTAAAATCAACATTGGAAAGACTAAGATTATGTCAACTCCTCATCAAGTGAACCAAATAGACATTACTCTTAACGGAAATTCTCTTGAAGTGGTGGATCAGTTCAATTACTTAGGTAACGTTGTTAATGACAAGGCAAACATGGACAGCGAGATTCGCAATAGAATTAACGCTGCATCTAGAGCACTCTGGGGACTTAGAGAGAGTGTATTTGACAACCACGATCTTGCTTTGTCAACAAAAATGGCTGTCTACAGAGCAGTTGTCATTCCAACACTACTATATGGATGTGAAAGCTGGGTCACTTACCGTCGTCATGTGAAAGAATTAGAACGTTTTCAGCAAAGATACCTCAGAAGTATGATGAGAATCCGTTGGTTCCATCACATATCAAACGTGGAAGTACTCAGGAGAGCAAACAGCCTTCCAATTGAGGTGCTTATTTCAAGAGCACGCCTAAGATGGGCAGGTCACGTTCATCGTATGCATGATAACCGCCTTCCTAAATGTACACTTTATGGTGAATTGCTAAGCGGTAGAAGAAGGCGTGGCGGTCAACGAAAGAGGTTCAAAGACGCTCTCCATGAAAATCTAAAATCCTGCGGTATTGCAGACGAGCAATGGGAACAACTTGCAGCGGACAGAACCGAATGGCGAGGGGTTGTGGTCAGCTATCAAGGAAATGTTGCTGCAAGAAGGCCGAATCCAAGACCTAACCAGGTCTATGTTTGTCCTGACTGCGGTCGACATGTGCTCTCCCGAATTGGCCTCTATAGCCATAGTCGTGTGCACCGTAGATGAATGGGAATTACAATAGACTACACCTTTTACTTGTTTTTTATTGTACACAATCTATCGACTGTAACATTTTTATACTCGGACTCGAGTAACGGCTAATAAAAATAATAATAACTATGCTATTGTAAAGGTGAGCGTCGTAACTAATTTTGCCAAGTTTACCGTTATTGAAGTAGATTTACCATTTTATTTGTCTATCCATCTGTCAACCATGTCCCTTTCAAATTCTACAATAAAAAGATACTTTTATAACTACACTTTCCGAAATTGCTCTTATTTTTACCATAGATTTCATTATGTTATATAGTTTGATGCATATTATTGAAATATTTATATATCCTTCGTTTGATTGATTACTTTTTTACGATCGTACAATAAATTACACATTGATGAATCATTTTGAATGCAAAAGTAAATCTTTATTGAGCTAGTGCAATAAAAAGTGCAACAGAAATTTTGTTATTCTGTATGAAAATAATATCTTGAATATGTCCATTCGCAATTATTCACATATTTTTATTAATTATTTATTATCTCCAATACATAATAAAATAATTATTAAATGATCTTTCTCTTTTTTAGGCAACTGTCTCAAAAAGTGAAATAAAAGTATTTTTAAAATTGTTTCGTATAAATTACTGGAGACTTGGACACAGTTCTGCAAGAAGGTTACTAAGCTGACAGTTTTAATTCTTTTTCAACGAAAACAAATGAAAACGTCACTAGATAGTTTATTGACAAGCCGTGACATATTTCAAATATTAGTAATGATCAAGTAATATATGCGGCCGTGAAGTAAAAGCCGCCAAAGAAATAAGATTGATAAATGAGTACAAAGAGATGACACTTTAGGAATGCTGTCAGTTCTGATAAACGCCATTTTTTGTGATAGTTGCCTAAAAAAAATTTGTAAATATAAATGAAATTTCGAATTTAGATATCTATCTTTTTCATCAAATATTGCATTTTTGGTCAAGACATTTGTAAATCCGCTCCCTATTAAAAACTTTTTATTTCTACTTTCCCATATACGTAACAGGCATATAAGGAAAGTATGGTGATCTTGCAAAAATTCGATTTTTTTTGTTTGATGGATTTACACATTTTCGAGTCCACTGAATCCAAAAAAGTGGTTTTAAAAAAATATCTGTCTGTCGTCTGTGGTCTCATCTAGACGTCAAACTACTGGATCGATTTTGTTCAAATTTTACATGTGTATTCAAGACGGCCATATCTCGAAAACAAATAACAAAATCGATCCTAGCTCAAATGTGGGAGGAGTAAACTCCAAAAAAACAGGAAAAAAATGAAAATATTTTTTTCTCTAAAACGGCTGTAACGATTTTTATTAAATTTGATACATGTTCGCTCCGTACATGGACGTTCCCCTAGTACCGATATGAAATGACATGTCCAATTGCTCCTAGAAAATTCAGGGAGGGAAGCTGTGGGGGTGAGTTTTAGAAAATTTCATAATTTTTTTCTCTAAAACGGATCTAACAATTTTAATCAAAATTAACACATGAATACTGTAGTAGTAGCAAAGGTAATATGACCAATTGCACTTAAGAAATGCAAGGAGGGAAGTTGCGTGGGGCAAGGAGTTAAAGCAAAATGTTTTAAATTTCAACAAGATTGGTTGAGAAAAAAATAGAGATTTGACGATGAAAAGATTCGTTGCCGGGACCAATTCAATTCAACAAGTATTTAAGGACATTCCCAAGAAAAAAAATCCTTACGATTATCTAGAAAATGTATACATATATTTTTATTAATGTTCTGTATACGTGGGAAAAATTTGAGCAGCTGTTGCGGTACTAAATTTGTAAATATTAGCATACTAATGCCTTATAAATCCCGTGTTCACTTACGTTTTATTTAATTTTTCTTTTCTTACGATTTTTTTCAAAATCTGAGAGCTGTTAGAAGAAGGAGAGAGGAACATTCTTCCCTAAAAAAAAAAATACTGCTTGCCTTAGGTAAATTGGTGAGCAGGAATTGGTAACTTGGCAATGTTGCAATTACGCGATTATATTTAAAATGCTGTCAAAGTAGAGTTAATGTCAATAACTGCGAGTACTTTATAGATATTAAGAAAATATGGATTATCATAAGAATAAAAGTAGATATTTATGGCAAATCTATCATTTTTTGTTCACGGACACATTTTTTATACTTTATTAAAAGTCACAAATATATTCTTAACCTCACAAAATAGGATAATGCACTCTAAACCAAAGCAGCAACTCACGTTCTGATGAGTATAAAAACGAGACTTTGCCAGATTGAGTCAAGCGACGCAGTAAGTTTATTTCTGTGCTTATGCGCAGAGGGAGTGGAGCGAAAAAGTACAGTGCTTGCCAACAAGTTTTTATTGTAAGCATAATGGTCTGCATAGGGGAGATCCTTTTGTAGATTGAGAACAACTGCCGTTTGGAAACGTCCTTAATGTAGGTAAATAATACATATATGCTTCACCAGAGCCTGCTCCGAAACTGATCATACAACCACCGCGTTGACGCAGTGGCGGATTGCAGGATCGGGTGGGGCAGGCCTAGGTCGGCGAAAAATAACAATGCAAACAAACTAAACCTAAACTCCTTTTATAAAATAAAAATAGGTAATAAGATTTAACAAAATGCTTGAAAAACAAGCTCTACAAACCATACAAATTTTAAAACACTGTCGCACAAAACACTATTAAATTTGGTATCTCGCGCAGACATCACAACTTGAACAAGGCGCCTTCCGCGAGATACTTCAATGCAGGGCTGCGCAGTCTGGCCTAAACTTTGATTTTAAAAATTTTGATTTCGAAAAGATTTCAATATTTTTTAAAGCAAATTTAGAGACAGAAAAAAACAAAAAAAAAACATACGCGACAAAAATACACATACAGAAAGGAAGAGGGGGACAGGAAAGATTGAAATATGATCAAAAGGTATGAAATACTAGCGAAAGAAGTATAGGATTTGAGAAAGGTATAGTTGGCTATAATGGTTGCCGGAAATTTTGTAACGTCTGGTAGGGTAAGGGGTGTTTGATCCGAAATGGGGCATTATGCTGTCTAATTTGCGTTATGTGTCTTGTTAGCGGACTATCACCCAGCTTGAACGAGTAGAAGTTTTGAGAGATATGTTGGACATAGTCCTCTATCGGGGTTATGTCGTTGCAGCGTGAGTATAGGTCTCTGAGGGAGGTGTATATTTTGATATGAGGCGCATGAATTTGTGCTCAAGCACCACAACGGCACCGCGTATTTGATGGACGGCCTGATCACTACCGTACACAATCGTTTTTTATTTTGTCTGTTAAGTCTGCTACCCCTGACCATGAGTGGATACAGACTCCTGGACAGGGAGTAAACCATCCGTATTGTCTCATTGATATGTGTGTTGAACGTCAGTCGCTGGTTCAGTCTTACCCCCGAGTACTTAACTCATCTTTTGGTTGGAATTTGGCTTCCCCGGATCGAAATTGGAGTGATAATTTTATTTTCAGTAAAGCGACGCGTTAAGGCTATCGTCTCCGACTTCTCGGCGTTCATACGCATCTTCCACCGACCGTAATATTCCGTGGCACGAGCCATGTGCGCCTTCAGCAGCATATTCGCTGCGTATACATGACCGTGTCATCGGCGTACTTGGCCAGCTTCATATTCGAGAATATTGGGAAATCGGAGACGTACAAGTTGTACAACTTCGGTGACAGGCACAATCCTTGCGGGACTCCTGTGCAAATGTCCCGCCGTGTTGAAAGTTTAATATTCACTCGAACTTACAAGGTTCTGCCCATCAGAAATGAGCGAGTAAGTTTTATAAGGTGAGTCGGAAAGTTGTAATCATGGAGTTAGTAGTGTAATCCCGGGATCCAGATGGTGTCGAACGCCTTCTCAATATCGAGGAGCACCATGGCGGTGCTCTTCCCGAGGTTGTATTGCACTTAGACGTCGTTAACTATCCTAATGACCTATTGCAGCGTGCCCCTGCCCCTCCTAAAGTCAAACTGGGACTCATTGTCGATGTGAAGCTCCTCCTGAACAGTATCGAGCCTAAGTAGGACGACCTTCTCCACCAATTTGGAGATCGCCGACAGCAATGAGATGGGCCTGTAGTTGCCGGCGAACTTCGCGTTCTTGTTTGGCTTCAGGATGGGAACGACCACGGCGAATTTCCATCGGTTGGGCCAGTGCTGTAGCCGCAGGATCGCGATATATGTCAATTGCACAATACCTTTCCTCGAGAGATATTTAAGCAGCTTGTATTCTACGCAGACTTTCCCCGGCTTTTTATTGTTTGGTTAATTTTTGAAAATGTTTGCTATTTCCGAGGGCTTGGTCATGACCTTCAGAAATGCTCGTCGCGTCAATTGTATGTTATGACCAATTAGTTCGTTTGCGTCATTTTTAATGCGGTCGTGTTCGGAATTGTTAGGAATATTGGTGTTATGTATGGTCTGGAAGTGGTCAGTTAAGTCGCTCGCTCTCTGCGCGTCTGTCAACGACGTCTGTTCGTTCGCGGATTCGGAGGGTTTGATTTGACTTTGCAATCTGATCGTCTCGGCCTTAGCGTTGACATCGCGATTTTGCTGCCAAAGTCATCTCAGTCTGTCCTTTTCGTGTATGTCTCGGGTGACCGCCTCGTCGAGTCGGTCTCTGTTCTACTTACTATTAACAACGAACATTTTCCATTTTTTCCGTTTGTATTGTAGAACTTACAGATCTCGAGATGTAATATAGATGGAAAACACACTCTAAAAAACTTAATTAGCAATACGCCGACTTTGCTGAAACTGCAAAACTGAACAGAACTCAACGTGATCCCTTAAATATATTAAAATACAACAGACCAGACAATTTAAATTAAAATTTTAATTTGACTCTAATAGTGGTTTTCGTTTTCAGAAAGAAAAACGTTCAAAAATTATATAGGGCGATTTTAATAATTTTTTCCAGTCCGACTCTGTATTTTTCAAAAAAATTATATTGTTACGTGCAGACTTGGCACAGATATGTATGGCAACTTTTAACTTTTAGGATAATGAACTTGCGAAAATAAGTATACATAAATAAAGAATATTAACAAAACATAATATTTTAGTCACAATATCCTCTATAAATCCTTATTTCTATATAAAGAATATAAGCAGGCTGCAACCAATAACTATTCCCGGGCTATGTGCCCCGCCGAGCACTACATTACGAATTACAAGCCTGGCGAGTTAACTGAGGATCCTCCCACTATAGGTAACACAGTTAGTAGGCTCCATCTAGCGGTCAAGTATCTGTTGCAATCGCAATAGTAGCCTAACTGAGCTTAACGTGAGTTCCGTATACTTTAGAGGGCAGAATATTAACAAAACGTAATATTTGAGTTACAATCTCCTGCATAAACCCTTATTAGTATTACTAGGAATATAACCCGACTGTAACCAATAGTTATTCTTCGGGCTATGTGCTCCGCCAAGCGTTGAATTGCAAATTACAAGCCTGGCGTGTTATTTGTTATAATCAAATATACCAACAGAACACGTAAAATAAACAATAATGAATACTAAAAATCAAAGTCTATGACCTCGTAACATAAAACTCGTTTGAAATAAACATTTCACATCCAACGTCACAACGTATAACACATTCTGCGACCAAAATTATCTGAAGGGGAAATCCAAGGGAATCGATTAAATAAAAAAGCGTTTGGACATCTTTTACGTCAAAGGCTGTAAGTGAAAACTGAACTCAAACGGCTTATAAATTTATCAGAAATTGCTAAGATGACAGTTTTACAAAATGAAAGGATCAGGCTTCTTTTGCTCTCCACCATACAGTAAATACCACTTTAGATCTACACCGCTAAAAGACTTTTATATGAAAATTTGCGTTAACGTTAACACAATACGGGAAAAGTCATTTAATAAGGAACGTATGATGGAAGAGATACGGTATCAAAAGAATTTTAAATGCAATTTAATTTATATTTGCGTAATGTGTGTTTGTTTAAACTGTCTAAGTTCTATTATTTAAATATTTTAGTGAAGCAAATTGAAAGTCACCCTATACAGTATATTTAAATAAGTTTCTTACTTTCTGGCAACTTATAATTTAGGGAAAAATGTATTAATATATACTAAATTATATCAAAAAAATTAGTTTAATTGTTGTGTTCAAATCAGTCAATGATATTTGATCAATAAAGAAAATTAAAATCTAATATAAACTCGGATAATAAAAGAGTTAATGAAGAAATTATATAGAATTTTAAAGGGTCTTAATATATAAAAGAGCAGTGTTTAAGGATGAAAACGAAGATTGAGAGAAGCGCAGCGACAGAAAAGGATAGTTAATAAAATGATGAGAACATGACTTAAAGAAAAATATTATAGCAATGTAATTACTTTCAACTCTCCTACTGGTGGAGAACCACGAGAATAATTTTAAAAATATTGTCACAAAAAAATTCCGCTAGTAGATATGTTAAAATTTCTAGTATGCAGGAATCAAGCGAAGAAATATTTAGTGGCAAGCTGAATGCATTCTTCCTCACAAGTATCGAAATTACTTTCAATATTAACTTCCGATAACTATGAACAAATTCTTAAGAATATTAATGAGAAAGGAAGTTTTCAAGCAACGACCATGGCAAAATTACGAGAAATAATTCTAAATTTAAAGAATTCTCTAGATTGTGAGGATATATTAACAACAAAAATAGTACAGGATGCTTTCAGTATAAAAAATCATTGCAATATGGTGAATTTTCAGAGAGTGGATAATAAGATTATTTTTAAAGAATTAGAGTTCGCTTTCTCGGCTGGAGCAGGAAAACATTCACCGACCCTCACGCGCGCCCGTTCGGGTTCGGCTATGGTGAGGCCCGTTCCAGTATTTGGAAAGGGCGCGATGTTCCTCGGGTTCGGCTGGGTGTTCGTACAGTTCTGTATCTCAGAATCTAGATTTCAACAAGAAGTCACAGAGACTCCTTCACCAGGACTTTCCGTAGTATGTGCGCTGTTCCTAATAGTGCGATCTTTTGCATTTCTTGAGCTTTCGGGAAGCCGTTGTATCTCTTGTCATGGCCTTTCTTAACAGTGCTGAGCGCTCTTTACGTTCCACATTCTGCTGATTTCTATTTGGAGGTCTGCTCAACTTCCCAATTTCCTTGAGCATTACATTTACATCGTTTTCTAATTAACCAATCAATTAGTAAGCATGATTTCTCCTTGACCCAATGGAGATAACTGTTGGCGCCAGCGCAGTACATCCTGCCACTAAGTGGTTGACATGTTCCTTTGTCAGGCCTCACGTCACACATTTGCTGTTTGTAGGCTGCTAGGATAATCCTCTGGTAGTATCTAGTATTTAGCGCTTGGTCTTGCGCTGCTATAATCAGGTTCTCCGTTTCCTTTTCAGACCCGCTCATTCAGCTACATCGTAGATGCCCTTTTATCAATTATTGCTAGTCTGTCAAGATCTAGAAAGATTTGTCCATGCATGGGCTTTGCGCAGAGTACTTCTATTTTCCTCTTTTCAAAGCTGGATTTAATATTCGTGTTGGGTTTCTCGTCAATGACTCCGGGTCCCAGATACCCCTCCTTTACACGACACTTTCTGGATTATTAGTATGATCATCATTAATTTCTATTCTATTTCTATTTGTCATCAGTACCACTACAATGTGATATAATTTAGTATAGCCAAGGGTATAATTCAAAAAGTATAATACGCTTGTCATATTGCTTTTATACCGAGAACCGATTAAGAACTACTTATATGAAAATAGTAATAGTAGTATTTATTTTTATTTTTTTTAGTATGACTGGTGGTCGAGAGGTGAGCGCACTTGCCTCTCACCAAAAAGTTCCGGATTCGATCCCCGGTCGTGGCAGTGGAAAATACTGTGAGAGGGATTTTTTCACTATACACGAATATTGGGTGTGTGTCCCTTGTCTCTAAATGTGTAGCCCCTCCCACACAAGGTTCTTCTAGAGCCTTCCGGGATAAAGGGGGTCGTAATTACCTGTGGTGTTATTTATATTTATATTTATTCATATTTTAAAGTAAAATTAAAACAGTAAAATGAAATATTGTCAACCATAAATAATTAAATTCATATATATACATGATTATAAAATGTCATTCATCGATGCAATTTCCTATTGATTAATCACACTATTTTTTTTTAAGTCAACGTTTTATTTTGGATTGTTTGATTTTTTATGATATTTTTTCATTTGCCTTTGGAGTATTGCTGTGTGGTTGTTGCACACGAGATAAGCTGAGGATTTATATTAGGGTCCATCATTCTGTGAGTTATCTAAAGAATCTTTCTCTTCTACAATTCAAATAATTAGCCAGAACTTTTATTATATACAGTTGTTTGCAGCTGATTTTGAACTGCAACCAAAAAGATTGGATGTGGGAATTTGTATTATAGGTCGGTAATTTTTTTATTTGAACATCACTAGTATGTGTGAGAGTCCCAATATATTGTTTGATGTTTACATCATTTACATCATCAGGGATTTTATTGAAGAACAGTTATATTTTCTTTCATTTTCATGTTCACCATCAAATGCACCATCTCCGTGCCCATTTCCAACTCTTCTTTTTCGAAATTTCGGTAGTTTCTCCTTTTCACGAATATTTTCTGTAATGTTTTGATCGTACGTTTTCTAATGTTATCATGTTACCCATTATACTTATTTGCTTTTATTCAATATTTTTCGGGATTCTTTGAGCATCGGTGAGCATCAATAGACATAGATCTTATGACGGAGTGAATCAGTTGATGTATTCTGTCTATCTGCATCTTTACGTCTTAAAAGTCAAAGTGAATCTATTTTTTTTCAATCTTCCACCACAGTTCGCCATAATAAAAATCAATTAGTCTGTTTTTCTTGCAGTGTCATTCAGTAACAAGGAAAAAATTCATAATATTTTCTTACTAAATAAGTTTAGTCCCTGTAGCGGACATAACACATACGAATGAGTTTCCATCCGATGTGCAAATCTACAAGATTATATAAAAATTGTTTGTTTATGCGTAAGTTTTATATAGCAAAGCTAAGCGATACAAAAAGTTTATCTATCTGCGAATGTTCAATTCTGGAGTCTAGACTTGTATAATTGAGCAAAAAACTGTTTTACATTTTCTTTATATTGCTTTGTTATATGTCCCACAAAATGGTGACATTTAACGTCAGTAAATGACGAGAAATTTACTGCCTATTTTATGGAGTGAGACAATATAAAATAACGTAATGAAAACATATCAAAACAAATTGCTTTATATGATATTGCGTACGCGGTGTTTTATGATATTCCGCATTATTACTTTAGGAGGTTTGGAATATTTGCTTTTTTACTGAAATAAAAAAATCCAGATTACATTCGAAATACTTTGATGCCAAATTTATTCATTTCAGCATGTGTCTATCTCGGTTTGTTTGAATGAGCTATGTTATCATACAGCAACTATACTATTGTACAATACTGCATAATGTCCAGATTTTGTAGTACTGATGTTATATAATATACGACACAAATACATCTGATGTTTCAATTTTCCCCATTTATAGGTACAATTTCGAATTAATACACGATATAATTCTTACCATCAGGATGCTCGAGTCATACGACAGTAGGTACGGGGATGTTGAACGTGCACACTGAACTGGCCACCAACAAGGTCCGATTCAATTCCTACAGAGTATTTTTCCTCCACTAACATTCAATGAGCTTTTTCAAAGTCTAGTGGAAAAATGGAAATATGAAAACCGACTAAATTGAGATTAGAATATTAATTTTCAGCGTGCGAATGGAAAAATAAACGTCAACGTTTTTGTTGAACGTTTGAACGTGTTGAACGTTGCTTCTTTTTAATATTAATAAACATTGTTTACCAAATATTTAATTTGTCTTAAAATATCCTACTAGTTTGCAGCATAATGTTTTTACAACACCAGAATATTTCACTGATTACGTAGATTGTTAAAACTATATAAAACTGTTAATCTGGTAATTTTACTCATACGATAATAGGTACGGGATACTCAAAGTATCACACTAGATTGGCCATCAGAAAGACCCGATTCAAATCGTATAGAGTATTTTTTCTCCACTAATATTTAATGAGCTTCTTCAAAGGCTAGTGGAAAAGTGAAAATATGGAGAACGATCTACTAAATTGAGATGAGAATGTTAATTTTGAATATGCGAAGGAAAGAAATAAACAAATCAATGGATTTGTTGAACAACTATTCTTTTTAATCATTAATAAACGTGGCTTAACAAATATGTTATTTATCTTAGAACACCACAATGTTTAACTTGCTACGTAGATAGTTAAAACTGTATAAAGGAAACTATTATTCTGGTAACTTTACTACTCATTATTAATATACAAATAAGTTATCGGACTGAAACATATGCCCAAGCATAAAAGATTCCTAAACTTTACCAAGTTATACAAGTTTTGGCTCTGATATATTTAAAGGAAACGAAGGTGGGGTGTGGCAATTAACAAAATGTTACAATAAACCTTATATGAATTAATATTTTTAATAACATTAGCGAATAATGAATATTATAGTTCCATATAAAATATTTATAATTCGCAAAGAGACGAAACGTATTGAACTGAAAATAAATAAAGGTTTCATATTCAATGCTAACATTAAAAATTCTGGAGTGGTGTTTATTTAGGATCATCATCAATCAAGAATGGCATCGGCGGTAAGCTATCCTAACGGCCAGGGAGTAATGGACCGCCAGGATTGAATTTACACGGCTCTCTTTCAAGTCCAGCAAACATTACAGCATTTCAGTGTGATCTCCACCATCTCCAGTAGTCTGGAAGGTGAGAACTGCACAAGATGTTTTGTTTTTAATCCTCACACTGATCAAATATTGAAGTAGATTCAGTCGCTATAATTTGTCCATATTGCGGTATCATGATAAGATCTCTATAACAGGCGTAAAAAGGACTGCTTGGTAGACAACATTTGATGTTTGTCTATCAAAAGCTATTACAAAAATATTCTGGATATAATGCAAAATAGAGTAATGAGAGTTACCTAGAGATGAACAGTTTTATCAGAAATATATTTATTTATTTATAAAAGCTGTATATTGTCATAAATTGTTATATATATTTGGATAGAGTGGCGGTTAGAGATAACTAATACAAAGTTGCTGCGAGTACTGGAACCCTTCACAATTCTAAATCGGCTTAACGTAAGAGATAAGTATGTTAGAAATAGTAACTTGTGCATCAGAGACAAGTGAACGTTTCTAAGCTTGCCAAGTTTTCTTTTCTTATTTTTTTCAGCTAAAGCTAGCATGTCTATATTTTATAAGTATATTGGACTTCCTCTAGTCTATAGCTCTAAATTTTAGCTGGTCCATAAATCGCATTACAACATAATAATTTTGACATAATAAAGACTTAGCATACATCTAGTTTCAACATTAAATTTAAAATTTATTTATGAGGATAGTTAGTAGTTATGTTGTATGAGAATGTACATAAGTGCATTTATTTTCATTTTATAAGTGTTATTTACATAGTCTCTCATCAAGCTTTTTTAACTTAAGGCTACAAACTGCCAGCATGTCACGTAATTTAACTAATCGTTAACAGTTTCCTGCCTATTTGGGAAGCTTCTGTCACTGGTAAAGGAAAGTAAGGCCTGAATGATGTAGCACAACTGAGTATATTGCAGTTTCTAATGCCTTTGTGAAGATCGACTACTTATATAGAAACCAGCAAGGGTTCAACTATGGATCCCTGGGGAATACTTATAATAAACATGACATAATTCTGATATAGTATTACCATATGAGTAGGTATGACGCAAGTTCAGATGACCACCCACTCCTCCATTTTTGCTCAAGCTACCATCGAACCTCGTAAATCTACCATCAGTACCGTTATCTCTTATCAACAGGTACAGTTATAGACTCTTCAAATCTCATCAAGCTACCATCAAACACCCATCAAATTGTTACCTGAAAAGTGGAGAAGTGGATGTGATCTGAACTGACGCCATATCTACTCATACACTATTCGTTCACCTACACTAACTGTATAAAAAGGCCATAATTGAGATTTCGATATTCAAATTAAAGTTCATGTTATTATGACACGCTAGCAAGCAAAGTATTTCCCACTAGTCCTATAACTCGGTTATTTGTAATTGTATTTTAATTTCTTTTTACATCATATGCTATCGATCAGGGATTACCTTTGAAAGAGCTGCTACTCAATCTCTAGATCAGGGCCAACTATAATTTTTTAAAATGGATTTTTTTCAAATGTAATGTTACCGATTGAAATAGAGGAAAAATTTATTTGGAAGAGTTGATCAAGTTCAAATACGAAGATTCATTGGAAAACATTGTTTTTTTTTAAATAATATTCAACCACAAATAGCCATGTTAGAGGAGGCTTAATACGAAGTGGAAAAAACTATATATATTGTTTTTCTGAGAACAATTCTGAATTTTATTTGTTACGAGTATTGTATCATGAAACGTTGAAAAGTAGCAGCGAAAAATTTGAATTTTGCAAAATAAGTTTTTTTTAGGATTCTACACTCAAAAGTGAAAAACGAAACCATTATAGAGTGACTTTTCTGTAGCGCAACAGCGAAAAACAGGAGGATTATGTTTCCGTTGTAATGGAAAAGTCGACTCATCGGTAAAAAGTATCTTCCGGTCTTCCTATGACGATCTCACAAAATTCAATCCGTCGTATTGGATCATCAGGAAAAAGCGTGGTACCCATATTTCTTTACAACAGAAAGGTTCTTCTGCTGACAAATACCAAATTGTTCGTAAAGACCTTATTCGTAAAGAGCTTAACCAATTCTATATTGCTTTCTTTAAGGTCTGTTACCTCTTGTTTTAGCTGTCCCATTTCATTTTTAATGAGGTCTTTTACTATGTTGATGAAATTTATTCTAATTTCATCCTGCAGATCTTTATTTGTATCTTCCAACTGAACTATTTTTCCACTTAGCTCAGTATAATTATCTTTACTTAAGTACTTTATTGTAGAATTTAGTTTTGATAGTTCTTAATTTTGGTTTTGCAGCTTCTGGTTTTCTAGTATCAGTTTTTTATTTAATTTCAGACACTTTTCATATTCAAGTTCACATTCTGAACAGAAAAATTTCAGTTTTCTTTTGGTCAGATTCATACATCGGTCTTCGGTAGATGATAATGATGAACATTCACTACATAGTCCTTTTTGGCACAAGTCACATGCATGTAGGGATTTTGAGTTAGGGGGTACTGTAGCAGGAATATACGGTAACATCGCCAATTACACAACTAGCAATTCCATTTGCATAGCTTGGGTTGCTAGCGCATTTATTATACACCCTGATGCCCGCATCTTGTGAGGGATCAGTAATCCAGGCACTGTTTGTCGTGACGTGCCTCTTGTTCGGCTCGCTGACGAGTAGCACGTCAGCGTTATACTCCACCCTATGTTGATACAGGAGGTCCTGGGCTACCCGGCTCCTGTTAAGGTTAATTTGAAGATATAATAATAATAATAATAATAAATCAGTTTATTCTGTAAAATTAGAATAGGCCAGGTGACAATTTGTTGAATTGGTGTAAAACCTGACCTTTGTACGATCATATATCTTTACAAAATACTTAATATATCATCACAAATTAAAAACATATAATGTCTATACAGAAGAATCGGATAAGTTAAAAAATATATATAATGCATGTATAGAAAAAATATATATATAAATAAATAAGAACAGAACAAAGTACAGCGGCTAGTAATTAATGGTAAGTTGTTCCGATTTTAAGAGTTGAATTATTTTTGCTTTAAAGTTGTTTGGACTCAGTATTTTTAGATCGGATGGTAGTTGGGTAGTTGGTTATATATCTTGGTTGCTTGGTATGTGAAATTCTTTTTGAAATTCTCAGTGTGATGCGCTGGCACTGTTAGTGTAATGTCTCGATTTCTAGTTGCTACTGAGTGCACATCTTCGCGTTTCTCGATTTTGTTTAACAAGTATTCTGTTTTTTTTTTTGAGACAATCACATTCTACACCATACAGCATAGATGTAACCACTGTCTTTGTTTCATGTTCAGCCATCCCACTTGCTTGATATATAGACTTATGTGTTCTCTGTAGGGAACATCTTGCGCATACCATATACAGGCGTTTTGAACGTTCTGTATCCTGTGTGTGTTTCCTACTTTGAGGGAGGGACCATACACGGAGTCGCAATAATTTAATTTTGACAGTACTAGTGAATCGCTTAGTTTGATTTTGGCATCCTTTGGTAAGTTGACTTTCAAGTGGTACAGACCTCTTAAACTTAAATATGCTGAGCGACACATACTTGACACTTGTTTAGTGAAATTTAATTTGTCATCCATAATAAGGCCGAGATTCCTAACATAATCGCTGAACTTTATCTCATTGTTATTCATCATCAGTTTGAGACCATTGTTGCGTAACTCGTTTCTGTTTTTTTCACTACCAAAAAGAATTGCATCTGTCTTATTGATATTTAACTGCAATCCATTTTCAAGTGCTGTTTAGATCATCACTAATTTTTTGGAAAGTTTCATGGCATTTACTCACCTTAAAACTTAACATGAGTTGTAAATCATCTGCATAATAATGAATACAGCAAGATTCAATTTTCTGCTCAAGATCTATAATGAAGACGTTGAAAAGTAAGGGCTCAAGTATAGATCCTTGTGGTACCCCCGATTTAATAGTACACTGTTTTGAAAATATATGTGTGTCTTTCTCTCTAAGCTGAACAGTTTGCTTACGCTCTGTTAGGTAGCTTCTGAACCATTCCCACATTATTCCTCTAACTCCATAGTAGTATAGCTTAGACAGTAATAGCTCATGACTTACACTGTCAAATGCTTTTGACATGTTTAATAGTACGAGCACTGTGATCATGTTATTGTCAGTTGCTGTTATGATATCATCATGTATTTTCAGTAGTGCCGTTGTTGTGCTGTGGTGTTTACGGAAACCTGAATGGGCTTTGAGAAATATATTGTGTGTTTCTAAATAGTCTGTCAATTGTTCATGAGCTACTCTTTCCAGAACTTTTGATCCAGGTGGAAGGATACTAATTGGTCTTAAGTCTTTAAGTTCTATAGAATCTTCTTTTTTTAATGGTGGAATAACTTTTTTTTTCCAGGGAGTAATTTATAATGTGACTAAGCTCATTGTTGCAGTATTGTAAGCATATCTTTATCATATGTATTGTGATACCATTTATTCCTGGAGCATTGGACTTTATGCTGTGCACTATTTTTCCTATTTGTTGGCGATCGACAGGTTTAATGGTAAAGTCTTGGCGTTCTGCTATGTAATTGTCATAGTAATAGTTATATAGCATTTCTTCACAAGAGATGTGTCTGGTGCAGTTTATGAAATGATCATTTATTACATTAGCATTGAAATTTTCACCGGTTGCTATGCCGTTACTTTTATTGTTGCTAACGAAACCCCATTGTCTCATTTTATTCCAAAATGCTTTAGAATTTCATGTTCTGTTTAATCGTATGTTCATAATACTTTTTCTTTTCGACGTTGATGGCTCTGTTAGTGTAGTTTCTGATTTGGCAGTAATATTGCCTATCTACTTCTGTCATTGTTCTTTTATACTTTCGATGGGCATTGTTTCGGTTTCTTAGTATCCATTTTAGGTTGTACGTCATCCAGGGTGCCTTCGTCTTTTTTTTTTTGCTTTTTGGTATTAGAGGTGCATGAAAGTCAATTAGGGATAAGATACAGGAGTTTAGCCAATTTACTTTGTCATCAGTATTTTCTAGTTGGTATACACGTCCCCAATTCATATTTTTGGCATCTTCAGCGAATTTATCCATTTCGATATTCTTATAATTTCTGCAGAATTTTTGTTCAGTTATCTCCTCTTGGTCAAATTCCAGAAAAGCATATTATATGTCATGGTCAGATAAGTGTGTGATGCATCTTTGGTTCCAGATTCGATTACATTCCACTTTTTTATTTACACATAATATATCAATGAATGACTCGGTATCTGCTGTTATTCGAGTAGGGTGTGTTATGATTTGTTTCAAGTCAAATATGTCTAGCATTGAGATTAGTTGTTCTGTGTTCGTGTTTGTTTGCAGCTTGTTATTATTTAGATCCCCCATGCATATTATGTAATCAAATGCTGTCGATATCTCTGCAAGACTATTTTCTACCTTCTACAACGATGTTTGCATGCTTGGTCTGTATATCACCCCAGTTGCCATTGCTCTTCCTTTGTGTATACAATGAATCCACAGCTGCCCGATTCCTTCTTCAATTCCAGTTATTTCATTTAAGATTTTGCCTTTTAGTGTTGACTCAGAGTATATGAGTAGCCCACCTCCTCTGCTATGTGTTCTGTCAATTCTAGCTAAGCTGTAGCCTCCTATCTTCAGTGTGTTGTTCAAATCTTCATTGGTGAGCCATGTCTCACTAACAGCTAGTATATCGTAGTTTTCTTTTTCAATTAGTTTTTTGACCCGACATACTTTATTTCTGATGGATCTAATATTTATGTGCGCAACTTTGAGCTTATGTACACCCTCTTTATTTTGCAGCTTTTGTTTTTTCATAATTGCTATAGTGTTGGTGTCTGATAGTCAATATTTTTTTATTTATTATTTAACATTCTCTTATAAAATGGACAGTTTTTATCCACAGCTGTGTGGCCTACATCAATACCCAGGTTGAATTTGCTATTTGCTTTGGTACAATTTATGCATTTTAGAGTTCTAGAATCACAGTTTTTGTAAGTATGGCTTCCTGAGCAATTTGAGTAGCTTAATTCTGATCTACAGTCTTTGGTGAAATGGTTATAACCTTGACATTTATAGCAACGTAGAAGACTTATGTGATCAAACACCCTGCCTCTTGACCAGCCTATGCATAATCGTTCACTTGTTATTAAATTTTTGTGGATTAGAGAATCAGTTTCTATAATGAGAGTAACTTTTTTAAATTTACTTATTTTCAATTTTTTTCATTATTTTCATATGAAATTCTTCACCTTCGTTTACACTGTTGTGCTTTACTATTTTTTCTTCATCATTTTCCTCTATATCCTCCGCACTAATATTCACCACTTTTATTTTCGGTTTTTTAATCCAGGGGCTTCTATAGTGTAATTGTTACCCATTTCCTGTCTTAACTTATTTTGTAACAAGCCTCTCTCAGTTATGTTTTCACAGCCTATAACTACTGCTCCGTTCGACACTTGTCTGAACTTTGATATGTTAATTCCAATTTCTGCTGGGTTTACTTTTTGTTTGATTTCACTTTTGGTTTGTTCCCTTGCTTGGTCTTTGTGTAGTTTAACCACGAGAACTCGTTCTGGTTTGTGCTTTACTGCATTTGCATAACCAGTCATTTCTGGTAGATTATTTTTCGATTCTGCTTCTTTTAATTTAGCTATCAATTAACTTTTTTCTTCTTCTAGTTTTTTATTTGCCTGTAAATATATCCCATTTTTGTCTTATATCTGCTGTACAATTTCGCTCAGTAAGTAATTTTCCATTTCTAGGGAAGTGAGGTTTGTCACATGTTTTGAGTTATAGGTTATGGTCTTTAAACAACAAATAACTCTAGTTTCATCAACTCTTGTGTAACTTTTTCTTGTGGAGCAGCTATTTTGAAACATTGCTCCACATTTTACACAGACACTGATTTGATTAGCCTTCTTGTTTTTACAACATTTAAAGAAATTTTCGGGAGGATCGCCCGCGCCATCCTCACCTGCCGCCATCTTCTACACTTTTTCTCTGACCGCCATCAAAATGATTGCAGCTACCCTCCACATGGTCCTTGTCACCACACTTAGGACACACAGGTTTAGCCTTGCGGGCCTTAGTCAGAGCTCTCCTAAAATTGTCACATTTGCCACTTCCAGCTTTATGGCCGGCCTTGTTACAGACCGGGCAGGATTCCTCATTTGTGCAATCATTTGCGTTATGTCCCTCACCGCCGCATTTGAAGCAGGACTTTGATCTATCCGGACCATCGCACTCAGCTGCTACATGTTCCGATGACCAGCATTTAAAGCACCTCTTGATTCTAAGACGTTTTTCGATCGTACAGTTAACCAGTCCTACCCGAAATTCCTTATCCTGCAGGAGTATATTGGCATCAGCTTTGTCAATCTCCTGGGTGGCCCTGGCGTTTTCGCGTGGCTCGCTGAGTCTAACGGTCTTCCCATCCAAGGTTTCCCAATTTAGATTGGATTGCCTCCATGACCTCTGCCTCGACGGTGTCGGCGTCCAATCCTCGGATATGCAAAGTCTCCAGATTCTCCTCCGCCCCTACTACCCTAGTTTTGATTTCGTTGCCTTCGGTCAAGATCTTATTTATTCCTTCCAAGGCTACTTTATCTTTCTCAGTCGTAATAAGCAGCTTGCCATCCTTGGTACAGCTAAGCCCTCGTATGGCCTTAGTGTACTCACTATCCTTGAGTAGACCCTTTGCTTTACCCAAAAGGGTCTTGTACGTTGTGCCGCTCTGCTCGGCAATCAGCGCAAAGGTATTGTACTCCCTTTTCTTCTCCTGCTTAGTGAGGGCTTTGCGGGGTTGCTGGTTTGTATATATCACCACCCGGGTGTCTGTGGCGTGGAATACAGCCTCTGCCATCTTTTTAAGGCGTTCAGTACTGACAAAACTCAGATGGTGGATGGCCACCCATTTGTACTCGCCGGTTTCGGCCTTGACTTTGTGAAGGTTATCCCAAATATCATCCTCCTTACCGTCCAGCGCGATTCTTATAATTCTCGTGCTCCCGGCTTCCCCTTGTGCAAGCCTCGACCACAGCCTCGTGGTTAGTTCAATCACCTCGAACGCCTCAGTAATAGTACCGAGTTCGAAGCATCTGTCCTTATACATTTTCTGTATACTTCTCTCCATGTTGCGGTCACCAGGTTCCACCAGCACCACTTTGGTGACGAACTCATTAGTATCGATGTGGTTTCCGACCTTTATCTCGGTGTTCTGGAACAAAGAATTGCCCCATGATTGCTGTGCCGCGCTGACCCATTCTTCATAACTGGTGATTCCCGTTAAGGTGTTAAGTTGTCCTGCTGCACTTCACGCCATGGTTTGTATGCCGACTTCTCGTATTTCTTTAGGTGTCCCGCTAGTTTGGGTATCAGTATCATGCTTGGGCACCATATTGGACACAAATCGATGGCTGGTGAACCACTCCTTTACGGATGTGCCATCTAGGACGTTGGCCTACTTGCGCAGTCTTAGCGCTATCTCCTTTATCTCACCCTTCGTATTACTATCGATTTTCCACTCTAGGTCATTAATATGCTTCAAAAGCATTTATATTGATTCAGTGATGCTGAAGGCAACAGGGCACTCAATTTTCTTGACCGCCCCGCTGTCTCCCGCCTCAAAGGATACCTCCATTAACTTTCTCTTGTTTAAGCCTTCACTGAGAGAACTACATCTTTCAAGCCTGCTCACGAGATTGAGCCGGCTATGCTGACCACGCTTGCTGCTAATCGTCTTATTAAGAACGTCATCCCATATGAGATCGATTTCTTTTACACTGCCTCCTGCACTTGTTTCAAATCTGCCATTAGGTGTAACCGGCACCCCTGCCTGGTAAACCACTGGAGGTATCTGGCAGTCATTGGATGACGATTCGCAGCACCCTCGCCCCGTGCCGGTACTGAGGTATCCAACGTCTGCACCGTAAACGATTTATCAATTTCCTTGTCCGTCATAGTTATATCAGTGCGCGACTATTTATATAAGAGGTTTTCCCCTCTGTGCTATCCTGTTGGTCCGCGGGAGGTATTTTATTTCCCTCCTACCCGCCGGCAGAGCCGGTGAGGGCATTCCCCTATCCGCCACCCGGGGGACGCGGAGGAGGTTACAAGACATATTACTAAAAATGAGATCTAATAGTCTGGTTATTAGCGTTGAGTACATTATTTTGTTGTTTTAGATTAAAAAAGTTCATAAAATGCAGCAGGGAATTATATTTTAGTCTGGGAGTTTTTGAGAAATATTCAGGGATGTTAAGGTCGCCGATAATGAGAATGTCGGATCCATACAGGTCATATAGTGATTCAATATTATCAAATAAACACTCATAATCATCACAGGTAGCGTCAGTGGGAATATATAAAACAAAAATAAGAAAATAGTGATTACATATTTTTAATTCTTACGCCCAGTATATCGATGCCCTTGAGATTATTAAAACCTGGACATAGGGAACGAACGTCAGGTAAATAAGTGTTGTATTTAATTTTAAGTGCCAGTAATACTTCACCTCCTCGCGTTTTATTACAAGCTTGAAAATCCCTATCAGCGCGAAATACATCATAGACATTTATATCCAACAGTTCGAAATTTGACAATCCCGCATGAGCCCATGTCTCGGGGAGAGCAATACAGTCATACTGGTCAAAGGGTGAATTAGTAAATAACTCATTCTTTTTTGTCCTAGTCCACGAACATTCTGATAATAGAACGACATAAAATAAGAGTTCTTAGCCATTGCTTTATCAATGTTTATAAATGTTTTTGTGGACAGCGCATGGTCGGAACTTAAAGGAGCTGATTGCTACCGAATACCTAAAATATTATTCCTGAACTTTGTAAGATTTTGTTGGAGGACGAAGCAATTTTTATTCCATGCTGCATGATTAGTATTAATTACTGAGTCTTTATTAGCCTTATTGAAGGTTAGGCAGTTGATACAACAAAGATCTTGTGATTTACACTCTAAGATGTTATGTTTTTGGGAACAACGCGGACAGATCACATGCTGGAGGGCACATTTATTTGACAGATGGTAAAAACCATAACATTTAAAACAGCGTCTCATTTCAATAGCATCAAAAATATTACAATAGTCATAGCCAACGAATAATTTACCCTGCTCTAATATATTACCATATGTAGTCTTATCTACTTGAAGGATAGCCTGAAATTTATTGTTTTTTTTTTTTTAAATGTGACACAGATATAACCTTACACTCACTGTTAGACACAATAACATTTTCATTCTGTGACATTAGAAAATTATGGACAGTTTCAGCATCTAATTCATCCGTGACTTCATGCACACGCGGGTGTAGAGTCGCCAACTCCTCAACAACATACTTATCAGAGAGTCATTCAGCAGCTAATTCTTTGAATTTTTGTGAGTTGTTTCTTGTGATATTACTGACTCACAAAAATTCAAAGAATTAGCTGCTGAAAGACTCTCTGATAAGTATGTTGTTGAGGAGTTGGCGACTCTACACCCGCGTGTGCATGAAGTCACGGATGAATTAGATGCTGAAACTGTCCATAATTTTCTAATGTCACAGAATGAAAATGTTATTGTGTCTAACAGTGAGTTTAAGGTTATATCTGTGTCACATTTAAAAAAAAAACAATAAATTTCAGGCTATCCTTCAAGTAGATAAGACTACATATGGTAATATATTAGAGCAGGGTAAATTATTCGTTGGCTATGACTATTGTAATATTTTTGATGCTATTGAAATGAGACGCTGTTTTAAATGTTATGGTTTTTACCATCTGTCAAATAAATGTGCCCTCCAGCATGTGATCTGTCCGCGTTGTTCCCAAAAACATAACATCTCAGAGTGTAAATCACAAGATCTTTGTTGTATCAACTGCCTAACCTTCAATAAGGCTAACAAAGACTCAGTAATTAATACTAATCATGCAGCATGGAATAAAAATTGCTTCGTCCTCCAACAAAATCTTACAAAGTTCAGGAATAATATTTTAGGTATTCGGTAGCAATCAGCTCCTTTAAGTTCCGACCATGCGCTGTCCACAAAAACATTTATAAACATTGATAAAGCAATGGCTAAGAACTCTTATTTTATGTCGTTCTATTATCAGAATGTTCGTGGACTAGGACAAAAAAGAATGAGTTATTTACTAATTCACCCTTTGACCAGTATGACTGTATTGCTCTCCCCGAGACATGGGCTCATGCGGGATTGTCAAATTTCGAACTGTTGGATATAAATGTCTATGATGTATTTCGCGCTGATAGGGATTTTCAAGCTTGTAATAAAACGCGAGGAGGTGAAGTATTACTGGCACTTAAAATTAAATACAACACTTATTTACCTGACGTTCGTTCCCTATGTCCAGGTTTTAATAATCTCAAGGGCATCGATATACTGGGCGTAAGAATTAAAAATATGTAATCACTATTTTCTTATTTTTGTTTTATATATTCCCACTGACGCTACCTGTGATGATTATGAGTGTTTATTTGATAATATTGAATCACTATATGACCTGTATGGATCCGACATTCTCATTATCGGCGACCTTAACATCCCTGAATATTTCTCAAAAACTCCCAGACTAAAATATAATTCCCTGCTGCATTTTATGAACTTTTTTAATCTAAAACAACAAAATAATGTACTCAACGCTAATAACCAGACTATTAGATCTCATTTTAAGTAATATGTCTTGTAACCTCCTCCGCGTCCCCCGGGTGGCGGATAGGGGAATGCCCTCACCGGCTCTGCCGGCGGGTAGGAGGGAAATAAAATACCTCCCGCGGACCAACAGGATAGCACAGAGGGGAAAACCGCTTATATAAATAGTCGCGCACTGATATAACTATGACGGACAAGGAAATTGATAAATCGTTTACGGTGCAGACGTTGGATACCTCAGTACCGGCACGGGGCGAGGGTGCTGTGGGTCGTCATCCAATGACTGCCAGATACCTCCAGTGGTTTACCAGGCAGGGGTGCCGGTTACACCTAATGGCAGATTTGAAACAAGTGCAGGAGGCAGTGTAAAAGAAATCGATCTCATATGGGATGACGTTCTTAATAAGACGATTAGCAGCAAGCGTGGTCAGCATAGCCGGCTCAATCTCGTGAGCAGGCTTGAAAGATGTAGTTCTCTCAGTGAAGGCTTAAACAAGAGAAAGTTAATGGAGGTATCCTTTGAGGCGGGAGACAGCGGGGCGGTCAAGAAAATTGAGTGCCCTGTTGCCTTCAGCATCACTGAATCAATATAAATGCTTTTGAAGCATATTAATGACCTAGAGTGGAAAATCGATAGTAATACGAAGGGTGAGATAAAGGAGATAGCGCTAAGACTGCGCAAGTAGGCCAACGTCCTAGATGGCACATCCGTAAAGGAGTGGTTCACCAGCCATCGATTTGTGTCCAATATGGTGCCCAAGCATGATACTGATACCCAAACTAGCGGGACACCTAAAGAAATACGAGAAGTCGGCATACAAACCATGGCGTGAAGTGCAGCAGGACAACTTAACACCTTAACGGGAATCACCAGTTATGAAGAATGGGTCAGCGCGGCACTGCAATCATGGGGCAATTCTTTGTTCCAGAACACCGAGATAAAGGTCGGAAACCACATCGATACTAATGAGTTCGTCACCAAAGTGGTGCTGGTGGAACCTGGTGACCGCAACATGGAGAGAAGTATACAGAAAATGTATAAGGACAGATGCTTCGAACTCGGTACTATTACTGAGGCGTTCGAGGTGATTGAACTAACCACGAGGCTGTGGTCGAGGCTTGCACAAGGGGAAGCCGGGAGCACGAGAATTATAAGAATCGCGCTGGACGGTAAGGAGGATGATATTTGGGATAACCTTCACAAAGTCAAGGCCGAAACCGGCGAGTACAAATGGGTGGCCATCCACCATCTGAGTTTTGTCAGTACTGAACGCCTTAAAAAGATGGCAGAGGCTGTATTCCACGCCACAGACACCCGGGTGGTGATATATACAAACCAGCAACCCCGCAAAGCCCTCACTAAGCAGGAGAAGAAAAGGGAGTACAATACCTTTGCGCTGATTGCCGAGCAGAGCGGCACAACGTACAAGACCCTTTTGGGTAAAGCAAAGGGTCTACTCAAGGATAGTGAGTACACTAAGGCCATACGAGGGCTTAGCTGTACCAAGGATGGCAAGCTGCTTATTACGACTGAGAAAGATAAAGTAGCCTTGGAAGGAATAAATAAGATCTTGACCGAAGGCAACGAAATCAAAACTAGGGTAGTAGGGGCGGAGGAGAATCTGGAGACTTTGCATATCCGAGGATTGGACGCCGACACCGTCGAGGCAGAGGTCATGGAGGCAATCCAATCTAAATTGGGAAACCTTGGATGGGAAGACCGTTAGACTCAGCGAGCCACGCGAAAACGCCAGGGCCACCCAGGAGATTGACAAAGCTGATGCCAATATACTCCTGCAGGATAAGGAATTTCGGGTAGGACTGGTTAACTGTACGATCGAAAAACGTCTTAGAATCAAGAGGTGCTTTAAATGCTGGTCATCGGAACATGTAGCAGCTGAGTGCGATGGTCCGGATAGATCAAAGTCCTGCTTCAAATGCGGCGGTGAGGGACATAACGCAAATGATTGCACAAATGAGGAATCCTGCCCGGTCTGTAACAAGGCCGGCCATAAAGCTGGAAGTGGCAAATGTGACAATTTTAGGAGAGCTCTGACTAAGGCCCGCAAGGCTAAACCTGTGTGTCCTAAGTGTGGTGACAAGGACCATGTGGAGGGTAGCTGCAATCATTTTGATGGCGGTCAGAGAAAAAGTGTAGAAGATGGCGGCAGGTGAGGATGGCGCGGGCGATCCTCCCGAAAATTTCTTTAAATGTTGTAAAAACAAGAAGGCTAATCAAATCAGTGTCTGTGTAAAATGTGGAGCAATGTTTCAAAATAGCTGCTCCACAAGAAAAAGTTACACAAGAGTTGATGAAACTAGAGTTATTTGTTGTTTAAAGACCATAACCTATAACTCAAAACATGTGACAAACCTCACTTCCCTAGAAATGGAAAATTACTTACTGAGCGAAATTGTACAGCAGATATAAGACAAAAATGGGATATATTTACAGGCAAATAAAAAACTAGAAGAAGAAAAAAGTTAATTGATAGCTAAATTAAAAGAAGCAGAATCGAAAAATAATCTACCAGAAATGACTGGTTATGCAAATGCAGTAAAGCACAAACCAGAACGAGTTCTCGTGGTTAAACTACACAAAGACCAAGCAAGGGAACAAACCAAAAGTGAAATCAAACAAAAAGTAAACCCAGCAGAAATTGGAATTAACATATCAAAGTTCAGACAAGTGTCGAACGGAGCAGTAGTTATAGGCTGTGAAAACATAACTGAGAGAGGCTTGTTACAAAATAAGTTAAGACAGGAAATGGGTAACAATTACACTATAGAAGCCCCTGGATTAAAAAACCGAAAATAAAAGTGGTGAATATTAGTGCGGAGGATATAGAGGAAAATGATGAAGAAAAAATAGTAAAGCACAACAGTGTAAACGAAGGTGAAGAATTTCATATGAAAATAATGAAAAAAATTGAAAATAAGTAAATTTAAAAAAGTTACTCTCATTATAGAAACTGATTCTCTAATCCACAAAAATTTAATAACAAGTGAACGATTATGCATAGGCTGGTCAAGAGGCAGGGTGTTTGATCACATAAGTCTTCTACGTTGCTATAAATGTCAAGGTTATAACCATTTCACCAAAGACTGTAGATCAGAATTAAGCTACTCAAATTGCTCAGGAAGCCATACTTACAAAAACTGTGATTCTAGAACTCTAAAATGCATAAATTGTACCAAAGCAAATAGCAAATTCAACCTGGGTATTGATGTAGGCCACACAGCTGTGGATAAAAACTGTCCATTTTATAAGAGAATGTTAAATAATAAATAAAAAAATATTGACTATCAGACACCAACACTATAGCAATTATGAAAAAACAAAAGCTGCAAAATAAAGAGGGTGTACATAAGCTCAAAGTTGCGCACATAAATATTAGATCCATCAGAAATAAAGTATGTCGGGTCAAAAAACTAATTGAAAAAGAAAACTACGATATACTAGCTGTTAGTGAGACATGGCTCACCAATGAAGATTTGAACAACACACTGAAGATAGGAGGCTACAGCTTAGCTAGAATTGACAGAACACATAGCAGAGGAGGTGGGCTACTCATATACTCTGAGTCAACACTAAAAGGCAAAATCTTAAATGAAATAACTGGAATTGAAGAAGGAATCGGGCAGCTGTGGATTCATTGTATACACAAAGGAAGAGCAATGGCAACTGGGGTGATATACAGACCAAGCATGCAAACATCGTTGTAGAAGGTAGAAAATAGTCTTGCAGAGATATCGACAGCATTTGATTACATAATATGCATGGGGGATCTAAATAATAACAAGCTGCAAACAAACACGAACACAGAACAACTAATCTCAATGCTAGACATATTTGACTTGAAACAAATCATAACACACCCTACTCGAATAACAGCAGATACCGAGTCATTCATTGATATATTATGTGTAAATAAAAAAGTGGAATGTAATCGAATCTGGAACCAAAGATGCATCACACACTTATCTGACCATGACATATAATATGCTTTTCTGGAATTTGACCAAGAGGAGATAACTGAACAAAAATTCTGCAGAAATTATAAGAATATCGAAATGGATAAATTCGCTGAAGATGCCAAAAATATGAATTGGGGACGTGTATACCAACTAGAAAATACTGATGACAAAGTAAATTGGCTAAACTCCTGTATCTTATCCCTAATTGACTTTCATGCACCTCTAATACCAAAAAGCAAAAAAAAAAAGACGAAGGCACCCTGGATGACGTACAACCTAAAATGGATACTAAGAAACCGAAACAATGCCCATCGAAAGTATAAAAGAACAATGACAGAAGTAGATAGGCAATATTACTGCCAAATCAGAAACTACACTAACAGAGCCATCAACGTCGAAAAGAAAAAGTATTATGAACATACGATTAAACAGAACATGAAATTCTAAAGCATTTTGGAATAAAATGAGACAATGGGGTTTCGTTAGCAACAATAAAAGTAACGGCATAGCAACCGGTGAAAATTTCAATGCTAATGTAATAAATGATCATTTCATAAACTGCACCAGACACATCTCTTGTGAAGAAATGCTATATAACTATTACTATGACAATTACATAGCAGAACGCCAAGACTTTACCATTAAACCTGTCGATCGCCAACAAATAGGAAAAATAGTGCACAGCATAAAGTCCAATGCTCCAGGAATGAATGGTATCACAATACATATGATAAAGATATGCTTACAATACTGCAACAATGAACTTCGTCACATTATAAATTACTCCCTGGAAAAAAAAGTTATTCCACCATTAAAAAAAGAAGATTCTACAGAACTTAAAGACTTAAGACCAATTAGTATCCTTCCACCTGGATCAAAAGTTCTGGAAAGAGTAGCTCATGAACAATTGACAGACTATTTAGAAACACACAATATATTTCTCAAAGCCCATTCAGGTTTCCGTAAACACCACAGCACAACAACGGCACTACTGAAAATACGTGATGATATCATAACAGCAACTGACAATAACATGATCACAGTGCTCGTACTATTAAACATGTCAAAAGCATTTGACAGTGTAAGTCATGAGCTATTACTGTCTAAGCTATACTACTATGGAGTTAGAGGAATAATGTGGGAATGGTTCAGAAGCTACCTAACAGAGCGTAAGCAAACTGTTCAGCTTAGCGAGAAAGACACACATATATTTTCAAAACAGTGTACTATTAAATCGGGGGTACCACAAGGATCTATACTTGAGCCCTTACTTTTCAACGTCTTCATTATAGATCTTGAGCAGAAAATTGAATCTTGCTGTATTCATTATTATGCAGATGATTTACAACTCATGTTAAGTTTTAAGGTGAGTAAATGCCATGAAACTTTCCAAAAAATTAGTGATGATCTAAACAGCACTTGAAAATGGATTGCAGTTAAATATCAATAAGACAGATGCAATTCTTTTTGGTAGTGAAAAAAACAGAAACGAGTTACGCAACAATGGTCTCAAACTGATGATGAATAACAATGAGATAAAGTTCAGCGATTATGTTAGGAATCTCGGCCTTATTATGGATGACAAATTAAATTTCACTAAACAAGTGTCAAGTATGTGTCGCTCAGCATATTTAAGTTTAAGAGGTCTGTACCACTTGAAAGTCAACTTACCAAAGGATGCCAAAATCAAACTAAGCGATTCACTAGTACTGTCAAAATTAAATTATTGCGACTCCGTGTATGGTCCCTCCCTCAAAGTAGGAAACACACACAGGATACAGAACGTTCAAAACGCCTGTATATGGTATGCGCAAGATGTTCCCTACAGAGAACACATAAGTCTATATATCAAGCAAGTGGGATGGCTGAACATGAAACAAAGACAGTGGTTACATCTATGCTGTATGGTGCAGAATGTGATTGTCTCAAAAAAAAAAACAGAATACTTGTTAAACAAAATCGAGAAACGCGAAGATGTGCACTCAATAGCAACTAGAAATCGAGACATTACACTAACAGTGCCAGCGCATCACACTGAGAATTTCAAAAAGAATTTCACATACCAAGCAACCAAGATATATAACCAACTACCCAACTACCATCCGATCTAAAAATACTGAGTCCAAACAACTTTAAAGCAAAAATAATTCAACTCTTAAAATCGGAACAACTTACCATTAATTACTAGCCGCTGTACTTTGTTCTGTTCTTATTTATTTATATATATATTTTTTCTATACATGCATTATATATATTTTTTAACTTATCCGATTCTTCTGTATAGACATTATATGTTTTTAATTTGTGATGATATATTAAGTATTTTGTAAAGATATATGATCGTACAAAGGTCAGGTTTTACACCAATTCAACAAATTGTCACCTGGCCTATTCTAATTTTACAGAATAAACTGATTTATTATTATTATTATTATTATTATATCTTCAAATTAACCTTAACAGGAGCCGGGTAGCCCAGGACCTCCTGTATCAACATAGGGTGGAGTAGAACGCTGACGTGCTACTCGTCAGCGAGCCGAACAAGAGGCACGTCACGACAAACAGTGCCTGGATTACTGATCCCTCACAAGATGCGGGCATCAGGGTGTATAATAAATGCGCTAGCAACCCAAGCTACGCAAATGGAATTGCTAGTTGTGTAATTGGCGATGTTACCGTATATTCCTGCTACAGTACCCCCTAACTCAAAATCCCTACATGCATGTGACTTGTGCCAAAAAGGACTATGTAGTGAATGTTCATCATTATCATCTACCGAAGACCGATGTATGAATCTGACCAAAAGAAAACTGAAATTTTTCTGTTCAGAATGTGAACTTGAATATGAAAAGTGTCTGAAATTAAATAAAAAACTGATACTAGAAAACCAGAAGCTGCAAAACCAAAATTAAGAACTATCAAAACTAAATTCTACAATAAAGTACTTAAGTAAAGATAATTATACTGAGCTAAGTGGAAAAATAGTTCAGTTGGAAGATACAAATAAAGATCTGCAGGATGAAATTAGAATAAATTTCATCAACATAGTAAAAGACCTCATTAAAAATGAAATGGGACAGCTAAAACAAGAGGTAACAGACCTTAAAGAAAGCAATATAGAAACCCCCCCCCCCCCCAGGTGTTAACATAAAACCAGCCACACATTCAGCACTGTTCTAAAGGAAAACCATGACAAAAATAGACCAAATAAAATAACGTTCTTGAAACTTCCTCAGTTTGCGTAACCATCACGTCTATAAAAATATTGAGGGCGTTGTCTAAATCCACACCTTGATCTAAAATTTTATTAGAAGTATTAAACGATTTAATTTCAGCTATTTCTTGTGCTTGTAATATGTAGCTGGCAAACGTTTCCATGTTTACTTTCATTGTTTTATGAAGTAACAGTATTTATTCTAATACATTCAATATTTTATGTCTAATTTCGTTGAAAAATATAATATAGTCAAGTTTCTCATTATCACTGTGCACTCGGTAAGTTATAATTCTATATTTGAAAGCACTTCGGACAATTTCTATTCCATCCGCCAACCGTACACATGCATTTGTTCTATGTTGCAGTGTTCTTTTATGAGACTTCATTTGGTTAGTTGTAGTTAGAATACATCTTTGCTTCTTTACTCAAGGAAATTGACGTTAAGAATGACCACACATTAACTCCTTTCACTATATTATAGAAAAGGTATGCTACGTCACAAAATATCAAACCCCACCACATTTTATTGTATACGTATTGAACAAATATAGTTTTAGAGGTCAAGTTGCTTGGCAAGGAGGAAGCTTCGTCCTTGAAACCTATGCAAGCCAAGCCCAAGGTCACCGCAAGTGATCGTTCTGAGTAAGGGAAACACTCCGACCTTGAAGCCGAAACCCAACTGACACGGCCAAAGTCAAGATCACGGCAACTGTTATGCCTGGCTAAGGGGACGCCGTAACCTTGAACACAACGACCACAGGTGTGCGGTCAAGGCCAAGGTGAAGTGGTGGGGGGAAACCGACCTACGGCTAACTTCCTCTACTATCATTCCAACTGCGGACCTTGTCTTGAATATCTTTTGACTCCTTTTGAGTCTCCACGCTGTCATCGTATATTTCTGAATGTGTTAAAATAGAAATACGTTCTGGACACTTATAATTTTGTAGGAACATTTCTATTTAGTTTTTTAATTTTTAGGTTTGTGTAGGAATTAACGTAAACGGTATTTATTATATACCCGTTATGTTAAAAAAATATAATGTACAGGTACAGCTTATTTTGAACTCAATGAAAATTTACCATTTTATAAGGTGTAATTCAATGCAGGTCGGGGTATTGGCCCGCTGAGTAGTTTTCTGCAATTCATATATTATAACAGTAGGTTAAGTTCACCTAGGACTGAAAGGTCGCCGCTCTCAAGCACTTGCAGAATCGCAAGTCGCTATACGCCCATGGAGACATCTATGGTGTATAGTAGCAATTGACCATTTGAGAGGTTTCACTTACCTCTCACCACTTCTCAATTTACTATAGTTTGTATAAACCAAGCAGATTGGCTACTATCATTTGTCTATTCCATGACCTATGGCATACTGATGAGAACTAATAAGTTCGAAACCGGTCTATGTCTGGTCAGGAAATTGACAAATGATATTGGTTGCCACTCTTTCTTGATTTGTAAGGTGTAATTCAATGCAGGTCGGGGTATTTGTCCGCTGAGTAGTTGTTTCCTGAAAAACATATATTATAATTTACAATTTGTTTATAAAAAAAAATTCCTCTGTTTTTAAAAACTAGTTTTCAGCCGCAGGTGATAGGTACCTACCCGAAAGATGAGGTCTAGGTTATTTCACAATTACCACCCATACAAATATGTAGGTGTGATAGAATAAATAAATCAAATTTATAAATATGTCATTTTTGTGACATTCTACAGGTAACTGTGCAACATTAATAACAATAATTTACATTGGGACAATTTTTTGTTCATTCCAGATAACAAGGAAGCTATTGTATGACTGATGGTCGAGAGGTGAGCGCACTTGCCTCTCACCCAAAAGTTCCGGGTTCGATCCCCGGTCGTGGCAGTGGAAAATACTGTGAGAGGGATTTTTTCACTATACACGGATATTGGGTGTGTGTCCCTTGTCTCTAAATGTGTAGCCCCCTCCCACACAAGGCTCTTCTAGAGCCTTCCGGAATAAAGGGGGTCGTCATTACTTGTGGTGTATATATTATTGGACCTATAGGGTTCCGCTCATGTTTAAATTAAAGAAATATAACTGCGCCACAACTTCAGTTCCTGTGACTTTCCTCGTAAGATGAGTGTTTTAGCAGATATCCTGCTCGAAAGACTGCTAAAACTGCAATTTCAAACTTTTTGGAAAAAATGACCAATTTTTGAAGCGGTGTATCTCGGGACCTGTTGAACCTATGGAGCTGCGGATACACTCAAATTTTATAAAATTTTGTCTATTTTAAAAGTATATATTCCGTAGGATGCACCTTTTCGAAGTTATAGGCCAAGAACTTGAAAAAAACCGAAAATTTCAAGGTTTTTCGAGCACCACCCAGTTAGCACAGGTCTTTCGAAGCTGCAAACTTGGTTTTACAATATCTATCCTAACAATATTCCAAAAAATCAGAACAGTGCAATTTTTTGCGATTTACGCTACGATGTTTTAAATAACTGGCCTATAATATAACTAATGAGAAAAAAATTACTAAAATTAATTATCAAAAATGGTAAAAAATAGTATATAATAATTGCAACAGATCGACCCCCCCTACAAGCGAATTAAATTTTATTAAGGGTCTGAATGACATATTGAGAACAAACGAAAAAAATTGCATAGAAATGCTGGTAGGTGATATAAATCTTGATATTTTAAATAAAAATTATTTAACCATTCAACAATACTTAATTTGTTTATGTGAACATAGATTATACATACCCACACATAAATAAACCCACTAGGATAAGTGATAACTCTTCCACGTGCATAGATTATATATTTTTTTAAATGACAATTTATTATAATAGCCTGGCCAGTTCGCCTGTTATTTTAAAATGTAGTGTAACGGATCACTATGCGAATATGCTATACTTAATAGAAAACAATACTAAAAAGAGATAAATTGAAACATATGAAAGAATTAACTATAGTAAAATTGAAAAAGATCTCGAGAGGGAAAAATGTTTTAGGCGAGCTTAATGCAGATTTGGCTACTAATAAATTTGTAATCAACACTTGTATATCAACAGTATACATTAACATTAAAAAATGAAAAAGCAAAGCTCTGGATAAGTCAGTATTTAGTTGTTTCTATACAGGAAAGAGATAAATTAAAAGAAAAACATAAAAAATCTGAATAACAAAATTTTCCGAAATAACTACAAATCATATCTCTAATAAGTAATATTACCAAAATTGTTGACAAATGTTTAAAGGAAAGACCTTTAGACCATTTATATAAATATAATGTCATATCATCCTTTCAATACGACTTCAGAGAGGGGCTATCCACAGTAGGCGCCATACATGATTTAATTGGTGACATATACCTGGCTCTAAATAAGGTTCAAAAGTCGCTGGCAGTATTCCTGGATCTGGCAAAGGCTTTTGACACGGTATCGCATGAAAAATTGCTGAATAAATTATATTTTTACGAAGTCAGAGGTATTGTGAACGATCCATTTTTACACGCCTGAAGGACTTTTATTATATTTTCCAAAGTGGATATTAAACGTTCACAAAGAAGGGTTCAAAGCGATTGTTTCAGACGGAGAATAATACAAAATCTATACTTACTGTTCGTTTTTGCTTAACTGCTTCACTGATGGTACCAACTGGACGTCGTAACACTATAAATCTAACACAGTAAATACTAACACTTTCTTAAATTTAAACCTGAAAAGGAATTTTGAAAAAAATATATATTAAATCTTTTAAAAAAATATGTTTTTACAAAACGTTCAAGAAAAATGTATTGGCAAACTATAGTCTGGCCCGTGTACAACACATAGTGAGGGATGGAACGACTCATAATGTACCAACTACCATCCAATGTTTAGTTTTTAGCAAACGAATACACAAAAAGATTCAGTAAATTTCAATGTTTATAATTTTTTTGGTCGGCTTTTGCATGCCTGTCTATTGACGTTATTTTAGTTCAATATCAATTTTAGTCGCTCCTTGGAGTTTAAAAACGCTTGAATTATATTCTGCAATTATAGATTCATACGTTCAGGCAAGGCGGTCCTATGCACGTTCTGAGTACATGGTAACTATACCTTTTTGACACCGAATCACTGAGGAACCGGTTTAGGGCAAATACCGTTAAAACCCATCATTTTTCCGTCAAAATCGACTGCTAGAAAATGATAGGGCACCCTCGATGCTAAGGGCTATATTCGCTAAAACTCTCGAAATACTTTGACTAGAGACTGGATAACTTGTCCCCATATTTAACACAACGCATGAGGTGCAGTGCTTAACAACGTGGATTCGTCGTTTTTCGTTATACTTTCTAAATTTTGTGGTCGGGACATTACATCCCCGTGCCGCAACATTTAGTATACTCTCTAAAATTACACTCCTTGATGAGTTTCTGATGTTTTTGCATCAAAAATGCTCCGTAGAGCGAAAATGTGATTGCAT
Organism: Leptura quadrifasciata; assembly: GCA_963675555.1. Classification (NCBI taxonomy): domain Eukaryota; kingdom Metazoa; phylum Arthropoda; class Insecta; order Coleoptera; family Cerambycidae; genus Leptura; species Leptura quadrifasciata. Next base: position 52,634,302 of record OY776675.1, read on the forward strand.
GTATAAAAACCTCTTCCAACGGCATTTTTACGTGAAGCACGCTTTTCATGCGAAATGTTACAATTCCAAAAAGTTCATCGAGGGTTTTGGCGTGTTCTTTAACAGTATATGTGGCGAATTTATCACGGATTATCTATCATATCGACAACAAACAGTGACTATAAAATCAAGAGAAAATTATAACATATATAATACCGCAGGGTACAGTAATAGGACCAATGCTATTTCTAATTTACATCAACGATATGCTCCAATTAAGTATTCCTGGTAAGATCGTCTGATATGCGGATGGTGCTGTGTTGTTATTCATTGATGCCACTTGGGAGAAAGTAAAAGTAATAGCTGAATCAGGATTATGGTAAATTAAGGATTGGCTGAATAATAATTTATCTGCAGTAAATCAAACAAAGACAAAATTCACTACATTTTCTTTATCTGGATCTGGAAAATCTAAATTAGGTAGTACAATGACAGGTGTAGTGATATGAATTATCACTCAATAATTTTAGTTGTTTGCAAAATAGTTAGATTTAACTTTAAAAATTATGTCAATCGTCGTATTTCTTAAATTTAAATATAATTATTTCGCATATGTTTGAATTGAGTAAAAATTTATAATACTACTCTTGTTATAGTTCTACTTAGGTAGTCTTATAGTTTGTTTGGGTGTTTTAGAATAAGAAGTTATGATCAAAAACAGTGAATATTTCCCTATCGGATCTTTCTCTCGGATATGGCGACCTTAATTTAATATTATTCAGGTTGTTGCTGTTCTGTTAATATCAATTTAATTTAACATAATTTTATGTATGGATTGTTGTGTATTAAATATATTTTTATTTTTTATTTTACTTTTTTTCCTCACTTTTGCACTTTGTATCACTTGCTCAAATGATTATTATATTGAACACTTAATTTATAAATTATGGCACAAGACAAACCCTTTCAAGGTGTTTAGATGCCTCATTCTTATATTTTGTGTACTACCAAAAATTGAAAATGAACTATATTCTTATTATTATGATATTTATTAGAATTTATTGCTATTTCATACAGAAAAAGTTTTGAAAAACTTGATTGCTTTAAGCTAGGAAATTATTATTTTTTCTTGGGTCGTGTAACTGATGTGATATACCTGTGACAGTATTTAAGTCATTTTCACCATGGGAGGGGAGGGGTACGGATACTGAATTTGTAATTAACAAATAATAAATAACCACAGATCTCTTGGTCTCAATCGGAGAGAGAGAGAGAGAGAGATGTACAACTTTATTTCTATTATAAAATAAATAAATAAATAAACACCACAGAAATTAGAAAACCCCCAATTCCAGAAGCCAGGGCTTGTGCGGTAGGGGGTTACACATTGAAAAAACGCGGACATACAACCATTTCCTTCGACAGTGCCAATGCCGGAGCCAGGATTCGAACCCGGTGGTGCGATGTCCGCATGATTAATCGCGATTGCCACCTCGCGCCTTAACCCACTCGGCTATCGACCAGACTTATAAAATAAAAAAATAATAAAAACTTGCTTTTCTGTAGAAAGTCGTACTAAAAAGTAAAAAATAAAAAATACTGATGTACGAATGCAAGAAAAGCAAGGCGTGCGCACTTTGTATGATTGTACGCATGATTGTATGAAAGGGAATCATTGTATACATAGTGCCTTCAGTCATGCGTACATTAAGACGATACATATACTTATTATATAAAATGCGTACGCCTTGCTTTTCTTGCATTCGTACATTAGTATTTCTTTATTTTTTACTTTTTAGTACGAATTTTTACAGGAAAGCTTTTAATTTTTTTAAATTTTATTTTCTTCTTTTTAGTCATACTTTTTGAGGGTTTAGAGATCGTTCAATAAAAATTCGTTTCCTAACGATTTGTTTTGATTTTTCGCTCCTTCGTTTTGCAGATCTTTCAGTTTTTCACCACCGCGCCCCCTATGTGGGGATATTTGCAAACGTAACGGTGGAATACTGTATATTCATCCGATTTTAGTAACTGTGTAAAATTTCATCAGTTGATTATGTCAGGAAGTGTGTTAAATAATGGATGCAAGATTTGCGGTCAATTTTCACCCCCGCGCCCCCTACGTGCAGATATTTGCAAAAGTAACATTGAAATACTGTATTGTCATTCGATCTTAGTAACTGTACAGAATCTAATCAATTGATTATGGCCAGGAAGTGCGTTAAATTAAGAATGCAAGATATGAACAGAAATATTGCGCATGCATTGTGAGTTAAAGAAAAGCAAGTAAAAGCAAAAAAGTAAAAATGCAACAAATCCTCATCAGAACTCACTCCGGGAGCAGCCTCTCAGCTACAACATGAAATTTAGTAGCGTCGCGTCGGTGGGAAGGGGGATATGTTACCGTGTAACTTAACTAACATATATTGATATACTTTTATACGAATAAAAAATAGTTATTTAAGATACAAATGTAAAAACCCATTCTTTATTGCACGATTGGCCAGATTCAAAATACGAGCGAAGCGGGTGTTTTTAAAAGTCATGAGTTCATAGTAACTAATGAAACAATGTTATAAATAAACTGGCGTAGCTTTTTAATTTTTTAGAAATCGTGCATAAAAGCGTGCAATAAATTTTTTTATTGCACAGTTTCTTAAAAAAGGTCATTTTTACACTGGTAATGATGTAAAGTGTATACGAACTTAATTGGAACCGTATAAAAAATAAAAGCCGGCAAAAACAGTCGGCATCTCTTTATTGTACATGGGCGGAGGTAAATAGGAATGCTTGTCATAAGAAAACGATAAGATTTATATTATCCTCTGTTTCAAATGGTCTCCAGAAGGCCATGGTAAATTAGTAAATAATTAAAATATTTCACCTTTTATATAGTAGTAAATGTGTATAAATATGAACAATAACTAACTAAACTCCTACGATTGATATCATAATAGGTATTTAGGCACTGCACTGGCACATTGACAGCACATCTCATAAGTCCACCGTTGACTACTGAGAAACGATTTACCAGTTTTTTTATACTAGTAGGCCTATTCGTTTTATTATCTTTATACCAGTGCAGTCGTAGATGGTTCATTCAGGCTGATTACATTGCCAGTCTCGGACTTGCCTGCACAGTCTCAACTACCATTCGAATCTTGATACCACTGCTAAATATATAGGACAAAATATCAAGTATAAAAAGCTGTTACTTTTTACACGATCGTAGATAAAATATAAAAGAAGACTTTTATTTAAATGCTCAAAAAAGTAGAAAATGAACTTCGAAGTAAATCAAACCCATCATTTTATTACATTATATAACTTTTTTTATGATGTAAAAGCTTGTCGCGAGATTTTCCTGTGTAAAGCAGATTGCTCGCGGATTTGATTTACTTCAAAGTTTCTTCAACTTTTTAGAGCATTTAAATAAAAGCTTTCTTAAAAATATTTTTTCTCCAGATATTGATTATGAAACGAATTGGATAATAAACGGTAAAGTCATCCGCCAACTCGAACTAAGTTTTTAGAATATCTGAATTTTTACTAAAAATTCATAATCCGCGACCTAGAAAACCCCCAGATATCGATTTTGAGTTGAATCAGATCTTAAACGGTAAAGTCGTCCGCCATCTTGAAGTCGCCATACTGAACTAAATTATTGACTAGAAATTCATAACCGGTGAACCAGAAAACCCCCAGATATCGATTTTGATCGATTTGGACCATAAATAACAAAAATCGTCCGCCATATTGAGCCGCCATTTTGAGTTTCTAAATTTTTACCGAGAACTCATAATAGGCGATCTCGAAAACCCAAATATATCGATTTTGAGTCAAATCGGATCATAAACAGTAAAGTCCTCCGCCATTTTGAAGCCGCCATCTTGTTTTTTTTTCTTATTTGAAAATGTTATAGTGTATTGTCACCGGACTTATACACATGTGCAAAATTTCAAAGCTCTAGCATAATTAGAACTAATCGAAATTTTGTTTGCCAGATTTGACCTAAACAAACAAACAAACTAACTAACTAACTAACTAACTAACTAACATTCCAAGTTTAATAAAAGCTTTTAAAAATAAATGTTAGTATTCGCCTAGTAGGCTGGGGCCGTTACCTTTTTGAGATGAAAAAATTAATAGCAGGCAACGGCCGGCTGGAATATATAGTTGAGGACATAAAAAATTTAAAAAAAAACTTTGGAACTTGAGATGAAGGGAAGTAGTGAAATGGGGTGCTATTTAAGGGATGAAAACTGTTTTTCGTTATTTGTGGCGAAACGTGACCTCCTAGAGAAAAGTGTACATAATAGAAAAATCTAAAACTTTTATTCTATACATATATTTTTCGACATAACCTCAAAGTTTGCTAGAAAATGACGAAAAACCGATTTTTCTGTTTTTATTTTTTTTTCTCGCGTGAAAATTATTTAATCTAAATGAAACTTTGTGAAAGTACGTAATTATTTGCATATAATAAGCATGAATTTTTTCAATTATTCGAGATTTTACCATTTTTCCGAAAAAACACCCCTACTTCGGCGAACAACTTTATTGATTTTTTTTTGGATTTTGATGTTCTACTAGTGCTCATTTTTTTCGTCGAGATGTCTACTTTCAAATGGTACGTCGATGTTAGTGATTTATTGTCATTTAGCAGCTTAAAATTAAGAAAAACCGAAAACAAATTTTTTCGAATCTCGAATTTGTCGATTTTTTTCATTATTTTCAATTTTTTAGCATATTTGTGTTAATAATTCATAATATTTTAATTAAAAATCTTACTTTGGTATAAAATAAATACAGTTGAATGAATTTCATCACGGAAAGGTAGGGAAAACTTCATGAAACTTAACATTTACATGGAAATCAATAGTACTTTAATAATTTTCATAAGCTACAGTTAAGTTTCGAAAACTTTATATGCATATTAAATTATTCTAAATACATATGATAAAATACAACATACAATTTATTTATATTGGCTACGAATTCTTTACTTTATTTACAAATATTTACTTTATTAATATTGGTTGTGTATAGCTTATAAAAAGAAAAATCAATAAAATAATTGTTAAAATCTAATCAATTTTAGGCCTTTGCCTTTGCCGTGTTTTCGGCAGCCACACCTTTGATTATTGCATCCACTTTCACAAGTACAGCTAACGCTTTTTAACAACTTTCCGGGAATCAAGTGGGAACTGTCAGAGATGTATTTGGGCACCAGTCTTCCTACATTTTCGTTCCAGCCCCAGTTCTTTGCTTTTTTGTTGTCCTGATCGTTGTCAAAATTACCCAACCAAGTTTGCAATTGGTAATAGACTCTGTAGGAGTGTTGTGCAGCTGCTTCTTCAGTTAGAGGGAGTTTTTCCAATTTAAAAGTGGATTTGTTTGTAGCTTGCTGATACAGCTCAAATCGTAATTGATTTAATGAGTTATAAATTTTCTTACTTATATAAATACTAGCTGTAAGTTGAGATCTATTTTTTGCTATGGTTATGTGGTCTGCATCTTTTTAATTTTTATTGTCCAATAAAGATCTTATTATTGTTTTTTCCCCTTTTCCAGTAAAACTTGAAGTTGTATCACACCCAGAGAAAGCATGAAGAAACGTTATTACACTTGTGTATGGTTCGTGTTTAAAATAATGGGATGTATAAAATGAATCTTTGACGTTGCTTGAGCCTGGTTTGTGAAAATAAATATCCAGCCCAATCGAATTTAATTGGTGTAAAAGAACTAGTAAATCGTTGTCTTGACCCACGATTATTACAATTATATCATCTTGTTTAGCTAATTGGATCGCAGTATTAACAATCATTTCACTACTAACATTTCATTTTCACTTTCACTTTTTTTTTGTTTGAATATATAAGAGTATTTTTTTTGTTTGTATTCAATTTTAGCGTGGTTTCCATTAACTAAATTCATTCAACTTTAGTTATTTTATACCAAAGTAAGTTTTTTCATTAAAATATTATGAATTATTAACATAAATATGCTAAAGAATTGAAAATAATGAAAAAAATCGACAAATTCGAGATTCGAAAATTTTTTTTTCGGTTTTTCTTAATTTTAAGCTGCTAAATGACTATCATCAAGTACCATTGGAAAGTAGACATCTCGACGAAAAAAATGAGCACTAGTACACCATCAAAATCCAAAAAAAAAAACAATAAAGTTGTTCGCCGAAGATAGAGGTGTTTTTTCGGAAAAATGGTAAAATCTCGAAAAATATTTATTTCCAATAATTGAAAAAATTCATGCTTATTATATGCAAATAACTACGTGCTTTCACAAAGTTTTATTTAAATTAAATAATTTTCACGCGAGAAAAAAAATAGAAACAGAAAAATCGGTTTTTCGTCATTTTCTCGCAAACTTTGAAGTTATGTCGGAAAATATTTAGAATAAAAGTTTTAGATTTTTTTACTATCTACAACTTTTGTATGAAATACTTCTCTCTAGGATGTCACGTTTCGCCACAAATCACGAAAAACCGTTTTCATCCCTTAAATAGCACCCCATTTCACTACTTCCCTTCATCTCAAGTTCCAAAGTTTTTTTTTTCACTTTTTAAGACCTCAACTATATATTCCAGCCGGCCGTTACCTGCTATTAATTTTTCTTTTTTTCAGCATTAAAAATCCGTAACGGCCCCAGCCTATAGGTCAGTATAAGGGTAATAAATGACTTTAGCAATTATAACTGTTATTATTGAAGGGCTGGATCTCTTTACAGACGAACGGGCGGGCAGTTAAGCGAGAACATTGGGGTTGCATTTGGACCCATTAGGGTACGAAACCCTAAAAATGTTTCATTTTCATCGACTTATTCATGTTTATGGAAATAACGCATTTTAAACATTCACGAATTTAATATGAAGAAGAATATATTTTTGTGGCACATATTGTATATGTCTGATTTTAAAATTCATGCAAGTGGTATAAGTATATTTATTTTTAAAACGCTTTCAAGCATCGTCATGAAACATATACAAAGCAATATTCGATATAAAAAGCAATTATAATTTTATGACATTCTAAAACGTTACAACTATGACATATTCTCTTATTATTCAAATAATAATAAAATTAACTACCTTATGTTACCATAAAACATCCAAATGGACATAATAGAGGCGGGTAGTTTCACAATTTACGACTTATTTTATAGCTTTAGATTTTTCTCAAATAGAAAAAGATGAATAAAGATTGCGCAAGATATGCTACCCATCTTTTCACTTTTATGGACAATTTTGTTTTACTAGAAATATAAACCATGCAGCTTTGTTATTACACGTAAAACTTTAGGAACGCATAAATTTGGGGTACTCATTGTTTGACACTTTGATCGAATAGTGCATGAGAAAATAACTAATTCAAGCTTATTTCTTTATGATAGCGATAAAGGCACATATTAAATAATCTTTTAGTAATTCCATTTTTTATGTCATATGAAATACAATACATGTTCGTGAAAATTTAATTTTTTTATTATACAAAAATAAGAGCACGGAAAATATACCCATTATGCTCAACAACAAAAGACACAAGGTCAAACAACAATACATTAAATTACAAGAAAAAAAATTGAAAGTAAATGAACAAAAACGTTATCAATTCACAAGTACATACATTTAAAAGAAATTTCACTGGGTGCGGACACATCCGGTCAATTTAGACATTCGAAAGTGCATAAAGTCCCAACAAGCTGAAAATCAGTAAAATTATTTTAAACATAATTATAAATAAAATTTAAAAGTTCCCATCATTCCCGTGTATGAAAATTTTTTTACTCGAGGTCAAAGGTCAGAAAAATGAGTTTTTCGCGATTTTCAGCAAAACGGTAAGTTTTATCATAAAAGTACCTCAAACAAAAATTGTAGATCATAAAATTATCTATACGAAATGTACCAACACTTTTTTTCCTACGAGCCACCGTTTCTGAGATATAACGACTCAAAAACTTGTAAAAGTTGTTATCGTCATAATATGCACACGTTTCCACGCCACCTATGACGTAGTGTACTTAGCGCGTTTTTTTTAACGTGGTTTCCCCAGTAGGCCTACTCCACGTGTCAGTTGTGATCCTGTTTAATTTGAAACTATTGCAAAATAACGGAAAATTTCAAAGATTGGAAAAGATAAAAGCGATGTAAATTTAAAAAAAGTGGTGAAGTTCATTCGTCTGAATCGTAACTTTCAAATTCTTCTTGTTGTTCCTCTTGATCTTCTTCTTCTTCTTCTCCTGCTTCTTCTTCATTTTCATTTTGGATGCAAGTAAATTGCGTCAATAGCGATGTATCGTATTACACTTCGTCGGAATCAAACGAATCCTCCACTGTTGGTGATTCAACATTAGAGCACGACCGGCCTTAACAATTTGTGCATGCCAGAGAACAAAACAGTCCGACGTTTTTGCAACCACATTTAGCACTGCATCCCTTTTTGCAGTTGCAAAAAATTGTGTTCAGCAGTTTTTTCCGGCGCAGGTAGGAGTAAAGTTTGAACTGGCTCTAATATATTGTTGACCAACTTGCAACCCCAGTCTGTAGGGTCTAGCTGATAACCAAGCCACACTTGAACTTGGTAATATACCCGAAAAAGATTTTGATGAGCAGCAACTGAGGTTGGAGGAAGACAAGCTAATTGAACTTGTTTTTTATTTTTAGTATTTTTAACGAAACATGCATATCGATGCTTATCTAAACAGGTAGTTTTTTTAGGAGCTCCGTACATAGAAAGAAGAAAGCGGATGCCGTTAGTGATAACTTCTTGTTGAGTTGAATTACTCTTTTTAAAAACTTCAGCACATTAAATTAAATCTTGTTTTTCAAACATTTTGAAAACTGCTGTTTTACCCCTCCTGTAAAATGCAGATGTCGTATCACAGCCAGTTATTGCGTGTAAAAATAGTACTTACATGATTTTGACACTTTACAAAAGTAGATAAACTTTTTGATGAATATATATCCGATTGATGTTGAGCTTTTCCTGGTTTTAAGAAGAAAATAGTTTTTTCAGTTGGCGTTCGAGCAGTGAGTAATACGAGTAAGTCTACATCTTCACCAACAACAATAGTTGTACTTGTCAATTGCTCTATTGCTGTTTCAATAATCAATACATCAGCATCATTATTAGCTTGTTTTACCAATATATTTTTAGCAGTAAACTTTTCTTTCAACATTGAAATGAACCGAGACTTGTTGTGAGTATTTGTAAGAAATTTCTGTTGACTGGTTGGAACTGTCAGAAGTTCATCAAATAAAATATCAGAAGATGAAGATGTTGCTAAAGTTCGACGACGTTGTTCTGCAGCTTTGATATATCTCGTGCAATCATCATAGCCATCAAATACGACAGTAACTCTGGAACCAAAATGTCGACGTACATACTGAACGTATTTATCTAAGATAACGTTGAATGTTTCTTCGCTATCCCACACAACGCGGTGTAGTAAGTATCCTCCGTCAATGATGTATGTCGCATTAGTGTTGTTAATATCGATATTTACCTTTTCAAAACAATCGTAAATGGCAGACTTCTGTGTTTTACGCATCCCGATGTCATCAAACAACTATAAAGGGTAGGGAGCTAATTCATATTCAAAATATTTTTCTATTTCATCTTGAAATGCTGCAGTAATACTCATGCGTTGGAACAATAATACAGGGTCAATAGGTACTTTTTCTTCATGAACTTTTATGGTACTAGTCGTAGCTAAAAGAGGAACAACTTTGTCAGCGCGTTTTAATTTAATATTATTGAATGTCAGTCCTGTCATTTTTGCCATAGAAGCAAGTCCAACTTCACGAGCTTTATAACAATCAATTTTATCGTCACCAACGACACCACTCGCAATAGAAACAATTTTGTTAACCTCTGGAAAAGGATCATGCGTTGAGAACCACTCTAAAAGTCTTCGTATGTCTTTAGCATCTTTGTTTACTCGTGAATCACTTGCACTTCTTATAGTTATAACTTATGTATATTTTATATTTGAAGTATAAGTTACAATGACCGATAGAAAAATATTTCAACATATATAACAACTCTAGGGATGTATATACGGTGCATATTATGACGATAACAACTTTTACAACTTTTTGAATCCTTATATCAGAAACTGTGGCTCGTAGGAAAAAAGTACATTTTTTATAGATAATTTTATGATCTACAATTTTTGTCTGAGGTACTTTTATGATAAAACTTACCGTTTTGCTGAAAATCGCGAAAAACTCATTTTTTTGACCTTTGACCTCGAGTAAAAATTTTTCCATACACGGGAATGATGGGGAACTTTTAAGTTTTATTTATAATTATGTTTTGAACAATTTTACTGATTTTCAGCTTGTTGGGACTTTATGCACCTTTACTCTCATTTTTTGGTCTAAATTGACCGGATTGACCGGATAGCAATGAAAGGAAGCATTCGCGAACACAGGTTCTGAAGGAGTTCCCTGATGATCTTAAATGGATGTCCACGTAATTTGTTGTCATTGGCGAGTGTAAATAAATTATGAATTGGAGATAATTCATTTCGTATCCCTTTGGTCGCCCCGACATCTTCTGGCAGCCAGTGAGGTGAGTTTAAACAAGCCGATCTTCGTAACATGGGCGGATATGTCCAAATGGCATCCGGGTTATGCGGCCTTGAACATTATCTAAAAGGTTTGAGTCACATATTTAGGTTGGAACCATACACTGTTTGCGAATTCGAGTACTGGATGAACATGTGTTTTGTATAGTTTGAATAAGGTGGTGGGATTCAAGTGTATGAAAGTTTTATTCAGTAGTAGTTGGGTTTTTAACATGTCGGGCAACATGGATGGACCAGGAAAGATTGAGTGTAATGATGACTCCCAGAACGTCCTGAAAGTCGGATGAAACCAGTTATCTGCCGGTAATATTGTACCCTAAGCGCGGTGTTTTTCTAAATGGAATACTGCACACTTATCGACGTTTAACAGAAGTAACCATGATTCGCTCCACTTCTAAATGAGATCTAGATCTCCTTGCAACCGTACGTCATCAGTTAGTGGGTTGCAGTAAATTTTTGTGTCGTCCGTGTAGAAAGAACAACGGGACGCCGCAGATCGGAAGTATATGCCTTAAGCAGTAAGGGTACTAAGACAGATCCTGGGGGACCCCATTGGGCATGCTTCTGCTGTCACTCGCTGTAGTACCAACTTTAAAAAAAAACATTCGTTCGGTAAGAAAAGCTTGAATTCAAATGTGCAAACTACCACGTATGCCAAATTATTTTAGTTCCTCTAACAAGCGGCTTTTAGGTACTTTATCAAAGACTTTGCGGAAATCTAAGTATACGATGTTAAGGCATTTACCACGAACTAACCTGAGAGACCAGTTTGATACACAGCAAGATAGTGTCAACGGAGCAACCTGGGATGAGCCCGTGTTGTTCGGCGGCTATAATTTGATGTGCAAGGAGAAAAGGTCGCATACTATCCACAATGATTGATTCCATCATACTGACAACAATGGAAATAAGACTAATTGGACGAAATTATCAGAGCTGAACATATCTCTTTTTTTTTAAATGGCCTTAACACATGCTTGTTTCCACTCGGACGGTAATATTCCATAAGCCAAAGATAGTTTCATTATTATACTGAGTAGTTTGCAGATAAAATTAATGCAACCTTTAAGCAGTATGGTGGATATTTTATCCAACGGGTCTAGTGCTCGAATTCTCTCAGCAATTTGCTCCTTGGAAGTCAATATTTGTCAGATCAGCGAACACTCGACGTATATGATGAATGTTGGGCAAAGCATCAGAAGATTCCACTGTATAGGTCTGAGGAAAAGTGTTGGCAAAAAATTAGCCTCTTCGCTGTGTTACTAGAAATGGATTCATCCGCTCTTCTGAGCTGAGGCATAGCGACTGACGAGTCTAGTTGACAGCGAACATACTTGTATAGCCTTTTGGGATCATTGTTGGCATGCGACATGTGCAGCGACAGATGATTTGAAAACAGTCAGTGAGCAGTTGATGAGGGAGGTGGTCGGTCGTACGAACCACTAGAAAAAAAAACCGACGGAAACGGCTTTGGCAGTGAAATCGCGATGCCAGCGCCAAGGCCGAAATGACTAGGCTGAAAGGACAAACCCGGACCTCCATAAACACTGCAAAAAACCTGAAATGGGGGATAAGCTGGAAGCGTTAAATCCTCAAACCCTTAGAAATACGCGAGAAGCCATACCCACACCCAGAAAGCGAAATAACTAGCTACTCGCTTTGAAGCTATACATAACAATGACATAACTAATAATTTAGAACATGACCGCTTTGAAAATGACTTAACGATATTATTGGTCATGACGTACAATTGACGAGGCAAGGATTTCTGAAGGTCATGGTCAAACCCTCGGAAATGGTGGTCATCAAGACGTACCAAACAATAAAGCCCCGGGAAAAGACAGAATCGAATATAAGCTACTCAAATATTTCCCAAGAGAAGGTATTGTGCAATTGGCGTATATCGCTAAAGCGATCATGCGACTGCAACAATGGGTTGTAACCATTCTAAAACCGAATAAGAACGCTAAACTCGCCGGTAGTTATCGTCCAATTTCGTTACTGTCGGCGATTTCCAAGTTGGTGGAGAAGCTCATCCTGATCAGACTTGACGATGCTCAGGATGAGCTCCACATCGACGATGAATGTCAATTCAGTTTCCATAAGGGTCGAAGCACGGTGCAATAAGTTGTTAGGATAGTTAACGACGTCAGGTGCAATACAATCTTGGGAAGAGCACCACCATGGGGCTCCTCGATATTGATAAGGCCTTCGATACCGTTTAGATCCCGGATCTACTCTACAAAATGCACGACTACCACTTTCCCATAAAATTCATCAACCTTGTTCATTCGTTCTTATCAGGCAGATCTCTGCAGGTTCGGGTGAACAACAAACTTTCAACACGGAGGGATATTCACGCGGGAGTTCCGCAAGGGTCGTGCCTGTCGCCAAAGTTGTACTACTTATATGTATCCGATTCCCGGAATTTCCTAATGCGAAGCTGGCCAAGTATGCCGATGACACAGCCATGTATGCACATCCGCATAATGCCGAGGCAGCAAATATGCTGCCGAAGACAGACATATATGGCCCGTGCCACGGCGTATTACGACCGGTGGAAGATTCGGGTAAACCATCCAGAGTCCATAGTTTTCACACACCGCTTCACGGAGAATCGAATATTAACGCCAATTTTGATCAGGGGGAATCTCAATCCAGTCAAAAATTGTATAAAATATTTGGGGGTCAGACTGAACAAAAGACTGACGTTCAATACCCATATAAAAGAGACCATACGGACTGTCTACTCCATGTCCAGGAGTCTATATCCACTATTGGTCGGGGGCAGCAGACTAAACAGACACAACAAATTGTTGTATACGATGATGGTCAGGCCGGCCATAACATATGGGGCACCGGTGTGGTGCAACACATCGGTGATGATGTGAACGATCCATGTTTTATGGATGTCTGAAGGACGTGTTTTCTACTTCGAAAAACTTAGAAAAATTAAAAAAAATAGGAAAAAGAAAAAATTAATTTTCTTTTTCCTCAACCTTTTCCTAATTCTAAATAATAAATATTACGTTCACAAAATTTTTAGGGTTCAACACGACTGTTTCAGACGGAGAATAATGGAAAAAGTCATACTTACTGTCGTTTATGCTTAACTGCTGCTCTGATGGTATCAATTGGACGACGTCGTAACACTATAAATCTAACACTGTCTGTATTACACTCTCTTAAAATTAAACCTGAAAAGGAATTTTGTTAGAAAACACAACTAAAAGACAATATAAAGTTCAAAATATATATATTAAATCTTTAAAAAATCATGTTTTTACAACAACTTTTTTCAAGAGAAAATGTTAACAAACAATGGTCTGACCCGTGTACAACACATGGTGAGGAACGGGACGATTCATACGGTACCAACTACCATCCAATATGCGGTTTTATAATCTAACGATGCACAAAAAGATTCAAGAAAAGTTTCATGTAACTGAAATTTTGGTGGGCTTTTGCTTGCCTGTCTTATAAACGTATTTATTAATTCACATTAATTTTGGTCGCTCCTCGGAGCTTAAAATTGCTTGAAGCGTCTCTACTTCGATTGTATTTTACAATAACAACTTTTTACGTTCAGGCAAGGCGGATCCCATGCACGTGTGAGTGCATGGTAAAGATACTTTTTTGACTCCGAATCACTGAGGAACCGGTTTAGGGCAAACCCCGTCAAAACACATCATTTCCCCGTCAAAATCGACTGCTAGGAAATGATGGGGGTCCCATGTCGCTAAGGGCTATTTTCGCTATAACTTCCGATATACTTTGAATAGTCGCTGGACTAACTTGTCCTCATATTCAATACCTCGTAAGAGTTGCAGTGCTTGACAACGTGGATTCGTAAAAGGGTTTTTAATCTTGGAAATTTTGAAGTTCAAGTCTAATTTTAGTACACTTTCTAAAATTAGGTGGTCGGGGCGACATTACGTCCCTGTGCAGCGACATTTGCTACACTTTCTAAATTAACGCTCCTTGAAGAGTTAGCGAAAATTTGGCATAAAAAATGCTCCGAAGAGCAAAAATATGTTTACAAGTATTAAAAACCTCTTCCACGGCGTTTTTACGTGAAGCACGCTTTTCGTACGAAGTATTTCCTAAGTCGGATTTTGTTACAACGTCGAAAAGTATATCGGGGTTATAGCGTGTTCTTTAACAATGACAATGAAAAACTGAAAGTCTTGGAACATAAGTTCATGCACCTCATATCAAATTCTGACAGGTACACCTCCCTCAGAGGTTTATATGCACATTGTAAGGACATAATGCCAATAGCGGGCTACATCCGAGAAATTTCTCAAAAATATTATAGCACCAAGTTGGGTGATAATCCGCTTACTAGAAATATTACACAAATCAGAGCGCATATTACCCCTTTCCGAATCAAACGCAATCTTTAGACAACTTTCCTCTTCCCATAACTTTTTTTGTACTCTTAGCTTCTGTTACTCTCAAGTTTAAATTTTTAATTCTTTTCCTATCCCTCTCTTCGTTTCTGTTTGTTATTTTAATTTTTTGTTGCTTACTTCTAGAATCTTTTCAAGCCCCCTTAACATAAAATCATCAAAATTATCAAACATTTCAAAAAAGTCACAACATTTTTAATCACATTTTGGGTGGCTGGGATGCTACCCTCACCTGCATTGTCTCAAACGGGTATTTGTCGTTTGTCTGTATCTACCCGTTTCAACAATCAAAATCGAATCAGTGAAGTCCGCGAGTTTTAATTTTATTTCAATTGTTTTTATCCGCCTTTTTGTAATTTTAAATGTTATTCATTCATCTTATTCATTGTTTTTGTGCGAAAGGTGATGGATGTTTATGTGAGTGTCTGGGTTTATTAAGGTATTTTAGATTATATTAAACATATAATCTATTCAGGCACTTTTGTTCACAGTTTTAAATTGAACCAGCCTGGCCCCATCCAACCCGTCATTTACCACGGCGCTTCGCACCGCTGTTGGCAGATTGGCTCTGGGCCGTGACCTGACAATATAGTGTATTATTTTAAACAGCAAATAAATATATTGAAATTGGAATTGGTGAGCATGGAAGCCCTGATCACTTCTGCCGCGCCTAAATCTTTGCCATAGTGCTCGTTTATGCCTAATCATTGCCATAATATCCTCATTTATCCAGAGTTTGATGGAACTGTTACCACAGATTTGTAACTGGAATTCATATTGACAACGTTAAAGAAGTTCTGTTTAAAAATATTCGAACAAAGTTCTATATCATGCACATTTAAAAGCGTATCCCAGTCATATTGATTCTTGCAAATAACTCAATCATTAATTACAATATAAAATCTATGCAGATGCATTACAAATATTAAAGCAGTTAAAAAGTCTTAACCTTTAGACTGATAAATCCTGTCTTGAAGAAACAATATCCCTCAGTGGATATTGCTAAAACGTTATCAATTTCGATGCAGATTTTTTAAGTAAATATGATCATATAGGGGTTAAACTTGTTGACATCAAAAAGAGAGAAATGAATTTCTCGGCAAATCGTTAATATTCTGAGATACGGATTCGGCATAAATATATTTAATAATATACATAGAATTTAATTGAGATGTAATTATGTTTGAAGTTTGCCGGTTTATTATCACGAATGGCAATAATATAAATAAACAAAACCTTGAATATATCCAAAATGTGGTTCTTTGTGAATAAAACGTAGTATTTACATTTATGAGTTTTAGTATTTTGTAACTACCACCCGCTTTTTTACTAAAAGACTGTGCCTATATGTTTGCTCCATCATTGGCAATTATTTTCAGTTTAATTCTGTAATATAGTAGCTGTCAAGATGTATGGAAACGTTCTAGGGTGTGCCTAATTTTTAAGAAAGGCGGCAAATCTGATTCGGGCTATACCTATACTTTGCCACGGTTCTTGAAATTCTATTGAATGAAGTCATATACTCTCAAGTATTCACCAGCATGGTTTCATGCAGGGCTTTCGACGGCATCGAATTTTCTTTTTGTTACTCAATATGTATCAGAATCAATTATAGATGATCAAACTCAAACTGATATTATTTATACGGATTTTTCCAAAGAATTCGACAGACTTGACCATTCTATGTTGCTTATGAAACTTGACGATATCGGTCTCTCTCATAGTTTATTATCCCTATTACATTCCTATCTCCATACGTGGCATTTAATGACTTCAAGTCTGCCGAATACAAGGCTACTTCTGGGGTACCGCAAGGGTCTGTCCTTGGACTACTATTATTTATTATATTCATCAATGATATTGTAGATGGCTTAGACAATGTTAACTATTTAATGCATGCCGATGATTTGAAACTTTCTAGGGTATCATTTTCAATCGTTTGGAAACTCATATTGTGCACCTTGATGGGTGGCAATGAATTTAATTCCTTTTATAGGAAATAGTGGAATTTTTAGTCTGTCGTAGTATGTAATTCACTACACATTTATTGTTGTTAAAATTAATCCAATTCGCATCGTTCTAATATTTTGTTAAATTAATTTCTTCATCCTACCACAACAATTAATATCTCGATTATCACATATTTAAAAAAGAAATTTGCCGCAGACCAGATGGCATATCGAGTAAAATAATAAAATATATTCACCACTATATAATAACCCCATTGATTCATTTCATAAATCTCGCATTTACAACAGATATTTTATCATATTAATGGAAAGAGTCAGTAGTTACACCAATCTACAAGTCAGGTTCTGGATTTAATCTATGAAACAGTTTCTAATTTAGATACATTAAGGAATGTCTGGCAGTTTTTCTGGATCTGGCTAAAGCCTTTGATAACATATCACATCGTATTTTTTTAATGTGACCGGAAAGTATTGGTGTACGAGATATTGCTCATATACCTGATAATCCAGATCAGATAGCAAAGGAGAATGCATTTTTTCGAAAAATTCCTCAGTGCATTTTGTGAACGTGACAATTAGGAGAAAAATAGTGAGAATTAGATGTATATATTTTGGAAAAATACATAGAACTGCCGAAAACAGGTTTTTCACGTTTTTGATGCAGAGGAAAAATTTTTTATACAAGAACACTACGAAATAGCTAGTAAAAAGACGAAGAAAATAAGTTTCTTACAATTGAAATAGGTCAATAACTTTTTGCACAATAAATTAAAAAGTTGTTTAGGAGTTTAAATTGTAGCTTTTGTTGGTACCTACTTACTCTTAAAATTTCATGCAAAAATATTAATAACTTTTAGCGGAAATAGCGAAAATGTAAAAAAGGTGTTTCCGACGAACGGCGTGGAAATGGTCAACAATGGTCCTAGAACGATTTTTCAAAAAGCTACTTGTTCTTGATAAAATTCTCTACAACCCTATTATCTTTAATTTTCGTAAGGTTTGGTTTAGTACCTTAAAAACTCATTTGAAAATCGGGCTATTTCTGAATTTTGGACGTTCTGGCGTTCGAACAGAGGGGAAGTGATGCGTGGTGGGGGAAGTCTCTCCCGCAGGCATATTCGTCGATCCTATTACGTACAGAATAGGGAAATAAATGCCGGGCTATGATTGGTGGGAACCCATAAAGCGCGAGCAGTCCACACTACGCCAAATAATATTAACATATTTCCCGCTCTGTAGGCTCCCACCAATCGTAGCCCCGCATTTAGCTAATTACGTCTCGAAAGTATGTTCATTATTAATATTTTAGCGAGATACCCCACTTTAAAAAACATCGAATTTCGGCCAGTAGTTCCCCCACCACGCGTTACTTCCCCTCAGCTCGTGCGCAGGAACGTCCAAAATTCATAAATAGCCCGATTTTTAAATGCGTTTCTAAGATACTAAACGAAACCTTACAAAAATTTTAGGAAAATAGGGTTGTAGAGAATTTCATCAGGAACAAGTAGCTTTTTTAAAAATCGTTCTATGATCATTTTTGACCATTTCCACGCCGTTTTTCGGAAATACCTTTTTTTTTCATTTTCATCTTTCGGCTAAAAGTTATTAATATTTTTGAATGAAATTTGTAGAGTAGGTAGGTGCCAACAAAAGCTATAATTTAAGCTCCGAAACAACTTCCTACGATAAATACCGTTCCTGTAATTAAATGGCAAAAAATGGCCATATTTTGCTGTTTTTAATTTTTTGTGCAAAAAGTTATTTACCGATTTCAATTGTCTAAACTCATGATTTTTGTCTTTTTACGAGTTATTTCGTAGTATTTTTTGTATAAAAAAAATTTCTTTGGCATCGAAAATGTGAAAAAACCCGTTTTCGTCACTTTCATGTCCTTTTTTCAACAGGTTCCAAATAAAATTTGCTTTCCAAAACATACACATCTAATTCCCACTATTTTTCTCCTAATTATCACGTTCATAAAATGAACAGGAATTTTTCGAAAAAATAAACTGGATTCTGAGTCTATACACAATCTTTTCGTTGATATACAGTGTGAATGTGAACGTTTTACTATATTTCTTGAGATTGTTAACTTCTCGTAAGGGGCACATTATTGTATAATTTTTTCAGTGATTTAGATTTATTAATGTATGATCAGAATTGATGATCAACAGTATATGTAGAGAATTTTTCATATTAGATTTTGAATGAAGATAGTTATCAAAAAAACATTTTTGAAGATCAATATTATTTTGAATTAACAGTTTATGTAGAAATATTATTTCTAAGCACTGTATTATAACCCTGTTTTAATAGTTAGGTCAGAAAATTATATCCCATATCTACATTTTGTTTTTTATGGTCCAATATATCGAATGTCAACGGATCATGGCAGACTCCATTTTTCTCCTCATTTTCTTAGAATATCGGAATGAAACTTGGTAGATGTATTATATGACCAAGAAGACACATTGTGATATCACTGTCATTTTTTTCCCTTCCGGTTTCTCCGGAAATGACCCTAACTTTTGATAATTAAATGGAACACCCTGTGTATTATTATATTTTTGAGATTCTTGAAAAATTCTGAGTACGGTGATACCCAAAATTGACTCGAAATTTATTGGCGCATTTAGAGTGCCATGACCAGGAAAATTGCTTGTAATGGACCGCTGTGATGTTAGAAAAATCAAATCGATAATAAAAATTTAAGAATGTGTATTTTGTGGGTCATCAAATTTGGCCTGAACAGTTTTTATAACAAAACTAAATTTTTCAAATGGGACCATAATGGTAGAGTATTACCGTAAAATAGCGGATGTTCTAAGGAATCCGTGGATGTGCCCAAAAGCAATTCTGATCGTGGCACTCTAGATGCAAGGACTGTAAACAAAGAGGGTAGCCAGACCAACCAAATCTGTCACCGTGACACCGCCAACACTGTGAAGTTGTCACGAGCCCTCTTTCAGCGCGCTTCCGTTTAAAATGCGTGGATGAAAGCATATTTTCTTTACAATATTAACGCACACATATAATTTACTGATATGATTGAGGAATGCGATATTTTGAATGATTTTTATACATAAATATGGTAACAAAATTATATAAACTTAAATAAAAAGCTTTATTTTATCATTTTTTATATCCATCACAATATGAAGCAAATAAGGTAAAACTCAAATTAAAATATCTACTTGTCATACAAGTTAAAGTAGTAACTAAATATTATACTAAAGGTAATAGGTAAATATACAATAATCATAACAATAACAATATATTGATAATAAATTGATACGGAGAGGCTGGACACAAGCAACTTAACTTACATATTTATTACCAAGCAGTTTGCTTTCATATGTACAATATAAAAGCATTACATTCAACAGAAAAAAGCCGGCAATTTTCATGCATGCAAATATCTTGTACCTTCGTACAAACAAAAAAAAAATAATTAAAAACAAGGTAAATGATTGTAAACCATATTAAACCATAACCCATATTCTGTGTCTAAAAGAAATAAAAATGTAAATAAAATTAGTGAATTCATTAAGATAATTATAATAGCGGGGTCATTAGGAGACAAAAAATGAATCGACCTTGCATTTTATGATTAAAGGATAACACTTGGCAGTGATGATGTACATAGTATAAGGTACCAATTTAGCCTTGTAGCCACCCGCCAACCCCCGAGATTGCTGCGTCATGGCGGGCTGTCTACGCACTCCGGGCGAGAGATGGAAAAGAGCAAAACTTAAGAGTTGCTCGGAGTGTATTAGTCATCCATGCTTCCAATATTAATTGTAAATGACTTCACGTCAATAAAATGATGCAGCCTAATGTACGGTGTGCTTGGAAAGAGAGTGATAGAGATGTAATAGAATATGACATTGGACAAATTTATTATACCTAATCTTTAAATTTCTCGGTGCACTTGAGGACACTAGGGCTAATTTACCTATGTGGGATGATAAGAATTATTTTTGCAAATCGAAAATAGAAGAAAATAAAAATATTTTTTTATATATACTTTTTTTTCTCTCATCGTCCCACATTGTAACATGTTTTTAATGTCTTTTAGTGAAAGCCGTTTTTTTAAATAATGATTTATATGAGAGTAAATTGCACCGTCTTTCCGGCTTAGATCCGGAGCGCTCTTAAGATTTGTTCGACAGCACATATTTTGTTTTTAATAAATGCTATCACGAAAGGCTAAGAAACAATATTTTACAGTCTAACATTAAAAAGCTGATATTTATCAACTATGGTTAAATTATGTGTTGAAATTTTTTTTGTATCAATATAAGACGAAAGGAAAATTTCTCGCCAAAAAAAATATATTTTGTCCAGTTTGCCAGCATGTTGTAAGTTAAAAATTAAACCATGTTGACATATTTCATGTATTTCTTTCTGCCGAAGTTCTTTTCTATCATTTTTAAAAATTGGACACGTTCTACTATGTACCACAAATATATTTCCGCGTCCGTATTGTACTGAAACAGCGTTGTAAGGTGCAATGCCGTAAATAGAGAATCAGCCTTTGATACTTTTCCAGAGAGTTTCCATGATGCTGGGTGTGAGTTAAGATTAACTTTTACAGACTACATTGACAATGTTGTATTTCCTTTTCTGATAAAAGAGCTCCAATCTGTCGAGCGCCTTGACATTATTTGGGACAAATACGGCCTTGTAAGTTTTAAAAATTTGGCTAGAGAGAAAAGCGTGGTTTGGGAGTCAGAACACGTATAACTCCCTTTACCAAGATACCCAAGAACTGCGCGAATTTTTTAAGAGAGTGAAGTAACAAAGCTGAACTGTTTCACTTGAACTTTTCTCAAATAGTAGATTTGAATACCGAGGGTAAGGAGGCCTACGCAACAGATGGTATCCAAGTCGTCTCAACAACCGAACGAGTCCTGATGAATCAACTTTCGCCTTGCAATAAAGAGGCGAATACTAGAATGATGGTGTACGTCGCAGATTTTGACAAAATGTGAGTATCCTTGGAAGTAGGATGGAACCATCCTTACATAACCGTGCACACTCTTCTTGATGTTCTAGGCGAGAATTTGAAATAGGTTACGTTAGTTTCAGTATCGGTACCTACATGCATAGATTACAATTCGTCTTGAGCCTGCCTTGAGTTAGTGCGTTAGGTACCAGGTGCCGATGTGCAGAGGAATAAAATGCACTAATCTGTGTTTCTGCGTAGGTTAGTTCATAGTTGTGTGGCCACACACCAAGTTGTAACGTACTTTATGTGGCCCTGACGAATTGTGTGGCCATACACATGGCCACACAATTTTAACTTACTTTAACGGACTCTATGGGTCCTCCCCACCCCGAAAAAATGGTTTTTAGAAGATGTCCACATAGGTCACGTTATATTATGGTGTGTGAGTTAGTCGAACTATTACTCACCTTGTGTGGCCCAGTATGGTGCTGCCACCTATATCTGTATTCGAATTATTTTACACAGCTTCCAATTTCTGTTTTCACACATTGTGTGTATCATCAAACTAATTATGTGGCCAAGTTAAGAATTGTTGTATAGTACAATTTACGTGTAATCGGAGTGAAAGTTATTATATACAATATACCTACTAAATGAAAATGTTGCCACAATCCTAAACGGCTTGAAAATAAAGTTAGTATTATTTAATATTATTTAGACGACAGAAATGTTTTATGAAACTGACTTCCCTGATAGAGTACCTACATTAATAATTTATCATCAAATTCTCAAATTTAACTAGATCATTTTTACATAGCACGGATAGAATATGATACTTTAAAGATACATCACTGTTTTACTTCCACAAAATTTGTTATACACGGTAAAACACTGGAAATTTAATAAAAATATTGTGAATAGCTGAAAACTCCAATAATGCAAAACTTTGTTAATCAAAGTCGAATATTCAAGTAAGTAATTGAACTCGAATAGGTAAGTTGGTAGTTAAATATTGGACAATTTTAATGAATGTTTTTGGACTTTTTAAAACTATAAATTTAAAAGAAATTTTTCGAATTTTCATTTGATTTTTTTCTTATTTACAAAATAAGAATTCTAGATCTTTCCATTCTACAAATATGCGACATATTTCTATTAGAAGTTAGTTAGGAACGTGTTTTGCTAAATTTATTCACTTTCAGTTATAATTCTTGAAATAAAATAACAAAGTAGAGACAAAACTTACACGGGCGGCAATAGATTTATTGCACTTTCTATGTTTATATAATTGTTTCATATTTTACTACGAGTTTTAAAAAATTGATTGCCTTACTGTAGCATCTAATTTTACTTATGCGTCTACTAATTAATAAATCCTGTAATTTGAATTACATTTCGATTGATAAAACGCGCGTCAGTATCAAATTATATTAAAGATTGGCACAGTCTTCAGGACAATTCTTTTTATTAATATCTTTAATAACTTTCTATTATATATATTTTAGAACTATGTCTCTAGCTAACACTTATTTACTGCCCAAAAGTAGGATAGTAGTTATTGGACTATCAATTTCTAAGTTATGTGTCTATAAGAAACGTGCGGCAGACATAATGATGGACATTTTGAAAGTTTTTAGAATTAAATACGAAAACAGCTATGTAAATTTTTTTGATTTGAAAGTGATATTGACAAGTTATAAATGTGCTGCCTGAATTCAATATGCCCACTCTTTGCTTTTGTTTCTGTGAGGAGAATTATAACTATATCTAATCCCAATAGGATTTCTTATTTTAATTACATGCATTATTTAATTTTAGTATTATTAGCATCAAATGATTTTTATTTAAAAAATAATAAAGTCAAACCGAAATAGCTAAGTTATTAGAATAATTATGTATTTTTGTTGTTGACTATATTTCCACATTTTTGTGAAGTCTGTGAAAATAAAGATTTTATTTATTTATTATTTATTTATTTATAAGTAATCTTGGTTTCTTGAACAATTTTTTTAAAGCAAATTATTTTTTTAAATCAAATTTGGTATAGTAGATAGAAGCATTATTTGAAATTATGTTACGTTTAACGATTGGTAAAATCATGGTTCATTTGTTTTAAATGGGAACTCATATTTTTGCTTAGTTAGAAAAGTACACGATTTTTGGATTACAGAACTAAGAAAAACATAACAGGTTATAAAGTCCTTTTATGCTAAAATTTTGTAATTTTTATTGTCAAGAGGATTTGTAAACAAACTGATTAATGTCAAAGGAGGCAAGAAATTGGACGGCTAATGGAAAGAATTAATATACGCAAAATATTCATTACAATAAAACGAGCTCAACCCATCTTTGAAAGAAATATTATAGGTATTTAATTTTTTTTTTAATATTTATTAGGTAGGGACTTGGGTACCTAATAAATCTTAAACAAATGATTACTTTTTAAAAACTTTAGTAGTAGTTACATAGTAAATTGCTCTGAGGATCACCTTTCAGGAACTAATTTGGAGGGATTGACAAGGGGTTTAAAAAATATTGCGTTTTAAATTTGTGAATTCTTTGAAAAATTTTTATGTACGTAAATCGTATTTTTGAGCAAATATTTATCGATAAATGCTCAAAAATACGAACATTTTTCAAGAGGTATTTTAAGTAATAGAACTACTTTTTTTATTTATCAGCCTCTATAAATTCATTTCCTAACTATGATCTTCTCAGGGAAATTTTTTATGTTACTACAACTTTAAATAATGTATCGAATGCCGAAGAACACGTTTAACATAATTGAATTACAATATTACGAAATTTCAACCATTTGATAAGAGGGAGGGTGGTATAAAATAACCATTTGTTGGTTATTACTGTGTAATAGGATATGCCAAGTAATCGAAAGCATGAGAAAATTTAAATATATTAATTTTTAATGGTACAATGAAGGCTGTTAAGAAATACATATTCATCGTATTTCTTTTTAACCTATTTAAGCTGATCTAGAAGGTAATAAGTAAGGCCAAAATTCCTTCAAACAGGACTTTTCACTATTTAATGTCCATATTTTATTATGAACATATTTGAAAGAATTTTGACGCTACAAAACTACTTTTTTCAGCGGCTTAAGAAAAAATTGAAATAAGGTCATTTTTGCATCAAAAGCCGCGCTGGCGCCGCTAGCAACTGATTTCGGTCACCTAAAAAATCCATCAAAATTAATTTCTTGGCCTTTGTGGTTCATATAAAGATAATGAAACAAAATTTAAGTGGTTCTCAGACACATTTTTTTGCGCTTGGTTATTAATGGTTCCCCACTGCGCCCGACCCCTCGGATTTTTGTTCAGATGACTAACCTCTATTAACTAATCAATAATTCTTTACAAATTTTAAGTAGTTCTGAGACACAAAAAATATAATTTTTTACGATAATGGGCGTTATACGAAAACGCCCCCACCGCCAAGAGCAGGAATCAGCGTAGAGTTAGTTGTCCCCTTAAACAGAACTACGCGCCATACAAGTTGAAGGAGTTTGCAGATGCACATTGAAAAATTGAGTAGCCCTGGGTCTATAAAAACGTTTATATTTAATTATGCGTGTTTGAGTTGGTCATTTCAATCGGCTCATGCTCGCCTCGGCCCGCGTCCATTTCCGACAACTTGCATTAAAAACAGAGCGTTATACCTTTTTCCACTCTGTAGAGGATGTTTCTTTGTATTTATCAAAAATAAATATGTTTACTACCAGTTATTGATTAATTAATTCAATTATGACCCCATCAACGTACTGTATCAAGTTTTCTATTCCTTATATCACAGAATTCAAAAATTATAATCTCAGTGACATCAATTCTACATGCAATGATATATGGTTAATGATTATAAAAGGACATTATAGACCAAGTGTAACTGTATATTTCAGTGAGCGTCCGAGAACCTCTTTCAACTATCATGGTCTACAGTCCTATTTAAATAGACAACCCTATGCTGGGTTGGGGTCCTGGCGGTGGAGGCGTTTTCGTACAAGAGCTATTTTTCACAAACCAATAACTTTGGTATCTGAAAACCGCTTTTTCGAAACACCAAAACATTTGAACTGTACACTCGAATACACTACTTGACGCGCGACTTACTAACCATGTTAGCATCATCAGGAGATGATTAAAATTGAAATCCGGTCTTATTCGTCTCTCGATGATGTTGACATGGTTAGCGAAATGCGTGTCTAATAGTGTATTTCTGTGTAGCTTTCAAATGTTGTTGTACCTAAAAATTGGTTTTCAGACTAGGAAGATCTTGATTTGCGCAAAATAGCTCTCATATAAAAACATCCCCACTGCCAGGACCCGTACCCGGTGTACGGTTATTATTTAAAAAGGACTATGGACTATAAAAGTGAAGGTTCTCAGACGATCATTTGAAAATTCAGTAGCTCCTGGTCTATTAAAATATTTTTTAGTCAAAATATAGGAAGGTGAAAAACTCTTTATATAAAATTGATATAAAATATAGTATAGGAAGTTCCCATATGAAGTGCATCAGATTATATCGTGATGTTCTGCATGCAAAAAACTAAATTAAGTGTTTTCCAATTAGATCAGATTTTATCTAATGAAGAGTACCATTGTTATGAATAAGTTTGATTTTCGTATTCGTAAATAGTGTGATAAAAATTTTTAGGATTGCCTAAACGATTGAATTTTGTGAATATTTCAGCTTATGTGCAAGATATAATATATTATATGATATAGGCAAGGTTTTTGTCTTGCCTATTTTTGTAATTTGTTATTAACAAATAATTAATATTGTCTATGCAAAATAAAGAAAATAAATATCTTTATTTTTATGTCAATGTAAGTTATCATTGTAATAATCCCTTTACTGAGGACGTACCAGTCCAAATTTTAGTAAAAGCAAATAATTGACGATTTCGAGAGAATTTTGTTTAATATTGTTTCGAAGTTCAGTTAGGTGGTGTGTAAATAGGACGGTAATGAAATAAATAATTTTAAAAAACAGAAAACTAGATTACGAAAAAGGACATTTTAACTAAAGGGAACCAAACAAGTTTAACGCCAATATAAAAATCCCATCTTCAGCCGCATTTGGAGTCCTACCAGCACAAATAGTTTATTTACTATATATCAACTATCACGTCATTCTCATAGATAAAAAATATAATTTTATCAGTGATTGAACGTTGTTTTATTAGTTGTAACCTTGTTTAATTTTTCTAGTTCGAATTTTCTTTTTAACAGAAGGTTATTTTTTTTTAAATTTATTTATGTTATATTTAACTTTTGCTGAATTACGATAGTTGATATACCTCTCATTCCAGTTTTAGTTCACCTAAAAAACTCTAGAAATTTAGAATTTTTTTATCGTGGTCGTGGTTATTTTTATGGGAGGATATTATTTTATATTAGAGAATTTTCTAGATTACGACAGATTGGTAGTTTATACTTTACCACCATAACCTAAGAGAGCAGGGATCAATTCCCATACGTGAAAAAACTTGAAATTTTTGTTTGTGATAAGTTACATCTCTTGCATACTAAATGGGGGAATACAATGCATAATTTTGTTTATGAAAATAATTTGAATATTCTGGTTTTTATTCAAATTGCGTTTTCTTAGTTATGGTGTTTTTTAATTTCCTAATGCAATGGCCGGATGATCCTCAAAATAAATATTTTTTAATCAACAGTTTAGTACTAACAAAGAATATGGTTATTGCAAACATATTTGAGCAAATTTTTTAAAAAGCACATACATATTGGATGTCTTGGATATAATATACTTTTATATGTTTTTTTAAATGAAATTAAAAGGTTTGTGTGAAAACATGTGTATGTCCATATAACGTATATCTATCAATGACCTGCATAGATTAATGGGGTCAGTCCACATAATGTCACCTGCTCCTCAGAGACTAATGGGGCCAGACCACACAAGTCTTTTTCTAAAAAAAACAATCGATAGACCGAGTGTATAAGACTGAAACAAATAGAGAATTTGAAAGCTACAAAAATCCAATAACCTTTATATAGCAACTTTGATGGCCACATTTGTCGGTGACATACAGGTGGCCACACAATTATTGACTAACCTGTATGTGTGTGACGGAAAGTGTATAGAGAATTAGTGTGTTTGTAAATGTGTTAAATGCTAGTACATAATACCTATAATTATTGTGAAAAAATTAAAAATTAAATCCCAGAAAGCAAATTTATATTATTTTTAATGTTACTTATTGTTTTTGTCAGTTAAAATGTCGCATGAAAAGCATGTGCGATTACACCAAGCAAAATTATAGCGCTTTTTTTCCTCCGCCGTGATTACATAGGCAACCCGCTAAACAGTAGCAACCCACAGGGCTTGCATTATGGCTACAAGGCTAAATCGGTACCTCAGACTATGTGCAACATCCCTGCAAAGCGTCATTCTTTAATCAGAAAATGCAAGGTCCATTCCCTTATCGACCGGACTATAATAGTATATAGCGATTTAGTGATTATATGAACTGTTGAAGCCACCTGAGAAAATTAATTTCTTCATTCTTTATATTATCGGGAATTTTATTGTGCATGTTATAAACATTATATGAAAAGGGCCGTTTATACAGGGTGGGGCAATAGTGCGTCAGACCTCGATATCTAGAGTTCTACGATAGCTAGAAATTTTTAAAAAAATTGCAAGTAAACTAGATAAAAAAAGTCTATAACTGGAAATTATTTTCAAACATACAAGGCGAGCCAAGACGAAATTACAGGACCAAGTGCCTTTTTTTAAAATGAATGCTATGTATATCAGTACATTTCTTGAAACCTCTTTCAAGGATCTATTAATTCCTATATTAGCATTGAATATTTCCCAACCACTTGGATGTAATAAATTTTTTTTGTTAAAATAATGCAATCTGCAGATGGATATTTAAAAATCACGACAGTCACAATTACGGGCTTTAAGAAAAACTTATCTGCATACCAGTTAAGAGACATTTAGTTAATGTTTTGGAATCATTTTCATTTTCTAAAAATGTACAGGGTGGCCAAAAATGATTTTTCCATTAAGAACATTTTTAAATGAATTTTCTCAATTTTTTCAAATAGAACACCCTGCATATTTTTTGTTTTTTGACAATGTGATGTAGAAATGAAAAACGAACATTTTTTGTAAGTACTTCCCTATGGCTAATTGCAACCATTTTTGTTTTATAAATAAATAAGTGCCAAATTCAAGAATAAACTTAAAAAAAGAGGTTCCCTCAAATAATTCATTAGAAAAATTTATAATAGATCTTCGACGTGTTGCCCATTTTGATTGACACACGTCTTTATGCAAGTTTGAAATGAGGTCATTTTTAGTGGGATCATTTCTTCCAATCCATTAAAATGAGTAAATAGTATTTAACCGGTCCTTTACTGTAATGTTTTTTTGTAAATTTTTTTGCTGTTTTCGTTATTCGACAAGCAATAAAACTTCAGTTTGGCATAAATTGTCGTGTACAAAGGAGCGTTTATCACACTTATCGGTCGTTACAATTTGTATTGAATTTAAAATATTCGGAATTTTACAATATGAATTTTAATAAAGCGGAACTTGTAGACATTACTTTTATTTTGGGCGAGTCAGACAGACATCGTTTACTGGCCAATAGAATTTATCACCAACGTTATCCTGAGAGAAGGATTCCTGATGTTAGCAGCTTCCAAAACCTTCTCAATAGATTTCTGGAAACTGGAAATGTCGCTTATAAAAAAGTGAAAGAATAAAACATGTTGTGAACGAAAAAATTGAGTTTTCTGTGGTGCTGGCAACGGTTGAGAATCCCCATGTTAGTCAAAGAGGAGTGAGCTCATTAGTAGGAATAAGTAGACGGTCTGTGGGTCGAATTTTAAAAACAAATAAGTTGCATGCATATGATATTCCAATGCACCAGGAACTATCTGATGACGATTTTCAAAAGTGCCTACAATTTTGTAATTCGGCCAGAAGTGAAACATGGTATCAACTTCTTCAATACTATTTTATTTAGTGATGAGGCAACTTTTCTTAAAAATGGATTTTTTAATAGGCACAATTTCCATGATTATGCTTCGGAAAATCCTCACTTTTTTATTCAAGTTGATAACCAACACAGATGGTCTATAAACGTTTAGGGAGGAATTATTGGAGAATATGTGATAGGGCCACATTTCTTTGATGGTATACTGTCTAAAGCTACTTATCTGAATTTTTTTGGAAAACTATCTGCCACAATTAATGGTAAATCTTCCTAAAAGAATGCGAAATAGGATGTGGTTTCAGCAAGATGGTGATCCACCACATTATTTAAATGCAGTTAGAGACCACTTAAATAATACCTACCCTAATCAATGGATTGGAATAAATGCACCCACTAACTGGCCTGCTAGATCCCCAGATCTTACAAAAGTGGATTTCTTTTTATGAGGATACGGGAAAGAAATTTTTTATAGAGACACACCAACAACAGCACAAAATTTGAAGGAAAGAATAATAACTGCGTTTACATCTATAACACCGACAGTCTTAGGAACAGTGGGAACCTCATTTTAAAAGTGCATAGAGATGTGTGTCAATCAAAATGGGCAACATGTGGAACATTTATTATAATTTTTTCTACGGAGTTATTTGAAGAAACCTCTTTTTTAAGTTTATTTTTTAATTTTGTAATTATTGCTCAATATAACGAAATTGGTTGCAATTAGCCCTAGGAAAGTACTTACAAAAAAATGTTAATTTTTCACTTCTACATCACACCGTCGAAAAATATACAGGATGCTCCATTTGAAAAAAATGAGAAAACTCAATTTAAAATATTCTTAATTGAAAAATAATTTTTGGCCACCCTGTACATTTTTAGGAAATGAAAATGATTCAGAAACATTAACTAGATGTCTCGTATCTGGTATTCACATAAGTTTTCTTAAAACCCATAATTGTGACTGTGGTGATTATTTTAATATCCATCGGTAGATTGCATTATTTCAACAAAAAAATTCATTACATCCAAGTGGTTGGGAGATATTCAATGCTAATATAGGAATAAATAGAGCCTAGATAGAGGCTTCAAAAAATGTACTGATATACATAGCATTCTATTTAAAAAAAAAGGCATTTGGTCCGGAAATTTTGTCTTAGCTCACCCTGTATGTTCGAAAATAATTTTCTGTTATAGACTTTTTTATCTAGTTTACTTACAATTTTTTAAAAAATTTCTAACTATCATAGAACTCGAGATATCGAGGTCTGACGCACTTATTGCTTCACCCTGTATAATGACATAGATGCTGAATAAAATATACAAGTAATTCAAAGTTAAACAAATAGTGTATTAAAGTTAATTGCGAAATCTTTTAATACTCTTTTCTCGTTGGGGTTTTTACCACATATATATCTTCTAAAAACAATTGCAGAATCTACAAAATAACAGAATATTATTGAAACAACCTCTATGCCTGTGACGTTGAAGTCAAAGGAACAGTCAGAGGGTGCTTTTTGTTCTAAACTATAAATAAGAATAAAAACAAAAGCCATATATTATGCTAACATACACAACAACTCATAAATAAAAGTTTTGGTAATGGAGACACAATATTTTAGAGCAAAAATTACCCTCTGACCGTTCTTTTGAAATGAACGTCAAAGACGGACAAGAATATTTTGTTATTCTGTATATTCTGTGATTGCTTTTAGAATTTCACGTAATGTCATGCAACCCTAAAACATATGAAAAGGTACAAAATATGTGAAATGTAAACTTTTACTTATAGTAATAATTCATTTTATAGATATCGCTCGTAATAACTCTTCACAAAATGAACCGAGCAAATTCTACTTCTGGGTTAAATATATTCTGCCTTTTACACCTGTTTATCCACTCGCCTCTTATAGTTTGGGACACCAGATCTTTGGATTTCGAGAAAACATGGAAAATTATATTTTGCTCAGTACTTTTCTTTGTAGAATAAGTGTTATTACACTCACATATTGCACACATTGTTCTGATATTTACCTTTAGGTCTATAACTGAAGAATAACATATAATGTGAAAATTTGATAAATAAATTCTGAAATCTCTTACCTTAAGTAAGTATATAATACACCACAGGTAATAACGACGCCCTTTATCCCGGAAGGCTCTACAAGAGTCTTGTGTGGGAGGGGGCTACACATTTAGAGACAAGGGACACACACCCAATATCCGTGTATAGTGGAAAAATCCCTCTCACAGTATTTTCCACTGCCACGACCGGGGATCGAACTCAGAACTTTTAGGTGAGAAGCAAATGCGCCCACCTCTCAACCATCAGTCATGCTATAGAACACTAACAATAATTGTCTTTGCTTTAATAGAGTATAGGCAATATTGTTCTTGAACAAGCAAAATCACTAGTTAAAAAGGTTTTTATAATTTAAAAAACACATAAAATTTATAAATACACAATTCATCACGAAAAAACAAGTACCGTAGATTAAATAAACTGCGATATCACACCACCAAACATGGAGAAACGAACGTAAACAAAACTCTGAGGGCTCGCCATGCTGTCACAGCCTCGTTGAGAACTAGTGAACATTGAAGTATAGGGATCTAACCATACTCCTCATTTTTACCGTACTTGCTCTTGATGCACCAACATATTTCGGGTCAAATTTTTTTCATGGAGTCCAAATATCACTTATGGGGTATTACTGTACTCAGAGTTTTTCAAAGATTGCAAAAATATAATAATATACAGGATGTTCCGTTTAAAAATCAAAAGTTGGAGTCATTTCCAGTGAAACCAGAAGAAGGAAAAATATGACAGCTATATCACAAAGTGTCTTCTTGGACATATAATACAACTTCTTCTTTAATGGCGGAGGGGAAATCCTACATAGACACCCGGCGCTAGAGTCTACCGCGCCGGGTAGTGTCCTCGATTAGTGTTTCCACATAACCTGGAACTTCTTTCGCTTTCCACCAGGCCAAGGGTCATTCATCTTGTACTGGTGTTAGTGGAACTTCCCGTTTTCCTTTACATCCTTCATCTATTAAAACGATTCGGGGTTCGGAGGCTTCTGTCCTCTTCATTTGTCCTCATTATTCGAATCCATTTATCCATCTAGATTTTATAGCGGGGCCTCCATCCTCTTTCTTCCCTTTCATATATCATGCCCCTGTATTTTGGACATTTCATAGAGTCACTTCTGTGTCCCCCTGCTGCGACAGTACTCAGGTTTATTACAGTCCTTTACCCTGTGTCTCTTTTCCCCACATCTTAGGCAGTCCTCGCTTCTATCCTCCCTCGTACCGTTCTTGCCCTGTGCCCAAACTGCAAGCATTTAAAGCACCTGACGATATTAACCCTTTCCCTGACTGCAATTTAACCATCCAATCCTTACGCCTCCCCTTTTTTTCAAGAAGCCCTGCAATTCTCTTTGGGACCTGCACTGTTGCAGTCTGACTCCCATTCAACCTCTCCCTTATTGAGGATATTTCGATATCCTTTACTCCGAAGTCTGGACTCGCCACTATTTTTACGATGGCCTCCTTGATTTCATCTCCCGTTGCTGCTGCGTCAATATCCCTGATGAATATCGCTTTGCTCTCCCTTTTTTCCTCAACCCTTACTGTTGTAAATTTTTTCCCATGGCTTCTTTCAAGGCTTTATATTTCTCTGCACCTCCCTCAACCACTAGATCCCCTTTTGCTGTTTTCTTCATATTCTTCACTTTTACATGAATCTTCTCAATATTTACACTCCTTTTAACCTCCGTTACCAGTGCCGCATAGGATTTATTTCCTACCTTTATAATTATTCCCGCATTTTCTCCCCTTAATCTCCTTCCTCGGGTTTCCTGTCCTACGATATCTACAGGCGACTCCCTATTATTTTTAGCATTTCTTCCCATAGGGACGAGTATTTTAATTTCTGCATTCACTTCTCTAAACGCGTATTCGTATAGCTTCCTTAGCGTTGCCCTGTCCACCCCATCTTGTGCGGCAAGAGTGCACTTCCTTTTCCCTAGTTCTTTTAATATGGCTGCCCATTTCTTCAGCATTTCAGATATATCCTCGTTTTCCCATGTTTCTTCTACTCCCAATTTTCCTGCTAGAAGGAACGTATGTCTTGAGGTGTCCCTATGCTCTTCCTCACGATTTAAGGTTAGGAGGGATTCCTTAGTCCTTTTTCCAGGAGGGCCTTTGTTATTAGGCAGGCTACTCTTGCCTGTATTATTAGACCTCTCTCCCTGCTGTTCTCCGATATCGATTACCAATGCTAGGTCCTCGTCCGTCTCCCCCCATTTGGGACTACCCTCCTCGCATTTCGTTTTTCGGAATGCCCTCTCCGGCCAGTCCTCTTTAATGGTATCAATCAGGTCATTGTACTCCCCCGACCACCCATCGAACATATACATCTACTAAGTTTTATTCCGATATTCTAGAAAATAAGGAAAAATGGGGGTCTGCCATGATCCGTTGACACCCGGTGTGTACTACTACTTCTTAGATTAAAAAATAAAAATGAAAAAAACATAGTTTAAGGCTGTTAAAATACGTAAATATGTGAGATTGTAGTATTCGTTGAAGACGCTAAACATACGTAAATAATATACGTATTATTAATTCTGTTATCAGTATTATCAAATAATAGATATTTTAGTATATCGTTTACCATCACGAAAGATATAAGTATACGTTAATTTGCTCGACTGCAACATTAGTTAAAACGATGCTGAAATCTAAGAAATTATCACCCCAGTAAATAATTAGTAATAAACGTATGTATTATTTATTAGTCAGAATATTTAAAGAAAAGTAACTCATTCTTGATGGATATTTAAAAAAAATGTATTTGTTGGTTACGACAAAATATATGATCGATATGCAATAATACCAAATTGGTTTGTTTATCATCGATTCAATGTAGAATAAACTACAAAGTAGAAACAAGACCCTACTGAATAATACTTACGTTGCATTTCCTTTATTTTTATTTGCTTATTTCTCATGTTTGTTTCCAGTTGTTTGAATAGAGCCGACATAATCCGAGTGTATGATGGGAAAACATCTGCCGATCCAGCTATAAGAGTCCTATGTAATGAAGGAACTGAGCTTGAAGTCCTGTCCACAGGATCAGACCTCTTCATAGAATTTGTAGCAAATTCTGATTCGCCAGGTCAGGGGTTCAAAGCAAGATTCCAATTCCAACCGACCGAGGATAATTCAATAGGTAAATATATCGTTCAGAAAACTCATGACTCCATCAAATTATCAACTGGAGGTATTATGTTAGCGAAATGAGCAAATGCCGCATAAAGTACAGAATAAATGAATTTTGCTTAGCTTTGTGAAAACATTCACTTAAAATTAAACAAATACATCATGTATAGATACGTTACAACCTAATATAAATTAAGCAATTCACCCGTTAATATGTACAGGACTAAAATATTTACTTACAATTATTCTGTCCAGTTCGATGAAGAATTTATTTAAAAATTAGTGAGAAGGAAAGTATAAATATTTTATTTGCCCGCCTTCAATTTAAGATAAGACAAGATAAGATAATTTATTTGACAAAGTTACAATAGAGTTTTTGGCAAGTCTAGAGCCCAATAGGGCCATATTACAAAACTATAAAACATAAAAATATAGACACAAGTCATTGTAAAATATTTGGACAAATTAGTATTACCAATATAAAACTATACAATATAAAATACACAAAAAAAACAAAAAGATGGGACAAATTCGTACATTATGTCGACCACCAGACCAAACAAGTTGGAACAGTAAGTAAAAAAAAATACAAAAAACAAAAATAAAGTTACATTAAATGTTAATTTGTGCGTTTAAAAATTCTTCAGTGGAATAGAAACAATATTGTTTAAAATGTGGTTTTTTATTATTATAAGTACTGGAAACTCTTAAAATTAAGTGATTTTTATGTTATTAGGAATGCGATTGTATAATTGAAAGCTTAGAAAGTTCTTTTGTGATTTAGTTAATCTAAAACGAGGCTGTCTGAGTTGATTTACAGATTAGGTGCTATACGAGTGAAAATCAGAGTTTGAAGAAAATGAGTTTATATTCTTATTAGTATAAGAGGCCGCGACTAATTTCATGGCCGAAAGAACATGCGGTTGAAACTTGCATCATATGTAGAGGTACGCTTGGCAATCCGAATGGTTCTGGTCTGCCAAAGCAAAGCTGCTGCATTTGGCTACCAGCGCCTGGAATCTGGAATTGGTTGGGAGGGTGGTCAATAAAAATTATTGAACCACAGCACTTAGGCCCCATTGGGCCCCTTGTACATCCTCCCTAGAGACAGACCCTCACCTAGGCCTCCAACTAAACCAATCTTGCGAAATAGGTGGTGATGCTGCCTAGGGGCATTTCACTTACATCTGCCAAAGTAGGCCAACGTTCTTCCAAAATGGATTCTTTGATTGATGCGACGGCAGAACAGTCACAGAATACATGTTGAACCGTCTCATCTTCTTGTTCACAACATCTACAGAGAGGTGTTTCGCTTAATCTCATATTATGGAGATATTTCCTTAACGGACAGTGTCCAATCTGGATTCCCGATAGAAAACGTAGGTTCCTTCTGAACATTACCAGGTAGTCCATTGCTGTACTCTTGTTGGGATGTTTTAGTAGTTCCTTAGCAAGCTGATAGTTGTTTGTTTCATTCCACAGTTTCTTGAATTCACTGTGGCTGTTCTCTTTAATTATTTGTATTATCGCCGTCATCGGTAACAGACTGGCCGGGCCTGGTCCAAAGATACTTAGGCCTCCTGCCTTCTTAGCCAGTCTGTCGACTACTTTGTTGCCACTACACTGTGCGTGTCCTTTCACCCAGCATACCAGTATGTTATTCATGCTGGAGGCACCCACAAGTGCATGGTGACATTCCCATACTGCTCCTGTGGTAATTTTGTAACTTCTCAGGGCTAGTAATGATTGTCTACAATCTGTGTAGATTCTGATTGTTTTGCCCGTAATTTGTCTACGGACAATCTCTTTTGCAGCTATGGTTATGCCCGCCAGTTCCGTTTGTACTATGCTGGCTCGCACATCCCTAGCCAATTTATATTGGATTTGCAGACTTCTGGAGTATATTCCACTTCCTGCCTCATCCTTCTTTTTTGATACGTCTGTGAAGATATTGATCACACCTTCGTCAGCAGCCTCGTTCTCACTATTCGTCTGTATTGTGTCGGGTCTGTCAAAGACAAACCGGGGACAAATGCCATCGGTGCACGCCTGCAGAAGAGGAGTCTTTCTGACAGCCTCATTCCACAGGCGACTGCTGGCCTCTCATAGCCTACATTTGGTTATATGCCAACGGATTTGAGACGTACCATTGCTGTCAGAACCACTTTCTCCTAGATATATATCTGGTGGTGGCAGACACAGCATTACATCCATAGCTCTCGTTGGCGTTGTTCGCATAGCTCCGGTTATGCTTAGGCAGGCAACTCTTTGCACTTGGCTGAGCTTGACCTTAGTTGTAGTCTGTTTGGTCTTAGGCCGCCAAACCACAGCTTCATAAGTTATCATTGGTCTTATGATGGCAGTGTATATCCACAAGACCACTTTGGGTTTCATTCCCCAGGCTTTCCCCATGATCCTGCGGCACTGCTCATAAGAGATGTAAACCTTCTTTCTTCTATCTATCTGAACATTCCATGTTAGTTTGGCATCGAAGGTTACCCCAAGGTATGATGCGAGACTTAGTGATGTATCCAGGAGGGCAGGCGCCTTCAATGCTCCTAGTTTCCTTTTCCTTGTGAAGAGAACCAACTCCGTCTTCCTGGGATTGACAGATAGGGAGTGCACCGTTTTTCAATTATTCTTAGGACCTCCTGCATTCTTTCACAAAGGACTCCTTCGAATTTTCTGCTAAGCATGATTGTTAAATCATCTGCATAGGCGATTGTGTGGAATTCTTCTGAATTGAGGCAGCACAAGAGGCTATCAATAACGAGGTTCCATAGCAGTGGTGATATTACACCTCCCTGCGGACAGCCTCTAACAAAGAAAGTTGCCTATCTGTTTACTATGAGAAGTGTCTATAGTTATTAATGCCTTCTATGGATGTTTTTCAATAAAACAAGCTATAACAATTTACCAGAAACTAAGAATACTAGGTTTGTTAAGGATTTGTCCATTAATTTACCTATATTTAGGAAAATTCATACACAGAGATGTCTTTCTATCCTACACTGTATAATTAGTTACAGTCTAGCCTTCAAGAATAACACATGTAAGGATACGTACAGTAAGTATAAAAACTTCATTAAACAAAATCATGAAATACTTACAAAAGTTATTTTATTCGCATTTTAAATAGTATCAATTCATACGCGCTTCTCTTTTTTTGCTATTTTAAACAGTTTTTATTATCCTCCTTTACTGTATTAGTTGATATAGGTGATTATAAACTTGGTTGATGGTCATTAGGTACTCAGTTTGACTACATTAGTTAAAATTTCCTAAACGAAATAAAAAGAACGACACAATACAAGCAAAATATAGTGCTTGGGTGAGCCTTCCAGAACTCGATCTATGTCTTCTTCCGCTCTGGGCAAAAACAATTTTTACCGCGCTTTATATTTAATTATAAATTTCTTTAAAGTATAATTTTTGATAGCGGATGAAATTATATGAAGGAATAGGAAATAATTTGACACACTGGACGAAACAAATCATATACCAATCAATTATACAAGCCCATTTTCAATATTGTTCAACAATTATGTTTTTGCTCTCAAATGCTGAGATAAATATCTTACAAAGAAAACAAAATCAGGCTTTACGAATAATTTTAAAATCAATCGATACACAAGTACAAAATCAATGTTAGATAAATTAAAAATGCTCAGTGTAAAACAAACTTTGATATTATACAGGGTGTCCCGAAAATGGTGGGCAATCTCTTGGATTTGGGTAGAGGCAGTGAAAATAAGGTTACAAGTTCGTATAT
Source organism: Leptura quadrifasciata (assembly GCA_963675555.1). Lineage (NCBI taxonomy): Eukaryota > Metazoa > Arthropoda > Insecta > Coleoptera > Cerambycidae > Leptura > Leptura quadrifasciata. The sequence goes on from OY776675.1 coordinate 52,673,216, forward strand.
TTTTCTTTCCCCCAAGGCACCCCTACGAAGATATTCGCTCTTGAAGTTGAAGGTTCAAAATCCATTTTTCGCGATAACTTTTTTATTGTTCATTCGATTTTAATCATTTTTGGATCAGTATCATATTATATCAATCCAGTTAGGTCAGTGTATTAGAACATTGGATAACATTCTTGGAGGCTCGGAAGCAGAGCACATATTGCCTTAATGAGTTGAAAAAAAAAATTCATATGGCTTACACTAACAATGAATACGCAGATATGCATTTAATGTATGGAATGGCTTTTGTAATGCCTCGAAAGCGCGAAGACTATACGCTTGACGGTATCGCTATCGAAGGGTTCCTGATCGCAAAACTTTTGAACGTGTTGATTAACGACTGAAAGAAACTGATAAAAAATATGATAATTTTTTTGAAAACTAAAAATCTAAGAATTATATCTCTACTTAGGTCTATTTGCGCCAAATGACGTAAAGAGGGATGCTCCGCGGACAACACGTACTGTTGAAGTACAAGAGAACTATTGGATGCAGTCGCTGCAAATTCGTCTGTCAGTATCAGATCATTATCATTAACAAATTAATGTCCCAAAATCGATCATTGGAAGAATATTGAAAAAGCAACTGCTTCATCCGTACCATATAAAGAAAGTACATGCCATTACCCCAGATGCCTTTCCTGCTAGGGTGCAATTTTCGCAGTGGTTTATACAGAAATATGAACAAAACCATGCCTTCATTCGATCGGTTTTGTATACGGATGAAGCGAGCTTTGGAAGAAATGGAGTCATTAACTCTCACAACTTACACGTTTGGAGCGAGGAAAACCCACATGCCACAATTCAAACCCGCCATCAAATGCAATTTCATATTAATAATTGGGCCGGAATTATTGGCCGGTACTTGTTGGGCCCATTCGTGTTACCAAATTGATTGAATGGGCAACTTTATCTTGAATTTCTCCAACAGCAGTTACCACAACTTTTGGAAGAAGTTGACATTGCATCTCGAGAGAACATGTGGTTTATGCATGATGGAGCGCCCCCGCATTTTAGTCTTATAGTGAGGGGTCATTTGAATAGAGTATATCCAAACCGCTGGATAGGTCGGGGTGGGCCTGTTCCTTGACCTCCCCGATCACCCGATTTAAATCCCCTTGATTTCTTCTTGTGGGGGCATTTAAAGAGTCTTGTATATGCCACACCAGTAGAGACAAGAGAAGAATTATATGACAGAATTACGTACCATTCAAATGCAATTAGAGAAAACGAAGGAATGTTGTGGCGAGTCCAGCGATCGTCAGTTCGTCATGGACAAGCATGCATTAGAGAAGGAGGTGCTCATATTGCGCATTTGTTATGAAATTTCATAAATCTTCATTTTTCCATGTCCCTAATTAGTTTTCTGCAGTAAGGTTTCAAATTTTGTGTTTTGTATGTTCAAGATTTTTTGTTTTTATAAGTTTAGGTAAGTACTTACTGCTTCATAGAGAAATAAATGTTGGTTTGTACATAATCCTCGTTTTTATTTAATTTTTAAAAATTACTATTATCTGTGCGATTGAAACTCGCAATTTCATCGTTAAGTGCGTTTATCTCAAAAACGATTCATATTACCGACATCAAACAAGTATACATTTTTATGTATAAATGGCTCAAAAATTTGAAACTGACCTTAGAAATAAAAGAAAATAGGCTGACATTTTTTTTCAGCTTATTGAGACAATGTGTGCTCTGCTCCCGAGCCCCCAAGAATGTTGTTATCCACGGTTCTAATTCATTGACCTAACTGGATTGAAATAATATGATACTGATTCAAAAATGATTAAAATCGAATGAACAATAAAAAAGTTATCGCGAAAAATCGATTTTTAACGTTCAACTTCAAGAGCGAATATCTTCGTAGGGGTACCTCGAGGGAAAGAAAAATATACGAACTTGTGACCTTATTTTCACTAGTTCCAACCAAATCCGAGAGATTGTCCACCATTTTCAGGACACCCTGTATACATTAATTTTCATTTAAAAAAAATTGCATAGGTTATAACCAGAACATTTATTAAACAATTCTACTTTGTTTTATAGAAACTTAATATTCATAAAAAAACAGTAAAGCACAAAATAAATTGTACAGGTGGGAGATAGGTATATATTTTTTAAAACTCAAGAAAAACAGAACTCATAAAATATTTTAAGAAATCAGTAAAAAACGACGTGAATTCAAAATTCACCAAAAAAGTTTTAAAAATATTTTCAAGTTTAAAAAAACTATAGTTAACTTTCTTGTCGGCAAACTATTTTATTTTTTCACATAACTCGTGTTCTGTACCAATTACAACCAATCGACCTTAAGTAATTTCTGATTATTTTTAATTTGAAACAGCTTTGGAAATTTTTAGTAAAAATAGTAAGAAAATATAGATTAATATTTTGTGAACTGAGCTGGAAAATACACCACACCAAGCTGAATTTCAAACTAAAAGGAGAATCATTTAAAAATATGTTTTACTATTATTTTCCTATCCATATCGATAAAACGTCCAGCTTCAAATTTTTTAATAGCCTCCAGTATTTAACAGTTTGATATAATTTAGGAAGACAAAACAATATTTTTGTAAGGATTATCAATTAGGTCTATTTTCAGATGTTGAAACAGATTTGGATTCCGATTCTAATTGAGATTTACTCTAAAAAGACAAAAACAAAGTGACTACCTACCAAAGGAAAAAATAGTAGTTTTTAAATTTTCAGCGAAATATTATTTAACATTTAGCTTAATATTTAATTTGTAGATTCCCAAAGTTATTGTATTTATTTCATCATTTTAAATAATCCCTAATATATCTTTCATAAATGATTATTAAGAAAAAGTATAACAGTATAATATATGTATATTTCTATATTTATAATATAGATTATTGTTTGCTTGAGCAATAATATAATATTCAGTTATTATATTTTTAATTTGCTATTAATATAGATTATTGTTGGCTGAGCAATAATATAATGTTCAGTTATTATATTTTTAGTTTGCTATTAACTTCGTTAACAGGTTAGAAATTCTCATAAAAACCAGTTTCTGTAAATATAAGCATTAAACTCTGTGCATTTTAACATAAGTAGTAAGTGAGTACACCTTCAATGGCTGAATATTGATGTATTCAGTTCTATAAGAAACAGCGGTAGCGCCGCTGCTTTTTACTTACCGCTTTTTCAGTTGCCAGGCTCATATCCACCATAAGATTTCACGCGTATGTTTATTCAGTCTAATTTTTTATCCCACTTAGTAACTTTGAAGCGGTTAGTTTCGAAAACGCAGCAGCTGCGTCACGGCAGACCGACGGAATTCACATTAGTGACCAATGCTATGTCTATCATATAAATTTCAGTCGTATGTTCTTTCAACTTTGCCAGGTGCTGCTACCCAAATGCAGCAGTTTTGCTCTGGCAGACCAGAACCATTCGGATTGCCGAACCCAGTTCTACATATGATGAAAGTTTCTGGTATGTTCTTTCGGACATGAAATTAGTCGCGGCCTCTTATACTACATGAATTTCTTGTAATGTAGTATAAATATAAAGGGACGAAACCGGCATTATACCCAGACTTTTGAATATTGGCAGACAATGGTATCACCATACGGCATTAACGATTAATCTGACTGCTTTCTGCTGCAAACGAAAGACTTTAACTGCATGAGATGATCCACCCAAAAGAAGAATTGCGTAATTAATATGAGCGTAGAAGAAAAAAAATAACGTATTTTTAAGGTTTAGAACGTAGTTGATTTTTTAGTCTACGTAGCATGAATATAGAACTTGCTAATTTATGTGATAGTTGCTCAACATGTTTGTACCAACTGAGAGCGTCGTCTAGAAAAAACAAGTTCTTTTTATCGTCATTTAATTTTAAATTATTTGAGGAGAACCAAGAAGCCACTTCTTTGATAGAACTAATACTACCATCTGTTAAATTATGAAAGTTTAAATTAAAGTCAATAATAGATGTATCATCAGCATAAGCGATGCACTTTTTAGGTGACATAAAGTGAAAAATGTCATTAACATATAATATAAACAGTAGTGGCCCCAAGACAGAGCCTTGATGCACTCCATGCTTAGCCGGATGTAATTCTGAGTTTATATTATCAACAGAGACACACTGTGTTCAGATAAGAATGGAAAAGATTTAATGGCTAACCTCTAATACCATAGTAACTCATCATAGTCAAAGGCCTTGGATAGTTCACATAAGCTAATGGCCACATGCTCTCTCCTTTCATGTCACATACTAAATTAACTAAATTAAAAACAGCCATAGTGGTGGAACATTTATTCTTAAAACTAAACTGACTACAATTTAAAATTGAAAGGGTAAAATTGAACGAAGAGACAGTAATTGTTAGACAATAGTCATAAAAACCATTTTGTCTTATAATAATTGATGCGGCCAGACATGAAAGCAAAAATAATCCAAATATTTAAGACAATTGTCTAAATATTATATAGGAAAATTTACGTCGTTATAGTAATGACTATACTATATCTGTTTCAGGGTTTTTTTTTTTTTGGCATTAGGACATAGTCCATACAGCCAGATACACAGTTAAATTTAGAAGCGGCTAAAGATCTAACCCTAATTCTAACGTGAATAATAACTAGATGAAAACGATAAGAAATAACAGGGACACACACTTCTCGCCTAGGTGTTTCAGGGTTAGCTATGCAATAATAAAAGTCAGGTAATACAATAGTGTTCCGCGTTAGTTTGTGGTTGCAATTAAAGATGCGGCGAATAGGCCAATTAAATGGTGAGTGAAATTATGGTGATAGCAATCGCTATGATGAGAACAAAACTTAATGTAAAACAGATGACAACAATCATGTCATGTTCGAGCATTATAGAATTTAATTGATACATGAGAATTAAAATATCATAGAATGTCGGGGGAAATCTCCCTTAATTGAATACAAACGTCAACTACCGAATTGTGTATGACTGTTCAACAACGTAAAAAGGAGTGGATAGATGTAAATGAAACAGACCAGACGTCCCGGTTCAGTACGACGAAAATGTAACCCTTTTAAATATAAGCAAGGTCACGGAACAATTGACCCAGCACTAACCGCTGGCCTTGTAGTGCGTAAATGAATTATAGTGGTGGATCGTTGTTAAAAAATCATAGAAAACTAGGTATTCGCAGGTGAGAAATATATCACAATAATTTGAACTGTAAAACATTCTTGTGAAATCTTACATATAAAGGCACACGGTAGGCCTTGAATAGTATGTCATCTGAAGTATAATTGAAGTTAAAGTTGCTTGTCATTGCATAAACTCCGAAAATATAGTCCTAGTATATATACGAGTTATTTATCAAACGTAAATCTCCCTAGTAAAATATTCAGCACGTGAACGTTTACCTAATCTTACTGAAATTAATAACTGAGTAAACTGTAATATAATTTTATACTATTTTCTTGTTGAAAATCGAAGGTAATATAATAAGAAATCTAATGTATCTTTAGTACCACAAATAAGCAAATTACCCATATTCCCCTAAACCAGAATGTAAACTCAATTTTGAATAATAAAGCAGAGAAATAAACAGGTTATGATACTCAGATAGTTATGTCGGTGAGAGTGGCGTAGTGTAAACCACGGGATTGGCGGTGGACACGCGAGCGTAGTTACTACCAAATCTTTAGTAGCCAAACTGGATTGATTCTTAGAAATACTTTATGTACTTAGAGAACTAAGAGGGATAGTATTGGATCGTCGACTCGGATCATAATCTCTTAGCAAATTCAGAGGGTTCGAAAATCAACAACAAACATCCTCGATGGATTTTGCTTTTACTGGACTTAGAGGGCTCGTAGTCGTAGGCAGGCGTCCTCAGTAAGTTCTGCCCCGCTGCAATGCCTCGCCTGGCTTTTATTCTGTTCTTCCAGTACCGCGGTTCACAAATTGCAGGTCCAATTATCCGATATGTCCTGAATGTTCTCTTGCGTACTCGATACACGGAGCGAGGCATTGGCTCGCTATGCACTGTCTCTGTTTTATGCATTATAATGTCGTCCTATTCACCTTTGCCTAATCCTCGACATGCTCTGACTTTGCTAATGTAGTTTTCGTATTTTAAAATTGCCAAGTATTTGATAAGAAGTAACACTGTGTTTACAAGCATTTTAAAAGTGCCACTTGACATTTGTAAAACTTTCTACCTCAATATTTTAAAACATATAGGCGCCCCGAAGTCGGCTATCATTTTGTATTAAATTTAATAATTCGTAAACACAATTTCTGTTCAATCGCTGTTGTAAAATTAATATTTGCATAAATTTGGAATGAAAATAAGAATTTAGTTCTACAATAATTTCTGGTTAATTGTAGTTGTAAAAGCAATGTTTGCTTGAAAAGAAAACAACAAAATGGCCCCAGGTGTGAAATGCTTTATCTCCTTTCTTAAAAAGAGGTAAAATTTTGGTAACTTTCAAAACATCAGGGAAGGGACCTTCGGTAATGCAAGAATTGATATGAACTGCAACTGGGTGTAAAATTATATCTATGATTTCATTAAGAATTAAATTATTCGTACGATTAACATCAGTACAATAAGAATTTCTTAAGTTACTAACTGCTTCTCTGACGCCAATAGAGGTTACCGGTTCAAGGAAAAGAGATTTTACATTAGGAAATTTTTTTAAATGGTCTGTGGCAGAGACGTCAACTGAAGGTAATAAATTAATCAATTGTTCAGCAATTGAAGAGAAGTTGAAGGGTACTGAGTAAGAAGTTGTAATCGTGAGGAATTTTCTTATTAGTGTTGATGTGTACTATTCACCTGAAATAATTATACAAATAAAACTAGTATACTTATCATTAAAGACATAATTTCATAATTTTCTTTTTACAATTAATCGTAAATACGTGATATTCGCAAGTGACAATTTAAAAGGATATGCATATTTAATAAAATTTCAGTATGCCCATGATCATTTTAATAAATTTTTAAGTTCTAAACCTGAATATGCTTCTATGGCTTGGAGTCCAGGGTATGAAGTAACTAAAATCAACCTGAAAAAGTCATTAAGGCGAGAGTACAAGAATAACGAAGTCTAGCCAGTGATAGGTTTTCATAATAATGAGCTTCTGGAGCAGTGGTGTAATATTCAGTTTCTATTATGCTGTCGTAAATAGCTTTCTTTAATGTCCTTAATTAAATTTATTATATAGGTAAGTAATATAATATTGTGATATTCGCTTATAAATGAACAGATGCCAATATGTAGTAAGAAAATAATAACATACTTAATGATATAATCAATTTAATGATCCTTCTTTGTCATTTGTGGAACATATAAAAAATGTATTTATTTATTAACCAAGATGCAATTACTCAAATAGATTAAGAATACAGTTGTAGGATAAGGAGCAACCATTATTACCAAAGTTTATACAATATATACAGGATGCCTACTTTTTATATTGAACAATATTGCTATCTCGCAAACCACAACAGTTAGATAGATAGATAAACGGAGGAGCTGGTTATTTAGCCTTTACCACCGCGACCTTTTCAGATCTATTGTGGTGCTCCTAGAATATATTCCTTATAGTACCTCATCCAGCTTTGTCCTTTGTACTAAACTCCACAGCTTTGATAAAGGCCCTTTTGTATAGCTATCTGCCTTTGGATTTTCTTCTCCGAGTACTTGTAATCTCAGTCTCGCCAGGCCTCCACAGTGCCACAATACGTGAACTGAGGTTTCCTCTTCCTCTTGACAGAACGTATATGTTGAGTCCTCTGCCAGGCCCATTAGACTCATGTGTGTATTGAGCCGGCAGTGCCCAATTAGGGGGCCTACTATTACTCTGATGGCCTTTCTATTCTGGCTTAGTAGATCTTCCGTGAATCTGGCCGAACGTTCTTTAATGAACTTCTTGGCCTGTCTCTGTCTTGGGAGATTCCTCCACCATTCCAGAGATTTATTTTACTCCCATTCCTTAGTGGCTGCTCGTATGCATGGCTTTGCCACGCCACAAAAGGGCTCAGGTCCTATTAGGGCTTTGAGTGCGCCTTCCTTGGCCAGTTTATCGGCCTTTTCGTTTCCTCTGTGTCCCTCGTGTCCTGGTACCCATGCTAAGGTCACTCTGTTCTGACCTACCAGCTCTATAAGGGCCGTCAAGCAGTCCCACACCAATCTTGAGTTGATTTGCATGGAGCTGATTGCTTTTATTGCCGCTTGACTATCAGAGAAAATAGCAATCGACTGGTTGATAGTACCTTGTCCTATTATCTCCCTTGCGTAACAGTGTATGGCGATCACTTTAACTTGAAACACCGTTGCATATTTCCCTAGACTTATCAAGATACTGGCTTTTGACCTTGTCCCGTAAATCTCGGCTCTGACTCCTTGTTCTGTCTTGGAGCCGTCAATGTACTAGGCTCTTTATGCTGTTATGGAGGTCTTCCTTGTCTGGTATTACAGTCTGAAAGTTCTTATTGAAGTTATACCTTGGGACCATTACGTCCTTCCGTCCATGGGCATGCCTAGGATGGGATCTGCCCTAATCTTCGAGTATAACTTCTGGTACTCCGTCTCGTGTTGCGGGCTAATTGGCGTTTGGCCTTGCATTAACCTGTGCACCACTGACAGAGCTTCGCCTTGTATGAATATGTGTAATATTAAAACATAATATTTTTAGTCGCAAACTCCTCTATAAAATCCTCCAGAGAGAGAGCCAACAGCTCGAAACTGCAGACTGCAAGTGGTGTATGACGACTGGCATGAGAACTCCTTTAAGTAGGATCAATTTTTCGGCTGGTGTTTGTTGCAATCGAAGCATTAGCGTTTTGATGGTAATGTGTAATTATTACACTTAATGCGCCAGGCTTGTAACTTGAAATTCAGCGCTCGTCGAGACACATAGTACGGAGAGTAGCTGTTGGTTGCAGTCTGGTTACGTTCCTTAGAGTAAAGTAAGGATTTTATAGAGGAGTTTGCGACTAAAAATATTATCTTTTAATACTCTGCCCTCTAAAAGCACATTTGAAATATCTGTAATGGTGGCAAGTCCCAGGTGACCTGAAGATCTGAAATGCAGCCGTATGAGCAATTTTTACGGCCCCCGTGGCGCACAGGCAAGCAAGCAAGCCTTTATACGCCACCTAACGGCCTTATCGCTCCCGTCTGCACCGTCTTAGTCCACCATACGACTGATCCATAGGATCATGGGTCTCACTACCATGGTGTATAACCACAACCACAACAGTTACAAATTCGGTTAGATGCGTAATTGAAATTATTCCAATTGGTTCCAGAGATATAGGATAATACCCAAAATACCTCCTTTTCATTTTTTTTATCTAGTGCTGTTATTATAAAAAGCATTAAACATTTAAAAACTTTTTTATGCCTTAACTTTGCTACAACTTACCATATTCAAATTCTTATTACAATGTTTCTTTTCTACGGGGTAACCAACTATATTTTTTTACATACTGACCAGCGCGAGTTTACAATTTTAGTTTTTGTACAAACTATTATGTTACTAATCGATTTTTTTAAAAATAATATGGCTTTTTTTACTATCCGTCTTTCAATATAACCCGACTCTTACTTCTCCAGTTATCACATTTAAAAAAAATGAGGATGGGCGAAGAGACAGATTGTTCAAAACACAATGAAACAATATTTTTGTCTTTACCGTTTTAGAAAAGTATCAAGCAAATATACTCTCCTACAAAGATATTATTATAATAATCGTAACTCTATTAGATCAAAATTAAGATCCTTCCGATAAACAATATAACGACAGTATAGTAAACAATAATGACGACTATATTAAAAGAAAAAGTAGTTTGCTTAAGTGTAAACAGTCCAGTGATGCAAGAATATAATACTTGTTTTTAATATGTCGTAAGGTTTTATCTTGAATACGCTTCTCTTCTTTGAAGTCAAGGGCTTGAATGCATAAATGGCCTACAAAGTCCTTTGAGGTAGTCCGTGATACAATAATGACGCAATATTCCCAGTTATGGCCGAACGTAAAATCTAAAATTAGATGATAATGAGCTTCAGAAATTACTGCGCCGTCGAAAATATAATCCTTCAGTATTCTTGTTAATAAACAGTCTTATAGATTGCCCCGTGGCTCTCGAAAATATTTTCGATGTTTTATTAACCAGGTCTTATTCATCCCTTTTATATTTACCTAGACCTTGAGCAAATATTCTTTTGCTTTCTTTATTTTACATTAATTATTTAGAACATAATAATTTGTAAAGCATACAGCGGAGGATACTTCCTTTGTCCTTTTCATCTTGCACGATTGCGCAATAGTGCATCAGAAAATGTAAAAATGTGAATATTCGGTAATGAAAATTATATGACTGATTTGGCATTAAAATGAGGAATTGTTTGGTGTATAAACAAAGTTTAAATCGATTTGATTTTTAAAGTTATTGACGATAATTATCTGAATGAATTAATTAATTTTGAAACGACCCCGTAATGTCGTCCCGAAAGTCCTGTACGTAAAGTTGATATGATATGAGAATGTTCAGATAGGACCGCATTACATGAAATGGAAATAAATGTTGATGACTTAAAGAAAGTTATGTGAGTGAAATAAAATATTTTGACTGCGGGTATTGAAAGTGGTTTTGATGTATTTTAAGCTCATGTGGAGGCGGTTTTTCTTTAGGGCGTTAATTTGTAATAATTGTGCTGTAAAATAATTAATTTCGTTGATTGAATGTTTCCATTGATGAATTTGGGTTGCTTGGAAATTATCGTTGATTTATGAATTTTTTCAGATTTCTCCGTAGATAATTGTAGTGTATCGTAAAATTAACTCTCTGAATAACTTTTTTATTATAGTTTGACTGTGTTATGAAGATTAGTTGATTTTTTGGCAAATTTTGAGACTTCTGCAATTGTTTGTATGAAATATACTATAATAAACGTACGTCAATTGTTCCACCATATCAAAATACATGACTGTGAACAGGAACATGTTAATATTCCCGTATGGCTCAAAAGAAGTTGAAGAAATAGCATTTTTGGCAGTTTCTCGTAAATAATTCAAGATAGGATAACTTCTGGGATCTGGGACCTACGTCAATCAATCCAGCGTATCAAAATGCATAAAATTGAATACTAACATATCAATATTTCTATACTTTAAAAAGGAAAACGTGAAATAACACCATTTTCGCCACTTCCTGATAAATAATTCAAAATTGGAGCACTTCTGGAATGCGGGACCTATCCCAATCGATTATACAGAAAAAAATACATCGAAAATGATTATAAAATCTTTCGAACCTCTTAAGGACAGTGGGACCCCTCTTCAGCGTCTAGATTATATATCAGGTTAAGAGATTCGGTTTAGAACTGTTCATGTTCATAATTTCATAAGTCAAAGTAAATACATATCCTAGTCAGCATATTTCTACTGATGTAGAAAATGGTGTAACACTAGAATTTTATAAAACGATTTTAGGAAGATAGATAAATATTAATAAATATTAACGGACAAAAGAAATTATTGCCTAAAAACATTGCAAATAAACAAACCCAGTGAATTAATGCTTTTATTGTAAAGTTTTATATTATTGGATAACATTTCTACTTAATAAAATGAACTGAATCCCTTGAAACTTCGTACTCCACAAGAACGACATGTATTGTTATAAGTAGCTGGTACGATATATGGCCTTTCAAGTAAACAATATATTACAAGCGAATATTGCGTCGCAGTGGAAATTATGGGCCGTCTAATATATGATAATAACGGGAAACACAGGATGTGGTTTCGGAAACTTGACTGTTAAACGATTATTCCAACTATTACATGAAGGATGCACCCAGCTGGACGCATCGGAAGCAGTACTGCCCTGTACGTAGAATTACACCATATGAGATATACAGTTTCAGAATATTGAGTATAATATTTAATTATGCACTACTTTTTACTTCCTTGAATTTGTAATTAGTAGATTTTTCTTCATTTCTTAGGGTATAAAAGTTTAAGTTTCTATAATATTTTCTCCTGAAACGATTTTGACTAGACATTAAAATGTCATTTTAATAAAAACATTGAATGGATTCTGGAGTTGGCTCCTTGTGAAACATTATTCAATATTTTAGTTGCAAGGCAATTAAAGTATGATTTTTAAATGCCTCAAAAATTCTATGATAACTCTACACGTGTTTCGGCATTTTAGGTCTTTATAAAGAAGATAATGATCTTCTCACTCTTGATAAAAGCCTGAAATACTGAAACACGTGTAGAATTATAACACAAAAAATTGAAGCATTTCAAAAGCATACTTGGAAGCAATAAAATTGGAAGAAAGATTAACTAGAGATGAAATCAAGGAAGAAATAAGGTCAGAAAATCTAAAGCTGCTTGAAGAAATATATTATCAAAATAAAAAAATTGAAAGTTTAGAAGATAAGCTCAAGAAAGTGGAATCTAGGAGAAAGAACCAGACTTGGATATTGTGCAATTTATTATAAGTAAGCTTAAAGATCTGTTGGGAGTAGATATTACATTTTCGGACCTAAACAGTGTTTACCAATTAGAACATGTAAATGGAGCTCATATCAAAGTTCAATTTATAAGTTACCTAACAAAAAGTCTAATCATCAAAACCGTGATCAAAATATTCATTGCACATGATCTGAGTTTAGAGGACAGGCAAGATAATAAAATATACAAAAACACTCGAAGAAAGCTAGGTCAAATAACCAGATTGCAAAGATTAAAAGCAACAAATTAATTATCAATCACGATGTCTACACAGCAGATCAGCTGAAACATCTAGACTGTAAGATCTCTAGATCGTTGGCTCCAGTGGAAACACAGAGTGCCCCATCGGCCTTAGCATCATCCAATAAAGACCCAAATAACGAAGTATTTTTTACAAAACCGGTGAATGGCAAACATATAGCAATAGTTGAAATTGAAAACTCCAACCAATAGCCTGCAACAAAAAAGAAGAAAGTTGCTTAAGAACAATCTCCTTCATCTAACACCAGATTAGCGAGAAATGCTCATAACGAGGGCAAACATCCCAGATAATGATAATAATTTAACGTAATAGTTCAATTCTTTCAATTAATTTATATTTATGTTATGTTTGTCCATATATACTGTTAGTATTTATCTTTGGAAAGTAAATTGTATACATATTACATCTTAAAAAAAATATAAAAAAACAAAAGAGAATAAAACGTACTTAAATTAAATCAATATTAGTTTTGTAGTTATTTAATTTATTTTGTGTGAATTTGTTTATGAAGTTTATGTAAGATCCTTGTTCACAGGATTTGATGAACTCTCTAATATTGTTCAAAATATTTCATTTCAAATATTTGCGGTTACAGAAACTTGGTTAGATGAAAATAATATTGAATAAAAATAATACAAATTCCTGGTTATCACATTCTACGAAAGGATATATTGCAGAGAGATGGAGGTGTTGCTTTGTAAACAGGGTGTAACGCAATTTACTCGAAAAATTTTAACCATACATGCACCTTTAAATAAGAAGTCGATTTCTTAAAAAAAAAATTAATAAAAGTCCAACACAAAAAAGGAAGATACAAATTGTTAAAATTACAAATTAATGTAAATGTTAAAATAACGTATAATTTCTAAAAAAAAACTGTTACAAGTTCTGTCCATTGACACTCAAGCACACCTAAACACGTCTAATCCAATTTTGTCACACTGGCTGAAGTGTTCTCCCTTCCTGCTGGTCCCAAAGACTCAGATTATGGACAGTTATTGTGATACGTTCACGTAATACATCGATATTGTCAACATCGGTTTGGTAGACTTCATTTTTTAAATATCCCCACAAAAGGAAGTCAAGAGGATTTAGGTCCGGGAACCGCGGAGGCTAAGCTACAGGTCCACCCCGTCCGATTCAATGTATTCCATTTAATTGGGTCAAGTAACCTCGGACTACTAAACGATAATTTGGGGGCGCACCATCATGTAAAAACCGCATCCGAATTCGGACCTCCAAGGGCACATCTTTAAGAAGACCAGGAAGATAATTACGGAGAAATTGCAGATATTGCTGACTATCCATCTGATTTGGCAATACGAACGGACCGATTAGGCGTTCATCGATGTTCAAAGTGATTCCGAACTACTGGATGAAGATTCTCAATGGTCCAAACGTGCATATTATGTAGATTGGGGTTATACCATTACGCGTAAAAATAGCTTCATCAGTAACCAAGACATCGACAAATTTTCATTAATTTGTAACTTTACCAATTTACATCTTTTTCTGTATTGGACTTTTATTACTTTTTTTTTTCAAGAAACCGACTTCTTATTTAAAGGTGCATGAATAGTTAAAATTTTTCGAATAAGTTGCGTTACATCCTGTATATAAAATTGTTTGAATTATAAATTTAGTTAATATAGAAAACCCTATGAATGAAGAGGATGGGGAATTGGAGGAATTATGTATTAAATTTAATATGAGGGGTGAAACATATGAGTATGGCGTTGTCTACAGACCACAAAAAAAATGTGTCCAGTTCGCTTAATATTCTAGACAATACTTTGTCGTCTTTATTTACTCAAGTAGATGAGCTGATCTGTGTAGGTGACTTAAATATTAACAAATATAACGTAAACAGTTCTGATACGAAACATTTTTCTTCTCTTACTGAAGCTTATAATTCATTACAAATAGTAAAACTTACAAGGGTAACTAATATAAGTGAGACGCTAATTGACGTGGTTCTAGTTGGTACTAAAGATTTGGAAGGATATTTCGGTTGAAAATTTAAATTTTACCGATCATAAATTGGTACGTTCTGAATTCTGTTATGAGGTGGAAAAGCCAAAGCAATCTTTTATATAGTCTAAATTTATTCCTTCAAAATCGAATGTTTAGAAGCAAATTATATTATTTAGAGTAACTCGACCCCGCTGATTTCAAAAATTTCTGTTATCATCTCGACTTCAGGGTTGAACTACCCTAAAACCACCCCTAAATGTACATTTTTTAGATTTAACGAAAATATCTTCATAAGGAGCGAATTAACGGGAAAATGTCACGATAGTTGAAATGTAGCATAAAAAATGCTCTTTAAGATGATATATATAAAGATATAATTCCGTTAGTTGATTGGCGTGCAACAGGAGTCAAATAATGGACATATTTTGGGAAATTGACCATAGTCGGCCATATTTTTCCAGAAGATTATAACTTCGTATTCTCACAACTCTCCCACCGGCAACCAGTGCGTGTATAGAAATCGTTTCTTGCTCATGGAAAAGTAGTCTCTGTTCCAATGTCGCAAATCTAATTTAAGATATTCTAGCATGTGTGCATGTTCGTCTGGATGATCGAATTTAGATATGAGATAAATCAATTAAACGATTACTCGGATGAAGATGAAGTTGATTCATGGTTCTCAAGCCAGCCACATAATTTTTTTTATTAAACATTTAACATTTAAAATTAAAACTGTCTTATTATTTTTTATTTTTTCAATTTACATCTCTTTCTTGATCGCCATCTTGACCAATAAACCGAAATATTTGAAATCAGTGGGTTAAAATTGCCCTTAAAGTAAGTTGTAAAAAACTAACATGAGTTGTTTCTAGGAGTGACTTCAGAAGGCGTTCCTAAAAATCAAGTCAATACTACAACCCTATTACATTTATAACGTTACAAGTAACGAAAATTTGAATATATTTTACACATATGTGAAATAATATCGATCTGGATAACTAAGACCAACAATTTTGTTCATTTAAAAAAAAATCTCATTTGGTTAGTCCCATAGCACGCCAATAAGCTAACGGAATTACACCATTATTTATTATAGATGGCGCCTGCTTACTGTTTTACATATCGCTATCGTAAAGATACCGAGATGTACCAAATAGTCAAGGGATCCTCGTATCTTCGTCTTATGCCTACCTTGCACTGACGAGAGCCCACAGCTCGAAACTGCAGTCTGCAAGTGGTATGGGACGACTGGCATGAGAGCTCCTTTAAGTAAGATCAGTCTTCCGGCTGGTGTTTGTTGCAATCGAAGCATTAGCGTTTTGTTGGTAATATGCGATTATTACACTTAACGCGCCAGGCTTGTAACTTGTAATTCAGCGCTCTGCGAGGCACATAGCCCGGAGAGTAGCTGTTGGTTGCAGCCTGGTTACATTCCTTATAGTAAAATAAGGATTTTATAGAGGAGCTTGCGACTGTTAAATATTTCTGCCCTCTATAAGCACACTTGAACTAACTATATATATATATATATATATATATATATATATATATATATATATATATATATATATATATATATATATACGAGGGAGGACTGTGGCGCCGAAGATACAATTTTGAATTATACCAGACCTATAAAGACAAAGACATCATCACATTTATAAAAACACAAAGATTAAAATAGGCAAGACACCTAGCCAGAATGCCAGACAACGACGTTACAAAGCGACTTACTATGACTACTCCAGAAGGCAGCAGAGGCAGAGGTCGACCAAGTGCAAAATGGATGGACGGAGTCGAAGAAGACCTTGAAATCCTAAGAGTCAGAAGATGGAAGGAAGTCGCTAGGAACAAAACGGAATGGAGGCGAATCTTAGAGCAGGCCTAGATCCACCAAGGATTGTCGAGCCAAAGATGATGATGATACTTTGGGTCCATATCTCGGTTAAATTCGAAGATGGGCCAAATAGCCCTCTTCGTTTCAAAATGGCGGCGGTTCAAAATTAAAAAAATTAAATAAAAAATGTACATGTGGTACATCGTTGGATAGTGCTCATCTGGCCCTACAACTTTTGTCTATAATATTTTTTGCTAAAAAGCATTGAAAAAATTAAAAAACGACGGCGGTTCAGAGTCTTCAAATTCTCAAACTTTTATTTCGAATCAAATATGTACATGCGATGTACCGTTGGATAGTGCTCATCTAGACCTAGAACTTTTGTCTAAAACATTTTTTGCTAAAACACATAGAGAAACTTTAAAGAAAAAGCGTAATTTAATTATTTTTTGAAGACGTGCTAATAGCTCATAAATCGATGACAATAAATTGAAGTTAGGCAGTACTGTGGAACTTAACTATAATGTGAACATAAAACTTTTTTGTTTTAATGTGTAATCTTGATTCCTAAACTTTTAGTAAAAAACTTTTATGAATATTCATTTATTTTCCGGTGCCGCACTGGCATCGAAGTTTTAAAATCCGTATAAAAAGTAACTAAAAGAAAATACGCAGCTCTTAGTTCAAATGTGCTATATTTAGTCAAATTCTACCCAGAAGTCACCACGAGGTGGTGATTGCGTGTCGACTTCCACTCTCCCCCACACCCTTTGTTATATTAACTATTCAACCTGTGGGCCTATAATTTTTTTTAGTATTAAACTTTGGCATAACACCCAAGATAAAACCATCTCTAGCTTCAAATCCAGATACGACTGACGCGGCTTCCGTAACAATCTTGACGCACCTTTCTACTGCTTGGGTATGACAGGGAAAACATGGAAAATAAGTTGTTTGTCCAGTTTGTACCATTTATTTTACTTCTTCGTCAGATTAGACCGATAAGACAGGAAGTTCCGTCAGTTTACAACCATTAATTTATTAGATCCATATACTCAGGAGCTTCAAAGTTAAGGGAGAAACTTCAAATCTCCTACCACGTTTATTAGGCTTGGATCTTGCCGCAGTTATTCTCCTAATCCCAAGTTCTCTAATATATCTCCTGGAATCAGATATCATTGCCAAAAGTATATTTTCAGGATTGCCAAAAAAGGCTTTGAATGACCGGATCGATGACATCTTTGTGCTGTTTCTTGAAGTACCTGGAATATTTAATCGTTTCCCACAAATGAATAGATCCATCCTTGCAAGATGGTTTTACTTCAATTTTGAACTACATATAACTATAAACTTTAATAACATATTTGGTAAGAACCTCTAAATTAGTAGAAGGCGTTTCACAGGATACATGTAAACGCAACATTCTGTTAACCAATGAGAGTGAGCTATTTTCCTTGGGTTTCTTTTTGCTAAGTCTTGCGAAAATATATCGCTTGACAAATTTCGAACAAGTACTTTTGGTCCGTACTTCTTCAAAATTTACTTCTGGCAGCTGAGATTCAATTCTTTTATAATGTATAATTTCCATATCTTCGCATTTTTCAAGTTGTTCTCCTATTGGATGAGAAAAATAATTTAGGACCCGTAGTTTGCCTATCAATTTGCTGAAATAAATGCCTTAAAAGAAGCTCGTTTGCATGTAGTAAATTATTTATTGTAAGAGTCTTTTTAGTCTAGTTTACAATATTTTGATAACTCCAGATTTACATCCCGCATTGACGACGGTTCCGTTGCATCCAATAAGTTTCAAATTTGCAATATTAATATTATTATTTTAAAAATATACCAAAATTCCCTTACCTATATTATTAGTGAAATATGACCAATAAATTTTTGATCCTGGCTCTTGTACTAATGCCACATGTTCTTCCTTAACGATTTTTCGATATATTTGTTTTCCTTTGCTTCAGTTACCGTAGTGCTATATTTTCTGCCGTCAAAATATAGTGTAACCGGCCAATGAGGGCTGTGCAAAAAAATGCTTTACCTAGAGTGTTAGCTCAGGGTTTGGTGGTCCCCGCTGTATAGTCACCGGCCACAAAATTTTATTATAGTGTGCCTGCTACGAGCCCTGAGAGTTTACGGGAAGACAGACACACTGGCTAGCTGTTCCTGCGGGGGTCGTGGTTTGTTTTGAGGGTGATTTAGGGTAGAGGGTGGTAATAAAGAAAATCTACGAAGTAAAATACAAATAGGCAAATTTAGTACACTGTAAAATATCCAGATATGGGTGTACACATACATATATATAGGACGCAAGAGTACAAACAGTTAACTCATATTATACAAAAAAACCGCTAAATGATGGTTGACGCTAAAAATAAGGTTTGCCGCCGGTCGTGATCACGTCTGGCGTGCCATATAATTCTGGGCACTTATACGCATTAGCCTAGCGTAAATAATGAGTTTGTTAAACACCTAGAATTATAAAAAAAACTTCAAAACTATACTAAACGAAGAAATGCAAGGACTAAAATCGGTTGCGTAACCCAAATAATGATATCTAATATTTTAAAGCTCCACTGTTACAAATTGGCAAAAACAATAGGCCGATAGATCAATAACAATTCTGTACAAGGAAAAGAGTTTGTCCGCAAATGACGCAAGTGAATAGAATCGACTAATATAAAAAATATTCGACACTGACAACTACTTGTATAAGATGGAAATATTAAAAATGTTTCTCCGAATACGGAGTTCAGTATGAAAATATTAATTGTAGAACGATACGCTTACAGTTGGCTGCCGATTGGTGATATCCTAGGCGTGCTCCACCAATCTGGACCCCACTCTCACTGCAAAACGAGCCCTACTTCTTAGCTGCCCCTCGTAGATAGCCATAGCAAAATTGGTGGGCGATAAAGCTGATGACAGGGGTTGATTGTAAGAACTGATGACAAGAATCAATGCTAAAGCTGGTTTTAAAAAAGCCTTGGAGTTGTTTATCGGCTTAAAGTAGCCTTCTCGTCCTAAAAGAGAGGTATATAAATGACGTCGCAAAAACTTCAGCTGGAGGCGGCTCCGGGCGGCCCAAAGTAAGGAAGAAAAATCCAGCAAAACTGCTCCCGCGGCAAGAATAATAAAACAAGCACACCAAAGAAAATTCGTTCGTTCGTTGCCACTTAAAAAAAAACCTTTCCACAATAAATCCCCAAATTGGGTAAGCACAAAATAGCTGCAGAGGCAAAGGTCTCTTCCTTCTAGTTACGAATCGCCCAATCTGCTTACCCCTCTATCAGAAAAACGGGAGTCCCACAAAAACTCCAGGTATTCAAAAAAATTTATCAGCACTGTGCCGAACTCAACGTATTTCTATAGCCGTCGCTTCTCTGTAAATATCCGCTTGTTAAAATTAGATGACCAACTATACCTATGAAATCAAATAGTAATAGTATATTTCAATTATGTTGCGGTGCCATAAAATGGACTAAAATTAATTCATGTTGCTTCTCTTGCTGTTTCAAATTCTTCCTTTTCTTTGTCTTCTTAAAGTCATTCTGTTAATTATTATCAAAAATAAGGCCCATGTCTTCTAAAGTGGCATTTGCAACAATTGTTGCTGCTCTGTGTGCTTCTATTCTTTCAACTGCCAGAACCAATGCAGGTAGGTTAATTCTTTCACTCTTGGTTGAGGTAGATGGTCGATTGTCAAATTCAGCTTCGGTTGAACTACCGATTGCACCGATATCTTCCAGGATGTCATCTTTAGACCAAAATGCTATTTCGTTGTTTTAATATACCTCTTTCTTTCCTTGATAATTCCTTTTCCCTTCTTTCGGCATTGCGCGTCATTTTCTTTGTAGTATTTATATCTATTGATCCTATTACCATCAACTTTTATTCCTTTGGTCTTTGAGAATGTTACATTCTTGCTCTGATACACTAAAGACTTTGGTGCATTAATAATATCGATAAACATCCATATCCTGGCCGGGACTTGAACCCGGGATACTTTTTCCCAAGCCTAACGCGTAAACACTGAGCCACTGACCCGGCATTTGTATTTTTCAGTTTATGAGTGAAAAGATTTATGAGCGGTATAGAAAACAAAGCGCCGTGTTAGTCTTATTTAACTTTTGACACATGTCTGTATCATTTTGGCACTATTCACCTTTAGATTTCAGACACTAACATTTCCGTAATGCAATTTTGTTATATGCTATTTCAATTCTTTAATAGCGTCATTACTTGAGCGCACTTTGCATAACAAAAGATAATGAAATTTTGATTTATATTACAGCTCAATTTACAGACTCTAACGTCTATAAGAAATGTTAATTACCTTAAAAGATTATACTCATTTAACACATAAACTAAAAGTTATTAAGGCAAGTATATAAAATACTCGTCAAAAATGTCTTAATAATTTAGAAAACGCGCTAAATTGTTGTGAAAGTAATTATAAAACTTATTAAAAGTTTCCTTACTTTTACTTATTTAACGAAGAGTTAATAACAAAGTGTTTATATTGTAATAAGTATGTAAATAATCTTTTAGTGCAATTTACGGATAATGAATAAAGCCGTAATTAACAATTAAATTGGAAGTATTAATTTTCATATACAAAACTTAATAAATGTTTAAATTTTCTAAGGTATGAATTACTTTTCAATAATTTCAGTTATCTTTCAGAGTCTACTAGAGTCTACTGTACCGTTAAGTTTAGCTATAGGATCATTTGATGTGCTTCAAGTTCCATATTTTGCTTTTTATTTCATTTTCTCATATGTAAATCTTTGCAAAATCGTGTCCAAGCCTAGATTCAAAGTGATAACATATACTACTGTCTACAGTTTATATAGTCACAATATTTAGGCGTAATTATTGCATTGACTAGACGTTAAGGACTTAGTGTCTTATAAATATTATTTCTAAAAATAGATATATAAAACTAATAGGAATTAAAGCATGATTAATGGCTTACCAAATTAGGCAATTATTGAATTGAATTTTTGCTTTGCATATTTACATCTCTGTGATGGAGAAAGTATATTCGGTTAGGATTTATTATACTCTTAGCAGAAGGGTATATTTCGTTTATTTTTCTTATTTTCGTTTAGTCACTCAGTAAGTATAACAGATACTAGATATTTTAAGAAAAAAATATACCTTCATGAAGTCTGTGGGTCTACAGAAAGAAACCGCAAAGTACCTAAGAGATTTTCGTCAACTAGGCTGGAATCATCAAGAGGTGAATAAAACTACAAATTTTAGTGTTACACTGTAAAATTAGCTTATATTCGAAAAACTGCGATCATATGCAGAATGTCTGCCAAATCGACGTGCAAATTACCAGATTTTTCGAGGTCTCTCCCAGTCTTTTTCCTGATCCCCTGGTGTTGTAATGTCAAATAAATATGTTTTCGAAAATTTAAATTCACAAAAGTTGCATGTTAGATCAAAAAAACCAATATTAACCACTTTTATGTGTGATATTTATAAAACAAAAGGTAAAAAATATTATTACATGTGCATGAATTTTCACATTTTTTAAAAATTCTGGAAAAGTCAAATAATAGTATATTATACAGCGATGCTATAATGAATACTGTTATTCAAGAGTATGATTACAAGTACGAGCGGGTTAGAAAGAATACAATTAAATATATAGAAAATATGTAATTAGAAATAAGTTTCCTATTGTCTTTCCCTTTTGTTCATCCCATCCGAGGCCCAGTCAGTTTGTGAATAAAAATCGTCTATACGGATCCATAGACGTACTTGTATCACTGTCAATTCCCATTTATATCGAAAAAACATTGAAAGAAAAAGAAAAAAGAAAAGAAGCAAAAAAAACCAAAAAAACAATTAAAATAGAAAATGGAAAAAAAGGACAAAAGAAGAAAGAAAAGTAGAAAAAAGATATCAAATAAAAAAGTCTATATATCTATAGGTTAAGAGAATATACATGTCTGTCGACATGTTGAAATATACATGTCTGTCACTTGTTGTATAAATGGTATACATAATAACATTGAAATAAAATTTAATACAATAGTACCCAAGGAATAATCTAAACTAAGAAAAAAAAGGAAGTTTGGCGAATGGTCTTTGGAACCGTAGTCATTAACCCGAGGCACACACACACACACACACAAGTACGAGCGGGCGAAGCGAGTGAGTGTTGTAACCAACCTAGGGAATACATTATTCATTATAGCGAGTTGTATACTATACTTTATCTACGATTCATTTTTAGAAATAAAAATGATATATATTTTTTACTTTGCAGCAAAATGTTGCTACAATTGATAAATCGAACAGATGATGAAATGTTAACTTGATTAAACTACTATTTGCAAAAGTAATATTTTTATCAATTGTTATAGAGTTCGGGATGAATGCTTCAGTATTGTACACCTGTCTTGTGTGGTCAACTTATTTTTTAGAGATTGGTCGATGTATCCCCTTTGGCCACCTGTGTCGATTTCCAACCTACATGAAGGTTTAGGCCTGTCATGTCACCACCCCCGTCAATGTACAATGTAGCTGAAGATCTTCGATAATAGTGGCCTGTATATCTATCAGGATTTGGTAATTACAAATATATTGCTATTTGTATTCCTCTGATGGCAAATTTATTTTTAAATAATTCGTTGTATAGTGCATTTAGATTTTTGGTAATTAAAAAAAAAAAAGAAGAAGAATTTATTACTACATGAAATGGGCGAAGATTCATATACTTTTCACAATATTATAAAAATGATCGCTAATGGTAAATTTTCTTATAAGCTTTTGTTTTAGGTATAGTTATTAAGGGGCGAGCGTAGGTGCGTCTTTACTATGTACATACTTCGATATGCGATGTAAAGCAACGTCAGGCGCGGTTAGTAGTTGGATGGGTGATCGTTCCAACGAAGAGCGCGTCCTCGCCTCACACATCTTCCAGCGGCTTGTATATGCTTGTATGCACGGAAATTATACAATCTTAGGCGAAGGTTGTATAGGGGATATACCATCCCTCGGAGGGGATGTAAAGCCGTCGGTCCCTTGTCTATTAAATGTTAGGCAAGTAAAAGATCCCTACTCATCGTAAGAGGTTCGGCAAAATTCCTCGTTGGTGGTAGCTCGTCTACAGGCGTCGGTGTTAGGTCTCAGTAGCGGAAATAGGTCGACGTTAACTAAATGTATATAAAGGTATAGTTATTAATAATGTACTACCGAGATCTTTCATATCCTCTGTTTGCATTTCATAGAGTTCATTAGAGCGACAGTCACCTATAATTCCGATAATTAATATAACCTATAACAAAGATTAGAAATACTTGTAATTCACGATAATTAATACCTTATATAAAAGATAAACTTTATCAGGTGCTTCCGAGGTAAATTTATTAATTTCTACAGGGGTTAATGTTTCAGATTTCTTTGCTTGAAGCCTCCTGATTTTATTTTCAAAAAGAACGCAGTTTACTATATTTTTCGATATTCACGTTGTGCTTTAATATTAAGACACTTTTCAATGTTTAGGTCCACAATGAAGAAGATTTATGTTTTTCTCCTAATTAGATGAAATAGGTCAGTAATACGTTTTCAGAAAATTAAGTTCCTTTTTTTAAATACGCCAGTCCATGAAGCTTCTGTACTTTTGTCGTAAAAACATTTTGACTTTTCTGGCAGTAATATGGATGTTGTTGCTTCCACTTTTTGAAGAATATCTGGTGGTGTACAAGAAAATGCTTCTTCAATATCACTATCTACTACGTTTTTCACACTTTCCATCCTAAAATCGCACAATAAATGAACACGAACAGCTTTTTGATAATTATTTATTTATATTGCCATTTTCTTTTAAAATGGTTTCTATGGATGTTTTAATTTTCAAAGACATTATGATTTAAGTGCTGTTTTTGATTGTTCTACGAAAGAGAATAGTGATTTGTTATTCCCTCATCAGAGGCGAGTGAGAACAATATATGGCATTATATAGCAATGTACATATAATACATAACGAAAATTATAAATTTCGTACTGAAACGCCTCAGAATATTATATTTTTTAAAATAACTGGTTCAAAAATTTTGGAAGTCATCCACATTTAAGTTTCCTTGGGATAACTCCGGAACTTTTCAATTAAAGATATTTAGGAAAACGTGAAGTGTTTCAATACTAGAATCCGCATAATGACTTATTACCTAGAAGTGACAGAAATGATCTGCATTTATATTGTATAAGTATATCATTTATTTCTCTTTAAAACCTTAAGTGGTACAGTCGATCACTACGAAATTTTTTCTATAGCGTTGCAATATTCAAACAAGTTTGCATTTATTTCTATTGCGTTTGCTGTCCCAAAAACAAATTTGCTGTCTTCCTCCTGCCCCATTTTTGTATCCAAAATGAGAAATGTTGTTCCTAATTCTGAAAATTATATCATAACATTTACGACGATACTAATTATAATCGTTTTATTTAGACATGTGGTTTATTATTGTTATTTTTTTAGTTCTTTAGTTATAATATTGAATTGTATTGTCTATTTATATTACCTTTTTATTTTTATAGCTAATATCATTTTTTACCACATGTATTATTATCCTCTTCAAAACAAATCACCGAATCTACAAAATAAAAGAGTTATTGGAAAGAAGCCTCTGCGCCCGTGACGTTTACGCCAAAGGAATAGTCAGAGGTTATGTTTTGCAAATAATATAAATTGGAATAAACACAATAATAATGTATTTTGCTGACGTTTCGGAAAGTAATCTCTTTCCGTTTTCAAAGCCTTTTTTGGAAGAACTCTTATTTTGCTGTGTGTATCAAATACACAGCTTTAAGATTCTGTTTATGTTATTTCCATAGATACTTACTACTTACACAGAACATAGAACTGATGATATTTTCTTTTAGATAATGTTGAGTTTGTTAAGTTCTTCTTTTAACATTGATAGCCAGGTTGTACAAATATCTACAGAACAATTCGATACCCACTTATCTTCATTTAATAAGATTATTGCTGATTCTTTAATTTTTCTTTTTTTTGGTATCTGTATCTTTTGTTAAAATTTTTGCCGAGTCCCAGTTACGAAAAATATTTTAATCTGCAAAAAGGTACGCATTTACATAAATTTAGAAACTTAATAAGGGAAATACAGATTAGGCAATTACAAAATATAAATAATAATCCTTTAATTGACAGGACTGTCATTAATATGTTAAAAAGACTTTTGTCCATTTCAGACAGGCTTGTCCTATCAAAAGGTTTAAATTTTGCAATAAACCCGAAAACTGTTCCAAAATTTGATATAGTAGCGGCAATAGAAAAAACGGCTCAAAATTTACCAACAGATAATGGTAATGAATATCGCATACGGGCAAAAATTGCTTTAGAGAAGCAATACAAAATTAAAGATAATTTAACTCCAGAAGAAAAGTTATCGATAAATTCTTTAAAACGCGATGAAAGTATAAAAATATTGCCAGCAGACAAAGGTAGTCCAACAGTCATTATAGATAAAGATATATATAACACAAAAATCACGACTCTTGTAAATGAGGGACCCTACTCAAAACTAAACAAAGATCCAACAAAATCAATAGAGAGCAAAATTTACAGAACTTTGTTTAAATACAAACATGAATTTAATGATTTTGAACGAAGGAAACTTACACCACATCATAGTAAGCCTCCTCATTTTTATGGCTTACCAAAGGCACATAAACAAAATATTCCTTTAAGACCAATTGTTAGTTCTATTAATTCAGCATGTCATAATTTGACAAAATTTTTGATCCATTATCTGAAAATACCGATTCATATATTAAAAATAGTAAATATTTTATAGAAAAAGTTTATGAAAACGATATTCATGAATGACACCTGATGGTTAGTTTTGATGAGTTAGTCTTTTTACCAATGTTCCGGTAGATGAAATCTTAAAAATAGTTAAAGACAGGTTGCTAAATGATAATAATTTGGAAACTAGAACTAAATTAAGTGTAAATAGCATAATGGAACTCTTAACACTGTGTATAAAAACAACCTATTTTCAATTGGACAATGAGTTCTATCAGCAGGATTTTGATATGGCTATGGGGTCTGCATTATCACCAATTTTAAGCAACATATTTATGGAGAACTTTGAGAACACACATGTTCAAAATTGTATAAACAAACCGGTTGTCTGGTGGAGATATGTTGACGACATCTTTGCAATTTGGTCTCATGGTGTCGATTTACTAGATAGTTTTTTGGAAAATATAAATAGTAAGGAACCATCTATTAAATTCACATTAGAAGTAGAAAGTAGGAATGAACTACCGTTTTTAGATGTTTAATTAGAAGGGTAAATAATACAATTGAAACAAGCGTTTATAGAAAACCAACACATACTAATAGATATCTAAATTTTAACTCAAATCAGTCAATAAATGTTAAAAGGGGTGTTGTAAAATGTTTATACGATAGGGCCAAAATAATTTCATCTAATAATGAAATATTAAATAACGAGAAAAAATTTATCAAAGAGGTTCTAGTACAAAATCAATATCCTGAAGCCTTTGTTGATAGAGTTTTTATAAATGCTGAAAATAGGGACAATCAGGTACGACAAGAACCTGAACATCATTATACAGCAATAATTCCTTATGTATACGGACTATCGGAAAAGCTACGCCGTATAGTGACAAATTTGATGTTAGGACGATATTTCAAATGGGGAAAACTTTAAGATCTATTTTAACACAAACCAAACCGATAAACAGGGAGCAGAATTCAAAAAACTGTATTTACAATATCCTGTGCGAATGTGATAAATGTTATGTGGGTGAGTCATCCAGACCTTTCAGTGTGAGGTTGGATGAGCACAAGAATTACATTAGAAAGAATGAAATTCAGAAATCAAAGATTTGTGAACATGCTTAGGAAAACGAACATAGAATAAACTGGGACTCGACAAAAATTTTAACAACAGAAACATACCAAAAAAAGAAAAATTAAAGAATCAGCAATAATCTTATTAAATGAAGATAAGTGCGTAACGAATTGTTCTGTAGATATTTGTATAACCTGACTACTAATGTTAAAATAATAAAAATAATAATAAATATTTATTTTCCAATAGGACTGTTTTCACAGTATAGGAATGGTCAGAGATACATTCTAAAATCTTACAATACAACAATACAAAGTACAAAAATTTAAAATATAATTGTTAAAAAGTGTGACTATAACTATATCTAACAATATTATGTGACTAGGCTAAAATAATAACATCTTATATAAGAAACTCATTTATGGTGTAACAACATTTTTCAATAAGATATTTTTTTATTTTTTTTTTTTAATTTATGAGTACATAATATATCCTTGAAATTTTCTGGTAGATGATTAAAAAAATTTAGTTCCAGCATAAGAACATGATTTTTCAAATGCACCAGATTTAGGCTGATCAAGCCTGATCATGTTACCATGACGCGTATTATAATTATGCAAATCACTATTTTGTTGGTAGGAGTTTAAATTAAATTTCATATGTAATAAGCAGCGATATATATAAATTGAGGGAAATGTCAAGATGTTATATTTTATGAAGAACGGCTTACATGAGTTTCTGGGTATTATGTCGAAAATTAATCTCATAATTCTTTTTTGAGCAATCAATATTCTCTCGGTGTTACTGGAGTTACCCCAAAATACTACATTGTACGATAGATGACAATAAATCAAGGCATAGTAAACATTTAATATACTCGGTGTATCAAGAGTATTTTTGAGCTGCAAGATCGCATAATAAGCACTATTTAATTTTTTACATATGTAGTCAGTGTGTGTGCTCCAGCTTAAATTTGAATCGATAAAGATACCTAAAAATTTAGTTACGGTGGTACATGTGAAAACTGAACCATCCACAATTATTTTATTTATATGGGGACTTTTCCTTTTGCTGGTAAACTCCATACAGACGGTTTTCTCGGTATTTAATATCAAAGCGTTGGTGTGACACCACGTGCTAAATTCCTCTATGATACGTTGTACACTTGTTGACAATTCATTTACCGTATCAGAAGCAACGGCTATAGACGCATCATCTGCGAATAGAACCTTGCACTTAGCACTTAGATGAGGTGGTAAATCATTAACGTATAATAGGAATATGAGAGGTCTCAGGACCGAACCCTGAGGTACACCCAAATCAAATTCATAAATATCTGATTTATTTTCATTTAATTTCACACGCATTTTTCGATGTTCCAGATATGATTTAATTAGCGATAAAATATTACCTCGAAGACCAAGTGCATAGAGTTTATCTAGGGTGAAGTCTAAGTTTAGGCTATCAAAAGCTCTGGTTAAATCAAAATATATACCTGCAACATACTTGTTATTGTCAAGATTTTTTTGTATGTATTCAATAAAATCAAAGGATGCTGTTTCAGTAGATTTACCTGATAAAAATCCATGTTGACAGTTTGATAATAAATTGAATTTTTTTAGATATAACATAATTCGACAAAATAATATAATAAGAAGAACTTAACAAACTCAACATTATCTAAAAGAAAATATCATCAGTTCTATGTTCTGTGTAAGTAGTAAGTATCTATGGAAATAACATAAACAGAATCTTAAAGCTGTGTATTTAACATACATAGCAAAATAAGAGTTCTTCCAAAAAAGGCCTTGAAAATGGAAAGAGATTATTTTCCGAAACGTCAGCAAAATACATTATTATTGTGTATATTCCAATTTATATTATTTGCAAAACATAACCTCTGACTATTCCTTTGGCGTAAACGTCACGGGCGCAGAGGCTTTTTTCCAATAATTCTATTATTTTGTAGATTCGGTGATTTGTTTTGAAGAGGATAATAATACATGTGGTAGAAAATCCAAATAATAGGAAAGAATATTCGTAGAATGCCACAAATAACTTTCAGATAATATCATTTTTTCTTGTTCTCATATACAGTGTTAGTTTTTTGTTTGTAATATTCCTTCTTTAAACCTGAACTTCTGTCAGGGTAACTGTAACCAAACAAATAAAAGTAGAACACATATATTAATTCTATTGATATTGAACATCCTGTAAATTGTTACACTAGTAATAATTAGATTATTGCCGTCATTTATTATTAACCCATAAATCATTATCTTAGAATAACGAGGCATGTGACAACCATCCATAATATGTTTATTTCTATTATCTTGCCGTATAGAATGAAATACACAGCAGCTTTATGATAGGGCATTACATCATGCTAATGTTTATTTAACAAAGGTAAGTCAGTATATAATAGCAGACAAAAAAGTTCATTATCCATTAGAGAAAAAAAAGCACAGAAATTCGTTACGGACATGGATATGTGTTAAAAGGGGATCCAGTATTTGATCGTTTGTAGTGTTTGCCTAGTATACGGTTCAAGATTGCCCACCCAGGGAAATAACGAATTCTCATGACATTTGGTACAAATTCTACTTGATGCCACATTCAATACGCAAATCGAATTCTAGATACTCGCAGTCTTAACGTGGACATATACGTATTAAATTATTTTAATAAAAAACCAATCATTTTAGGAAACAATACGGTGAATCAAATTTAGACAAAATCAGTAATAATTTATTCAGCTTAGGTACAGGTTAAAATAGGAAGGTAGTGGTTAACGTTTTTCTCTGTTTCCTCATGTAACGAATGATTGTTTAAACTGTGCTTTAACTATTTGTTCAACGTTTGTATCCCCTAATAATGACAAACAGGGATGCCCTTGAACAGCATTCATCAATGTTTATGTAAATATTGACTTGCCCACTGAAAAATATAAAATGCCACTGTGTTGCTGAATAGAGGGTTGTAACGATACATTAGTCATTGATTTGCTTTAAAAGATTTATATAGGATGGACCATTAATAATATGCCTTAGTTCAGGAGTAGATTCTTTGGGCCAAAATATGAGGGTATAACCAAATATGCTTTAGAAAAATGTTGCTGTGGAAAAAGTTACAGGGTGTCAAAGTTCAAATTATTTTTTCGTTTTCTTGCAATAACTTAATAGCCTCTTGACTGATCTTCGCCATTTTTTTTTTACTCTAAGAAAAAATAATTTATATATTACATCACGTTAGATCATAGAGGGCGCCGCAGGACCTGTATCTGATGATGAATTTTTTTATATTTTTTATTTGACGAAACGTTGTGGTACTTCTGACCAGAAAATCTGATGAGGGCGTCATTTCCACGTATAAAATGTACACTTGGTAGAACTTGATAACTCCAACCGTTTTCGAAGAAAGTGCCGTTAAACATTTCAATAATTCTTTGAAAAACAAATTCAAACAAAGTGTATTGAAAATAGTACAAAACTTTCACCGACTGACGATGCACTTCTTCAACATGTTTATTAAGCGGGTATTTGGATGACCGGCACACAAACACAGCAAGTGATTCCTGAAATAAGGTGGGAAAGCCAATCTTTACTGCTCACCACTTGTAATTTATTATAACTGCTGCGTCTTGAATTTCTATATTACTGTAACAAATGATATGAATATATTTTATTGTATTTTATTTAATATGTAGGCCACCCTAAGTTAGCTGTGTAGTGTACTAAGTTCAGTGACTTCAGAATAGGATAGACAAAGCATGTCCTATACATTAACACATGAGTTGTTGTGTTTCCCTACGATCTCATACATTCTATTATTAAAAAAGGATGGCGATAGTTTTTTTTATGTTTTGGAACTCGTTGCCAGTGGCGTATATGTTAAACATGGTGATTATTTCGTATAATTAAGGTAATTCTAAAGGAGAACGGAAACGTCGAATTTTTGCTTGATTTTTCGAGGATACCCTATTTTGGGGTCGTAGAATACGAATCTGAAATTAGTTTTGCGTGCATATGAACCATTTGTCAAAAAAAAATTTTTGAAAATTTTTCTTATAACGCATTTTTCATGCGCCTATTTATACACCAACAGCACTTATATATCGTCTGTTTCCTTATTAAGATCACACTATGGCCTTTATAGAACAATAAACCCTTCACTTATGGCAGAAAACTTATTTTCCTTTAATAAAAAAAATAGATAGTTTGTAACACATCATAAGACAGCTACTGAAAACTGTACAACTGTCAACCCGATGCGCATGCATTTACAAATTTGTGTCTAAAGTACCGACACTGACCAATATTATGTGGCAATTTTTCACATTTTCAATGTTAAATTAATATTCCTTTTGAAACCGGTATGGGTCATTCTATAGAACACCCCCTCTCTTTGCCGAAAAAAACAGAAATACTAAACGACGCGGATTTCGAAACGTCGACCGGCCGCAAACGTGTCTTGATTTATGTTTATAAATAATACTTAATAATTTAACGCCGTCTGCCCCAGATTTAATAAGGTGCTAAGTACTATTATATATCATTTGCCCTTCAAGACACGTTCGCGCCCGTCGACGGTTCGCAATCGGCGCGCGCGGATTTCGTAGCGTCGACGGGCGCGAACGTGTCTTGAAGGGCAAGGGATATATATGTTTATAAATAATACTTAACTCCGTCTGTCCCAGATTTAATAAGGTGCTGAATACTATTATATATCCCTTGCCCTTCAAGACAGGTTCGCGTCCATCGACACTTCGAAATCCCTTGCTAAGCGTCGACCGGTCGCGGAATGTGTTTGGAAAAATGACGTCGTATAACCAAACCCGTCGTGCCTTTAGACACCAAGCCTTAATATTGCACACATGCGCAAATAACGCATGCAAATATATGTAATCAAATGACAGATGGACGTTCATCTAATACAATTTCAGCGAATAAAATTTTGATTTTTATGCAAGAGAAAGTGAGTTTTCTGCCATAGCTGAAGGGTTTATTGTTCTGTAAAAGCCATAGTGGGATCTTAATAATGAAAAAGGCGATATACAAGTGCTGTTGGTGTATAAATAGGTGCATGAAAAAGTGCGTGTCATAAGAAAATTTTGTTCCAACCCGAGGTTACGCTTATGAGATAATTTCACCTACCTGTGAAAAGATCGATTAACTCCAATTTTAAAGAGACATCTACATACAACATAATATTTTGCCATTGTTTATTCACAATAACAAATTCTGTCTTCAAAGACACTACAAAACCACTGTAATTACAACGTTTAACTTAGGTTTATCACAAACACTTTAATGACGGCCAACGCTGCAACTGAATTGTAAACAAAACGAGTTGAGAGGGACTGCGTGTGCATATACCCACGTGCCTTTAGCCAATAGAATGCTGAGTAGCAGTATTTATTTTTAAAGCAATGTAAACAAATAAATGATACACAACAAACCAAGAGGATGCTTTGTGTATCCTATTCATTGACTTAGTTGGTTTAAAGCTGTAATTCAAAATTAACAGTATAATACATTGTGTTAAGTGATAGTGTGTCATATTTGTCGGCCATTTGGGCTTTTAGTGCTGTACATGAAAATTTTTTGAAATTCCAGAGGGCTCCTATGCTAACATTTATTAGTCTAGCCGACATACCCAATTTGGTTCTTTTATCCGCCAGGTAACGGTAATTTTGAAATACAGCTCCAAGTCACCTCACTATGTGTATATAAATAAATAGATTAGAAAAAGACACTTTCTTATGAAATTCTACACGTCATCATGATTCTATGATAATCGAATATGGTGACAAGTGGAATAGAACTGACCTAGTTCTTGTCATAATCATTATTTACATCGTCTTCTATGCTATAATATGTATACAAAATTTAATGTATGTATTTGTATTTATTCAAGAGTTCTGGCCACTTTCAGATGACGTAGATACATAAAATTTGGTACAGTTGCAGGTTCTAAATGCAGGAAACTTTCGAAAACTGTACAAATAATTCTCCTAACAACCTCTAATGCTAGAAAATTATAGAAGTCACCTAGAAACTTAAAATATGGCATATAGTTTGAAGGTTCGAATAAACAAAAAAAATAAAATTGGAAAACCCTCAACCCCCGAGGGGGTGAAAGTTGAAGTGGGGAAATAAGAAAAGTATGTATCTCATCCTCCGTAAAAAAAAGTCAACTTCCCAATGAGTTAAATATTACAAACTTAGCACACATAGTTACTGTTAATGATCCTAATGTGAAGGAAAGAAAAGGGTCATTCTTTACAAATAGTATTTTTGAAAGTCCCTGTGATTATTGTTTCTAAAAAACAAATATAAATAAAAGTTCTCTGATTTATTGTCAGAATAACAGACACTATTTAATGAAACAGTTAATGTGACCATAATACCGCATAGTTTATATATAAAAATATTCATTGAAATAGTGATAAAGAATTATATTTTTTTAATATTTCATGAATTATTATTTGTAATACCGTGTTGTCTATCGATAGTCCAAACATTGAAGATAAATGTACAAAAAGCATAACTGTAAAAAGTCTTAATTTGTACAAACGGCATGAAAAAAGTGGGTGTAGGTGATGATTTTCAAAAAAATACTCATAATTGCCATATCTAAAGGCGCAAGCGTCGAAGGAGCCGGCACTTTTTTGTGATGATTCAGCACTATAAACATAATAAAATAAATAACTAATCAGCTGGTTGGTAGTCATTTTGCATCTTTCGCAAATTTTGACCTATTAGTCCTGAGCTATCTCTCAACTTAACATTTACAATGTTGGCGGGAATTTTAATTGATTTAGTCATCTCCACGGTTATCTCCTCCGTTACCACAAGTGACCACGGAGGTGATTTTACTTAGCAGTTATGTTCTTAGTGAAATGAAAATAGTATTTTCACTTTCTTGTAATAACAAAATCGTTATTTTTCTGGATTTTTATTCATTTAAAAGTCAAACGCTTAGATGCGCTATAGGTGTATATATTCCTTTACAGTCTAAACATGGCTAAAGTTAACAACAAGAAATAACGAGAAAATGATAAATGAGAAACTTTAAAGCAAAAAATCAAAGAGGGTCCCATAAAATATGAAGAAGCTAAGAAAGGGAAAGATATTATGAAATGAAGAGGCAGCGAAAAATTAAATCCATTGCAGATATGAACCCACGTGAACAACGGGTAGTGAGAAAAGGAGGGAAAACGCTCCAAAGAATCTCGTGAGCGTAAAAAACAAGAAAACCAGATTCAACGTTACATTGAAGAAAATACTCCCCCCTCTACGTCTAACACTTTAGAAAATTATTGAGAAAAACCTCAGGAAACTTCCAGAAGTAGAAAATCAGTTGGAAGAAAGAAAATTCGCCGAGATAGATCTAAATTGTGGAGAACAATATATAAGTTAGAAAAAGAAGTTAAAAAAGCTACTAGAAAAGCAGAAAAATACAATAAGAAATTTTACGGGCAAATAAAATCAAATGAGAAGTCTAAAGAAAAGAAATTATTATTCTTCCAATACAAGAATAAAATCCCTGTTGACAGATCAAAATGTTACACAGATAGTTAAGCGGCAATTACTTTTTAACGAAGTTCTTATCAAGCAGCTGAAGGAAAATTTCAAGCAACAGAAAAGTCGAAAGGTCAGAGAAATTTTCATAGCAAACCTTAACGGACCAGTAGTTAAAAAGTATCGATACTTATCCGAAATAAGGTCCTTAACATCTTTTTGATTTCGCACTTCTCATAATGCAACGAAAACGCAGTAAAAAAATTTGCAGATTCGAAGAACTGTTACTAAATTTCATGAAAAGGATGATTCCAGCAGAATGATGCCTGGCAAGAAAGATACTGTTACTAAACATAGATGCAAAAAACAAAAGAGACTGCTCAATGATTCAGTGTTGAATCTCCATAGAAAGTTTTTGAACGAGTTTCCACACTATAAAATAAGTTATTATGCATTTTGTAAGATGAGACCTTTTTGGGTACTTGCCCCGTGTGTAATAATAATAATAATTATAATAATAATTTTTATTGGTGCTAATATACAACAAATATTTACACAAGTCAAATGTATAGGTATAAATGATCATAAGTAAATAAGCGGTGTACCTAAAGTATTATAAGTTAAAATAACACATATCATAATATTGTAAATGGACAAAGAACAACAATCAAGTACAAAAAATGTGCACAAATAAAATTAACATAGAACAAAGTGATTAAAATCAGCACATAAAAATTCATCAAATGAATAAAACGCTTTTCCGAGAAGAAAACGTTTCACAGTTTCTTTAAACTTTTTACCGTTCAATTGTTTAATTTGGGAGGATAATACATTATAAAATTTTATCCCATAATAGTTAATGCTATTCCTGGATTTTGTTAGTCGGAGAAAGTCTGGTAAAATTGAATTACCTTTCCTTGTGACATAATTATGTAATTGGCTGTGAGTTGCATATTTGAGACCAGAAACCACCCTAATTGCTCTTCTTTGTAGAGAGAAACCAGAACTGGCTGATGGCGCATGACCCCAGGCCAGAATTGCGTAAGTGATAGTGGTATGTATCAATCTATGATAAGCAGTTAAGATGGTTCTTTGTGAGACATTGTATGACAGGTTTCCTAGTAGATATATATATTTTTGAAATTTTGTTACAAACATAATTTGTTTGCGGTTCCCACGACAACTTTGTATCTAAGAAAACACCTAAGAATTTAGTTTCATTTCTGAATGTGGAGATCTCGTCACTTACGCTTCTTAGGCTAAATATTATCTTTTCAGTTTTAAACTGATTTAAACATAACTGATTTGCCAGGAACCATTTCTCAGCATTTGACTGCGGCGAATTTGCGTTATCTAATAATTCCATCATACAAGAAAACCATTTGAGATAGTGGTGTCGTCAGCAAATAGTGTAAAATGACTATCAATCATTGAACTGGGCAAGTCATTAATATATATTAGAAATAATATGGGGCCAATTATAGATCCTTGAGGAACGCCATATTTTATAGGTAACAAAGCTGATTTTTCACTTTTGTTGGTAACGAATTGGTAACGATTGCTTAGGTAGGAATTAATTAGATTTCTACTATTTTCATCAAATCCGTAGAACTTTAGTTTGTCTATAAGAATATCATGAGACACACAGTCAAAGGCCTTAGTGAGGTCCAAAAATTGCGAGTAAATGTATAATCCTTCTTCAAATCCGTTGGTAATGAAATTAATTAGGGAGAGGATAGCTAAATTGGTGGATTTATTGTTCCTGAAACCGAATTGGTGTTGATTGAAAAGATTGTTGAGCTCAAAATATTCCGTAATTTGTTTTTTTAGAACCATCTCAAAAATCTTTGCTAGAAAAGGAATTATTGATATCGGGCGGTAATTCGAAGGATCATCCTTGGAGTCTTTTTTATGTATGGGTACTACCTTGGCGACTTTTAGGTCGTCAGGAAAAACATTATTACGAATACATAGGTTAATCAAGTCAGTTAGAGGAAATAATATTAAATATTTTATTGTAAGATCAAGAAACACCTGTTTATGTATTATCCATGAAAACATGTCTATGGTAGTATCGAAATTGAAGAATATAAACATAATTGACAAGAATACCTCAGATAACGTTGCTACAACCTTGTGCTGTGAAACGGGACGCACTGAAAAGTGCTTTGAAAGAAATTGTGAGTCTTCTAAGAATAAAAAGATAAATGTACAAAATTTTGATAGAAGTGAAGAAACTTGAATCAAGAGAAATGTAAAGGTAACGATTAAGGGAAAAGAGAAGGATTGTAAGGAAATTGCAAAATAAAGAGTCAATTGCACCAAACGAGAACTTCTGTCAGTATTAGAGTTAACCTTTTATGCTACATATTAATAATATTAGTCATAAATACTCGGAAATACAATCAGTAAAAGAAAAATTAAAGAGCGACGAGATTTTAGTACACATGGATTTTTCCGAGAACTATGTGTGCAAGTATTCTCAAGAAGTACAGTCTTTTCATTTCGGAGGCTCCAAATCGCAAATTTCTCTACACACAGTGGTAGTGTACTATCTTACACCTGAATCTCAGACTAGTGCCAGCCTTAAAAAAAGTGCATTTTCTTTCCGATGGCCCATCAACACAATATAGGAACCGCAAAAATATTTTATTTAATAGAGAACTATCTTTCAACCAAATTGCATGTTGAACCAATCTACTGTCGTTATAGTGAGGCCGGACATAGTAAACGCGCGCCGGATGGAATAAGTGGGTTTTTTAAGAGAACAGCCGATGCTTTGGTGGCGAAAGGAAAAGATATTCAAAATTTCGAGGTCTTCGTCAAAGAAATAAAAGAGAATTGCCAAAAAATTCAAATTTCAATGATTTCCGAAAATGATAATCTTGGCGTTGACAATTTTCTACCTGAAAATTTAACTGTGTTTAAAGGGACTATGAAGATCCATGAGGTAACATGGTCAAGGGATAAACCAATTATAATACAATCTCGATGGTTAACATGCATGGAATGTGAATCATGGAAATAATGCTCTCATTACGGATTGGGACAAATAAATTTTGAAAAACCTGAAAGTATCCTCCTTTTTAAATTATGTTACATCCTTTTTTACAATTCACTTATAAATTTTTTGTCCAGTTTTCCTTAATTTTTCTTAGATCCGGAAATGTCTACGAGGCGATTGCGTTATAAAGACGTGTACATTCTTCTTCTGATGATAAGAATCAAACAAATAAACTCAATGAAAAGCCTGAAAACGTGTCAAATCACTTACAAGAACCACCTGAGCCAAAACTTCACGACTAGGTTATTGTGAAACTGAAAGAGAAAGATGAGAAAAGGTGACAGATTTATTTTCCCCGCACAAGACGATATTTCCACTGTTAATGACGAGGAAATTAAATTTATTTTGAAAAGTCCTAATGTTAAAAGAAACATATACAACTTTGACAGCAACTTAGAAATGTTTACTAATTTTAATTGAAATTTGGCATTCTGTATTTTCATGTTTTTCAATAAATAAATATTGAAGTCTTCTCTGTGGTCATTATTGTCACCTCCCTGATAGGTAAACTAGAAATTATTTTTTTTTAATCTAAAATAAATTTCATTGATTTTTGCTAGTATAATATATACCTTAAGTGTCTAAATTGAGAATTAAATATGGCATTAAATTGCAATATTATCAGAATTTGATTTTAGAAAATTTTAATATGAAATAGTTACAATTTGGGGAGAATGACCCAAAATCAAGATGCTGCCAATTTTACCACGTATTGTAAGAATTCAAGAAATAAATTTGGAAGCTGTCTTGCACATAATAGTATTAGGAGCTTTTCAAGATTATTTGCTATGAAAAATCTGGTTCGGCATTGAGAAAGATTGCTAACAACTTCAAATAAATAGAAAGATTAACCAAAATAAGTCTATAATCTTTTATTGCATCTTCGTCAATTTTATCCTCAAGACGATGAACAAACCGATGTAACGTCAAATCTGATTTTCTTTGGTGTAAACCAAAACCTCAAGGAATCTACAAGGAATGAAGAGAAGATGGAAAGGTGACCAACCGTTGACTAGGCCCTTATGTTTTCTTAAAATGTTTCTTAAAATGTTTTCTTAACCGCCTCTCAAGTTACCGAAGTAACCCCCTGGAAGATCTCAAGGATCTTGTGCTAGGCAAAGAGAGACGAGGCCCTACAGTTTAATGTGGACTCCGAACCACTCTTGGGGCAATTTTCTTAAATGAAAAATTGTTTCGCCTTGCGGGAATCGAACCCACTTCGCTAGGCAACTCAGTTTGCTAGCCAGTCGCTTTAACACACTGAGCTACCATTCCCGCTAATGGTATCTAAATAGGTATGTGATAATGGAACCTCACAGAAACCACATAAATGAACATAAATGAAGACGATTATGTATTTGTTAGAGAAGCGTTATTATTATCATAGGAACACATATAAATTAAATCACTGAACAATATCATCTATCACAAAATAAATATATTGGAAACTCTTCAAGAACAAGACGTAAAGCTACTATGATATGCCTGAGATATGAAAAAATAATTTTTTAAAGCTTTTTATACTATCTTTAGAAATACTTAATGATCCTATGTTAAGTAGTTCCAATCCACCAACGCTACGAAAATACACTTTTGAGCACCATGTCAAAAAATTCAGGCGATAGAACCATATGGTGTACAAATAAAATGATGCAATAAAATTTAGTTTACCAGATATTAAATAAGAAGAAAATAAATAATCTTCCCCTAAAAGTTGTACATTATATTTATTAAAATAATTCTTTCAAACCTTCCTAAAATTATTGATGTTAATATTCAATATTTTAGTGTGAAAAAATTCGAAGTGAAACTTTATTTAATATTAACTTGCTTTATACAAAAGCTTCTGTACACAGAAACGTCTTATTTGTTATATATTTCCGAGTAATATTAAATTCCAAAAGAATACAACGGTATATTGTAGAAGTAGAAATACTCTCGAATGCTTGCATGAAAATACTACCTAGAAGTAACATACAGATAAATATATTAAACACGCCACCGTGAGCCATGTTCGGCCAGACGCGGTGAGATGGCAGCAGTAGTGATGTGAACAGGAAACTCAATTTGAAAGCCGGGGAAACTCTGTAACTACGGTGGGTATCTGCACCTATCGATTATAGCGCAGAGACCAACACTTGCCAGTTTTAGGTTTCTTTAGTAAAATGAATGGTGAAAATTATTTACGTTCATAAAGATTTCATGTGAGAATTGTTTGTTTTCTGTACTATTAAAAATGTAGAAATTCTAAAGTGTGTCATTAAAAATGTAGAAAAGCTTTTGGAATTTCGTGACTCGAATACTTTATGAGCTTCTAAAGTATATTTAATGTACAAATATAGTCTACTTGTTTTACATTAGAGAAGTAGAAAATATTTAACAAATTATTTCTTATTATTACGCCATACTGACTAAATTTTCAATGTTCCTCGGCAGTGCTAGGCAGTCTTAATTAGAAATACGCGAAATTGTACCAAAATATTTAATACTTTGGTGTTTGAATACTTGGTGATCGTACTTGTACACATGTTTCTAGTTTTTCAAGAATGTTAATACATTCGTTGAAAATTAGTTTGTTAGAATAAAATATTCTTATAATGTAAGTACTTTTATGTGCGGTCTAATGCATATTTTATTACAGATTCTCAGCAATTCCTATCAAATAGGAAATGATAAACATATAAATGATACAAATTAATTAGTTAACGCACTTAATGGTATTTGTTATTTATAAGTAAGACCTGCCAAACTCTAAAAGCTATTGATAAATAAAGAGAAAAGAAATGTGAACCTGATTTTGCATTACAGAAATTACTTTGAAAAGCTTCATAACTTTACTCATACAAGATCTTAAATTCTGACATCGCGCGTCGCGTCGTAATGAAATATCTTCATCGTCTTGATTTCAATTTTGAACATTTAAAATCCTTATTAAACTATTGAGTTAAATTAAGTTTTCTGTGCAATTTTGATCCTTGATACTGTAAGTTTTATTTTCAATTTATATAGTATGATTTTATCCAATCTTGAGACTTGATGCAGAAATGGCGAGGGTTGGGATTTCCCTCTTGGTTTGCAACCTGAATGCTACTTGTGTGTATTCTAAATTTCAAGTTTCCAAGTCTGCTGGAAGCTCATCTTTTTAGAATTTCCTGGAATCATGAATATGCAGAAACCATTAAAAATTTTACATGAACAATGATGAGAGTACCTAATACCGATTGAATCGAATACAAATATTGCATTCGGTATCGTAATTTGTTCATTTTCACAACGACAAGGTGGAGTTAATTGGACGTCTAGGTGACATTTTGTTTCATAGGTTTTGGTAACTCTTTTGACTCGAATTTAGTTAAAACCAGAAAATGAACAATATCTATGAAATACAGAAGAAGCCGTTTTAGTGGCAGAGCAGATATGTTTTAGGCGAGCCTCATGGCTGGGAGAAAGATGCTTGCGCACACTTAGAGGTCACGTTGCAGACCAGACTACTTAAATGAAGATAATATGCAGAATACGAATAGCCTACGAGGTCACATAACTTTAATACCATTGAATAAATACAAATCATGTCGTTTATAACTTGATCCAACCATCTTAGAGATTGCCTTGAGAACTCAGTAGTCCAGCCGAAATCGAATATAACGAAATTTTTCAGAAAACCTGGGGGCAGTATTAGGTTTTGATATGCGATGTGCTGATGTGTTAAATGACAGCAAATTTTTATTCGAGGAAAGTTGGTTTAATACGCATATACAGGGTGTCCCAATAAGTATGTCAAAGTCCAATTTAGACCTTATTAGAAGACTTTGGAAAATTATTTTTTATGGAAGTGGTATAGTGTCAAAAGGCGCACATTTTAAAAATATTTTGAAATATACAGGGTGACTGGCTACAGCGGAGCATCTTCGAAGTCATTTTTTTAAATGGAACACCCTATATATTTTTAAATTTATAAATTCAACGTAAAATTACCTTTCCAACGACTTCCAGATTTATTGTTTTTGACGTGGCGTTGCAGAGGTATTGGGTAATGAATCTATGATTTTCAATTTTGTTTTTCCCTCCTTTCTTGTATACAGATATTACTTTAGAAAACTTCTAATAGATATTGAACTTTAACACACTATTGGGACACCCTGTTTGTATGTTTTTTTCAATAATTTTAGAAAAACCGAGAATATAAAAAAATTAAAAGGAAGAAAGTGCAATATACGTAATTAAATTTTCTATAAATTTGTATTGAAAAAAATGTGATTTTTCCGACCGCTATTCCGCAATAATGTTAGATACAAAAATTGTATTAAAATCGCTTAAATCTCGAAAACTACGCATTTTCTCAAAAAACGACACAAAGAATGCCTAGATCGACGTTTTCACTAAGAAAATAAAACAAAAACCAGTTCATCAGTTTTTTCTCAATCGCGTATTACCGCAAAACGTGTATTATATAAATTAAAAATCAATATCTCGAAAACTATGCACTTTATGAAAATATATCAAAAAACAAAAAGTGTATAAATCGGAGTTTTCTACATGGAAATATAATACGGATAAATTTTCCCCTTGCTTTGCGCAATTCCATAAAAGCGGGTAAAATTATATAAATCTGATTATATATAACACGAAAAATATGCATTTTTTCAAAAATTGACAAACTTGCTTAGATCTATGTTTTCTACATGAAACAATGCAAGAAACTGGAAAACCGCATGAAACATCCACGCGTTTTTCCTGAATCGCGGAAAGTCGGGCGCAAAATGTTTTTTTTTTGTGGAAAACGTCGATCTAAACACTTTTGTTCTTTGACATTTTTTGATGAAATACTTTTCAAGATATCATGAATTTTTAATTTAAGTATTACGCGTAAAGACGGAAAGCCGTGATTGCGGAAAATCCTATGAAAAATGACGAATTTTTATTCCATTATTGTGTTTTAAAATGTCGATTTGATTATTAATCGTTCTTTAGAAAAAATACGTAGTGTTTGTGATATAAGAGGTTTTTATACAATTTATTGCACATACAAATTCATTAATTTATTGCGGAAAAGCAGTTAGAAAAATGAGAATTTTTCCTAAAAAGTTTGTAGAAGATTTATTGCGAACACTTTTTTCCTTTCGATTTTTTTTTATAGAGTACACGGGTTGGGAGATGTTCCCGGTTTTCGGCTAAAATTATCGAAAAGTACATACATATTATATAGAGATTAAATCAACTTCCCCGATTAAAATTATGTTGCACTTAACTCTATGTAAAAAAGTTCTAAGTTCTGCTTCCAGGTTTTTCTCGGAAAAGGGCATTTCGGCTGGACTACAGAGCAACGTGAATAATTCCAAAATAAAGCGTTTTTACAGCACACTATAAATATCACAAACAAACAAATGGCTGGTGGATTACCAAAGTTGACATTAATTTAGTACTTTACATAAATAACAAAATCTGACTTCGGAAAAAAGAGGAAGTTCTCTGTTCAACCTGTATGTATGTATAAAAATATATTTATATTTTTTTGATGTCTGCGCATAATCGTGAATCGACTTGGACAATTCTTTCATTGTCTAAAAAATAAAGTCTTTCTGGTGGTCCCATTCAAATTTGCTCTAGATAACTTAAGAGGAAGCTACAATAATAAGACATGATGTATATTCTAATATTTGCAAGAAACGTTAATAATAAATACATTTATTGTAGAA
Organism: Leptura quadrifasciata; assembly: GCA_963675555.1. Classification (NCBI taxonomy): domain Eukaryota; kingdom Metazoa; phylum Arthropoda; class Insecta; order Coleoptera; family Cerambycidae; genus Leptura; species Leptura quadrifasciata. Next base: position 52,716,989 of record OY776675.1, read on the forward strand.
ACCACTTAGTAGGATAAAAAAAATATTTTCTTTGCAAAAAGCACTAAAAATTTTGAATTAGAATTTAACGCAGTTATGGATTTTAATGGCCCCATTTAATTAAAATTTTGATAGTTTCTGTCGTTACATATTAGTACTTTAATGTAAATCAACTTAAAAAGTAGACAATATATAAATAACGAATATTTTCGCTACGTTTCTAACCGGCGCAGTCGCCATTTATTTGAATTCAATTAAAACTCCTATAATGCACTAAAATAACAGAACATTACTTAAGAACGCTTTGAAAATTGGTAGAAATGTTAAAAATAGCATAAGAATTACTGAACCGAAAAGTTCCCACCCCTAAATAATGTGCTTCATCCTCTTGGACGTCGTTTCCACGCCCATTTTGAGGAATGGTGCAATTTTTTTTTAAATCCATATGCAAAATTATTCCTTGTAAAAATCTCCATCAAAAACGTCTGTATACTTCTTTCCTAAAATAAATAGTACTGTGCGAAATGAGTCGAAAGCATAAGGGTTATTAGTTCCGGTTAGCACAATAAATTTAAATTTTTAATATAATCTACTTTAAAGTGCAATGCCTAACGCTAAAGCATAATTTTAAGTAGAGTTTAGTAGCTAAACTCTACTTAAAATTATAATAAATGTACCGCTTCCACCCCCTCACCCCTATAAAATAACGTGATTTTTTAAGAAGCGATAATATTGTATGTTATACTTGTTTCCACGTCACCCCAGGGGTAAAGTACTTGGCGCGTTTTTATACACGGTGTCCCCTGTAGGCCTAATCCACTAATTATCAGAAGGCTACCTATGTTAATTAATCTTCGTCGTCCTCCACAGATTCCGTAGTAATGGTAAAACGTTGTGGAGCAACTTAAGCCAGCACTTCATCCATTGTACCTATTTTCGCACCCTAATTTTCATGAAGAAGAAATTAGTGTTAAAACAGATTCGGCAGCTGGTTCCTTTGTTGCCGTAATTGGGGTTAATATACTACCGATTTTTCTCCATCCTCAATCAGTAGCTTCCACATTGAGGTTGTATCGTTTGTGTGTAAATAATATCGTTTATTTACAGTTTTTTTTTAAAGTTGAGAATTGTAAATCTTGGCAACTGTAAATCATTTGCTGGTATTAACCTCTTTTCTTTTAAAAAATTAATGTCTTTGTCAAAGGGAGAAAGAGCAATAAGAAGAACTAGCAGGTCAATATCTTACTCTACCACGACAACTGAGTCGCACTTATAACACTTTTCGATAGTAGTTTGTAATACTAATAAATCGGCATTAGCCGCAGCAGCGAACTCCTCGGTTCCTTAATTCCTATTTATTTTCACTGTAATATTTTCTTATGTAACTAACGTAAGCATTGTTAAATGTCCCTTTCTTTGGCGATATTATGCGGCGAAGCGAGTATCCTCCATCAAACACATCACTATTTTCGAAAATATATATGATCTATGGAAGACGAAGAAATGATAATAAATCTTGGCTGTCGGTTTCAGATATTGTTATGCAAAATTTTTAATTGTTTTGATAAGTTTTTGAGACCTTGCATTAGCCAAATTTTACGTTTTCTTGTATTATTTACTCTTGCCTTTTTATATGGGAAACTTAAATTAATATAATATCTGTAAATCTTTCAAATACCAGACATATAAATATCATGCCAATCTTCCCTGGTAATATATGATAAAAATGTTTGATAATTACTTGTATTAAATAACCTTGTAGTGATGGAAGTAGGCAATTTTTGTAAAATGTTATTAAGTATCTGTGCAGCATGATCTGAAATACTCTCATAAAGTATCGAACAAAACACATTCTTGCTAAAATGTACACACATGTAGTCTATAGTTTTGCAGAATTTACAGTTATTCTAGTAGGTGCTCCTACTAAGTTGTGTGACAACATAGTATTAGCTATATCAGTTTTTTGTGGAGATTCCATTAAATAATCAATGTTTAAATCACCACATAAAATCACTTTCGCATTAGGTTTTTAACAGATGCGACGTAAAATGATATCTAGATCTATTAAAAATACATTAAAGTCACTTTCCGGTGATCTAAACAAAGTAAAAATATTGAATGTTTCATTATTTAATTTAATTTCAATGCCAGTAATCTCTAATATTTTTTCTTTACAAAACGATTTGATAAAACATTTTTTTTACATTTAAATTTAAATTTTCTTGTACAAAAACAGCAACACCACCATTTTTAAATTGCTTTCTACAAAATATTGAAGCTAACCTGTATCCATTCCATTTAAAAGGTTTAACTTCAGACACATTTAACCAGTGCTCACTAATAAAAACAATATCTACTTTATTTTCAAACAAGCATATCTCAAGTTGTTCTATCTTATTTCTGATACATTGAACATTTAAATGCAGAATTCTAAACTTACTAGTTGTAGTTTTACTATTTTTAATATCTAGTTGCTATTTGTCCGTAAAATTGTAACATATTTTTACCTCTCATTTTCCATTTTTTTTTTTGTAGTATAGTACATGATAAATCAAAAAATGAATGATGAACATCTAGGTCAGATTGTGATTTAGCATTTACATCAAAACAATTTACACATTTCATTACCTCACTAGTACAATCTTTTTTTGCACATTTTAGACACCGATCAACTTTCTCACTACATTGGCATTAAATCCGCCACATCGATAACATCTAAAAATGTTCACATATTCAAAAACACGACATCTTGAGCAATTCATGTAAATTTTTCCTTCATCCATTATCTTGAAATATATTTATATCGTTTTATATCGTTTAGATAGTCATTCTGATGGTCGAGAGGTAAGCGCACTGTTACTTACACACACAAACAGGTATACTCCTATAGAAACTTTCCATAGAGAGTATAACATCCCTTTAATTAGGGATTATATAATAGACACTGCACAAAAGTTCTTTAAATTTAAGATACATAAATCCCCGCTCACCACACATATGGTAGACATACGGGAACATCATAATATTGAACATACCCATAACTTCATACATGAAAATATTCCGATTTATTCGGATAGATAACATTAGATTTAAGACGTATAATTTTTTGGCAGGTACAGGCAGAACCATGATGATGTGACTTGTGTTTGAAACATATTTTATATATAAATTTTTAATATTAAATACTATTTGTTTTATTATTACCAACAATTTTCGTTTTATTTCTTGATTATTTTATTTTACCGATATAATCGTATTTTTATGTGTAAATAGATTATTTTTAAGTAGGTTTTTTTTCTTAGTAATAAGTTTCCTGTAAGTTAAACATATAATTGCATATATTAGAAAGAATTTCATTTAATTTTCATTTATTCTTAAACACTTTTGTATATTTTTTATTGATATTTAGTTTAATCTTTTTGGAGGACGTTTTCCATTTAATAATTTTAATACTATTTCTTTCATATTGGCATAAGATCGGCCCCCCGTCTCGTTTCTAAGTTAAATACTTACTGTAACGCGGCGGGTAATATCACTATGTTAACCATGATATAAATGAAGTATATGAAATAGTAACTTGATATGTACATATAAATGAATAAAGAGTTTTCAAATTGTAATTGTAAATTGCCTCTCACCAAATAGTTCCGGGTTTGATCCTCAGTCGTGGCAGTGGAAAATACTGTGAGAGGGATTTTTTCACTATACATGGATATTGGGTGTGTGTCCCTTGTCACTAAATGTGTAGCCCCCTCCCACACAAGGCTCTTCTAGAGCCTTCCGGAATAAAGGGGGTTGTCATTACCTGTAGTGTATTTATTCTGATTTTTCATGTTTCTAATTAATTCATCATTAGGTACTTAATTCCACATCAATATCTAAAATTTTTGCACATGGATATTTTAATTTCGGAGTATTTATATCATAATTTTCACTTAATTTTTCACTTGCAGCAATCCTTATTTTTTCACTTTCTTGCTTCGTATCTCATTTTATTAAAATGCCACCTTCTTGAATGTTTCTAATTTCTGAAATTCCAACTTTTAATGAGTAGGATCTAAATTTTCTTTAACAGATTCCTTAGTTTTGTTACATTCTTGTTTTGCTTTTGGTTTAATAACGACTATTCCCTTTGTAACATTTGCATAACTTTTCGAAGTAGTTTCACCTTCTTCGACCCGTGGTTTATTTTTGATAGCTTCATGCAGAACACTTATTTCATTTTATGTCTTTTTTTAAATTAGCCAAATCAGCATTTAGTTTATTGATAATGTCCACAAACGACAAACAACTAACACAAAACCATTTCAACTTGTTACATTCTTCAATTAATTTACAATATGAAGCTTTCATATCAGCACATCTTCCATAAAATATCTTTTTACATATTCCAGCGCATTCAATTGATGACTCACTTGGTTTTATTTTAGTTAAACAAACTGAACAGTCAGCCATGATATTAAGATTATCATGCTCACAGAGCTAAAACCAGTCCAGATAGTCCCTTATATACAGTTAGAGAATACAGCTCATACAAAATCTTATCAATATTTACTCTAGATAAGCCCAGCTAACCAAAGAGTGTTATTTATTTCATTGTGTTACTTATTTAATATATTATTTGTTCTTCCTAGTAATTAACTAGTATATTCAGATTATTAATATTTCAACTATTACATGTGAAAATTTCACAATTTTAGAGCTTGATTTAACCAAAATTTCACACACTTTTGCTACACACTACTACACACGAGCTATACGCTATACGATATAAATTGTTATTTAACTTAACTATATTAGTAATTTATAACTGATATCGATATTTGAATCAGTGCAAAAATGAACAAATAAGCGACACCAAACAACACTATTAATTGCCTTCAATATTGATGTTAGATAAAAGGTTCAATTAACCAAACAATACCGTATTGTTAGATTTTTAAAACTTCTTTCGGCCTCCACAATGACCCATATCGCGGTTCACCGACTGGTTCCGGGACGTGCACTGGCAAGGCCATACTTGTACTTTTTAATTGAAAATGAACATATTTCGAATTGAATTGGATAGCGTATCATTGTATTTCTTAATTTTCTTCGAATTTTTAAAGATAGCGCAAAAAAACTGATGGTCATATTTTCTCATTTAACCCTTTGTTGCAAAAAACCAATTGTTTTATTTACTTTTTAGTGATTTCTATGACAAATTCTCTCATTTATTATTTTTTATAAAGACGCAAACAACTGTATTCGCATTTACTGCTTCATATTATATTAATTCTATTTGGAGATTTTCTTTTCAGATACGTACAAACACAATCGACTAGGGCACTATTCGTCTCCAACAGAAATAGAACCAAATGTTAGCGAAACAAGTAAGTTCATATTTTATAGATCAGTTCTAGAAATTTGACTTGATTTTATTTATTTATTTTCATGTTCAGTAAATTTTAATGGTGTCGAAATGTATACAGTATGTTTCATTGAGGACGGTCCAGCTAGCGCAGGGTATTTGAAATCCTCAATACGCATTGTTTTAACCCCCATGTTAAACGAAAGTAAAATTTAGTTCAAATGTGCTTTTAGAGGGCGGAATATTAAAACATAATATTTTTAGTCGCAAACTCCTCTATAAAATCATTATTTTACTATTAGAAACGTAACCAGACTGCAACCAACAGCTACTCTCCGGGCTATGTGCCCCGCTGAACAGTGAATTACAAGTTACAATCCTGGCGCGTTAAGTGTAATAATTGCATGTTAATAACAGAACGCTAATGCTTCGATTGCAACAAACACTCCTCTTAAAGAAGCTCTCGTGCCAGTCGTCACACACCACTTGCAGACTGCAGTTTCGAGCTGTTGGCTTGTTGGTGTAGATTTAGTCAAATTCTGATTTTGCTCAGAAATTTCGTCATTCTGGTTTAACTATTATTTCTAGCGTCATGATTTTTCTCTTGATCATAGTCCAATAATAATGAACCTATCATCAAATTAACTGGACAAAAAAATATCTTCCTAAAATTTTGTTAAAATAAAAGTTATTGCTTAACTTTACAACACAAAAAAAAAATATATGAAAAATATTACCCAACTGAAAATCTCCACTAGTTTGTTGGCAATCAGTTCAATGAATTTCATTCAGCTAGTCCCATTAACACTTGCAGGCACAGATAGTAAGTTCGGTTAATGTTAAAAAGAGATAATATTCATTTTGCCACTTGACTTTAGCTTTATTAAAGGGCAACTCCTCCTTTATTTTCTTACCCATAGAATGAAGTAAAACAGCAATTAATAAGCATTTATTTATTTCATGACATCAGTTGTTCGAAATGGCGACTTCCAGCAACATTTATTATACGGTATCTTCTTAAGAGAATTCTCTTTATTTTTCTAATTTGTCATTCTCTTTCACCAATTTTTTTTGTAGTTCTTCTAAAGAATTATATTATCTGTGGTACATATCAATTCCTTGCAATAGTCTCAAATAAATAAAGTCAACTGGATTTAAGTCAGGAACATTGGAGGCCAGATTCCAAGGAAAACGTTGGTTCAGATGGTGTCTAACAACTATTACAGAGTAGCATGCGGTTCTGTTAATTTGAGGAAACATTCATTGTCTCGTTCTCAAAGTAATATCTTCTAATATGTCTCACCATTCAACCTCTAATTCAAATGAGTCCACCAGTTTTCTGGCCAAAGCTCCTGTCCACAGGTTAACACTAAAATGATGTTTGAAGCTATCACGATAATTTAGAGTTATCTACCAAGAGCACTAATTATGCATGTTAAGAATGTCATTGATGCTGAAATTAGTCTCACCAATTCAAATAATATACTTTTTAAATCGGGACCTGCAGCAATTCTTCACAAAATCAAAATTTAAAAATCAAACGAGAAGAAAGTGTCTGGAGAGATTATAAGAGTTCAAACGACATGACAAAATACAATACTTTTAAAACGTAAAAAAAAGAAATTGAGAAATCTCTCATCTCATTCCATTCCGGGTGCAATGAAGTATGATGATATTACGTCTTTAGACTGTTCATAATAGTCTGTTTTCTTAATTAAACAAAATTTTCTACCAGGATTTTTATTATAATATTATAGATTTATACTTTCAAAACTGTTATCTTTCTTGTTTAACCTCTCTCTAAACTCTGAAACTCTTTCTTAACGATGAAAATACCCTCAATATGTTCGGTATATATAAAAGTAAATAATAAATTACGGATCAATTACAATAATATGTAATTTTAGTAAATTGTTTGAACTAGTACTGCATAATTTAATATTTCTCCAAATAAAAAGCCAGTTTAGCATACACCAACATGACATCATTGCAGGTCGCTCGACATCTAACAACCTAATATGCATCACAGAATATCTGTCTAATGTAATCGATATTGGGGGACAGGCAGATGCTATTTACACAGATTTCTCAAAATCTTTCAACAGAACTGATCATAGTAGTCTACTTAACAAACTTGACTCCTTCGGTATTTCCATGCAACTTCTACATTAATAGACATCAATACGTTTCAGGGTTACAAGTCGGAAAGCTTTATTTCACACCCACTCAAAACGTTAAACTACCGTTCAGCACAATTACTTTATACTCGGTGTTAATTTGAAGAGGCAGCATGTTTTCAATAGATCTAGTAGTTATTTTGTTTCATCATCTTAATTGTTCCAATCATCTCTTAATTTTAGAACTCCTCGTTTTCCTATAAGAAATACTGTAAATATGAGAAATATAAATACAGTAAAAACTCTATATAACACGCTAGTTAGAGGTAAACTAGAATATGCGAATCTAGTTTGGTATTCCCACTACCAATTACAAATACATTCGACGTTTCTTAACGTACCTAAGTTTTATTGAAGATGATACTTATCCACCTATTGGAATAGATATTAACGTATTGCTTGACGAGCTCTCGTACACTAATTAGTTTTATAAATCGCAGGCAGCCACAACGCATAATCTTTTTATATAAAATCTTTTCGTCTGTTACACGTTGCACCAAAAATTTAAAATTTTCGATGTGAAATCATGGGGTTATCAGAATGAAATTTTCTTCTCCATCTTCTTCTTATCTTATTGTTTTTACTGGAATGTTGTAAATTTATGGAATATTTTTTGTTGTTACAAAATTTTAATAAAACCATTTTTTTTGTCAAACTAGATTTGATTGTAGTAAAAAATAGTTCTTAGGATGATTGACTCACTATTGGACTACGTTCATAAAGAAATTATAACAGTAAAGCTAACAGTTAAGCTAGAAGGAATTTTGTGGGCAAAACCGGAGTTCAGCTGAAAGTACGCGAAAACCTAAATAACTTCTAAACTAATTAATTTCTGTTGACGTACATAGGAGTCAAAACGATGCATATCGAGCTCCTGTATCGACATGCGCCGACTGGTCCGTCCTCAATTAAATACCCAGTATATCAGAAAAGCAAAATTAGAATATTATCCAACATACTTTTTTGCATTAAAAATTCCATTTAGCCTTGGTTATCCTTCATATTATTTTGATCGTATATTTTGTTTTAACAACACTAATGGTGTATCTACTTAAGTAAAATAAAACTTTCCTTTACAAAAATAAATTATTTACAGCCACAATACCTTCTACAAGCACACAAGCAGCTTTTTACGTGAGAATAAGGTTATGCTCACAAGGCAAGTGAATAATATATGGCTAGCCTAAAACCACTTTAATTAGTAAAATCCTTGTTTAGGAAGATCCTCCGTAATGTGCACATTTAGAACAAATGCATGAGTCAACTATAAAATGGACGAAGTTTTGTGTTCCACATTTAAATATTTGAAAGAATATTTAAAAATGAATAGAATAAAAAATGGAAAATTATATTTAAAATTTGTATAAATCTAACGCAGAATTTTATAGTAGTGTAGTGTATATCAAGTAACCAAAAGTTATTTTCATCAATATTAAATGGAACTGTGTAGTGACGCACGTGACGAAATTTAGTAGCATATTTTAACTCTCATACACGTGCAAATTCAACTTTAGTTTGCAAATTAGATATCGTTTAGTGCGAAAAATATTACAAATCAATACTGAGCATTATCAATTGGAAAAAATGTCATTAAGGCGCATTATTTCGCAGTGTACTAAAGCAATGCCCACAAACTTTCATTATTCCATTGCAGGCAGTAGACACGTCTCAAAGCACAGACGTAAAATATATTCTACAAAGGCAACTGAAGTACTCCTGAGGCTAAAATCAAAGGTCCGATATCTCCGGTTACATCTAAAAGTGTGATAAACTGATTTCTATGCCGATATCGTGAAATTGGCGACCTAATGGACCGACTAAAATATCCTACAAAGGGTACTCCAGATAGCGGATCCGAAACATCATTTTATTATTTATAAACAAGAAGAAATGGTGGTATCGAAAACAGCACGATACAGGAATTCTGTATCATAAAACTGAATCAAAACAAAACATATATTGTAGTGAGACCACGAAGTGACAAAAGAGGTGCAAATGTAAAAAAATTTCTTGAATATCAATACAATTTTCTAACATCTACAGTTATTCAAATCTTTCTTAAAGCATATTTATGTTTTAATCTAATATATTTTAACAATCGCAGAGTAGAATCATTTTAACAAAAATAAAGATGTTATAAAATACATATTGCGAAAAACGAAAATTTTCACTGTTTCCTATGAAAGAAAATAAACTCGTTGCCATCCACCAAGGCACAATGTGCGTTTCCAAAACGATTTAAAATAATATTCAATAACTTGCGACATACCACGTCTTCAATCGGAAAACATAAAATAACGCGTAAATTTTCTTATTTTGTTTTCATTAATTCCGTATTTTCTGTCTATGTTTATATATCACATACATATTAGTGGAGTAAAATAGACCCGGTAGAATACCAAAAAAATTGGCAGTTAGCGTACGTTCCCACTGTACGCTATGCGATGCTATACTGTGCTTTGCGGTGCGATTCGATGCGATATTACTATCGAAAGGCTTGCTATAAAGATGTGTTCACGGTGCTCGAGCATTCTACTTTGTTGCGATCGTTCATGAGTTATAAATATATTTTGCCCGAAAATTGTGCATTAAAATACATGTTTCTGAAAAACAAAGGTAGAGAAAGAAATATCTGGGTTCATAACATTTACGAAAACAGATCAAGATTCCGGAATTTCCACATTAAAGAGCTTCGAAAACATGATAAATCTAATACCTTAGATACTTTATCCCACAATTTGTTAGTAATATCTCTATTATTGTACAACTTTGACTGTTGATCCTGTAAACGATCCATCTTTACACGTCTGAAGGACTTTTATTTTCCAAAGTAGATATTAAACGTTCACAAAGAAGGGTTCAAATCGACTGTTTCAGACACAGAATAGTACAAAATCTATATTTACTGTTTCGTTTTTGCTTAACTGCTTCATTGATGGTACCAATTGGACGTCGTAACACTATAAGTCTAACACAGTCTAACACTTTCTTAAATTTAAACCAGAAAAAGAATTTTGAAAACACAAGAAAAAGACAATATAAAGTTCAAAATATATATATTAAGTCTTTTTTAAAAAATTATGTTTTACAAAAACGTTCAAGAAAAATGTATTGATAAACTATAGTCTGGCCCGTGTACAACACATAGTGAGGAACGGAACGACTCATAATGTACCAACTACCATCCAATGTTTAAAGATTCAGTAAAAAGTTCAATGTTTATAGTTTTTTGGTGGGCTTTTGCTTGCCTGTCTGTTTACGTATTATCAGTTCAATAATAATTTGGCTCGCTCCTTGGAGCTTAAAAATGCTTGAATCGCAATGATTTTAAATTATATTGTGGCAATCATATATTCATACGTTCAGGCAAGGCGGTCCCGTGCACATCTGAGTACATGGTAACTACACTTTTTTGACACCGAATCACTGAGGAACCGGTTTAGGGCAACTACCTTTAAAACCCATCATTTTCCCGTCAAAATCGACTGCTAGAAAATGGTAGGGCACCCTCGACGCTAAGGGCTATTTTCGCTAAAACTCTCGAAATACTTTGACTACAGACTGGATTAACTTGTCCTCATATTTAACACAACGCATGAGTTGCAGTGCATAACAACGTGGATTCGTAAAAAGCTTTTTATTTTCAAAATTAAAGTTGGTTTTCGTTATACTTTCTAAATTTTGGGGTAGGGGCAACATTACGTCCCCGTGCCGCGACATTTAGTATACTTTCTAAAATTACACACCTTAATGAGTTTCTGATATTTTTGCGTAAAAAATGCTCCGTAGAGCGAAAATGTGATTGAATGTATAAAAACCTCTTCCAACGGCATTTTTACGTGAAGCACGTTTTTTATGCGAAATCGGATTTTGTTACAGTTTAGAAAAGTTCATTGAGGGTTTTGGCGTGTTCTTTAACAATCCCACAGAGGAGTACGAGCTTGAATGGCTTCAATAATTTTTTCCACATCCATCGTCGTTGGTGGTGACACATACGCTGACAAATTTGAGCGACTTGGTGCGGTAAAATCAAACCCATTTGATTTTCAACCAAAAACAAATAAAAGCCGCTACTAATAACGCACCGGATCACTGTTTATAGCGCAGCATAGTATGGCATAGCGTACAGTGGGAACGTACGCTTAAGTTTTGTAGCACGAAATCAGTCAGGAAGTTATTTTTTCAATATGTCTTTTGCAAATTAACGTTTTTCCGTGTTATTACTTAAATATAGTCGATTTGCTAAAAAATATTAAATCGTTCGTAATAAAATTTTGTTTTTGTACGCAAGTAAAATATGCTTAACTTGGCTTAATTTTAAACTTAGTGTATATATGCTGATGGTAGGCCAGAATTATCACAACAAATTTTACCTCAAAATGTTAGACGGAGGACTTTACGTCATCAGATGTCATTACAAGACACATTTAAATCGATAACATAACACCGTTGGTTTACTTAAATTCCTATAGCCAGAATTGAGTATGCTTCCTGTATATATGTATTTTTTTTTAATTACGTGAATACGGAGACATTACTGACAACAAATTTTAACAATTACCGTTATCAAATATATTGTACTGGATGTATAATTAGATAAGATTTCAATGATGTATACATTCATTGTCCTCTTTTTATAAATAATGATTTAGAGAACATGTCAATATAAAGAAATTATTTGAAAAAATCACTAAAAAAATACACAATATACATACATATAACCTGATCGACTTTCGGGGCGAGCGTACGTGCCTCTTTACTTTGCACATATTTGGATATGCCTTGTAAAGCGGCATTAGGCGGATAATTAATAAATAAACCGAAATTATCAATAACGCCTCTCAAAGTTTGCAAATAACCATTTTATAACTTACAAATAATAGCTCTAAAAGACAAAGCCCCCAACTCCACTCTCGTCTAAATCACTACACGAATTCACATTAATACTATTTAACTTTTACCTCTATTAATTTCTATTTATCTCCTTCAAAGTCATATTCAGTTTTCAAGTCTCTTAAAATGTCTAATTTCGATAAACTCATAAACTTCTAAGAACTAAATGTAACTTTTTTTATCAAAACTTACTTCCTTTCAACAAATTGCAGACCAGATAACTATATGCTAAAGCTCTCGCGTAAACCCTCGTAAACTCTTAAAACACGCGCGCGAAACCCCGAAAGCTCCGATACACACATTCGCCCTTCATCGCGGTGTAGAGGCTTTCGTAAGAACATTACCGGATCTAGTTCAGACGCCAGTCCGACTCACAGTTAATCCTAAATAATTTAATAGCCCCTTCACGTAGGATAACGAGACTCGTACTTCAAAAGATGCCGCTTATTAGTACCCGTCTTTCTATATAATATTCCTTTTGAAAAATTCCATTTTCACCACGAAAACCCTTTCTAGTCGAAGTGACTCGACGGGGCACGGCAAACGCAAGGATCAACGTTTGGGCGAGACTACTGGAACCGGTGAAACGAAACACGTTTGAGAGTATATAAGGCCGAGAATTTTAAACACATGTATGTCAGTTCTACAGTGATTAGTTCGTATTATACATCTTCGAGTGTTAGTTTGGCAATTTAAAAAAATAAGTTAATTCACTAGTTGTTTTGGGAGCTGTTGTTCCTTCTACGACTTTCTATTTTCTGTTCCCACTATACACCAACTCTTCGTCGCGAGTAAATTTCCCTGTATCCGAGTATCACCAGGGTGCGTCCTTGCTAGAACAAATAAAAAGCACCTAGAGACCTCTTCGCCGTCGCATTATTTTTTAATATAATGGTTTTTTTCAGTTTCACTACAATTATTTATGTTATTTATTTCACTTATATTTTCACTTGTTCGTTTTATTCTCTATAGACATATTTATGAACACCGATAGTTGCCTTACTAAATATTTTGTCAGATACTTAATTTTCCTTAAAATTCTGTGCAAATTACCTTAAATAAATATTGTTCTGTTTCGTTTAAATTCAGTGTTATAATTTCAAGAAAAGCTGTATGCATGGTGAATCGTTCGGCCCGAACCGCTTTAAAAAATTTTTCCTAACCAGCCCTAAATTATTCACAAAGAAAACTGCGTCGTCGCATTACATCTTCCAGCAGCTTTATATCAGTATATGCACGGAAGTTATGCAATCTTAGGTGAATATTGTGTAAGGGATTCACCATCCTTCGAGGGGGATGTACAGCTCGTCGGTCCACTAAATGTTAGGCAAGTAAAAGATCCCTAGTCTTTGAAAGAGAAAAGGTTCGGCAACGTTCCTGGTTGGGGGCAACTCGTCTACAGGCGTCGGTGTTAGGCCTCAGTAGCAAAAACAGGCCAACGTTAATAATTGATTTTAAAAATGCCGGATCGCCACTAAAAAAGAATTTACTAAGTAAATTTTTACTATTGCTGATTGCAATTTTTCAAAATTGTAGTTCAGCTGGAAGTAGGTTTCCTTTTCCGAGTGTAATAGTTGACAATGAAATTATCATATTTAATTATTTAAATTCATATAAAAAAATGACACCTACATTAGGGTTTGAACCACAAATCACCAGGAACTCATCACAAAAAAAATAACACAAATTTATTAAAAATTTAAGTATACATGATACTCCGCGAGATTTGGCCCGAAGTCAGCCAAGTACTGGACGAGTCAGGCACGATTCGGTAAAAAAAACACATAAATAAAAGCCAAGTTACTTTCTACCAGAGCTGCAAATTTAAAAAATGATCAAAGCTGTTAAAACTTAATATCTAATGAAAGTAGGCGAAACATCAAACTAATTTGAATAGCTGATACAGGAAAAACTTTAACAAAAAACTCGCCCGAGAGAGAACAATTTATGTAACATTAGAAATACATATAAATTCCCCAAAGACCCACTTTGGGACCGACTATGCAACTATGTTGGTTATAGCAGGATCAGGCGAAGTAGGGCTAGTGATAAAATTTGAACAACAAATAACCTGAACCTCATTTGTCAGTTAAACAAATTAGAACAGATAATATTAACATATGCCAAAATGGTTAATAACAATTGAACTAATAACCAAAATATGGAAGACACGAACTAATAAATTTTGGTAGCCGATACGGGAAAAACCTAAACAAAAAACCCGTTCGAGGTAACTACCGTGAACTGCATGTCGGCTGCCTAAATCTATTGTTTTCTAATGTTTTGTTCCAAGAAAATATTGCAGATATTGATAAAGAGGACGAATTTAGAAAAATAAATAAAATTACGAAACACATAACATTAAAATGTATGAGATCTGGTGGCCATATTTTTGAGCTTAATCGATATTTGTCGCATGCGAAATACTAGGCACCCGACTCGTTTAAAAAATTTCGCTTATAATTCTGAGGTGGTATTTTCGAACATCATCCGAGATTTGTTTTTCGCACACGTAAAAATATCGTATGGTAAATGTGGCAATGCTGTTTTATGCAACGAAATGGACTTGAAACCCCTATAGAACACCAATGTCACTAATCAGCTGTTATTGTGTATAATTTGGCGACATTTTCAGGTTATGATATTGTACGCTTTTAGGTACTTTCGTCTTGAACAAACTGAACACAATCACTAAACAGCCAATTGAGTTGAGATATTTTTCAAATTATTGATTTCTATTGGTTACTTACTAATCACAATCACTTTGTTCAAGACGAACGAAAGCAGCTATAATAGAATACTAGATTGTGGGTTGATTGAATTACATAACCGAATATTATAATGCACGACCAATCAGTGGATAAGCGGGTGGGATATATTAATGCAGACCAGAAAAAGGAAATGGTGGATTTTCTTGTGGCTCACCTGAAATTGAAAAGTGGTAAGTTTACCTCAAACTTCACATTCAAAAATGGCCACGCCCTCTGGGCACAATTATTCTTGAAACTAATCACCCTTCCATGAGCAGTGGTCGACTGATCCGTCTGTCATTGGTTTTGGTCATCGCTTAAACTCTCAAATGGATTATAGGCATGGCATTGTCTTCCATAATCGTTTTCTGCCAAAACTTCTGCCTGTTCCAAGGCGTCGATGGCAACTAAATGTATTAAGTCATCTAACGTTGCCATTATTCATTTTTACTCACCAAAATTTTTTCAAATAACTCGACTTTAAAGTCCCTAAATAATAAAGAAAACACAACAAAAACCTAAACTTGAGCCATTTAGGTTATGTGGCACGAAATAAAACAAACCAAAACGATCACTTTCAATACATTCGTATACGAAATAGCTTTATCGTGCATTAAACTCCCAGCCGTTGCATCTCTCCCGAAATCAGTCACATGCGTAAAGTTTGCATACTAGTTCATAATGCTCGAAAATACGAAATGTATATTTTCATGTGACAATATCTTGTTTTCGTGCAAGACATCGCCTCGGCCAAGCTCGAAAATATGGCACCTGAATAGAGGGGGATAATTTAAGAGAAAGAAAGTGGGTGAAATTTTAGCTATAGTGGTTGCTGAAAATAGGTAGCTTCTGGTAAGGCAATGTGTGTGTTATTCTAAAGGAGGCATCATGCTGACTGATTTGTTTAATGTTCCTGGTTAGCGCGCTGTCACCCAGTTTAAATGCATAGAATTTTTGTGAAATTTCCTGGATGTAGTCCGCTATTGGAGTAATATCATGACAACGTACATAGAGGTCTCTGACGGAGGTGCATCTGTGAGAATTGGATATGAGGAGCATAAATTTATGTTCTAAAACTTTTAGTTTTTTATTGCCTTGACCGACGTGCTGCACCACGCCGGCGCCACTTATGTAATGCCCGGCCTGATCACCATTTATATTAACTTTCTGTTTTGTCTATCAAGTCTGCTGCAAGTAACCAGAGTACTCCTCATAAGGTAGTAAAGCCTTAACACATTGAGCCATATTTAATGGATAATTTAATGAGGACTTACTATAACATAGATAAAAAAGAAAATGCTTACCGAGAGTAGTTTGTTATATATGTAATTCAGGATATTGGATTTAGGCAGACCAACGGTTTTATATTAAGTCATTATTCGATTATTGATCAACACGTATCCCAGGATATTAATTATTTATTAAAACCTCTTTAATGAATTGTTTCTTATTGTGGAATACTTCATTGTTAGATATTATATAACGCCCATGTTAACACTTATTTATTGATTTGAGTTAAAACTCAAATATCTACTTGTTTGTGTTGATTTCTCATAGCCGCTTGTCTCAGTCTGATTTTGTGTTATTTAATTTAAAAAAAAAACTAGTAAATTAACCACATGAAGTCAAATGGCGAAAATGTTGCGAACATATCTCAACCAGTTCAAATGTACTTTTAGAGGGCGGAATATTAAAACATAATATTTTTAGTCGCAAACTCTTCTATAAAATTCTTATTTTACTATAAGGAACGCAACCAGATTGCAACCAACAGCTACTCTCCGGGATATGTGCCCCACCGAGCGCTGAATTACAAGCTACAGGAGTTATGGAGAGTAGCTGTTGGTTGCAGTCTGGTTACGTTCCTTATAGTAAAATAAGGATTTTATAGAGGAGTAAATATTATGTTTTAATATCTCAACCAGACAACTGGTTTGTGTATAATTTTGACCATCACTATTTTTAAAGTCTTCCATAAATATGGTGCTTGATATTAGTGATAAAAGAGACCACATTTACATTCCTAAAGTCAGGTGATAGAAATGGTTGCCGATTGAAAATAAGTTATTTTTATAGACGCCGATTTTAGAACTGTAACTTCCTTACGAAGCATTTGAAGACATGTCTTCATTAGAAGGTTTACGTTTGAAATTAACCATATAATCAAACACGTTATTAATTTTCTTAAACTACTTAGGAAACACTCTGTATATATTACTTTTTCCAGAAGCAGTTAAATCCATCTCATATTCTTTTACAGGAAAGGCAAACAAGGTGACGTAAGCTAAATACTACATGGGAAATTGATTAAAAAAAATTAAAAAATCAAACAACATCTATATATTTTAATATCTTGTATTTATTTTTCTGTTGGCTGTTGAAACGGAAAAGATAACACGGATTTGTTACAGTTTAAAAACAAATGTTTTCTGATTCTAAATGGAAAGTATTGTTTTTACTTGGTTTTTGAACACCTCAGTTTTATTTATTTTTTATTTATCTGCATATATTGCTAGTATTACTATTTGCTTTAAAAAAGATGCAGCCAGTGTTGTAACATAATGTATATTGAGAGATACGCATAGTAGGATTTGGGGTGAATTTCAATGGATTAAATTACATATTGAAATTGAGTAAATGTAAAAAAGGTATTATCTACTAGATGACAGTGTTATCTCAATTTTAATAAAAACTGAATTTAACCAACCGCTTTTGGAAATAGGTGGCTCATATTACTAATAAGTATGTAAATTTGTATTTTACACTAAACCATTGACGAACAGACC
Source organism: Leptura quadrifasciata (assembly GCA_963675555.1). Taxonomy (NCBI): domain Eukaryota; kingdom Metazoa; phylum Arthropoda; class Insecta; order Coleoptera; family Cerambycidae; genus Leptura; species Leptura quadrifasciata. The sequence goes on from OY776675.1 coordinate 52,734,924, forward strand.
GTAATTGAGTCACTCATACTCACTGTTGCTGCATCAAATATATACTAAACTCAACTGGTCATCATAATATGTAAGAAATATCGTAAAACAATACAAAACGTAAGATTAATACAAAACATCTAAAGTTGGACAATGAGTGAACATGAACTAATTTCACTAGAACGTGGCTAGGAAGCTGAAAGCATTTCGCATCACGGACATTTTATTGTTGCCTAGTTCCAAATAGATAATTTTACAACAATTGGTTTTGTTATCGTCGTAACTTTCCACACGAGAAGGACAAGCTTTCAAAGAGGAAAGGAGCCGGTAGTTTTTATAAAGATCATGTTTATAACATATTAAAAATGAAGCGCACATACAGTTATAAAATAAAACATAAAAGCCTCCATAATGATTGATGGTCGAGAGGTCTTGCAGATTATGAAATATGTATGGAGAGTTTGTTCTATTTAATAAAATGTAAACACTTACATATAAATTCTATTTTCCCATAAAACTTTTAAAGAATCATTTATTTTATTTTTCATTACATAAAGAATCGGTGTATTTTTAGTTTGTAAATAGTGATTATTTTAAGCAGGTTTTTACTTATTTAAGTTTCCTGTAAATATATTAGATAACACGCTATACTCTTTTAAAAACTTAATCTTTATCTTTCTCAAAACCCAATAGGGATTATAAAAATTAATTAACTTGAGCTTTATGAAAAGTTAGAATCATATATAATTTGAATTTGTATTTTTATATCTTTGGCAAAACATCGGCCCACCGAATCGTTTCGTTGCATAAGCAACTTGTAACGCGTCGGGGACGGATAACTATTGTAAACAATATATCATGATATAAATAAAATACAAAAAATGACATGTAATTATAAGTTGAATAAAGAGTTTTAAATGGAAATGGAAATGCCTTTCACCCAAAAGTTCCGGGTTCGATCCCCGGTCGTGGCAGTGGAAAATACAGTGAGAGGAATTTTTTTCACTATGCACGGATATTAGGTGTGTCCCCCTTATCTCTAAATGTATAGCCCCCTCCCAAGCAAGGCTTTTCTAGAGCCTTCCGGGATAAAGGAGGTCGTAATTACCTGTGGTGTTATTATTTATAAATCTAATTATTATTATTATTAGCCTTTACTCGAGTCCGAGCATAAAAAAATGTTACAGTCGATAGATTGTGTGTAATAAAAAACAAGTAAAAGGTGTAGTCTATTGTAATTCGCATTCATCTACGGTGCACACGACTATGGCTATAGAGGCCAATTCGGGAGAGCACATGTCGACCGCAGTCAGGACAAACATAGACCTGGTTAGGTCTTGGATTCGGCCTTCTTGCAGCAACATTTCCTTGATAGCTGGCAACAACCCCTGGCCATTCGGTTCTGTCCGCTGCAAGTTGTTCCCATTGCTCGTCTGCAATACCGCAGGATTTTAGATTTTCATGGAGAACGTCTTTGAACCTCTTTCGTTGACCGCCACGCCTTCTTCTACCGCTTAGCAATTCACCATAAAGTGTACATTTAGGAAGGCGGTTATCATGCATACGATGAACGTGACCTGCCCATCTTAGGCGTGCTCTTGAAATAAGCACCTCAATTGGAAGGCTCTTTGCTCTCCTAGAACACGAATACGACTCTAGGTTTAATATTTAAGGTCCACGATGGGTGTCATAAACACGGGGTGGATGGGTCGTTTATTATTTGGGGTCCACGACGGGCGTCGTGAACACGGATAAATCACTGGTTAACCCTCAAGGTCAGGAAGATAAAAGATTTGGGCTGGCTAGCTTGGTCTGAGACTACTAGAGTCCACTCGTGCACTTAATTTGTTTGAAAGTAGGTTGGGGTGGTATGTCCTTAAACGGAAGGATCCGGCCGATATGTGCACCCTGTATGAGAGCAGAGCGTAAATTTGCTTTTTTATTTCTTGGTGAGGGTCCAAAGCTTCACCCTGTATAAGCTTTCTTAGCTAAAATTCCCTTTCTGGGATTCTGGAGTAGGGCCTACTTGAGCACCCTGTATATTCGTTGGTTGAATAAACACACTTGGTTTAAAACGAATTTACAATATTTTATTTAGATGAAAACAGAGTTGTTGATTTGGTTTCGTAAAAATTAACAAATTTTCTTTTTTGTAACTTGTCGACACGTAGAATTTTGCCTTTAATCGTTGCGTGGTTCGTTATAATTTTAATCAGATCTTGTTATTTAATTTACTATAAGCTAATGTCGCGAAGACGGATTTTATTCACTTAAAACTAGGGCCGCGTAGGCGTTAAACAAAAATTAGCACTTGGCTTTTATTCACTAAAACTAAAACACCGATTTTTTACTAGGGGAGTCCTTGGAAGAGGCACGGGTACACTTTGGGTTTCGTTACTTAGCCGGAAAACACTACTTTGGGTTTAGGCTCTGTGGCGACCAAAGGGCAACGCGGGAAGTAAGAACTTAATCGTAGATACCGGAAACACAACTTGACGGAGCCTCGGCACGCTTCTCCTTTTATACAGAGCACGGGGCACGACGTAGCCGAGAGCTGGATGAAAGCTGGATGGGAAATTAAAACGGAACCGGCCATTCATTTGGGCGAGGATTGTGAAATATTGCGTAATGTTGTGCAATACTTTTTGAAATTTACGAATTTTGAAATAAAAGTTATATGACTGAATGGGCCGTGAAAAATGCAATTTATTAATATATGAATGTCATGGGAATCTATTTTTATTTTGGAATTATTGAATATAACTGTGAATATGACCGAGGTCTGGGAATTGTCCCGTAAGGTAGCGTTGATAGTTCGATTTTAACATTTATTTATAGCTGTATTTTAAGCGTTACGCTTGAGGCTGGGCGTGGTCACAATAATTTATTTAGGGTAACGGAGTGAAGTTGGCGACGGGTTGCCAGCATGAAAAGGGAAATAATAAATTTGACTTAAGTGTTTGAATGAAAGGAAAGTTAAATGTATAATAATAAAGCGAAGATAGGAACGAGTGACCAGCAACTCACGGGAACATGTAAACTGGTCTGGATGTAAAAAGATTAACTCATGGGCGGTTCGTAAAGATGATTTAAAGGGGTTTTGAGATAATATGGGGAAATTGAAGTTGACGTTGAAATTAGTATACGGGGGCTTGTAAAAAGAGTGACGAATGAAATTAAATTCGGATAAATAGAGATTGGGAGAGTAAATAGTTAATGTTTAAAGATGTTGAGGGGGCTGTATTTTTAAAGTGACTCTTTTGTAATATTTTGTTGATAAATAGATTGAATGAGGTGTTTTAGCTAAGCCGATGATAGAATTTGGATTATGGTGAATTATCGAATGTGTCTTAATTTTATTAGATTTCTTTATTGCTAAATGTAGTTTTTCAGTGTGCAGGGTGTCTTAGGGACTTTTTTTATGGTATTTGCCAGGTGGGCCTGGGCAAATGATTTATTTAACTAATTTTAGTAATTTTTTGGGCGGCCATATTGGCGGTAAGGGGAATATACTACAACATCCTGAGTACTTCCACGTTTGATATGTGATGGAATCAACGGATTTTCATCATACTTCTGAGGTGTCTTTGCTGGCAACGTTCTAATTCTTTCACATGACGACGGTAAGTGACCCAGCTTTCACATCCATATAGCAGTGTTGGAATGACAACTGCTCTGTAGACAGCCATTTTCGTTGACAATGCAAGGTCGTGGTTGTCAAATACTCTCTCTCTAAGTCCCCAGAGTGCTCTAGATGCAGCGTTAATTCTATTGCGAATCTCGCTGTCCATGTTTGCTTTGTCATTAACGACGTTGCCTAAGTAATTGAACTGATCCACCACTTCAAGAGAATTTCCGTTAAGTGTAATGTCTATTTGGTTCACTTGATGAGGAGTTGACATAATCTTAGTCTTTCCAATGTTGATTTTAAGTCCCAAGGAATCATAGCTCTGGGCATACACATCTAAAAGTTGTTGAAGCTCTTCCGGCGTAGAGGCTAAAAGTGCACAGTCATCCGCATACTGGAGATCACAAATGAATCGTGTGCGTGTCTTCGTGAAAGCTCTAAAGCGCCCTATATTAAAGAGACCGCCATCAGAACGGTATCTGAGACCTATTATTCCTCTGACTGTCAGTCATAAATCTAATGAACGTGTGTGACGTCCGCAAGGTGAGTTTTATATGAATTAACCCCTTTTATTTTCTTAATTATAGAGAAATTTAAATAAATGGCCAATGTTTGTATCCTTTTGTACTTTTTAAATATTTTCCTCAAATTGCGATCACTCATAAAGTCTAAAGATTACAAATAAATATGTTTTTTCAAACGTCACGAAACATCGTCAACGACACGTGAACATGCAGAGGACTCCCCTTTTATGTAAAATAAAAAGATTCGGCAGAGCTTGGGGCCTTAAAGCTTACACTGTTTTTAAAGATTATTTTAGACACTAAAATCCCGTTATTTTAAAATAAAAATGTAGTAACGCGATGTTTTTATAACGCTTGAAAAATTCACTTTTTTATTTGTTAAGATTACTTAACATTAACTCTTTTAGGTTTAGGCCTTGGAAGTGGAACAGGCACTGGATTTGATTATCGCGAGATACACCGAAGAAACTGACTTCAATTTTATGCGCTAGGGCAAAATTGTTATTAATTTTAAACTCTTTTTACAAGGTTTCGGCCTTGGAAGCAGCACGAGCACTGGATAGGGATGATCGCGAGACTCTGAAGAAACTGACTTGTCCGAGCTCATCGCGCTCAGCTTTTTTATACGCTTCGTCGGGGACCCGACGAGCAGAGAACCATTCCATGCGGGCGAGGATGACTCATCGATTGCGCAATATTGCACATTTCGCAATATTGCATAAAAAGCTAAAAAACGTGAAATTCGGGAATGAAAATTATATCACCATATCAATTCGGGTTTAGGAGTTGTGAGTTATTAACGATAATTTGTATAAAAATTGGAATGAACCCGTAAGTGGCCCGAAGGTTTGTGCATTGGAGAGTTGAAATGATATGAAAGTGTGCCGATATGCGCTCGGTAAGTGTCTGACGTGGACTCAATTTAATTTGATACGTAACTTATGATTTAAGAAGTGAGTTTTGATATTGATGGGGACGAGAGTAACGGTACTTTATTTGAGTAATTTGAAAGGGGCCTGATTGTATGTGGATAATTTGAATACGAAAATGAATGAACAGTGAAATTCGAATGAAAAATAATTTATAAGAAATTTGTTTGATCGAAGTTGAATATTATACAGGGTGAAAAGTAGCATTGAAATTTGTGAGTCAGCTAGCGAAAAAAACGAAATGGGGATAATTTTGTCGTCAACGAGAACAAGTGAAATGGAAAGGAAATTGAATAAATGACTAGCTGACGTTTCGGGGACGTGAACGAATGGCGTTTTGAAGTGCGACTAAAAACTTGAATGGAACGTTGAAATTGAGAGAAAAATGTTTTATAAAATTTGATAGAATTAAATAATCTTGCGGTTCGGGGTGTGTAAAGTCAATGTGATATGGAGCTATTATTTTGAGGCTTTTATTTGTAGCTCTTTTGCTGTAAAATGACTGATATGAATGTCTGAGCTGTGTTTGATAAATTTAGATTATTTATAAATTAACGAGACTATGTGAATTTTTCTAGATTTTTTCTTAAAGAATGATAGTGGTTTTTTGTTAATTTAAATGTCTTAAGAACTTTTTTATCGTAGTCGGTCAAGTTTAGAGAAAATAATTGATTTTTGACAATATTTGCGATTTGCCATTTTTTTAGACCCCCGTTTGGGGAATATGCTATAACACACTTCGCTGCAGTTAAAGTCTTTGAAGAAAAAATAACAGTATTCAAGTAATATATGATTTGCAAGAAACAACTATTCTTGCGATTCTGCAAGTACTTGAGAGCGGCGACCTTTCAGTCCTAGGTGGACTTAACCTACTGTTATAATATATGATTTGCAGGAAACAACTACTCAGCGGGCAAGTACCCCGACCTGCATTGAATTACACCTTACAAGTCATGAAAGAATGGTAACCAATATGTTTTGTCAATTCCCCGACCAGACATAGACCGGGTTCGAACTTATTAGTTCGTTCTCATCAGTATGCCATAGGTCATGGAACAGACAAGTGATAGTAGCTAACCTGCTAGTTTTATACAAACTATAGTAAATTGAGTAGTGGTGAGAGCTAAGTGAAACTTCTCAAATGGTCAATTGCTACTATACACCATAGATGTCTTCATGGGCGTATAGCGACTTGCGATTCTGCAAGTACCTGAGAGCGGCAAACTATCAGTCCTAGGTGGACTTAACATACTGTTATAATATATGATTTGCAGGAAACAACTACTCAGCGGGAAAATACCCCGACCTGCATTGAATTACACCTTACAAATCATTAAAGAATGGTAACCAATTACATTTGTCAATTCCCCGACCAGACAGACCGGTTTCGAACTTATTAGTTCTCATCAGTATGCTTATAGGTCATGGAACAGACAAATAATTGCGGCCAACCTGCTAATTTTATACAAACTATAGTAAATTGAGTAATGGTGAGAGGTAAGTGAAACCTCTCAAATGGTCAATTGCTGCTATACACCATAGATGTCTCCATGGGCGAAAAATTATAGATTAAAAAAAACTAAAACAACACGCTTTAATAGCAAACCGAACTAAACAGTAAAAAATTATGTTTAAAAATTATGATTAAAAAGCGTGAGGTGTTTGTTATCAATTGTTATAAATATTTTATTGGTAGCTATTGATAAAAGTAGAATTATAAAATATAGTAAAAAACAGCCCACGCTTTTTATCTTAATATTTAGACATTGTTTTTTACTTTTTAGTTTGGTTTGCTATTATAGCGTGTTTTTTTAGTTTTTTTAAACTATAAGTAATTATCATGATTACTAACGATATTGTGTAAATGTTACATGTGTAACGTCTGATCAACACTAATCATAAGCTATTGAATGAAATATTTTGGGTGTGAACTAAGGAAGAATCGACATAGTAAGGTGGGGTAAATGCAGTGGCGGCTCGTCGGGGAGGCAGGGGAGGCTGCAGAGTATGAACATTTGATCGATTTGTCAATTTCTATATATAGAATTTTATTAATAAACACTACACACAGTTGCAAGCCTCAAAAATTGTCCGTTTTTTTTTGACAGTTGATGGGTTCTAAGATGTTCCAATGTGACCAATCTAGTTATTTGCTTGATGAAATCTAATTGCTGTAGCAAACAATTGAAGCGTGGAATGATTTATATCATTAATGCAAATGATAAATTCAACGTTTTTAGTACGAGACTAAGTCACATATTAGAGAAATCATTTCCTCAAATGCGTATAAAAATTAATAATGGTGTAAACTGAAGGTATCATAAAAGTTGGTTAACTGACGAAATTATAAATCATCATAATAGTAATCATTTGAGACTATGTCCCCGGTTTTTTAACAATAAAGAGGGAAATCAATTAACAGATCTAGGTTGTGCTGCATAAGAATTTAACAAATTCTATATATACTGGTAGAAAATCTGTGAACTCAACTGAATTTTCAAGCACAACGGATATTAGCAAAACTAAAGAGATCATAAGGAAAGTTACAGTAAAAATTTTGAAGATTACGATGGCATTCCTTGCTCAGTTCACACCCTGTACATAGGTTCAAATAATTGCACCAAGAACTGTCATTAACCACAGATTTATTGACCACTAAATTACAATAATAAGTCCTTATACACATTAGTACACACTAACTACAAGTTCATTCTACTATAGTTAACTACTATAATTCACAACTTATTACTGTCCTTTTTTTATATGATCACTTACTAATCTAATATATAACTGGCCTCCGTGTTTGGGACCCACTCCTTATATATCCATGGCGAACGAACCTACACCTATTTCCAGACTATTTGGACACTTCTCGAATTTTCGTGTTAACCATTTTTGAACAATCTCGATTTTTCGGGTTCTGTGGTAATGGCCGTTCGCCAGTTATCCCAGAGATGCACCGTCTTACCGATATCTAAACTAGGCAAGCTTTTCTACCCTGCTACCGCGGATTAATTAAATCTCTCTTAGTTAGAGGGCGGCACATAACAATATTTTCTTAGATTTTACACGTGCCTTTGACATGATGGACCATAATATTGTATTAAAGATCTACAATTATGGTATTAGAGGACAAGCATTTAATTGTGTTCCTACCTGACAAATAGAACACAAAAGGTCGTTTTAAAATGCTAAACGACTCAGTGTCATTCTAACCTCCGGCCCTTACGAGCGGGGGGCGGTACATTGGGCCCTTTATTATTTTGATATTTATAAATGACGTTAATAAGGACCTGAACTCAGGACATATTTCATTGTTTGCGAAGACAGCAACAATCAGATCAAATAAAGACTTTAAATCTGTAAGTCAAAAAACTAGTAATTGTACCAAAGATATGGAAAACTACTGCCGTAATAATGGGTTGGTATTAAATACTACAAAATCAGAACTAATTTCATTGACAAAAAGAGACATTTGAGAGAAGTTTATTTGTTAGAACCTCAGATAAATCAGTAATCCAGAGCTCGGGCGTCAAATTTCTGGGAATAGAAATTGATTGTAACTTTTCGTGATTTCCTCAAATCGAGAATCTTAAAAAACTGGCTATGAGCTATTTTTCAATATTGTAAATGAAAAAGTTGAGAAACAAACGCATATTACTGGCATACTATTGTGTATACGTAAATTAACGTTATAGCATTATAACCTGTACTGGGTAATTCCAACTAGAATATTTGATGTCTATATATAACTTACTCTTGCTGAAAACTTTCCAACTGAACATTTTAACATGTATTTCTTTATACATTCTCACCTGCGTTATGTAAAAAAATGCTGAGTTTACACTAACCTCAGAAGCAACTAATTATAACCTAAGACGCGGAATCCATATAATATTACCTCGTCACAGACTTTCTCTATTGTCAAATAGCTTCTTTGTGCAGCTGCCAAATTACTTAATAATGTAACTTTCCGCATAAAAAATATTAAAAATGTAAATATGTTCAAGAAATTTGTAAAGCTATTATTAAAATATAGTTTTTATACTTTGGTTGGCAAATGGATATTCTTAGGCGTACTTCTCTCAGAAGACAGCTTGAACTCATGCTTTCAGCAGGGCTTACTTTTTATGAACTCGCCATTACCAGCTTGTTTATTCGGTTTATTACGAGAGCTTCAAATTAATTGAAATTGGTGTACTGACGTTATTGCAACCAAGCCACTACTGTGAAATGAAATTCCTTTAATTTCCGGAGATCTTACACGTACGAAAGAACACACAAATTAGTATTGATTACAATTAGGTATATTTTAAATATCACTCCAATAGTAAATTGTTTTCATTTTGCCGTAAATTATTCGATAAACCGCATTTGATTGCCGCTGTAAAGTGAAATTATGTGTTCATACCAATTCAGTTTTCAGAATCTCAAAACTATGTCGATAAACTCTCGCGATATTGATTTTTAATATTTATTGGATTTAATGAAGTAAATACCGGAGAAAATTTGTATGCAGAAATCTACCTACCTACCTGGATAAAAATTATACATACATGTATGATTATAGCCTTTTTCCTATAAAAACTACACAATAATAATTAACTATTCAATAAGCTTATATAAGATAAATAAGATAACAAACACTGTGTAACAGAAAAGTACAAATTAGCTTATCGAAATAGGTTGCATTGGAAATTAATCTGCAACAAGTCACAAAAATTCCGTTTACTGTACAACCTAAGACCCATTAAGGGCATATAACGAGTTGAATTTAATTAGAATAAATATAATAAAGAAAAGAATACTAACGACACAAAGCACACAGAAAACTTATAATAAAGTGCACACCTAATTAGAAAATAAATGCTAATTACTAAATATATTTTTATTTGATGGACTTAATGAGTTCTATTTACACACATGAAATAAGAAGAACTTATGATAATATTTATTATACATTAAAACTAATTTTTAACTAACTATTGCGCAAGAGACGTTTAAAATATTTTTTAGAGGAAAATTGCTTAATGCAATAATTTGCCGTAATAATGCCAAATTGATTTTACCACAGTAATTTTCATATTTCCCGTCAGATTAAACATTTTCATGAAAAATAACTTTCAAGTTAGTTTTACGTTATATGGTTTCTTGAGATACTGTGACGTGTTTTTCTCCACCTCAGCCGGTGACGAGGAGAAAAAGGGCCACTCTTTGACACTCGAACCCTAGAAACGAGTTTTCAGTTTAAGCTCGGGCGCCAGTCCTAGTTTAAGTGATAGGACACACTACCTACAAGCCGGATACGCGAGGCTGAGTATCTCAAGTGGAGAAGCGGTACTCCAGTGGGTCAAACAATAAAATTCAGAATTTTCCAATAATATCAGTATATTCAAGAAAATCTACCATGTACAAGTCTACGGATTTACTAATTGATTACCTCGACCAAACACTATAAGTTCTAAATACCAGGATGAGGGCAAGCGACGCAACGAAAAGGGTGGTACTATATGACTCAGATAACAGGGATAGCAAGCTCCAAAATTATAACATAAAAACGGTAAAGCGTTAGCACAAAATAAGCGATGACACAGGGTAAAGTTTTATAGAATACTTGCTAGAAAATCAGTTTACTTACTCCTCTAGGAACTTACTTCCTGTGATTACTTCGCCAAAATCCTGCTGCTTAGCGAAGATATATGATACCAACGAGACCTGGGTTCGCTTCTCGAAGTAGACACGTCTGCTGTCAGTAAGTCGCTCTGGTTGACTGCCAACACGGGACAAATTCAATTATTTCCTTCAAATACTTACAAGCGGGTGTAGGCGCCAGATGGATGCGCGGCTGACTGATGAAGTAACGAACTTCCGCCGCTCCGAATGAATATATGACAATAACGGTACCTTAATTCGAATCTCTGCTTTCGATGAGTCGTTCTAGCTGACTAGCGACACGGAATGAATTTAATTATTTCCTTCCAATACTTACAATTGGGGGATACGGCGGTAACAGATGCGCGATGGATCGATGTGACGTCAAATGGACTTAAAAAATATTTCGGAATATTTCGCGACTTAGTAAAAATAATTCAGTCATCTGGACTTGGAATATAGAATATTTTCTTAGCAGACAGAAAGTACGTCTATCGCATTAGGTGGCAGCTAACGAACTGACGGATATATTCAATTATTCCCTTTAGCGAAAGGATGACGTTGCACGGGTGACGTCAGATTGACTTAGAAAATATTTTCATTACCTTATTTTATTACTTACTACTTTAGGACGGCAGGCACTAACATCTAGCTCGTGACATTGTTGAATATGTACTAAAATATGTGCTGCTGGGTTCACACGGCTTTACAATTTCCTCTCGTCACTCTTCCTTTTTATACAAATTAATACAATTATTAATTTTTAAACTAACTCGCTTAGGGCGGTTCAATATATACAAAAATATATAAAAGAATAACTGTTGTAGAAGGTTTCAACAAAAATAAAATTATCCTATTCATATTTTGGTAATGAAAAACACTTCGTTACAATACATTCACCTGAGACCGATTTTTTATGAGACGCATCAGGTGCATATGCAGATTTGTGGTAGTATAGTTATAACTTTACCTTAGTTTGTTATTAATAAATATACTTATTTTTATGAATGTTAATAATAAAATGGATAAGATCAATTAGTTATTTATTAATAAGAAACCAAGATAAAATTGACACTGCCAGTAGCTCATTGACTCGGAAACGTTGGGAAGTGGGTAAGACAAATTTACCAGGTCTTATTGCACTAAGAACTTACGCTCAAATACGTAAGAGAAATGTTCTTGCATGTAGGCGCCAACCATTCTATACACAATGATGTTAATGAAACCAAGAATAGTAAAATGTCATCAAATCTAATCAAATAATGAAGTTAAAGAAAAGGAATTATTTTTTTGTTTACAGTGACATGAACATTCTTGAACTAACAACCTTGAAATTGTGAAGAAAACTCATTAAAAAAAATTAAAATCGATTTTATTAGAAACCGATCAAACTGGGTCTTTCTTTTTTTATGTCTGAAATAACAACCAAAAAAATATACATACACAGATATTACATAACACAAATAACTAGATCAGACTGCTGTTAGAAAAGATATTTATAAGTTATTTTACCTTTTCATTTATACCTTTGTTTTACCAAAATTCAACCTTAAAACTATATGAATTTGCCATATATAAATGTCTTACCTTTATAATTGCATTAACTACAAAACTTAAATAAACTATGCAACTGATAAAATTTTGTGGTCAGAAAACTCTGTACAATCGTGTATAATAAATATTGTAAATTTTAAATAAATGTGGATAATTTGAATTTTCACAGGTATATAAGTAAAGTGATTAAGGTGCATCTTTTTACATCTAAATAATTTAAATAGATATACTTGAAACATATTATTTAATACTGTACAATTGTATATTCTGTTGGTATATAAAAAAATTTAAATAACTTTTCGAATTTCAAATGTATCCAAAGAGAAGTGAAATTGCATATGTATAATTTTTATAAAGAAAAATTCTTGTCAAACGGTATGTACTCAAATAATTAAATATTACTCAATACCTTTAGAACGTTTAGTTATAATTTTATTTTACTGATGAGAAGATATTATAGAAAGGAGCGAGCGTGGGTACGTCTTTACTATGTACATACTTCGATATGCGATGTAAAGCAACGTAAGGCGCGGTTAGTAGTTGGATGGGTGACCGTTCCAACGAAGACCGCGTCGTCGCCTCACACATCTTCCAGCGGCTTATATATCAGTGTATGCGCGGAAGCTATACAACCTTAGGCGAGGGTTGTACAACGGATATACCATCCTTTGGAGGGGATGTAATGCCGTCGGTCTCTTGTCTATTAAATGTTAGGCAAGTAAAAAAACCCTACTCTTCTTAAGGGAAGAGGTTCAGCAAAATTCCTGGTCGGGGGTAGCTCGTCTACAGGCGTCGGTGTTAGGCCTCAGTAGCGGAAATAGGCCGACGTTAAATAAATGTATAAAAAAAAAGATATTATAGATATATATTTGTGTATGTTTCACTTAGCTGTTGAAGTTCCAAATCTTAGAAATCACTTACGAAAACCATTCCGGAGCATTGGGAAACTGTTCACCTTAAGAACAATAACTTTTCGCCACAAAACACGCATCATCAAAAATATAAAACCCATAAAACTTTTAGAAATACATTTGAACGAAAAACAGTTGGAAATTCTCGTGATTGACAAAATTTCTGGTGCCACCGTCTTCGAGTCTCTCTCAACAGCCAGTCCCTAAACCTCGTCGAGGACAGAAAATCACACGTGACCCCGGAAACTAGTCAACATACTCGTTGAATCACAAAGATATTATAATTTACTTAAACATCACATCAAAATCTCGTTTCAAAATGATATACATTATTATATTTAGTTTAGTAGTTATTAATAAAATTAATATGTTATTTAAGCCTAAGGCTTTTAACTTAAATATTCTTTATTACCTACACTTGACCGTATAAGTACATCAGAGTCGATTTAAGCGTGCGTAAATGTTAACAGAGGCAACCTTGAATATAGTAGGTGACCAATCATACATGGATTTTATTTTAAAAGAAATGCGGGTCAAATTATCTAGACAATTAGGTAAATTATATTTAGATAGCAATTCACATGCTACATAGTAATTATGACTCTAGCGCACTCTACCGAAAAAATATGTATGAGATTTTAAGAAAAATGGACAAATCGTCGAAGAAATATTTTTTTTATAAAAACTGAACATCTTCAGTCAAAAAACATACTTGAGTTCGGGGTTGACCATTTATCATCCATAAGTAAACGAAAGTGTTAATCAAATAAATATTTAACCTTCTAAGTACGAATGTCACGTATATAACGACATTTGAATTTTTGTCCGTACTGCCGAATGTCACCCAGAAACCCCTTATCGTTAATTGCACACACTTATTTTTTCAGCACTTCTGAGTGCCTTATGTCATACCGCTTCGACCGATCGTAGCATATCGCATGACCCAACGTTGGAACGCCAATGGTATAGGTAACAAAATTCCTTTTCCTATTAATTTTATACTGAGGCATAAAATTGACATTATGCTTCTAAATGAGACGAAACTTACCAGACGAGACAAGCTGCAAGTCCGAGAATATACGGTACACCGAAAAGATAGGGCCGACAATAACAGAGGCTGCGGGGTAGCCGTGCTCATAAAGACCGATATCGCACACACACACACCATTCTATACGAAACACAACCGTAGAGAATATGTGTGTGACGCTGGAGGGCGGCATAAGCATCACTGCAGCGTACAATAGGCCAGCGAACGGCTTTACAGCGGGTTGTCTGGAGAATTTGATGAACGCGGGCCCGCGCTGTCTGCTCATAGGCGATCTTAACGCTAGGCATCGCAACAACGCGAACGGCAAAACTCTGTTTGACTATGTAAATAGTCATAATATCATTCTGCAGTATCCGGACGATCCCACACATTTTTCGGACAACGGCACAACACCTACAACCCTTGACATAGTGGTCAACAAGGGCGTGAGGAACTCCACGGCCCCAGTGGCCTTGGAGGAACTCACATCCGATCATAACCCAATCGTCCTAGTTGAACAATATGTCAAGGGAAAACATCACACAAAACATCACATCTTATAGAGATGCCAACTGGTGCCTCTACAAAACACACATTAACACAAACTTAACACTAAATAACACAATCAATACACCCGCCCAACTGGAAAATGCAGTGGAGAAGTTTACAAGAGTGCTGCAGGATGCCAAGCAGACTGTTACCAGAACTATAACGATTAGTCCAAACAAGGACCGACTCGACGAAGCGGTCCTTCAAGACATACTAGAAAAGAACAGACTGAGACGGCTTTGACAGCGAAATCGCGATGTCAACGCTAAGGCCGAGATGATCAGACTGCAAAGGCAAATCAGAACCTCCATCAACACTGTAAGGAACCAGAAATGGGGGCACAAACTGGAAGCGCTAAATCCACAGGACAACTCGCCGTGGAAGCTGACGAGGCCCTGAAAAATACGCGGGAAGTTATACCCGCGCAGACACGCGCGAACGGACAGACGGCGATGACAAATCAAATATCTTCCGAGGAAAGGTATTGTGCAGTTAAACGTACATCGTTAACGCGATCCTACGGCTACAACACTGACCTGACTAGTGGAAGTGCGCCGTGGTCGTACCCATTCTTAAGCCAAATAAGAATGCGAAGTTCCCCGGTAGCTACAGGCCCATCTCGTTGCTGTCGACGATTTCCAAGTTGGTGGAGAAGGTCGTTCTAACCAGACTCAACACTACTCAGGAGGAACTTCACATCAACGATGAGTCCTAATTTGGCTTCAGGAAGGGTAGAAGCACGGTGCAACAAGTCATTAGGATAGTCAACGATGTCAAAGTGCAATACAACCTCGGGAAGAACACCACCATGGTGCTCCTCGATATTGAGAAGGTGTTGTTCTACACCATCTGGATCCCGGGGTTACTCTACAAACTACATGACTATAACTTCCCGACTTACTTCATTAAACTCATTGATTCGTTCTTGACGGGTAAATCCCTGCAGGTTCGATTGAATAACAAACCCTCAACACAACGAGACATTCACCAAAGTTGTACAACCTGTAAGTCTCTGATTTTCAGAGTTCCCCAACACGAAGCTGGCCAAGTATGCCGACGACACTGCTATGTACGCGCATTAACATAACGCCCAAGCAGCGAATATGCTGCTGAAGGCGCACATTGCCCATGCCACGGCATATTATGGCCGGTGGAAGATCCGGGTAAAGTCCGAGGCGATAGTCTTCACGCGCCGTTTTATTGAAAACAAAATCATAACACCAACTTCGATCCAGGGAAACGAAATTCCAACCAAAAGGTGTGTGAAGTACTTGGGGGTCAGACTGGACCAGCGGCTGACGTTTAACACGCATATAAATGAGACAGTACGGACGGTCCACTCCCTGTCCAAGAGTCTGTATCCGCTCATGGTCAGGGGTAACAGACTTAACCGACAAAATAAAAAATTGTTGGACACAATGATGGTCAGACCATCCATCACATACGCGGCGCCGGTGTAGTGCAGCACATCTGCCACGCCAATGAAAAAACTAAAAGTGCTCGAGCACAAATTTATGCGCCTCATATCAAATTTTGGAAGGTACACCTCGCTCAAAGACTTATATGCACTTTACCAAGACATAGCCCCAGTAGCGGATTACGTCCAGGAAATCTCTCAAAAATTCTATTCCTTCAAACTGGGCGATAGTCCGCTAACAAGAAACATAACACAAATTAGACAGCATAATGCCCCATTTCGGATTAAACACACCCTACCATACCAGACGTTACCGATCTTCCGGCAACCTTTGTAGCCAAACTTCAACAACTGTAACTTCCGCCTACCCTATCTACCTTTACTGATATTTCATACCTTTTGTATCTTTAAATCTTTCCTGTCCCCCTCCCCCTTATGTTTGTTTCTTTTTGCTCTGTTGGTTTATTTTCCTTTTGTGCAATTTTGTTTTCTAAATTCATTTCACATAAAAATTTTCACCAAACCAAAATTTCGTAAAACCAGCTAGCCACGCGCAGCCCAACATTGACATACCTCGCAGAAGGCACCTTGTACAAGTTGCGGTGCCTGCGTCAGAATCAAAATTTAATCAGTGACAGTGCGTGAGTTTTTAAAAGGTTTAGTTTTAAGTTTTATTAGATCTGTTTTCAGATATGTTTTAATTTTATAACCTAATTTAATCCATCTGCGATGGAAGGTGTTAAGGTTTAATTGTTTCTAATTGTCATTTAGCCGAACCAGTCCCATTCCGTCCAACCCTGCAATCTTCCATCGCGAACAACGCGGTGGTTGCACGGTAGGGTCCCGGGGTGGGTTCTGGGTAAATTTTAATTGTTAATAAAGTTGTATTGATTGATTGATCACATGACCTAACGTAGTATATAGACGACTCTTATTTGCTCATGTGGTAAATTTCTTGTGCCGACTTGCAGTATTGTATGAAATTCGTAGTTATTTGCGGTTGCCTGTCACATATGTATGTTCGATTATTGCTAAAAATTAAATAAATCGATGTCATGGATTCATGGATGCAGTTACTTAGAGAGTTTGTCTGAAACTAGATGTCGCTCATACACGACATAAGGTCTGCGGACGTGCATAAGACTTAAAAATTAATCTCGGCCGTGTGGTCCTGCAGTGAAAAAAAAATCCTTCCTTAGAGAGTTAATAATAATATCACCATTGATTTTTCTCTTTTTTTAAAATCGTGATAAAAAATATGTGTTCAGAGAAATCTGTTTCATAACACTGTAAACTGAATTATGTGTTAATTACACTTGATTACACTTGAGAACGGTCTATATGTACCTACTTAGCAGGGCCAATTGATTCTTTTCTACTTATTTATTTAAGAGAACAGTCGGGACCATTAAGAAAATTTATTGGACAGAGAAAGAACAGACAAATATTCGCCAAACGTATAATTGAGTACTTGTAAAGATAAATGGGAAATTAAATGATAATTAGTAACTAGTGTTTGTATCGAATTTCCCATAGATAATATATTACATATATCCTAAAATACATGGCTCAATATATACTAAATTATTTTATATAACTAAACTAGTGATGACCTAATATCAAATTACATTAATTAAACTTTATTATTAATACGAATAACATAATTATCACTAATTAATTTGAAAGGATTGATATCCAATTTGTTTAATAATTTATTTATTAAATTTCTATACTAGTATTATAGTTACATGTAACATATTAATATACGCTTATGAAGTGTACATCACGAATGAAAATATCACAAAAACTGAGGAAGTATTCAAAATCATACAAATGAAAGCCTGCTTAGTACATTGGGAAGCGAGATTTACGTCAAAAGAGTTCACCCAATTTTAAAATTTCACATTAACTTACTCTGTTCATGTTTTTGACATATCAAATTTAAGCTTATTAGAAATAAAACACACGTACTTTTTAATTTGGTTTCTGAACAGGCGACTTTCTACACAAAATAAATAAGTTAACAATTACCAGTAAATAAAATGCGTTTGGTAAAAACTAAATTTATTGATATTTTCTTAACTATTGTTCTTTATTTCGTTTCTGGTGTTTGAAATTTCGGCTATAATAAATTAATCGTCTGATTGAGTCATAAATTAATTAAGTCCGCGTCTGAAAACAATAGGGTCAGGTATTTACCGTCTATTCAATTTAGGAATCATACTCCATAATAATTATAAAGTGTGCTCTGTAACAGAGCATTATAATGAACTTCCTTAATAATTGTAGGAACAATTAATTTTACTTTCCATTACTTCATTAGCAAAATGATGTAATGTTTAAAAAAATTCTTTATTTTGTCTAATTTCACTTACTTAAATGTGGTTAATTATAACTGATTCCAGTAGGTAATAACATGCATATTTACATAATTATTGATATAGGATTGTAATAAATTTACTGCTAGCTGTAGATATTCGCTTATGCTCGTGGTGATGGTGATGATCGAAATCGAAATATCTCGACATAAATGTGAAGTTCCGCAAGGCTCTGTTCTAAATCCCTTCCCTTCTCTAAAATTAGCAGGGGTACATTGAAATGATAATAAGAAGAGTCATTATCATAATTCCATTCCGCAGATTTACTGCCCTCGAAGTTTTATAATAGCGGATCTAAAATGGATTGCCATATTAAAAGAATAATGTATTGACATAAGCATGTGGAAAAAAGATTCTTAAGGTAAGTAAGGCATGGATGAGTCACCCCGAAATCTTGTGGACATAATTCAATTCGCGGAAATTTTCCAAGAAAATAGCAATTTTTTAAAATTTGAAAAACGTAGACAAGTTTACTGGGCATTGTTTCAGACGAACAGCAGCTACCTTGCTTGCCAATACTGGAAGTGATATTCTTCAGTTAAAGAATTTGGGTGGTTGGAGCTCAGTTCAAAAGCTGAAGATTATGCGAAAAATTCTCTGGAGGGTTAATTAAAAATTGCGCAAATGTTGACTAGAATAATCCCCACATACAAGAATCATCATCCTTCTGGAATCTGGGCTGGGAGGGTGATCAATGAAAATTATTGAATCACAGCACTTAGGGCCACTTGTACTTCCTCTCTGTAGGTAGACCCTCGCCGAAGCCTCCAACTAACCTAATCTTGCGAAATAGGTGGGCGTTGCTATCTAAAGGCATTTCTCTTACATCAACCAAGTAGTTCAACGTTCTCCTAAAATGGATTATCTGATTGATGAGACGGCGGAATAGTCAGAGAGTACATGTTGAACCGTTTCATCTTCTTGTTCACAATCTCTACGGACAGGTATTTCGCTCAATCTCATATTATGTAGATGTTTCCTTAACGGATAATGTCCAGTCTGGATTCGCATTGTAAAACGTAGGTACCTTCTGAACATTGCCAGATAGTCCATTGTTGTACTCTTGTTGGGATATTTTAATAGTTCCCTAGTAAGCGGACAGCTGTTTGTTTCATCCCACAGCTTCTTGAATTCATTGTGGGTGTTCTCTTTAATTATTTGTGTCATCGCCGCGCCGTGATCGATAACAGACTAGCCAGGCCTGGTCCAAAGTTACTTAAATCTGCTGCCTTCTTGGCCAGTCTGTCAGTTACTTTGTTACTACTACACTGTGCGTGTCCTTTCACCCAGCATACCAGTATGTTAATCATGCTGGAGGCACACGCAAGTGCTTGATGACATTCCCATACAGCTCCTGTGGTAATTTTGTAACTTCTCAGGGCTAATAATGATTGTCTACAATCTGTGTAGATCCTGATTGTTTTACTCGTAGTTTGTCTACGGACAATCTCTTTTGCGGCAATGGTTATGCCCGCCAGTTCCGTCTGTACTACGCTGGCTCGCCCATCCATAGCCCATTTATATTGGATTTGCAAACTTCCACATTTTGCCCCATCCTTCTTTTTGATCCTTCTGTGAAGATGTTGACCACACCTTCGCCAGCAACCTCGTTCTCGCTATTCGTCTGTATTATGTAGGGTCTGTCAAAGATAAACTGGGGAGAAATGCCATCTGGGCACGCCCGCCTGTAGAAGAGGCGTCTTTCTGACAGTCTCATTCCGCAGGCGACTTCTGGCCTCTCCACAACCTACATTTGGTTATATGCCAACGGATTTGGCGTACCATTGTTGTCAGAGCCACTATTCCCAGATATATCTCTAGTGGTGGCAGACACAGCATTACCTCCATCTCGTTGACGTTATTCGCATAGCTCCGGTTATGCTTAGGCAGGCAACTCTCTGCACTTGGCTGAGCTTGACCTTAGCTGTAGTCTGTTTGCTCATACGTCACCAAATCACAGATCCATATGTTACTGTGCCGTCATAAGACCAATGATCATCCTTATTCATTTCTCCACTCAGCTCAATATTCCAGAGACACAACATGGTTTCAACATCATCGTTAGCAGTCATGGAAATTTCAACGTAACGATTAATTTAAATCCTATCGATTGTATCTTTTAAGTAGGGCAAATCAAAAATGGGTTTCCTATCTTAGTTTCTATGATATCGTGGGTTGTTTAGAGATTTTTTTTTGAAACTAAGAAAAATCTAGTTAGGTTACTCAGCTACTGCTTGTGCCCAAAAGAATATGAGACACAAAGTTCCGTACCAGAGGTCTTTGGATATTACGGCACACTAAGCATCAATATCTGCCAAGGTTCATATCATGGCCACCTAGACTTAATACAATAAATTGGCTATTAACTATCATTTTAAAGACAAAGGTCATGGTATGATACATGGTTGAGAAGAGAATTTATAGACGAATCAGTTAAGTAAAAAATATATACAGGGTACTTAAAATAACAAAGTTTGATTGACTTTCGCTTAAACCGGACGTTGAAGAAAATGTTTGATAGGCTCAAAACAAGGACAATTATGTTGGTAATAATATACAACTCTCACAAAATTCAAAATGTTAACTTCTTAAATAACAAAGCTACAGAATGTTACATGTCTTCTCTCTCACACAGTATACTATCATTTATGTTTCCTGCAAATAATAGAAAAGAGCCAGTAAGAAACATGGGTTGGAAAATGACTATTTTCCAGCCCGAAGAGTGATAAGAGTCATATTTTATTTTAATTGTCAAATGAATTTGAAATATCATATTTTGTAACTTTTGACATGCAAGACAATTTAATTATACCTTATGATTGTGAATAAAATAGTTTTTAAATGTCCAATAATGATTTAAACAGAATATTTTTATAGTTATATAGATATTGGAAGTTACCCAAGCACGCAATATTCTTGCCTTTTGTTTTCAAAGAACCAAACCGCCCGATCGTTCAGCTGCTATCTAAAACTTTTCTATTACACTTGTAAGGCGATTATTCCCACATAAAACAGTTAAGGAACTTAAATGATGTATCAGATATTTTTTTGGTCCATATTACTCAAGAAATACTAATAACAAAGTTTAAACAGCTTTTTGGTTAAACTAAAAAAAGAAACAGCATGTGTTTTGTTATTGGTAGGTATTTTATCTTAGAATTATTATACGATTTGGATAATCCTTTGTTAATAGCTGTACTAAATTATTTCAAGACATATTCTATTAAACACAAAATGGCAATTTAAAACAGTTACTGTGGTAGGGAAGTAGGCAACTTAAACTTCAAGTTTAAGTTATTTCATACTTTATGTATATTTACAAAACAAATATTCATTAATAACTGCAAATATTTCATTAGAGAATTGACGGAAGAAGTAAGACGCGAAACATGCCGCGTTCTGAGAAAATCAAAACCTGGGCGGAAAAATCACTCCAGAATAAGAGAGGGCCCTTAGAGTTATTCGTAACAATAGCTGTTTTAAAGGAAGATATATTGCAACACTGGCAATAAAGAAAGAAGTATATCAAGATAAACTATAAAGCATTTACTCGTTCCAGTTTACATAAAACTAAAAAAGAATCCAACCTCAAGAACTGAAAGGCAACCCATACCACCATGTCTGTGTGCTGTACATCACAAATGTGGATCACCGACCTGCAGATATTTTACAACCATATATAGGCAATGCGAACAGCTGCGTGGAGAATTCGGGACACTGTATGGAAATCCTAGAAAGTTTGGAAATAAGAGTAACACCATGGTGAGCAACTTGTACCTAAATAATTAAGACATTCCAGATCTGGTCCGATTATGCCTATCAACCTACTCTGTGGAATGAAGAATTCAGTAAGCAGAAGAATTGAATAGTTACCGGTTTAGTGCTTTGATCACTAATCGTCTATATATTTATGGAAACAGTCGAAAAAGAAACTATACCCTGTAATGAAAATCCAAAATGATAGTTGTACTAATTCTCAATCATTCTTCAATCTTCATTATCGGTTTTCAGATAATTCTGATGGAGATTAAGCAAGAGGGAGCTTTATGAAATATTTAAGTAACGATAAACCCTAGCGCCTTCAAGCAGAAAACACACGGATCGTTACCTTCAAGGTGCATCACATCACTAATAATGTAGCATTTTAAAATACTACTGTGAAATTTGTGGGGCCTTGAGTATGCAAAAAGGTATACTCAGGTATACCTGGCGTTGCATTATAATGACAAGATCAACCGATAAAAGTTTCATAACAATTAATTCAATTTCACATTGTTTATTTCTTTACTATCAGTAAATTTTTTTGGCAGTAAGGGTTGTTTTCTCTTTTATGTAAATATATTTCCTCATTAGTTGACAATAGGAAGTCTCCTGGGACAAAATTTAAGTTAGCAGCACTGGAAAGACGTCAGATTTCAGAGGGAAAGATGGCGAACTTCTTGTCTTTGCCGGGAACGTGTGCGAAGGAAGGAAGTTTCTCTTTTCGTTGGGCTCAACCTAGTTTAGTTTTGAGCATTTTGTGAACCAAAATTCAGTATTTCTTTTGCGTGTAAGCTTGAAAATTTAATTTTCGAGAGGCCTCCTGGTTTTTTGATATTTTTTGTGAAATTCATTTGCTACTCTCTACTTATAGGGGCGAGTTTTACATTTGTGTTTTATTATTTTGTTGTTATGCTTGTAAAACTTATGGAGTGTGCGAATGGACTGGGTGTATTTTGGGTAAATCTACGTTCAA
This sequence comes from Leptura quadrifasciata, assembly GCA_963675555.1. Lineage (NCBI taxonomy): Eukaryota > Metazoa > Arthropoda > Insecta > Coleoptera > Cerambycidae > Leptura > Leptura quadrifasciata. The sequence goes on from OY776675.1 coordinate 52,758,208, forward strand.
GGGTAAACTTTTGTAATCTGCCGATATATCACCCTGCAACTATAAATATGTAAGAAATCATGTGCAGCCTGTGGAGCACCAACTATAACCGTCAGGGAGCGTCATAGTACCATTCTTACTTGGTGTCATGAAGACGACCAGGGCATATCGTAATGCAGGGACATTCTAGCCATGCTGTAGAGGAACTTGAGAATAGAGTTGGAGCAGGTTTTGCTGGAGCAAGTCTTTTCTTTATTGGAGCAGGTCTAATCTTCTTTTTTGGCATGAATCTTAATATCATTTAATTACTTAATTTTGCGATTCACTTTTAGTAAAAAAAACTTTCATGTCAACTTTACCATATATTTTGAATTTCATTTTCAATTTAAGCCATGGAATCCATAACATAAGTAAATTTTTGTATATTTTTTGAGAATATAAGCCTTGTAATGCAGAACATGGCCATGCAAAGCTATTAATGATTTAACATCTTAGATTTACGTTACTCTTAGATAAATATTATTTCCACGCTAATACACATTGTACATAATAAATGTTCTTTTTGTAGAAATCCTGCTTTTGATACTTGCATCGTCTCTCATAATCTTTGTTTAGTAATTTGCTTTGCTATTGTTTCTTTTTAAATATGTAATCATACTTTTTCTTACTTTCAAGATTTGTAAATCTGAGATGCACATCAAAATAAATATCTAAGTTTTTACATTCTTGTTTGGGAGCTAACTTTTGCCCATTTAGGATAATATTGAACAATGGGTGATTTTCTATTAAAATATTTTGAGTACCAAAGACTAATAACTCGATTTTTTTGCGTTCAGAACCAAACTATGAGCTCTTGAAATATTAGTAGTATTATTAAGATCGAAATTAATATTATTTACTGCAGTGCCAATTTCAATAAAGATAAATTTGAATATCGTCTTCATACTGATGGACATTGCTTTATTATAGTCTAACAAGATTAAGCCAGTATTACATCTACAAATCTACGTTTAGTGTAGGTCTTAGAAGCGCAACCATAACCTACAAATATGACAACACTGGCAACAAATCGTTTTTCTTCAATTTGCTGTCCAGAGCCGCTGGGCGAACCGATCAGCTTCAAATTTTCAGAAATACTGCCTTTTGCTCTAACAAAAACACGCTGAAAATTTTGTGTAAAAATATTAAATCCAATGTGTGTAATTGATTTTTTTATTTATAATTTGAATTGGCCGCCATTTTATGCCATTAAGTCCAAAACGGATCATTTTTTTTTTAGAAGTTAGGCCTCGATGCCAGCTTTTTGATGTCATAAATAAAATTTAAACCTATTTTGGCCATTTTTTGCATTTGTTTAAAACCTGATAAATAAGAAATAAATGTTAATACCTTTACTTTAATTAAAAAAAGAGTTTATTTGATCAATTTTTTTTTCAAAATGGTCGATTTAATTCATTTTTTGTTAATTGGGTTTTTAAACAAATTCAAAATAGGTTTCAAAAATTTTTTTCTTAAGTCATCAAAAAGCTGACATCGAGACCAAACTTTGGAAAAAAATCCGTTTTGGACTTAATGGCATAAAATGGCGGCCAATATAAAATTTAAATAAAAAATTCAATTGCGCACACTGGGTTTAATATTTTTGCACCAAATTTTGAGGGTGTTTTTGTTAACGTAAATGGCAGATTTTCAGAACGTTTGAAGCTGATCAGTTCACCCAGCTGCTCTGGGCAGCAAAATGAAGAAAAAACTATTTTTGGCCATTTTTTTCACTTTTGTAGGTTATGGTTACGCTCCTAAGACCTACACTAAACGTAGATTTGTAGAAAATTTAATTGCAAAGATTTTGTTTCTCCTACGTTGTCCCAATCGGACTTATATATCTCGAGTTATTCACATTTTTAGGTTGAAAAACGTGGTTAATAAAAATTAAACAGTTAATAATAATTGCAGCACACAGGGTCTTTGAAGTACAAAATTTTTTTGAGTACTCCTTAGCACCTCCCCAACAGATTCCAACCATAAAATTGCTTATGAAAGAAGTTCCACTTCAAATCATATTTTGACTGCATTATTAATAAAAAAATCATTTACCCCATCAACATTTGTCAGATCGGAGGCTACTTGACGCTTGGAGTTGCTATTATTTAACCAGCGTAAAGACTGCCAGAAGTAACGAGGGTTTGTTTTTAATGTATGGTTAAGATGTGCTTTTTTTCAAGTTTTACAGAACGATTTACTAAGTTCCGAATACTCCAAAGTTGATTAGTTTTACATTTTTTTATATTTAAGATAGGCCTTGTTTTTAATCTACTTATGTTGAGGACCTCAAAGTAAGTTATTCACAGTTAGAATGAAATCTTTCGGGACAATATTTTTCTACACCTGCTGAGAAAAACCATCTTTCTATAGAAAATCTTACGGCAAAGGATTTTTCAACAATTGGGCTACAGCTAGTTACTGCATTAATTTCCGTGCGAAAACTACTACTTTACAGCACAAGTGTTGATCACTATGTTTTGCTCAGTCGAGATTCTCGTCTAAAATAACTCCTAGAAAGTTTGTTTCCTTTTGTATGGTTAGCTGTTATTAGCTAGTGGCTATTATCTTTGGTTTTAAACAATACCCATAGTGTTTTATCATAGTTGATAATGAGGCGATTCGAATTTGTTCAAGCAATTTTACCTTCTTGGCTGGGCAAAAATTTCTAAACAGACTTTTCAGCAACCAAGTGGCGCCCTCTCTTAATTCACACTCCGAACTTATAGCCTTATGCTCTCACACAAAAACAGCTGCCGTACGCAGCGGGAACCATTTCATACGATCGGATATAAAAGTGATTATAGGGGAGTCATATTAGACAAAATAAGGCTTCAACTTCGGAATAATTTCTCTTTCCACATTTTTTTTATGAAACCTTTTGCATTTATTTTTAAATAGTGTCAATAAAAAATTTCTCTTCTTAAAAAAGGGGTGCTAATTGTTCCTTTGTTAATTAACAACAAATAAGCGCCAAATTAGTTGTAAAATTAAATATCTCGAATGTAAATCGATAAAAAATTATGAAAATGGATTTCTAGCGGTTTTCAAGTATAGTGATTACGAATCTGACAGCAAATTTCAGATATTCATTATGGCAGAATCAAAATGGCTGACGAAAATGTAAAATATTGCAAAATTACGCAAAGAAACCGATTTTTTAAGGTTTTTTCGGGGTAGAAATATTAATTAAAAATTAATGGAAATAATAATTACTTTCTTACGCTTTCCAACCATGGAAGTTACAATTAAAATATTAGATCAAAGAAATTAGAGATGGCTTGTATAACATAAGTTATCATGTATCAAGTTATTTTAATAAAATTATCTTATTTTGAAAGTTAAATTATTACTATATTTTTAGTATTTTTATTGCAAAAATGGTGTATTGTAATATCGTGGATGTATTTAATTGAAAAGTATATTTGGCAGGTACATATTAGCTTAAAAAAATTGACAATGTATTTGTATAAAATAAAAATTAAAAATAAAAACATAATTTAAATTGGATAAAAATTTATAAAAATTTACGGAATATCTGCTTCTGATTACATATTATTTCCACCAATTCTGCTGGAATTTCTGCGGTTTCAGATGCATTTTCCAAAATTATACCATTTTCGTAAGTGGGTAAACAAATTTGTCTCGGGGCCAGTTATCACGCCCGCTTTATTACTCTATTCTATTCTAACTGTCTACTCTCCGACCGTTTATCGAAGAAACTTCACAGATTTCTTTTTCCCATAAAGATATTAGTCTTGCGACAGTAGCGCTTTAGTGAGAACGCAAGAGACAGGTGAAATGTACCATAAGAGTTCTGGCACTTTTCGACTATCTCTCTCATCCTTTGTCGCTTTGGCCCTGTTTACAAGCCAGCTGTAGCTCTAGCGCACACTATACCTATATCTTTATGCTTTCTCCCTCTTAGAGTATACATCTAAAGTTACTACACCTTCCAAATTCCTATGTAAATAATCAGCTTGCATTGGAATACCCTGTGTTTGTTTTAACCTTACTGAAAACCTGTATATTTTAAGTATTTACCTGTTTTTTCATTTTCCCAATGATATTACATCGAAAAAAATTATAATAATGTTTATACTTTAAGGTTTATGACCAAGCTACCTCCTCCATGTGGTCCGAGTGTTTAAAAAAAATTTTTTTCAATTACAGTAGTTTATTTATGCTGCAATTTTACGATTTTTTAAGGTAAAAAACATTGTTTTTCTTTTTTACTTACATAAAAGTACAGAACATTGTAATTATCATAAAAAAAAATTCCTTAAAGAATACATCATAAGCTTCAAATTGACCACTTATAGAAGGTTGATATCATTTTCCAAGGCTTTATTATTTACAATCAAAGTTACAAGCTCAAAATGGAAAAATGCATTTTTGTAAATGGCCCAAATTTGAGGGCCTGAATTCCGTAAAATAAATTTTTCTAATTTTTTTACGGAATACATATTATAGGCAATCTCTTTAAGTATAACTTTCATATATTACTTTATTTTTTCCACTATTTTATTCGAGTACAATCAAATTTTATGAAATAATAGATAATTCGTGCAATACTTAATCTCAAGCAGATATAAAAAATATTTAAAACACATAAAAAAAATCTTTTAACATACGTAATACTTCAAAAGATGATCCTTTTCAACATCTAATTGGCTTCATGTCATTTGCTTTTGTCCATTAAAAGTTACAGCTATTTTTGTGCGGCACGCGCCTTCGCGCTGACCTTCTTCCATCGTAGCATGCTGCTGGCGAAGCGTATTATATAAATAGTTAACTACGTTGTACACATGGAAACAAATTTTCAAAACATTTCGAATAGAAACTTATGGTAGCCAATAATTTTCATGAGGTCATTAATAAATAATAGAAATAAGAGAGGCCTAAAATTGGATCCTTGAGGGAAACTTAATGTAGCCGTATATGCGTGTGATGTAAATCCAATATTTCACACGTATTATGCTCCGTTTAGATAAGAAATAAAAAACTAATTAAGTCATTGTATAATTAAAAATTTATTAGTTTTAATATTATAATAGAACGTTTGACGAGGCTTTGTTAGTTCTGCAGTATCCTTTGAAGACGCAATGCGATAGTCAGTATCTAAAAATCAATTCTGAGGAACAATCTAACGTTTAAAGCGCAATATTTGTATTATCTGTCAGTCTGGATTTGACCAGGATTTGTTAAGAACCCTTTGGATTTTGGATAAATTAGGTAGATGTATTTATTTATTTATTTTAGTTATAGAGGGTGTTTTTCGTTATGCAGGAAATACAAATTTAAATTTTATATATACAATATATAGTTTCTGCTTAAACACCGAAAGAGGAATTTTTCCGAAGTGAAAATCTATTATGACTCCTCTATTACATTAATACAACAATGTTCATCGAAAGAAACCACTCGGGCGAAATAAAACGAAATTCTGAAAGACGCTTGCAAAATATTAAAATATAGTTGGAGGATAATCATCCTACAATATTCGAAGAAAAAGAACATTACAAAAAAATAGTTACCTTTACGTGGTTAAAAATAATATTAATTTAAAATTCTTCAAAATGTCTAAAATTCTAATAAATGATATCTGATGGCTTCTTAGCTGAGTTATGAGGTAATACCTATTATGTATGGATCTTAGCGAAACCCAGCTTCAATAATATACATCAGATGATTCAAAACAAATATTTCGATCTGTTATAGATAGTATGTTCAAGTATTGACAAGCTGAACTTTCGTTATTTGTAATTTGTTGGCTGTAATTCGCTCCTGTGTACTGTGGTTGTGTAAATCAAGTTTACATATTTAATGCCATCCGTGCAGTTCCTATGTGCATAATTCAAATATCCAGCCTTGAGCCGTACAGATACCCTCAACAGTTTACCGTTACAGCTCGACTAGCTTCTCTAGCCGCCGACTTCAATCTATTTAACATAGTTTTGCTTGTAATTTGTTAGTGACAGGATAAAAATTGAAGCGTCTAAATAATAAATTGAATTGTAAATATAAAAACATTGTCTAAATAAGAAATAAATAATCAAAACTTTAGTCATGAAATAATATGGAATAGTACTCTTAATTTGAATAAGAGTTTGGTTTCATTTAGTCAGTTCAATATAATTATTAGCTCTGACTTCATATATGAATTTTTACGACTTGCCTCCAGCATATATTATTTTATATCCTCGAGATTTGCTTTCTTAAACGCATGAATATGTCAGGGTCTCCTATTTGGAATATTACTTTTAAATAGCTCTTTTTTTTCTTGACATTGCTCAGCAGCCCTAAACAATTCACGCATATAAAGTGCAAATCTCGAGAACATAAAATAGTATGATGTATTGGATTTAAACCGTAAAAGTTCATAAATGGAATTATAACAGTTCAAATTCGACCTGTAGGAAGTTGTTACTACTCGTGAATTATTAGGCCAACTACGGCTAGTCTAAATAGAATACATGAATATTTGCGTGGGGTTCATACATCATAGTCTTTGATTTAGTTGTTGCTTTCCGCACCAGAAAACAGCTACCTTGGTAAAAGCGTTTATCTACATATTCGAATAAAATAAAGTAGTTTAGGAGATGACTATTTAACTACTGTTGTGATGTTGACCTGACACTCCTGGTATTTAATGAAGCGTGAGTGTACGATCTGTGTATCTGTGCTCCATGCTCATTACAAAATAAAATTATGCCGTAGACTAATAAATTGTAAACGTGCAATTTCTGACATATACCGGGTGAAGCAATAAGTACCTATCCCCTCACTTTTTTCTACAAGTTTAAAAATAAAATTATGAAATTAGGGAATTCAAATATAAGTATCAATGGCTACATTTTAGCCATTTGGTGATAAAAAAAATCACTTCCGGTATGGTCGGAAATTGCCAAAACTTGCTTATTTTAAATAACACCTATATTTAAGTCACTTTTCTCATAAATCTGTAATTTCTCTTTTCAACTCTTTTTTTCAGATTTAAAATCGGATGAAAAATAACCTTGGAAATGGCATTTATTTGCTATTTCTATTTGGTTTTGGAATTCAGGAACAAACTTAAAAAATTTCGAAGTAGACTTTCAATTTGAATAAAAAGGTATTTTTCAACAAATTTAAATGTAAAATTGGCCTGTTTTGTTCATTTGATTGGATTTAGATATGTTTTTCCCATTTTTCCATTTCATGGAAATTCAATTTGTCATAACTCCAATTTTCCAAGATTTACCCTGTATGTTTTATTTGTTTATCAGATAGAGTGGTAAATTTGCTTTAGACTGGTTTTTCCAGATTAAAAATTGAATATAAGTTAAAATAAATATTAAGCTTTTTGTAGAAGCATTTCGAATTATGTGTCCATTGTTAATATCTTGCAGTAAGCCATGAAGCACAGATGAAAAATTGCACACAGCATATATCAAGACGTTATTGTTGAGTGAAATAGAGGCGTATTTATTATTTGTAAATTTATAATTAGGTGCTTTATTCAAAATAAGATACGATTTACGATGCAATATACACAAAATGAAAAGGCAGATTTACTATTAATTTACGGCGAATGCGAATGTCAGAAAAATGCCCATGCGGCCACATTTCTGTATTATAAAAGGTATCCCTAGGTGGCAGAGGACAGATTTACAGAAAGCGAAGAAATTGAGACAAATGTATTGGCTTACACACATGTGTACCCGAATGTTTCTACGAGAGAGCTGGCAATAGAGATAGGATATTAGTCGTGAGACAGTAATACATATATTAAAAAAACATAGTTTTAAATGTTACAAATACCAATTGCATCAAGAATTATATGAAAACGACGGAAACGATACATTGATCTTTTGTAATTATTTTACTCAACACATATACTTAAAGAATAGAATTTTATTTAGTGATGAATCTCATTTTACTAATAATGGCATTATTATTATTAGCCGTTACTCGAGTCCGAGTATAAAAATGTTACAGTCGATAAATTGTGCAATAAAAAACAAGTAAAAGGTGTAATCTATTGTAATTCCCATTCATCTACGGTGCACACGACTATGGCTATAGAGGCCAATTCGGGAGAGCACATGTCGACCGCAGTCAGGACAAACATAGACCTGGTTAGGTCTTGGATCTGGCCTTCTTGCAGCAACATTTCCTTGATAGCTGGCCACAACCCCTCGCCATTCGGTTCTGTCCGCTGCAAGTTGTTCCCATTGCTCGTCTGCAACACCGCAAGATTTTAGATTTTCATGGAGAGCGTCTTTGAACCTCTTTCGTTGACCGCCACGCCTTCTTCTACCGCTTAGCAATTCACCATAAAGTGTACATTTAGGAAGGCGGTTATCATGCATACGATGAACGTGACCTGCCCATCTTAGGCGTGCTCTTGAAATAAGCACCTCAACTGGAAGGCTGTTTGCCCTCCTGAGTACTTCCACGTTTGATATGTGATGGAACCAACGGATTTTCATCATACTTCTGAGGTGTCTTTGCTGAAAACGTTCTAATTCTTTCACATGACGACGGTAAGTGACCCAGCTTTCACATCCATATAGCAGTGTTGGAATGACAACTGCTCTGTAGACAGCCATTTTCGTTGACAAAGCAAGGTCGTGGTTGTCAAATACTCTCTCTCTAAGTCCCCAGAGTGCTCTAGATGCAGCGTTAATTCTATTGCGAATCTCGCTGTCCATGTTTGCTTTGTCATTAACAACGTTGCCTAAGTAATTGAACTGATCCACCACTTCAAGAGAATTTCCGTTAAGTGTAATGTCTATTTGGTTCACTTGATGAGGAGTTGACATAATCTTAGTCTTTCCAATGTTGATTTTAAGTCCCAAAGAATCATAGCTTTGGGCATACACATCTAAAAGTTCTTGAAGCTCTTCCGGCGTAGAGGCTAAAAGTGCACAGTCATCCGCATACTGGAGATCACAAATGAATCGTGTGCGTGTCTTCGTGAAAGCTCTAAAGCGCCCTATGTTAAAGAGACCGCCATCAAAACGGTATCTGAGACCTATTCCTCTGACTGTCAGTTTGTTGTCAACAATAATTGTTAGAGCAGTGGTAAACAAATTAAAGAGTAGGGGTGCCAGGACACATCCCTGCCTAACTCCAGTGAGAGTTTGGAAAGGTTCGGTTGCCTCATTATTATACATAACCTGGGCGTTGTTGTTTGTATGTAGACTGCGACATACTTCCACAAATTTTCTAGGGATACCTAAGCGGAACATAATTTTCCAGAGCACTTCCCTGTCCACCGAGTCAAACGCCTTGGTTAAATCAATGAGGGCCATGTGAATTTCTCCTTGATGTTCGAGTGCTTTTTCTTGAAGCTGTTTAAGTGTGAAGACTAAATCCGATGTGCCTCGGTTTGGTCTAAAGCCACTCTGTGTTTCAGGAAGTAACTTTTCCATAACAGGTGTTAGCCTATTTGCCATCGCTTTAGTGAGTATCTTCCCTCCAACAGCCAGGAGAGCTATACCCCTGTAATTTCCACAGTCCGCAGCGCTCCCTTTGTTTTTGAAGAGGTTGATTAAAAGTGTATCACGAAACTCCTGCGGAGCTTGACCACTTTCCCACACGACATCAAACAGTTTTTTGAGGTAGGGTATGACCTCTGACGACACAGCTTTAAAGATCTCAGCTGGGAGTGAGTCGGCGCCGGGAGATTTGTTATTTTTTAGTTGCCCAATGGCGGTTAAGATCTCTTCCGTTGTTAGTGGTTTATCTAAGTCTTCGAAGGTGTCATACTGAGGGATAAGATTTATAATATCGTGATCGGCTTGACTTTGCTGGTTAAGAATGTTAGAGTAGTGTTCTTTCCATCGGGCTCTTATTTCCTGGTCTTCTTTGAGGAGATTTCCATTTAAATCTTTAATAGGGCACATATTTTTCCGACTGGAGCCGTACACTGCTTTTACTCCTTGAAAGAAATTCCTGTAATCGTGTGAATCGGCGTACCTTTGAATTTCTCTGGCCTTGCTTGCCCACCACTGGTTCTTTATTCTTCTGATTTCGCGTTGCGTTTCATACTTAGATTGGGTAAAAGCTTCTGCTTTTGATGAGTCGTTGGGGTGGTTGATAGCGTTTTGGAAGGCAATATGTTTGCGGTCAAGAAGTTCTTGTATAAACGCTTCATTATCATTGAACCAGTCCTCCTGTTTTTTACTTGCTGCAGTGCCAAGAATTTCCTCACTCGCACTTTTTAAACTGTCTTTAATTTGTGTCCAGGTAGCAGCGACATCTACAGAATTGGTTTCTTCTAGTGCACTCAAATTCTCTTGAACTTTTTGCTTTAGCTGTTCGACGGTTTGTTGGTCACGCAATTTACTAATACAGAGACGGAGTCTACGTTTTACTTGAGTTCTTCGGTGTTTGGGTCTCATAACAATTTTCATTTTAGAGACAACAGGACGATGATCGGTCCAACATTCGCTATCAATGCGCGCCTTTGTAATTTGGACGTCCTTGAGATGCTTCCTACGTACGATAACATAGTCCAGTAGATGCCAGTGACCTGATCTGGGGTGACGCCAGGTGCCTTTAAATTTATCCTTTTGTCGGAAAATGGTGTTTGTTATAACTAGATCATGTTCGGCGCATTTAGTTAGGAGTAGTTGACCGTTAGCGTTCATGTTGCCCAAACCGTTCTTGCCTATGGTGCCTGGCCAGGTGTCTGCATCTCTCCCTACTCTAGCATTAAAATCGCCAAGAATAACGAGTCGTTCCGTTTTAGGTATTCTACAGAGGGTTTCTTCCAGCTGTTGATAGAAGCTTTCCTTGGTTTCGTGACTTGCATCCAGAGTGGGAGCGTAGGCGCTTATTAGATTTACCGCGTTGCCATCTGATAGCTCATAGCGTAGCAGCATTAGTCGCTCGGATATGCCTTGTGGTACTTGTGTTAAGTTGGATACAAGTTGATTCCGAACGGCAAATCCTACTCCATGTTGTCTTCTTGAATTGGTGGGAAGACCTTTCCAATAGAAGGTGTAGTATTTTTCTGTGAGAGAACCTTCCTCCAAAAATCGAGTTTCGCTGAGAGCTGCAACGTCAACATTGAGTCGGTGAAGTTCTCTATCTATTAGAGCAGTTCTTCTTTCAGGCCGATCGGTGCGAGTGCTGTCGTTCAAAGTACGAACATTCCAAGCGCCGTAGATGAAAGAATTAGTTTTGTTGGATTTAACTTGACGGTGTTTTTTCGACATTCGATGAGGTGTCCCTGTGGGCACCCTCCCCCGGAGATCCGATCGGGAGGGTATTTTACCTCCGGATGATTTTGTCCCACTTGAACGCTCCATCATTTTTTAAAGCCTTAATCGACTGAAAACGAAGCTGCATTTGAAGTTTTAGCTGGAGCAGGTATGCAACTGACCAGCTCGGTTGCGGAAGGCGAGTGGTGTGGTCCCATGGCACAGAAGGAGACTGCGACGATGGGGTAACCAAACGATTCCAAAAGCAACCTTTGTGTGCGGTTGGTTATTTTTACCGCACTCTTCGTGAGAAGGTGGATGTGCTCACGGCAAAAGGTAAGGGTTATTCCGCCCTTACTCGGTCGTTAGAACCTCGTTAGTGAAAACAGGGCGCACCAAGTTCAAATTGAACTCATCGCGAAGGTGAGGTTAACAATTGAGTAGGAGAGGCTATAACTTGCGCTTCACTACCCCATTACACCCCGTAATGGCATATACAATAGACATAATCTACATTATTGGTCTAAAGAAAATTTACACGAAATGTTTGAAGGTAACTATCGGGATAAATTTGGAGTGAATGTTTGGACTGGAATATTCGGTATAAAAATTATTGCTCACATACCTTAGCGCAAAATTTGACAGCCGGGTAATGTCTACTAATGAAACTATTAGGTGGCCTGCTAGGTCACCAGACCTAAACCAACTTGACTGTTTTCTTAGGGGTTATCTGAAGGACGAAGTATACTCAACGCCGCGCCGTCTGCAACATTAGAAGAACTTCAAAATAAAGTTTTAAATGCCTTTCGGAAAATACTCTCTTATAAATTTTCACTAAACCTATTCTGAAATCTTCTTGGTCTGCAAGCACATGGATTCTTGTTGCCCTAAATAAAGAAGTTTTATGTAATAAATATACCATCCCACAAGAGATTAGATTCATCCGAGGAGAGTACCTTAAGCAAATAATTTGGATTCATCTCTGTTCCTGTTCTAAAACCCAAATGCTACTCCCACGGTATAAGATTTTGTACATGCATATAATGACGGAAATTCGTTATGTTCAGCTTCTTGAAATAAATAAATAACAAATAAACACCACAGAAATTAGACAACTCCCAATTCCAAAACCCAGAGACTTGTGGGGATTACACATTGAAAACGCGGAAATACAGCCATATTCTCCGACAGTACCCGTAGCGCATCCGGGGCTCGAACCCGGTAGCGCGGTACTCGCACCTTAGTCAACGCGGCTATCTGATGTTCTATTTCGTTTGTCGTACCCATGACTAACTGTTTGTATATGGTGTCTTTATTAATGTACAAAAACCATAGTAGATTTAAATAAAAAAATCGGCAGCTACTGGAAGCGGTTGGAACCTCCCCAACTGGTGGATCTTTGAAGCCGAAAAGAGCATTAAATTGTGTGTCAAAACGGCATTAAGCGCAATCCGATCTCAACCAAAACCTTTTCAGATCTTCTGGAGCACTAAACTCATGCAATTTTTTATTCAAATCCGCTCAGTAGTTTCGGCGCTATCGTGCTAACACACATACAACCGCACCCACACACCCATCCACACACACACAGATATTTTTCAAAAACCGCTTTTTGGGATCCTGCTTGAATCCATAACTCCAATCATGTTACAAAGTTTTATGAGAGAAACTATTCGAAGAGTGAACAAGTGTTCTGAAATGGGTGGGCGTCATTTTGAGCACCTGTTATAGGTTTGGTATTTAGTTGTGTTGTATTGTTCTAATTATAATAACTATAAATTTAGTAAGTTACTCTCCAGATAGGTATCATAACTAATAAATTGGTTTTGATTGTGTGAATTTTTGTTTTTTTTTTGCTAATGATTCATCAAAATTTTTGTTATATTTATCAAAATAAATTTTGTCTAATTACAAATAACTCATTTGTTTTTCATAGCTTACTGCAAGATATGGACACATAATTCGAAATGCTTCTACAAAAAGCATAAAATTTATTTTAATTTTTAATCTGGAAAAAACAGTTTAAAGCAAATTTACCATTCTATCTGATAAAAAAATAAACCATACAGGGTAATGTTTGAAAAATTGGAGTTATGACAAATTCAATTTCCATGAAATGGAAAAATGGGAAAAACATTTCTAAATCCAATGATATGAACAAAACAGGCCAATTTTACAGTTAATTTGTTGAGAAATACCCTTTTAATCAAAGTCGACTTCGAAATTTTTAAAATTTGTTCCTGAAATCCAAAGCCAACTAGAAATATCAAATAAATGCCATTTCCAAGGTAATTTTTCATCCGATTTTAAATCTGAAAAAAAGCGTTGGAAAGAGAAATTAGCTTTATGAGAAAAGTGACTAAAATATACACATTGTTATTTAAAATGGGAAAGTTGTGGAAATTTCCGGCTATTTCTATATTTATATAGAAAATGGCGGCTAGTGGCTAGACAGGAATTTTGCTAGTGTTATTTTTGATTAAATTTATTAAATTGAGTGAGTCATTAAGTTCTAATAAACACAAGTTTGAAACATTAAGTGAAGTTGGGTTCGCAAAGTTAAAAATTAAATACTTTTGTGCACACTGTCGTGGTAATTTTAAAGTTACAAATATGCCTGTTACAGCCAAGCTACGAGCTGACATAGAAGAAGTGCTGAAGGATGTTTTTTCTAAACAAGAGACAATTCAAACCATATGTGAAAAAATTACCGATGTGATTTGTGAAAATATGGACAAACAATTGACAGAGGTAAAGGAAGAACTTAATCATGTAAAAGCTAAATATGAAACATTAAATACAAAGTATATTGAGTGTGAACATAAATTGCTACAAAAAATTGATAAGATCGAGCAACGTTCTAGAAGAAAAAACGTTAGAATATTTGGATTAGCTGAGGTACAAACCGATTCGGATTCGCTAAAGGAGAACGTAGAGGCAACCGTTATAGCATTCTGTAAAGACAAATTAGGCATAAAATTAGTAGCTGCTGATATCGCTAGATGTCACCGAACCGGTAAACAACAAGATGGCAAAGGCAGGGCAATATATTTACAATTATCCAATTACAAGAAAAAAATGGAAATAATGGCAAATAAAAAGAAATTAAAAGGCAAGGGAATAATAGTGAGGGAAGATCTAACTAGAATTAGGCTAAAGTTGTATCAGGATGCAATTCAAAAATATGGGTTAAAGGAGACATGGACAAATGATGGCCAAATATGCATAAATACGAATGGTAAAATCAAAACATTAGAAATCCAAACAACACGCGAATAGCAGATCAGTTTTGAATTTAAATCTTTCTTATAAATATATTATCTTAGTTACGATAGCAATATATTATTCCTTTATTTTGTGTTCTCAGGATTTTCTTAGGTATTGTTAAATATATATACATATATTGTAAAATGGTTTAAATAGTTATATAACACTGCATTTTCCTTTATTAATATAATTATTATCTTTTATTACATATATTAAACTCTAGCAAGTCATTTATTTTTAGAATTTATAGGTATTTGAGCATTTCTTAAATCAATTTTAAATTTAGTTAAGTAAAATATTGTTTCAAGGATGAAAAATGAAATAAAAATTGCTCATGTTAACATGAGATCATTAAATACAGGGTTTAATGAATTTTCTTTGGAGATAACGACTAAGGATTATGATTTAGTATTAATTAGTGAAACATGGTTAAATGACAGAGATGATATAGCTTTTTTTAGTATCCCTAATTATACATTTATTAATAGAAATAGGAGTAATGGCAGAGGAGGTGGAGTGGGTTTTTATATCAAGAATAATTTAAACTACTCAAAATTCAATTCCAGTTTATTTTCATTTTCAGCTAATTTAGAGCAGTTGTGGATAAAAATGTCATTTTCAGGTAAAGAAGTAGGAATTGGTGTATTGTACAGGCCACCTCATGGGTTGGTACATGAATTTTTTGAAGAGGTTGAAAATGTTCTGTCTAATATAATACCACAAGTAGATGAAGTCATATGCGCAGGTGATATAAATATAAATCTGTTAGAGAAAAATCAAATGTATAAGGATTTTACTAATATCACAGAGGCATATGGACTAACACAGGTAGTAGATGAGCCAACCCGTATATCTCGGACAGGTGTAAGTTTACTTGATGTAATATTAATTAGTGACGAGGAACTACTTAGTAGTACTGGAGTACACGATATGCACGGGATTACAGATCATAGGTTAACTTATGCAGATTTAAAATTTTATGTAGATAAACCTTGTCCAAAATATTACACCTATCGTGATTTTAAACATTTTGATTATAACGAATTTTTGCTGTCACTTTATAATGTCGATTGGGATTATATATATATGTTGCCAGATGTTGATAGTAAAGTTCAATTTATGTCAAATACATTAGTAGATCTGTTTAACTTACATGCTCCTTTAAGAACTATCAGAATAACAAAAGAAAAGGCACCTTGGTTGACGTATCCTCTGCGATTGATGATAAAAGAGAGGAATAAATTACACACTAGATTTACTAGAACAAAACAACCTGCTCATTGGGAGGAATATAGAGTAATGAGAAATTTTACAACGTCATGTATTAGGGAAGAAAAAAGAGCATATATCAGGGAAATTCATAAATCCAGAGACAGTAAAAAATTATGGGACACACTTCGTACATATAATATTTCACAGAAAAATAAAAGTTATGATATACCAAGAGAATTAAAAGAGCCTAATGAACTCAACAATTATTTTTTAAATGTTAATGTACCGGATATAGATATAAATCATTTAAAAGAGTATTATGAAACAAATTTACATCAAAACATTGCTGCTGGGACAAAATTTAAATTTAAAACTGTCTCGAATGAAGATATTGAAAAAATTGTTAATTGTTTACGCTCAAATGCTATAGGTGAGGACGGCATTTCCTTGAAAATGTTAAAATTTTGTATTCCTTACTTAATACCCTATATAAGACACATTGTTAATTTCATTATAACAAGCTATTCTTTCCCACATTTATGGAAAAAAGCAATAGTACGACCTATTGCGAAAGTAAAAAATCCTTTGTCTTTTGGTGATATAAGGCCAATTAGTGTATTGCCCTTGCTCTCTAAAATAATTGAAAAAGTAATGTGTCATCAAATCAGAGAATATATTAACCAAAAAGGATTATTGCCGGAAACTCAGTCTGGTTACAGACCACATCATAGTACCACCACTGCACTATTAAAGCTTACAAATGACATAATTTCAATATGGGATAAATCTGATTTGACAATACTCGTGATGATAGATTTCAGTAAAGCGTTTGACACTTTACATCATGAACTGTTGTGTGCTAAACTTTCATACTATGGCTTTGACAGCAATTCAATTAATTTAATAAAAGATTATTTAAATGGAAGAATGCAGAAAGTATGTATCGAGGGAAATTCATCTCAGTTTCAACTCCTACGCAAGGGAATAGCTCAAGGTTCAGTCTTAGGTCCTTTACTTTTCATTTTATATTGTGCAGATTTTACTAAAACCTTAAACAAATGTCAGTATCACAGTTACGCAGATGATACTCAAATATACATATCAACTTCGGTAAATAACTTAAGGGAAAATTTAAATATTATTAACAATGAATTGCATCAATTAGTAGCTTTGTCTGAAAGTCACCATCTGCTAATAAACCCTAATAAATCTCGTGTCATGGTATTTGGTCCCAAAAGTAAAACCCAAGAGGTGCAAAATGATGTGCATATTAAAGTAAGCGATGTTGAGCTGCCAGTTGTAAGTAGCCAAAAAAATTTGGGTTTAGTTTTAGATGAAACCTTACGGTTTAAGGAACACGTAGCAAATTTGATAAGGCGAGCCTATTGCAGTTTACGGTGTTTATATGCGAACAAATCAATATTAGACAATACGTTAAAAATAATGTTATGTGAAAGTTTGGTTCTATCGATATTTAATTACTGTGATGTGGTATATAGCCCGTGTTTAGATCTGATGACCTCTAACAGTATACAGAAAGTGCAAAACAGTTGCATTCGATTTATTTTTAATTTGAGAAAAAGGGAACATGTGTCACATAAGATCCGAGATATACATTGGCTCAAAATGAAGCAACGAGTAATGGTACATTATGCAAACCTTGTACATTCTATGGTTACACATAAATCGCCGAATTACCTATGTGACATTTTGATTCAAAACTCAGCAATACATGGTGTCAATACACGGAATAATTTTAAATATAGAATACCTCCACATAAGACGGCATTATTTCAAAATTCATTCGCTTATGTAGGTGCCTCTGTATATAATAAAATTCCTGATGAATTTAAAAAATTAACAGAGTTAGCTTTTAAAAATAAAATCAAAGTGTTTCTAAGAGAAAATTATGAGTCTCTTTAAGAAAATCATTTTTCATCCATCCATCCAAATACCTATAAATAAGAATTATTAATTATTTGTTTCTCTTCAGTTTAGTGTAAGAACAGTTGTTAACTGAACTACGCTGAAGTAAAAATAAAGACCATTTATTATTATTATTATTATTATTATTATTATTATACCTGAAATGATTTTTTTAACCACCGAATGGCCAAAATGTGGGCATTCATATTTGATTTCCCAAAATTCAGAATTTTATTTCTAAACCTATAAAAAATGGGGGGATAGGTACTTTCTGGGTCACTTAATTTATTATAATGGACTCAGTTAGCTGTGACATCACAATTTATGCAGCCAAACATACTACTGACATCCATTTGATCCCATCGAATAACATTGGAATTTGAGCCTCGACCTTGTTGATAAAGACTATAAAATATGATTCTAAAATATTGCTATGCACTTTATTCAATTTCTCGGTTGAAAAAATATTTAAAAAATTCCAGTGCCAATTTCATGTATATAAGGTATGTTAAAATATATGTATTTACATAAGATTTAATAAACCATTAATTTTATTTTAACAATGTCAAATAGAAACAACAACATTTTTCTTCAATGGGAATGAAGAACTTGAAAATTTGTGGGCGAAGAACAGTGCAATTGCAGTTAACTTCAATACTCTTGTACATTACATTACTCAAAATTATAAAATATATTAATTCTATAAAAGATTTATTATAGGCTGTGTACCTAGTTAATTTTATTTGTTCTATTTTCAGAAGAGGTAATAGGAAATCTAATAATTTTTCATTGATCTGTTCTTGCCCCTTTAAAAAAGACAACTAAAATAATTTACCTACCAGCGATATTTAAACGAAATGTTAGAAACAATTTTACATATTCACATGTACCTGTTAGCTGTACGAGGTTATAAACGTTTTAGAAAACTGACAGATCAAAATGTAAACTAACTTGAAGTTAGCAGTAAACTAAATAAAATATGTATATGTCAATTCCTATTGGAGAATACTATACTTCATATGTAATATCAATTTATTCGTTCTTAAATATTTTCTATGTAGTAAAATAAAATGAAATTTTAAGCCATATTTAATCCTCTTGATAATAGTCTTTATTATCTAGAGTATTAAGAGTCAAGTTTCAGTGCATTCATTTCGCATCGTTAGCGTTGACATTAGTATGTTGGGTTACCTAATATGTGACGTCACACTAATAGAATTCATTTACTTGGTAATTTACGTATTCAAAACATTGGGTTTGTTATTTTAAATTCGTTAGTTTTTATTTTTAATAATCTCTGAACAAAACCGTATTCATTGTAGCTACCTAAACCCCATTATCCCGCAGTGTTCCTCTACTGTACAATATAAACTAGTGCCTAAGGTTAATAGTGAGCTTAACATCAGACGTCAAAGTTGCAAGCTTCGTGACAAGGACATATAGAAAGGCTCGTCGCATTTTTAAAACAAACATTTTTGTACTGAATTATTCATCTAAATCTTATCACATATTACAGTTTAGTAAAATGCAGCATTTTGTGGTCAAATATTTTTATTATAGGTATGCCAGTAGTTTTTCCAACCTTAAACCTTATGTGCCGTGTTTTCAATTGGTCTCCAATCAGATTTTATATAGTTATTTCCTTATCAATGCTTCGCAAAGCGGTTCGATTTTTACTTTCTCATATTTCTAGTATATAAGGAAAGTATTTAAAAATTAGATTTTGAGTTTTTGATGGATTTACACGTATCCAAGTCCTCTGAACCCAAAAAGTGTTTTTTAAAAAATGTGTGCCGTCTGTGGTCGCACCTAGAGCCCAAACTACTGGATCGATTTTGTTCAAATTTTACATGTATATTCAAGACGACCACACCTCGAAGCGAAATCGCAAAATCGATCCTAGCTCAAATGTGTGGGGATCAAACCCATAAAAACAGGGAAAAAATAGAAAATAATTTTTTCTCTAAAATGGCTGTGACGATTTTGATTAAATTTGGTACATGGCCGCTCCTCTAGTACCGATATGAAATGACATGTCCAGTTGCTCCTCTTAGAAAATACCGGGAGGGAAGCTGTGGGTGGGGGGTCAGTTTTAAATAATTTAACAATTTTAATCAAATTTAACACATGAATACTGACTGTTGTTCAAATTTTACATGTATATTCAAGACGACCACACCTCGAAGCGAAATCGCAAAATCGATCCTAGCTCAAATGTGTGGGGATCAAACCCATAAAAACAGGGAAAAAATAGAAAATAATTTTTTCTCTAAAATGGCTGTGACGATTTTGATTAAATTTGGTACATGGCCGCTCCTCTAGTACCGATATGAAATGACATGTCCAGTTGCTCCTCTTAGAAAATACCGGGAGGGAAGCTGTGGGTGGGGGGTCAGTTTTAAATAATTTAACAATTTTAATCAAATTTAACACATGAATACTGACTTAGTAGTAGCATAAGGTAACAGGACCGGTTGTACTTAAGAAATGCAGGTCATTATACCTATTTAATTAAATTTAAATGGGTACAATAAATTATACATATAGTTAAATACAGAACGAAAGTAGGTGTAGCTGAAAACAAAATGTTTTAAATTTCAACAAGATTGTTTGAGAAGAAATAGAGATATGACGATGAAAAGGTTCGATGCCGGGACCAGGGTACATTAGTTCGTTCTACTCCTAAATGCAAAAGTTTGTCCGAGTTGTCGCGGACCGAATTTTTTTTATCAAGGATAACTACGGGTCCGCCTAATATACATACATACACACGGACACATAAACTTCTTGAAGTCAGTTACAAATAAATACTAAACGCATTGGGATTAGTACATCCAGAAACACCTTTGTTATAATTACAATATTAAGCGGAAAACACAGCATTTCTAACATCACAGTGAAAGAAGTGCAAAATAAAACATTAACAGCAGAATTTAGTTTGAAGTGATTTAATTAATTTTGTGCTCATTTATTCGTTAAAGTTTTAAAGCTGAAACTGTGTGTGTATGATACGCTTACTATAATTACAAAAGATTCACGCTTATTTATCACACCCTTAGACATGTTCCTCAAAACCTCATAATGTGAAGAGCTAGCGGGAAAAAAATATTTTCTCTATAAGTGTTGATGATGAGTGGTGCCCTAGTAATGCATATAGAAGCGTGTTTCAACAGCGGATAATGGTATGAAACTAGTGCGTTATACGAGCCTGTTTGCAGTTTGTAAATTAATCTCTGTTTTACGCCCCTCGACGTAACATTTTCTTAATTATACATGGAACAGGCCGCCGCGCCGCGTTGAACCAGTTTATTGCTCACATTAATTTGATGTGCAACCACAATATGTCAAAGGAATGATAAATTTGTGGAAAAAAAATTAGACCGTTTCAAACCAGAAGTGACACTAAATAAAACGTATGCTGATAATAATATTTATTACACATGTATATTAAATATCCAACAAAATTTTTAACTTACTATATATACAGTGTGTTTCACTTCTCGTGAAGACACCCCTGTATCTCCTTTATTTGTGGCCGAATTCATTTCTAATTTTTATCAGAATACAACTCTATAAGGCGACTTTACATGACACATAAATGTCGTCTAGATCTAAAACGCCGGCCTACTGCGATAAAAAGAAAATCGCAATTTTTGAGAAATCATAGTAGGCTTAGAAATAGACAAAAATTTTGTTAATAAAAGTTGTTCAGAATCACGAGATATGCCCCCGTATAAAATTTGGTGAAAATCGGAAAACTTTAAAAAAAAAATGTTTGTTTCACTTCTCGTGAAGACACCCCTGTATCTCCTTTATTTGTGGCCGAATTTCAAGACTAATTCATGGAGTTATACAGCTCCATAAAGCGACTTTGTATAATACATATATATATATATATATATATATATATATATATATGAAATTTAGCAGGGCTTCGGACAGGTGAGGTAGGCTGATAAAGTAGACTCTTGTATATTATGCCGAGCTTTCGAAAATGTTTATTTTCTTTTTCAAGGCTACAATTATATTAGTAAAATTAATTAAACATTATTATTTTAAGCAAACTTACTTGTAAGGCGAGGTTATATATGAAAATTGGAAAATCTACAAAACCCAGAAACACTATACTTGTGACGGTGAATAGGACTATAGTTGAGTATAGTTTTTTGATAAACTAATTAACATTGTATGTGAATTATTACAATTTTAAAAGATCGTTATTAAACACAACTTGTGCCTTGGGGTCCACATTCACGTGTGCTTAATAGACATAAAAAGTTAACAGGAAATCTATGGTGCTGCCATCTTGTTATTTGGATTCATATATTTAAGTTACTGCGTTTAAATGATGGTTTTAATTTTGGGATTACTTTTGTTTTTTATTATAAGGTTAATTTTTTTTATTTCAACTGTAATAATTAATTTTTTAATATTGAACCTGTTATTATTTAAGTATAATTGTATTGTATTGTTTTTAATCTTTAAATTTACTTATTCATATCCTACGATGGCTCTGAAGGGCCACAGGAAAAAATAAAAAAAAGTAGAAATTTCTACTTTAATTCTAGAAATTTCTACTTTTAAAGTAGAAGTTTCTACTTTTCAAAGTAGACATTTCTAGTTTTAAAGTAGAAATTTCTAGTTTAAAATTGGAAATTTGTACTTTAAGACTACAATTTCTCTTGTGGTGGTAAACGACTTCTCTTGTGGTGTAAGGTTGATCGATTATAAGTAGATAGGTAGATAAATGATCTTATTCCCATTAAAAATATGGTATCCCTTGAGGCTTGTAAAAATGAGACTAAATTTCTACGATTTTCCTGTGACAAGGTCGACAAGGATGTCTATCAATTATGTGAATTAATTTTAGAAGATAAAAATGGAGTTAAGGCAGATCCATTCGATACAGTTGATATTTACGTTTGTTTAAGAAACGAGATAAAATTATTGTTAAATTTATAGTAGTTAGTAATATCTAATTAATGTGATGAATGTTAATAAATTTCAGTTGCAACTATACAACAAGATATTAAATAAAAAATATCTAACTATTTTTACTTTTTACATCAATCTTTTGTGCCGTTTTTTATACTACATTGCAATTTTAAATGTCGTTTTACACATTGTTCTGTTTTATTTATTTTAGTATAATTTTGAAAAATGTTTTAGTAAACCTAAACATTTATATCTTTACAAGACAGACGGTAACCTAAATTTTAAAAGGACAGTTCAAATTGGCTATATTTATGGGCATCAAAATCAATTTATTAAATGTATATTCTGCGGGAACTAAATATTTTAATAATTTATAATATTTTGATATGTCACATAACTAGAAATTTTACTAGATTACTGAAAACTTTTTTTTTTTTTATACATTTATTTAACGTCGGCCTATTTCCGCTACTGAGGCCTAACACCGACGCCTGTAGACGAGCTACCCCCAACCAGGAATTTTTGCCGAACCTCTTCCCTTAAGAAGAGTAGGGATCTTTTACTTGCCTAACATTTAATAGACAAGGGACCGACGGCTTTACATCCCCTCCGAAGGATGGTATATCTCCTATACAACCCTCGCCTAAGGTTGTATAGCTTCCGCGCATACACTGATATACAAGCCGCTGGAAGATGTGTGAGGCGAGAACGTACTGAAAACTTCTAGTATCTGATAGATGTTGCTGTAAAAAGCTGTGACATATGGATACGCACTGTATAAAAGATCATATGTTTGTATTATGTGAGGAGGAAAAAGTAAGCCCAAATACAATTTATTATAGGAATTGCATTTTTTTAACATAAGTGCCGTTACGTATGATGTCATCTATAACACTTTTTGGGAAGATACACTTAATTTAGAAAATTTCAACTGAAAGTTAAAATAGGTCTTTCGTCGGTAATTGGAAAAAAAAAAAATATATTTTAAATAACGAAACTCATAGCATATTAGAAAAAAAAATTCATAGACTTAGTTTTGCTACTGGATATATATTTATGTTTTATGTTAAACTGGTAACGATGATATTATGTCTGATTTTAATGACAGATAACTTTTCACCTCATTAGTCCTGAGAAAAACACTCTGAAGAGGAGGTAAGGTTTGCTATTTTATCCAATTACCGATGAAAGGCCTACTCAACATTCATTTTGTGGATACGAAACTTATGTACTAAAAATTAAAATATTTTGATAGTAATATATATCTGTTTTAATTGTAATGCACCCATTATGTCCTCTTGACAAAAAAGGTAAATACTGTCCTTATGTAAGATATAATTTTAAGTAAATAATTACAGAAGAAACAAAGATTGCAAAAATATTATTCCCAGTTTTTATCATCGATCTCCTAAGATACTTACTCATTGTCGTGTTCACCTTTATACGGATGAGAGATTGAGATGTACTTTTCATTCACACTAAATGATTGGATAAAAGCCATAAAATATATAAATGCTGACATACTGAAATTTAGGGGTCATAGTAGATGGATTTTTGTCCTTCAATGACCACATTGATGAATTTGAATCTGAATGATTTCAAATTATGGGCAATTATGATTATTTTTAAACTTGAAGTTCCAAAATCTATCACCGATATATTCGACCATAAAACTGAGTTCATTTGAGCTCTAAAATCGGTATAATTATCATGTATGATAGGGGCAGCTCTAATTTAGAGCTGCAGGTATGGGCTATTGATCTTCGATTTATCCCCTTCGATTCGTTAAAAGTTATTTTTCGAGGATTTTCTGTTAACAAATCTGCGCGCCAGTGCAGAATCTCAAATATTTTGTTAAATCCTTCTCATTGCATTCATGTATGAATTTTTTAATAATTGTTAATATTTTCGATTGTTCTAAATCGAGATGTTCATCAAAAATTATGTTATTTAAAATGTTTTCAGATAAAAGTTAATAAGGTATAAAATTTCTTAGAGTAGTTTCCCAGCAGTCAATTATGGTTATAATTACTTAAAAAACGAAGAACACATAAAGCATGACTTTTAAAGTAGAAATTTCCACATTTTAAATTTTTTGCTGTGGCCCTTCAGAGCCATCGTAATATCCACCTGCATTTCTTAGGTTTACATTTTATTGGAGTTAATTTTTTTTTCCAAGAACTACTAGTAAGTTATATTGAATAAGTATGCCAAGTTATTTTCCATGTTAGTTTTTCTAATCTGTAGAACTGCTACTACTATTATATGTAATTTGCTTTGAATTGTCTAACTTTAGAACATACGAGTAGATGTTGCTCAATTATATCAGTTTTATTTATCCATATTATTGCTTTCATTATTAATTTCAACCATTTCAAGAAAAAGTCTTTTCATTGCGTAATATTTTATAATTATTGAAATCTAAATGATGACCTGTATCCATTGCATGTTCTGCTAGTGCACATGTACTTTTTTGTGTTCTGAAATCACTTCTGTGTAGGGTGATACGTGAATTGAATGTTCTACATGTTTGGCCAATATATTTTAATTCACAATTTTAACAAGGTATACTATATATTACATTTGATTTTTTTAACGGGCTGTTTCTGCCTGTCTGTCTCTTAACTTAGCATATATTTGACCAATATATTTAGTATTCTTTTGAGTTATTTTAATATTGTTTTCATGTTTAAAAATATTTACTATTTTTGGTGAGAGTTCTTTAAAATATAGGATTGAGTCATATGTTTTGGATTATAAGTTTTGTGTTTATGTCTTTTCGAAATTGTCCAAAATGTAATTACTGATTGTGATGTAGTCAAAATAGAATTTTAAGTGGAATTTTTTCCACAAGCAATTTTATGGTTGAATCCTGTTAGAGAGGTTCACAGGAGCGCCCAAAATATGTTTATACTTCAAAGACCTTGTGCTCCAATTGTTATCAACAACTTAATTTTTTAACCGCGTTTTTCAACTTAAAAATCTGAATAACTGTAGATATATAAATCCAAAACGGATCGTTTTTTTTTAAAGTTAGGTCTTGGCGCCGGCTTTTTGGTGCCGTAAAAAAAATTTAAACCTATTTTGGCCATTTTTTTGCATTTCTTCAAAACCCAATTAACAAGAAAATTCATTTTATCGGCCATTTTGAAAAGAAATTTGACCGAAATAAACTCTTTATTTTAAAAATAAAGGTATTAAAATTTTCTTTCTCTTCTGACAAAAACTTTTTTAAAATAGCCGAAAAAATTCATTTTTTGTTTATTGGCAAAAAATGGCTAAAATAGGTTTAACAAGAATTTTTACGGGATCAAAAAGCTGGCATCGAGACATAACTTTTGAAAAAAAATTTTCCTTTTTCTACTTAATGGCATAAAATGGCAACCAATTCAAATTTTAAATATCAAATTCATTGGCGCACATTTTTGCAAAAAATTTACAGGACAGAAGGCAGATTTTCTGAAAGTTTGAAGCTGATCGGTTCACCCAGCGGCTCTGGGAAGCAAAATGAACAAAAAACAATTTTTGGCTAGTTTTTTCACTTTTGTAGGTTATTGTTGCCCTCCTAAGATCTACAGTAAACATAGATTTGAAGAAAATGTACTTACAAAGATTTTATTTCGGACCTATATATCTCGAGTTATTTACATTTTTGAAAACGCAGTTAAAAAAATTAAATTGTTAATAATTGGAGTACAAAGTTTTTGAAGTAGAAAAAAAAATCCTTTATATTGATTTTTTGTGCTACTTTGACTGCGCTATTGCATTATGCACTAACCGTGGTGGATATGCATTATCTGATGTGTTAAGTGTTATATAATTTGTTCGTATACGTATTCCTTAGAGAGAAATGTGATATTTTATTTGTTCTGTTCATTATAGCTAGTACCAACCTAATTTTCATTTTTTCAGTATGATGAGAGTTATAGTTGAGTTACCTTTCTGGACTTGCTGGTTTGATGTACCAGTCTAATATTATTTTAATGTCAGGTCTTCTTATGAGTTGAGTATCTAAGAATGCCACCCTCATATCTGTCTCTCTCTCTCTCTCTCTCAGCTACATTTACCTTATAATTACTACCAATTACTACTAACCAACTAATATAACTAATCAACTACGAATAATACACATTGCAGGAAAAGTATATCTCTTGCGTACAAGTAATTCATTGTCATGGAACTGAGTGGCCGTATTGTTCACAATCAACAGGTTGATTTTCCATTTGCGTTTTCTGAACGAAAATACTGTCTTATAAGCTCTGTTAAATCAATTTGCGATTGAATATAATATTATATGCGTGACTGAATATTTTTTGTGAAGCCACGCGTTGTAGATAGCTAAAATGTATTTACTTGATTTCCTTTATGATCACATAAGAGATAAAGATAAGGTTTATTATTTGCTGAAACTTAGCTGGAGAATATCTATTCTAATCTAAAGCCAACGCAAATATTTTGTAACCACTGACTATGATAACGTTTTGACAGAGAGAGTGTGACTACTGAAGCCTGTAGTTGTTTTCTTAACGTGAAAGTGTCGGAATGGAGAGCTGGAGGAGAACGCAGGATGTTAAAGCTCTTATGTGACAAAGCCAGAGCCCTCAGTTTTACAGAGTGGGTCAGGTCTAATCCTGTATATACTTGGAAAGTATTGAATCATATTACTCTTGCGATATCAAATCAAATCAACTATAAGTAACGCACGTTATAGAGAGAGAAATACAATTCGTGTAACGCATTCATCCTTCTTTTGCCGATTACTATAAGTTTTACAATGTTTAAATATAATGTGTGTGCTCAAAAATAGAAGTGGATTGCTTATTATTAGGAATTATCAATGCTCAAATTCTCACAACTCTAAATTTAAAAATTTATTTTGAATGTCTATGTATATGAATATGATGAATTTAAAACCATTATAATTACAGTACTACACGATCTCCATTAAAAAGTTTTTAACCCTGTTTTGTATTCAAACCAATATTTGAAAAACTGGAGATCATCTTCAGTTCTGTAAATTGCATTTATTTTTTTATTTTTTATTTATTGCTTCTAGACAAAGTATTAGAATGTGTTCATAGACATAATTTAGGTGTGAATGGCGGACATGAAGTGCGTCAAAAATATGTCAAAATATAAAAGGTGGGCCATTTAAAATATTTACTTCAAAGGTGTAGCAATTTTTTATGATACCCTTCATTTATAGTTGAGAATTGTAGTTGAACGAAGTTCTTAACTTGCTTCGTTAGAAGCTATGGAGGACCGACATACTGAAATTGAAATTTGGAATTGGTTGGGAGAGTGGTCACAGAAAAATATTGAACCATGGCACTTAGACCCCATTGGGCCCCTTGTACTTTCTCCCTGTAGGCAGATCCTCACCTAGGCATCCAATCAACCTAATCTTGCGAAATAGGTGGTGATGCTGCCCAGGGGCATCTCCATTACATTGGTCAAAGTAGGCCAACGTTCTCCCAAAATGGATTATCTGATTGATGAGATGGCAGAATAGTCACAGAGTACATGTTGGACCGTCTCTCCTTCTTGTTCACAACCCCTGTAGAGAGGTGTTTCGCTTAATCTCATATAGTATAGACGTTTCCTTAACGGACAGCCTATAGTCTGAATTTCCATTATAAAGCGTAGATTTCTTCTGGACATTGCCAGATAGTTCATTGCTGTGCTCTTATTAGAATATTTTAGCAGTTTCTGCAAGCTGGCAGCTACTTGTTCCATCTCACAACTTCTTAAATTCGCTGTGGGTGTTCTTGCCGTGATCGGTAGCCGACTGGCCGAGCCTGGCTGAAAAATGTTTAGATGACAAGGATGTTTAGGCCTATTGCCTTCTTAGCCAGTCTGTCGGCTTCTTTGTTACCACTGCACTGTGCGTATCCTTTCACCCAGCATGCCGATGTGTTATTCATGCTGGGCGCACCCACAAGTGCCTGGTGACATTCCCATACTGCTCATGTGGTAATTTTCTAATTCCTCAGGACTAGTAGTGATTGTCTACAATCTGTGTAGATCCTGATTGTTTTGTCCGTAGTTTATCTACTAACTTAACGTATCTTTGCTATCTTATCGACAGTATGTTATGTTCAAAATTATTTATTTAAAATACGTTAAGTAGACTAAAGTATGTACCACCAGGTAGCATTTTGGGCCCGTTAATATTTTCATCCTATTATCAAATATCTTTATTTCTTATACAATCATCAATATAATGATAATACACAAATACACTTTTCACTTTGCGAAGGAAGTTAGTGTAACAACTTATGCAGTTAACACACATTTCGAGACAACAAATTTATATCTTTATCAATATCACATAACAAGGTCCCAAATTAAGTAGATCAATAAGTGAAATTTTATTCAATATTTTTTAGTGACATTTTTGAAGGTGCACTATGCAATGAAACCATCTTTTTCATGTCAAAAATTTATAACGTGCTAAGACCGTAAAAATTGTGAAACTCCCCTCAAAGTATAATATGGGCTAAGATGAGTAAAATCATTTAAGAGCAAAGTTCTAAACAGTTAACAAAAGTTTGCGCCCAAAATTTTTAAAAGGATGTGAAAATTTCATTACAAAATGTTTAAAATAGGGAGATGAGCTTTCGTATTTCCAATCAACCTGGCCGACTTTCAAAATAATGACTGCATAATGCATAACAATTACACATAACAAATATAAGTAACTTCTCTTTAGAAAAGCTACCTTATCCTTATTTTTATATATTTAAGTAAACTATATATCAAAATTGATCTTAAAAAGCTAACACATTTTGTGTACGGTTATGGTTTGATGGCATATAATACAAATCGTACTTGTTTACATAAAGCATTGCCGTTTCCCCATATTCCCCAAATTTCTGTGCATTTATTTTTATTCCGCATGACATTGTCTGCAAAATAATGAAAAATATCTTTATTTAAACTTCATCAACACCAGCTATAGAAGTTGTACACATCGCGTTTGCAAGAAATCATCTTGAGGCATTACCGTCATTACTGGTTCCACTGTCTTGATAATTTCTTAATTAACATGCTTTTGCACGTATTATATCTTCATTTCTTGCAGACCATTTTTAAAATTAAAAACTATGATTACATGTGGACAACCACTCCCATGAACCGTATCTAGGAATGTAAACAGAGCCCATATTTTTACATGTTTACATCCTCTAGTGAACACCCCCAACGTAGGTTTAATAATTTCAAGACGAATTGTAACTAACCACTGATTTATTGAACGCTAATTTAAATTATAATTATTAGTCTTATAGTCCTTATAATTATACATTAATTATAATTTTTAACTATTATAAGCAACTATTTATTGACACTGTACTGCTCTGTTTTCACTTCTGATCTGATATTCCATAGCGCTTCTTCCAGATCCATCCATTTCATTCTTGTCCGTAACTCTAAACAGTTCAACTCCTTTCCAGTTTCGCTTTGGGTAAGAAGCCAATAGCGCCATCTTTGGGCCGACTGGCAAACGATCATCATATCACTCGCTTCTCTCTACTAAGGAATTGAAACTTTCTTCGTAAGAGGCCGTGCACGTAACAATATTTAAAGGAGTCTTCGTTTTCTCCAGGTTCTTTAATATAGTGGGAGAGTATAGGGTGCATCTTTACTATGTACATATTTCGATATGTGATGTAAAGTAACGTCAGGTGCGGTTAGTACTTTGATTGGGTGACCGTTTCAAGGGAGACCGTATCCTCGTCTCACATCTTCCGGTGGCCTGTATATCAGTGTAAGTGCGGGAGCTGTGCGATCCTAGGATCCTAGGCAAGGATTGCGTAATGGATATACCATCCTTTGGAGGGGATGTTGAGCACGAATTGGCCTCCATAAATTAGAAAAATAATACAGAATACAGCGTTAGAGCTGAATTGAGATTATTGGAGGCGTTCGTGCATTTTATTTTGTTTTAGAGAAGTCTTTGGATCTGAATTTGCACTTTTTGTATTTTTGACCTGGGTCAATTGCTACACCCGGTATATGAAGTTCTGGAGCTCGGCCTCTTATACGTTTCGTATCGTTTCATTTCGTTTTGGACTTGAACTCGCCCGAACGTTTTCACCCCCTTTTTAGGTCGGGAAAAGTCCCCAGACATTCCCTTCGGCTCGATAACGCAACATTGCACAGACAATTTGAAAATTGTGCTATTTCGGAAATGAAAAATATATGATTATTTCGGCCGTAAAAAGAAGAATATTTTGATATTTAAATGACGTTTTAATTGATTTGTTTTTGAAAGTTATTGCCGATAACATTCTGAATGTGGTTATTAATTTTGGAACGGACCCATTAAGTTATTTCGAAGGTCTTTCATAGTTGATATGATATGAGAATATTCCGATAGGTCATGGTCGAACGAAATTTTGATAACAATGGGGAATTAAAGTACCGGTACTCTATAGATCATTATGAATGGGAATACAGTGTATCTCGATATCAAATACGTAGAAACGAATGAGAAGGCGAATTCAAGGGAAAGATTAATCTATAGAAAATTAATGGAAGGGAATTAAAATATTTTGTTTGGGGGTGTGGAAAGTAGTTTTAATATTCTTTGAGTTCATTAGGGGCGATATTTTTTAGGATGTTATTTTGTAGTGCTAGAACCGTAGAATTGTTAGTTTGTATAATTGGAAGAATTTATCGGCGGGTTGAGGTTATTTCTGAATTATCTGTAAATCGTGAATTTTTTTCTGATTTTATCTGGAAGAATTGTGTTTTTCATTGAATCAAGTATCAAGATTACTTTTTTGTCATATTTTGACTGTTTGAAATGAAAAAGTGAATTATCTTGCAAATTTTGGAATTTTTGAAATAATTTTTTTCTCCTATGTTTGAAATGTACTATAACAATGTAAATCTGTTTGTACCTTGCCGATAAATGTTAGGCAAGTAAAAGATCTCTACTCTAAAAAGAAGAAGGACAAAAAAATGCCTGGTTGGGGGTAACTCGTCTACAGACGTCGTTGTTAGGCCTCAGTAGCGAAAATAGGCCGATATTAAAAATACATGTCCAAAATCATTCATTTCCGTTAGTTTAGCGCGACACACTATGCATCACTAGATGACATAATCTGTCCTCATCTAAGAAATTTCAATGATCAAGAATAATTTATGTTTCACTAAAATGCAGTGGTTATTTTTCTGCTAAAGAAACGGCTTTCAAATTTTCTAGTGGTTCGTTGAGCAATTCTATTGAAATTAGGCGAGAAAACCACACAGAAGATGGTACAAAATGCTTGCTTATAATTTCTTTCTTGCTCTTTAATTCTTATCTTCAGTTCTTGCAGAAATTTTTTTAAACCAAGAATAGCATCACACATACAACACAGCCCAAGTAACATTTTGAATCTTATAAAAACGTGACGACGTCGTTACGATCTAATATACGACTTACTTTAAGATGTGACGACCTTGTAATGACCAAATCTGGACTATTAGAAAAGGGTTGTCATGACTATTTATGCAACTTCTTGGATATGACGCTTATAGTGTCATTGGGTCATATGAATTTGAAGACTTCTTAACATCATAAAGAAGTCATTATAAGATCGTGACTACCTTTATTATGACATTCATATAAACATACGATATCATATCATACGATACCCAAGTAACATTTTGACGACGTCGTTCGATCTAATATACGATTTACATTAAGACGTGATCTGGACAGTTAGTAAAGGGTTGCCATGACTATTCATACCGCTTTTGTATGACTTACTTAGATACGACTTTTATAGGGCCATTGGGTCCTACTAATTTAAGGACTTCTTAACGTCATAAAGAGTCATTACAAGGTCGTGACTACCTTTATTACGACCTTCATTGGACTAGATAGCCACAAGAGAGAAATGTGCGAGTCAATATGCATTCTATATATTTTACTATACGTATGTCTTTTAGCCATTCGCTTAAGGCTCGGTTAAGTAAAACGCCAACTATCAAACTGCTAAGTACGAAACCAAATATGTGGTGTTATTTAATACAATGTTTAAGTCGATTTCTAGCCAAGTTAAGATGCCAAAACTGCTGTGAATTATTTTTTATTGTGAATGTGTCGAAGATACTCACAAAAAAAATAATAAAAAAATTTCAAAAATTTGCCTTTCTGTAAAAAGTACTAAAATGTAAAAAATGGAAAAATACTAATGTACGAATCCAAGAAAAGCAAAGCGTGCGCACTTTGTATATAGGTATATGTGTCATCTTTATGTGACTATGTATACAATGATTCCATCCCTTTCATACAATCATTCGCAGAATCATACAAAGTGCGGCGCACGCCTTGCTTTTCCTGCAGTCGTACATTAGTATTTTCTATCATTTTTTTATTTTCTACTGTTTAGTAATACTTATTGGGGGTTCTACCCCATCCTCAGAGATCGCTCAATAAAAATTTGTCTCTTATCTGTAAATTAAATTTAGATTGTTAATATTTTTGTTTATAAAACTTGGACGCCAAACTTGATTGAATTTTCAATATAAAATGTGGCCGAAACTGTTTACGACCTATTTGTTATAAATTTAATTGTGAAATTACCAAGCAATCGTAAGAATTGTTAAACTACTTAGGATTCGTTTTATATTTTAGAAACGACAACAGAGTCCTATTCATCGTATAACCGACTGAGCAGTGGCGTATTTCATATTAACTTGTAACTGAATCAGTGGCGAATCAACGGGGGTTTTCGGGTTCACGCCCCCTCTCGCACTCGGCAACTCTTTAATTCGATTGTAGCATAAATGCCTGGAAAATGAAATTTGGTGCTTAACAATAATGAAAAATTGGGAAAACTTTATTCATGAATCGATTTTCATTTTTATATAACAGAGTACTGCGTTAATTTTAATTTTGTGCGAATTACAATTTAAGAAGAGTATGATGATAACTATTGAGTTTCAAGCTCTTGGGATTTCTTATTTCATAACAAAATATTTTGACTCCATATCAGTATAAAAAATTCTTGTAAAACCCCCTTGATGAAATCTTGAGTCCGCCACAGAACTGAACTGTCGTTTCATATGAATATATTTTGCATGCTTTAAACCATCTTTAAGTATTATATCTACATTAGCGATCAGCTTTCTGATATGCTATAAGGTTTATTTGACTTATTCATAAAAACAAATAATCTAATTTTCCTGAAATATATTTATTTATTTATATAATATTTATAATATTTCTGGTTTAACCGCGTGTTTTTTCTACATTTATTTCAACTGCTCGTCTATGGGTCCCTGACTGTTTATATTTACGCCAGTACTTAAACTTTATAAGAATAACATATGTATGTTCACTCTCGTAGGTAGTTTTGATAATAGACTAACATTGACATCTGACAGCACAAAAATTGCATAATCGAAGTCATATTTAACCTCTTTGCGACTACCACATTGTGGACTAAATTATTTCCCGTTGTAGGTCGTAAAGCTATTGTATTAAATATTGATATAACTTCTCTTACCGTTATCAATTTTGAAAGCCATATTTTGGTTTATAGGTCCTATGGAAGTCGTATTCAAAATCAATATAATCTCTTTTAAGACTCCTTTCAATTTTAGACTCTATCTCGTGCCAAAGTCCTATTGAAGTTTTATCATGTTTTTTAGTGACTCTTGTATAACTATCTTCAAGCAAGAACACAACGAGGTCATGTTATTTTTTTAAAGCTTTAGTTTAGCTTGTAATGTTTGTTTAGGTCAAATCTTGCAATTAAAATTTTGATTAGTTCTAATTAAGCTAGAGCTTTGAAATTTTGCACATGTGTATAAGTCCAGTGACAATGCACTTTAACATTTCCATATAAGAAAGAAACAAGATGACGGCTTCAAGATGGCAGGCGACTTTACCGTTTATGATTCGATTCGACTCAAAGTCGATGTCTAGGGGTTTTCGAGATCACCAATTATGAATTCTTGGTCAAAATTTATAAATTCAAAATGGCTGCGCCAATATGGCGGACGACTTTTGTCATTTATAGTCCAAATCGTTCAAAATCAATATGTGGAGGTTTTCGGGTTCGCCGATTACGAATTTCTAGTCAAAAATTTAATTCAAGATGACGACTTCAAGATGGCGGACGACTTTACCGTTTAAGGCCCTATTCAACTCAAAATCGATATCTGGGGGTTTTCTAGGTCGCGGATTATGAATTTTTAGTTAAAAGTCATAAATTCAAAATGACGGCGCCAATTTGGCTGGCGACTTTTGTCATTTAGGTTCGAATCGATTAAAATCGATATCTGGAGGTTTTTGGTGTCGCGGATTATGTATTTCCAGTAAGAAAATTAGTTCAAAATGGCGGACGACTGCCGTTTATGATCCAATTCATCTCAAAATCCATTATCTGGGGCTTACAGCATATCAAAAGACTAAAAAGTAAAAAATAAAATTATTTAAAAAAATATTTTTAAAAAGCTTTTATTTAAATGCTCTAAAAAGTAGGAAATAAACTTTGAAGTAAGTCAAACCCATCATTTTGTTACATTATATAATTTTCTTTATGATATTTACACAGGAAAATCTCACGACAAGCTTTTATATCATAAAAAAAATTATATAATGTAACAAAATGATGGGTTCGATTTACTTAAAGTTTATTTTCTACTTTTTAGAGCATCTTTCTATCAGTCAATTTATCAATCTTTTTTAAAAAAAATTTTAACGACTATTATACGACCATACTCAGTCATGATAAACGATGTATTGTAGACGATATCGACCTCTCTTCAACCCAATAACGACCTTTTAGAGACTATCTATGTTTGGTGTCCAATTAGTCATTTTATGTATGTTTATGTGTGAAGTGAGGTATCGTCATCGGTTTAAGCACTGAGACCTCGTTCAGCGAATTTAAGCAGCGTTGGTCGAGTCCGTCACTTGGATAGGTGAACGGCATCTCATTTTGCCGTCCTGGTTGAGTGAAAGAGTAGTTGTAGCCAAACTCCGCCAGGACGTAAATATAAAGAAGACAATAAAATAAAAAATAAAATAAATGCCTACTATAGACCCTCATACGACAAAAAATTTCGATATTCGTGTGTATAACTTTATAACGACTTTCATAAGACCTAGGGTTGTTAAATTTATTTTAAAGACCATTTTACATTACTACACAACTAGTAGGGCATGTAGACCAAAAATCATAACTCAAAATGTTACTTAGGTAATAACGCCAATAAAATTTACAATTACAATACAAGACGGGCGTGACACAAGAAAAGGGCTGATTCGACTGGCTAACATTCATTTTTTGCTTCCCTGATCTAACTGTAAAACGAAAATAATTTGTAAGTCCACAAGCCGGAATATATATTATGTTTAAAACTGCTTTATGTTAGCTACAATATTACTGCCCTTTTGTGATTTAATTATTATTTTTTATCTTAACCTGACAAAAATGAATTAACAGTAGGAATAGCCTTATCAATGACGCGTTTTTTATTGATCTCTCAGTATATCCCTATCTCTTTTTTTCCCAAATTTTCAATGTATCACCAAAAGCCATTAATCTTGTTTATAGTTTTATATCAGTGGGTAATAAATGAAATCGATCACCAGTTTTCACTGATACAGCAAGTATAATTTCCGGAAAGATATACACATATACATACAACCAAATCTGTTAATATTGTGTGTGCTACCGCAACATCATACGGAATTAAACTTTAATGTCTCCGTCGTATACAATGGGGACATCCTTATAGCTAAACACACGTCACTTTACATACACGTAATAACAGAAATGATAAATAGCATACGGCGTCTCTGACATCCTTAATTTGGAAGTTTGTTCCTTGTTTTGTGACGAACTTTGTTTTTGGGTTAATGCTAACTTAATTATAGTAAATTCGAGTGCTGTATACAATTTTGAATGGCAATGTACACAATTCTATTCTTCCTAATGAAGTAGGAAAGTATAACAGGCCAAGGATATGGCTTAAAAAAAATAATGTGAATCTAAAAATTCGTTGAAATGATCTATTTAGAGTGATGACCAACATATAGCCGAGATCAGTTTTACGGTGCACCCAAAAAAAGGCAACAAAAACTTTACGACCTCATTATTATCGCCGTTGGATCATGCGACATGGTGTCATCAAACAAGCCTACGCATGTCGCACATTAAAAACCTTTAAAGGTAAGCGATTCAATTTGCAGACGAAATAGCACAGAGCCGAAACTAAAATTCGTATATATTAGAATGTACATATTAATACTCCTAAACCGTAACGCCCTGTTAAAATTGAGCCACTGAGTTGCTGATATAAATATTTCAAGTGCGTGCCTGGGCGCAATTCATTTTTCGACTAGTTTAACGGTTTTATTGAGGTCGTAAAGTGTTTATTGCCTTTTTTGAGTGCATCGTAAATCTGAGCTCGACTATACTAATAGTGCTAAGCCCTCCTATAGCGGCTCCAGGAGCCACCAGCACTTATCCTGCTTGATTATTCAAAGGCTTTCGGCACCATAAACCACAAAGTAATTCTGTCAAAACTAAAACACTATGGTATTGAAGGTGCGTCGTCTTTGAATTTAATAAAATCTTACTTGACAGAACGGCAACAGAAAGTATATGTTGAGCATAATCTTTCCAACTCCGTAACATTACTAGCAGAGGTACCGCAAGGTTCTGCTCTAGGTCCCTTATTGTTTTTTATATATACAGCGGATTTAACGTCAACCTTTACTAATTCTTACTCGCACGCATATGCTGATGATAAGTAATTGGTTTATATAGTCGACATTCACAATCTTCCAGGTTTTGAAAATTATGCAAACATAGACCTAGAAAATTTATACAAAAAAATCAAAAAGCTGCAACTTGTCTCTAAATATGAGAGCTCCTTTAAGTAGGATCAGTCTTTCGACTGGTGTTGCAATCGAAGCATTAACTTTTGATGGTAATATGCAATTATTACACTTAACGCGCCAAGCTAGTAACTTATAATACAGCGCTCGGCGGAGCACATAGCCCAGAGTGTAGCTATTGGTTGCAGTCTGGTTACGTTCCATATAGTAAAACAAGGTTTTTATAGAGGAGTTTGCGACTAAAGTATTATATTTTAATATTCCGTCCTCTAAAAGCACATTTGAACTTGTCTCTAAATAGCAACAAACTGTGTGTATTATTTTTTGGCTCACAATAATAAACACCACAGAAATTAGACAACCCCCAATTCCAAAAGCCAGGGCTTGTGCGGAAGGGGGTTACACATTAAAAAAACGCGGACATACAACCACTTCGAACCCGGTGGTGCGATGTCCGTGTGATTAATCGCAATTGCCACCTCGCGCTTTAACCCACTCGGTTATCGACCAGACAAAATAAAATAAAAGGTTGATATTGTAAAATCTTCATAAAAAATCAAAATAAATAATGAAAACTTTCCTGTAGTTGACCATAAAAATAATTTAGGTTTAATAATAGACACTAACCTAAAGTTTACACAATAGGTTAGTAAGATAGTGCAAAAATCATATGTAGCCTTAAAACTATTGTGTGCTAATAAAGAACTTCTAACTTTTGGGCTCAAAAAAACTTTGACATAAACTACGGTGCTTTCTAATTTCAATTATGGAGATTATATTTATAGACCTCACCTTAATGCTATCGACAAAGCTCGCATTCAACGAGTTCAAAACTTCTGCTTTAGACTCATTCACAACCTGGGTAAATATGATCACATTAAAAAACTATCCTGATTAAACATGGTCAACAGATGGAAGCATCATCTGGCATGTATAGTTCATAAGGTGATATTGACCTCAACTCCTGCTTACCTCAAAGAGATGCTAATAGAGCGTAGTAATCTTCACCAAATTAATTTAAGAAATGTTCATTCCTTTTCCATTCCTAGACATCTTACTACACTTTTTCGTAAAAGTTTTCTTTACGACGCAGTTGTTCTTTACAACTCTCTGCCTAATCATCTAAATTAATAGGTCTGTCCACAACAAAATTAATATGCGTTAAAAGAAGTGCAAAATAAAGATTTTTACCTAATAATAACAATATTAGAACCGTGGTTGACAAAAATTTATCAGAACAACAACAGCGGCCATAGAAATTGCTTACTTTATTTCAGTAAGATAAACGCGTATGACGTCAGCTGCTTGCTGGCTCAGCAGGCTGATGCAGATCATCTGTACGCTGCGTTAGATTTATTTCGTGTCGTTCTCGTTAGAGTAAAGTTTGAGTTCACAGAAGTAACGGTGCCTTTATTATTTAGAACGTCAAATATAGTTTGTTTAGTGTTGTCAAATGTGAAGGAGGGTTTCCAAAAAGAAGATTCCCATACTTTTCCGAACGTAGTTGTAATTATGGTTCCGATTTTCTTTCAAAACACAGATAAATCCGACTATACAATAACAAAATTAACTACATCACTATAGAAACACCTAGAGTATCGCAGCACATATCGCATAGCAAGCATGTGACGTCACTCTCCTAGCTTCGCGCCAAGGGAGCGTTTTCTAGCCTCGACGCGTTGAAGTAATTTCTATTACAAATAACGCCGAAAATAAATGACTAATTTTTAAAAAACTTTGTACGGATTTATAACATCTATAAATCTATCATTTCCAATTAAAAACTAAATTTTATGGACTGTCCTATTGCCTATCTCACGGTTTAAACCAAAATCTAAATTTTATTTTCTTCAATCACAATAGTATAATCTCATATTGTTCCTTATCTTTGAGTGAGTACATGCTTTATAACTTCAAACACTATATATTACTTTTTATTGATTCCAATAATTATTAATTTTGTAATTTACTTTTAATTTTATATTTTTATATTATATTATCACATGTAATGTGTATATGTACAGAAATAAATGACGATTATTATTTTTATTATTATTATTATATTCACAGTTGACCACGCTTCACTGCAGCTTCTACTAGTTTCAGTTTATTTAAGTCGGTTAAAATAAATAAATTCGCCTCAACAGTAACTAAAACCAATATACATTCATTAGAGAAGACATGAACTTTGCCATCATATAACTCGACGCAGGATAACGCGACATTTCGCATTAATTTTACCAACTTCAGCTTGCCAATTGTTTGATAACAACCAGCAACACATAAATTAGGGAATATACTGGGTAATTATTCGATAAAACAAATAACCTTACCAGTTTTTGCTATTTTGGTCACCAAAACCACAAAAATATGTAAATTTTAACAAACTTCAAAAATAATATACTATGAATAAATAATGAATATTGTTTTTTACTATTTTAATTAAAATATAAGGGACAAGTTTTTTTATTCATTGTTGTAGAAGCTATATTTTACCAACCAAGTAGTTGAAGAAATTATTATAGATTTTATCGTCAATACCGACATATTTCGTCAAGTGGAAAATAACTTAGATAACGTTGAAGATCACTGAACCCGCTAAATCAGCTGGGATAATTAGTGATACTAAAATACATTTTTAACTATATAAAACATTATTGGGCGTGTTTTAATTAGCTGCTTAAGACTTATTTTTAAACCGCTTATAAAAGAAATTCATAATGGAGATGGTTTTATCTTTTATCTTTCACCACCTTCGAAATTTATGTTTTCATAAAATATATTTGCGCCCATATCTAACAAAGTTCTTTGTATTTTTTTCTTTAAATATACAGGGTGTTGCATCATGAGAGGGACATAGCTTAATAGGAGGTAGAGAACATCAGTGGTAACCGGAACCTCCCATAGAAATGTCTCATTGGGCCTTCACTACGAAGTTACAGGGCGTTTTATAATTTTTGGTCAAACCTGTTTTTTGTCATAACTTTGACAGGGAATGAAATAACGGATTCATATTTGGTACGGCTAATGTACTAACGAGCCCCAAGAGGTACATGTATAAAAAAATATATATCCAGGTCCGGACTCACTATAATTTATGTTTCTTCTTTGCATCAATAAAACATCACCCTGTATATATTTTTTTGAAATTTCGATACGATATTCGAAAAGAGCAAGAAAAAACAAACGAAATGGCCTATTTCATTTTTTTGTTACACCTTCGTGGTTATTTAAATACGTTGTTAAATGTGCAAGAAAATGGATTACAGAACCCTATTAAATGAGAGGCACGTGAAATAAATAGTTTTATAACTAAAATTTGCAAAAATTCTATTGAGTCTAGGTGGTCTGGGTGAATCCTAATTCCGGCACGTTTTAAAGGTCCATTTTGGTAAAAAACTGTGGTCCTAATAAGTAATCGGGTATGAAATTACAAAATTTTTAATCAATCACAGTAGGCTTGTTCAAAGTGACAGATAATAAAAAGAAATCTCCTAAACAGTTGAATAATTGTTTGTTAGTAATTTAATGTGTCAATAATCCGCATTTAGTTAGTGAAAACTTGTGAAAATATTTTAACTATGCCAGTAAAATTTACAAACGTGGAATATGCTGACATAATATTCATCTATAGTTTCTGTAATGGAAATGGTAGGTCGGCGGAAAGAGAATATCGGCTGCGTTTTCCTGGTCGTCGATGCCCTAATAATAAAACCTTTAGTACGGTGTTCCAGTATGCAAGACAACACGGAAAGTTTCCTAATTCTGCAGTTGTGGAGCGTGTTTTACAACAAGGTGTGCAGGAACAAAACAATATTATAAACGTAGTTCAAGAAAACCCAAATATGAGCACTAGACGAATCAGTTTGGCAACTGGTATTCCTCATTGGCGAGTATGGAGAACCCTAAAAAGAGAACGTTACCATCCATATCATATCCAGCAGGTACAGCGTCTTCAACAAGGCGACGATATCCCCCGCCTGGCATTTTGTCATTGGTTGTCTAACCATCGCCCAGTCATTTACAGAACCTTATTTACGGATGAGGCACAATTTACAAGGGATGGAGTAAACAATTCACGAAATAATCATAAATGAGCACAGGAAAACCCACATGCGGTACGCCAACGCCGTTTGCAACACAGGTTTTCTGTAAATGTTTGGGTCGGACTTGTGAATAGACATTTGATAGGGCCACATTTTTTTGAAGAAAGATTGAATGGTGAAATTTACTTTGATTTTCTTCAAAACATTTTACCGAATATGTTAGAAAATATCGGTATAAGAGGCATGTTGTTTCAGCATGATGGGGCCCCACCACATTTTAACCTTCAAGTAAGAGAACACTTAAACAATGTGTATCCTAATAGATGGATTGGACGCGGGGGTCCACATGAATGGCCACCAAGATCTCCCGATTGTAACCCTTGTGATTACTTTTTATGGGGCCACTTAAAAAACGAGGTTTATAGCATTGAAATTGAAAGTAGACAACATTTAATCCAGCGCATCGTTACAACCTGCGACGAAATACGGAATAATCCAGAAATGATACGTCGAGCAATTGGTGACCTTTCTAAACGCGCAAGAAAATGCACAGAATGTGGGGGAGGACATTTTGAAAATTTACTTTAGTGTCAATTACGTTTTATTTTTAAACACATTTAGTTATTGTTTTGTTATTTATTGTTAATTGAATGGAAAATATTTTATTTATTTAGATTTTAGTTTGTTCTCTTTTCCAATTTTTATTAAGTATAAAATGTTGATGATTTTCTTGATCAAAGTAACTGGTTGTTTAGGCCTAAATGGTTTAAATTATCTGTCACTTTTATTCTTTGAACAAGCCTACTGTGATTGATTAAAAATTTTGTTATTTCATACCCGATTACTTATTAGGACCACAGTTTTTTACCAAAATGGACCTTTAAAACGTGCCGGAATTAGGATTCACCCAGACCACCTAGGCTCAATAGAATTTTTGCAAATTTTAGTTATAAAACTATTTATTTCACGTGCCTCTCATTTAATAGGGTTCTGTAATCCATTTTCTTGCACATTTAACAACGTATTTAAATAACCACGAAGGTGTAACAAAAAAATGAAATAGGCCATTTCGTTTGTCTTTTCTTGCTCTTTTCGAATATTGTATCGAAATTTCAAAAAAATATATACAGGGTGATGTTTTATTGATGCAAAGAAGAAACATAAATTATAGTGAGTCCGGACCCGGATATATATTTTTTTATACATGTACCTCTTGGGGCTCGTTAGTATATTAGCCGTACCAAATATGAATCCGTTATTTCATTCCCTGTCAAAGTTATGACAAAAAACAGGTTTGGCCAAAAATTATAAAACGCCCTGTAACTTCGTAGTGAAGGCCCAATGAGACATTTCTATGGGAGGTTCCGGTTACCACTGATGATCTCTACCTCCTATTAAGCTATGTCCCTCTCATGATGCAACATCCTGTATTTAATATCTTTTACTTTACAAATTAACAAACCGTAGTACCTAAGTAGTATGCATATGAGAGAGGGTCTGTTCGGAGCCGAAGCAGTGTTCAGTTTAGGGGTGGGGGCAATTAGAGTGGTGGGAGATCATTAAGGGCGGGGCTTAGGATCGGGACGTAATAGGACGGGATCTAGAAGTGGTGGTGGGGGGCAATTGTAATAGTGGGAGGTAATTGTAGTGGTGTGGTAATTAGAGTGGTGGGATAGGTACATATAAGGGTAATTAAGAGTAATTAAGGGTAATTAAGGATAGCCAATGGTAATTTATGCAAAAATAAAGACAATTAAAAGTAATTTAGGTAAGAAATCGGGATAATTAAGGGTAATTAAGACAAAAATAAGAATAACTAAGATTATTTAACGATGTTAAGTGCCGAGATACCCTTAAAATTCGGCGTTGGGAACTTGGAAGACTGACATGACTTGGGAAACATAAACAAAAAGTACAAAGGTACTATAATTGTGCGGTAGAACAATATCTAATAATAAATACATAATGTATGTATCACTATAATCCGACTGGTCGAGTTGTTATTTCTCAATTAGTTTCTTAAGTAGGTAGTTCATCATCTCCATCATCATCTTCACAGACATTTTGATTATAAACTAGTAAATGATTAAGTTACTTCGTTCACAAGACAGCCTTTCAGTGATCGATCCACCCTTGATACTCACCGATGAGCTGCAATTTGAAACACGAAAGACAAAGTTCCCCGAGCAAACACGAGTATATGCGCTTATACTTCACGATGCTTATTTATCGTACAGCGCATTGGGTGGTTCAGTCCAGAGCGGCTTTGCTGATACTAAGTTAAAGATGGTGCATAAATTTCCTACTTTCATCAATGACTTACAAGGTTCTCAATATAAAAACAATAAGTTTATAGTGAAAAATTGGTTGCTGTCTTCTGTAGTACTAAACAACAAATACATTATATTTTCAAATCACCACATCCATTACCATCATTAACAAATGGCGAAAAGGTACGGTATCAATGGTTGGAGAAAAATTATCAAGGTTTAAAATGGAGTCAAGTATATATTCAACTGAGAGAATTACCACTAATCTTTGAGCAACTTTACCTGAATACTGTTAACAACTTATCAATATAATTTACCATTAAACAATGTTATAATACTATGCAAAGATGCGATGAAGAAGAATTTCGCTCTCGCAAATATTAATTTTCTGTAGAAATGTATTGTAAATATAAATATCCTTAGTTATGTAATCAAGAATAGGTAATAAAATGAATGTATTGTACTAATCTTTGTTTTATTCCTAACCTCATCATAATATAAAAAAATCAAACAGTAGGCTTTATAGCATTTCACATGAACTTTGCTTGTGACATCAGGATGTTAAGTACACAGGGCCCATAAAGAGAGTACACTGCAGCAAATAAAAGAGAATTTCTGAAATTCACTGCAACATTTTACTAAAAAATAACAATTCAATGCTCCTTTTCATGAACTAAAGACAATAAAAATCTTGGTAGATAAGACAGGTAGGCGCAAACGGTTCATCAGCGTAAGGTATCCCTAAAGATAAGGCAGCTTTTTTTCAATACATTTATTTAACGTCGGCCTATTTCCGCTACTGAGGCCTATCACTGACGCCTGTAGACGAGCTACCCCCTACCAGGAATTTTGCCGAACCTCTTCCCGTAAGAAGAGTAGTGATCTTTTACTTGCCTAACATTTAATAGACAAGGGACCGACGGCTTTACATCCCCTCCTAAGGATGGTATATCCCCTATACAACCCTCGCCTAAGGTTGTATAGCTTCCGCGCATACACTGATATACAAGCCGCTGGAAGATGTGTGAGGCGAGGACGCGGTTTTCGTTGGAACAATCACCCATCTAACTACTAACTGCGCCTGAC
Organism: Leptura quadrifasciata; assembly: GCA_963675555.1. Taxonomy (NCBI): domain Eukaryota; kingdom Metazoa; phylum Arthropoda; class Insecta; order Coleoptera; family Cerambycidae; genus Leptura; species Leptura quadrifasciata. The sequence continues at coordinate 52,803,014 of OY776675.1, forward strand.
GTTGCTTTACATCGCATATCAAAGTATGTACATAGTAAAGACGCACCTACGCTCGCCCCGATAAGGTAGCTAAAATAATTTATAGTGCAATTGTTGATCGGCATAAAGATAAGGCAGGTAGGTCGCAATTGTTCATCATCATAAAGAAAAGGCAGGATCGCAATTGTTCATCTCATAAATCAGTAAGATAAGGCAGGTAAAATAATTTTGTAACTTTAGGTATATAATCAAGAATGAATGCTTGTTACGTCATTGTAAAAAAAATAGACAGATATTATAATTGTGCAATAGAATAATGTAGGTGGGTAGACAGACGAACAGGTGGACAAACCGACTGACGGATGGGCGAACATAATTGCTTCAATCACCATTATTTTTGCTGCAATTACTCTTATTGTTACTGTAATTACTCTTAATTACCCTTATTGTTACTCCTATTACCTTTAATTACTCTTAATTACCCTATTGTACCTATCCTACCACTATAACTACCACACCAATACAATTGCCTCCCATCACTGCAATTACCCCCAGCCACTTCAATTACCCTCCACTATTACAATTGCCCCACCACCACAACTCCTAGGCCCCTCCCTCTTACTTCCCGACCCCTAATTACCTCCCACCACTCTAATTACCCCCACCCCTAAACTTAACACTGCTTCGGCTCCATACCCTACAAACAATAAAGGTATTTATAGGATTTGACGCACTTTAATACTACAATTCTAGGGTGTTGCAATCTATTTCTCTAGAGGAACCCTGTTTAGTAATTGTTCTATAGCCATTTGCACTATGACTATATCTGAGTCTAGATCATATGCCAGAGAAATTTATTGCTTGTTATTAAATTCGGAAATAATATTAATCCGCAGAGGTTCAAATAACGTTGCATATTAGATTGCGTTTATTTCTGGGTAACCAACTGGTCATAAGAATAGTGTGATTACTCTTCTGTTTTAGTAATTTTAGGGCCTATATCTCTGAACGTATGGTAAACCTATCCATTTCTGGCCAACTAATTCACTTATTTCTAGCCTCGGTTTCCAACAGATCTTCAATTGTATATTCTAAGAATTGCTTATCGGCAAAGAGATAATCTTACAATTGCGAATAGTAGTCTATATTTCTTATACCGAAACCCTTGTGCCCTTTTTGATGCCATCAAAATCTAGAAACAAATTTCTGTACAGTCTTCTTAAATTAAAACAGTATACCAACCCACTGTTTGCATCTAAATATTACAATTTTAACGCAAAGCTCTGCCTTTAGGAAATTCTCGGTTAATTAAAGTTGTTACGGGTAGAGATCGATCAGGCTCTGTCTTGCCCTGCTTAATCTACTGTGCTTTGGTTGAAACTCCGTTAAATTTGTTTCTCTACAAATGACATGCAATAATAGGTCTAGTTCATCAAAATTAGTTAAAACACCTCCCGATATTTGCGGGGAAATTGAAATTTGCTAATGATCACAATAGAAAACAATTTAAGAATCAGTCATCTAATTGGAAATTGTTATGACTTTTTATAGAAAAAAGTTTTCTGTACCTATTAAAATAAAAAAGTTACAAGCTATTGAAGTTTTGAACTTTTTTAGTTTTATGACAATAATTTTAACGCTAACCATAAATCATGTATTAAAATAGAACTTATTAAAATAGAACACATCGCTATTAAAAGAAATTTAGTTTAAGTCGCATATTAAGCGATATATTTGAAGTAGCCTTCTTATAAAGCAGAGCTTGCTCATACTGATAATAACAAAGTTACAATGTATCTCAAGTATCAGATGAAATATGTCACCATATTGTCAAAAAATAAACAAACAAATAATTGTTATAAAACTTATAACACTATACAGCATCATTACGCTAAGGCCGAGATGTTCAGACTGCAAAGGCAAATCAGAATCTCCATCAACATTGTAAGGAACCAGAAATAGGGAGACAAACTGGCAGCGCTAAATCCTCAGGACAACTCGCTGTGGAAGCTGACGAGGGCCCTGAAAAATACGCGGGAGGTCATACCCGCGCTCTCATGCGCGAACGGACAGACGGCGATGACAGACGCTCAAAAAGCGAGCGACCTAGCTTTCACATTTTGAAAGTATACATAATAACAACATGCCAAATAATTTAGAGCACGCCCCCATCGAAAATGATATAAACGGAATCATTGGTCATGACGCACAACTGACAAGAAGAGAATTTCTGAAGATCATGACCAAGCCCCGGAAATAGTAGATATTGTCAAAAACTTACCAAATAACAAAGCCCCGGGAAAAGACGGCGTCGAATACAAACTGCTCAAATATCTCCCGAGGAAACGTATTGTGCAGTTGCAACATTGGCCTAGCCAGTGGAAATGAGCCGTGGCCGTTCCAATCCTTAAGCCAAGCAAGAAAGCGAAGTTCGCTGGTAGCTACAGGCCCATCTCGTTACTGTCGGCGTTCAGGGGGAGCTCCACATCGACGATGAGTCCCATTTTGGCTTTAGAAGGGGCAGGAGCACGGTACAGCAAGTCGTTAGGATAGTTAACAACGTCAAAGTACAATACAACCTTGGGAAAAACACCACTATGGTGCTACTCGATATTGAGAAGGCGTTCGACACCGTCTGGATCCTGGGATTACTATACAAAATGCATGACTACAACATTCCGACTTATTCCATCAAACTCATTCACTCGTTCTTGACGGGTATATCCCTGCAGGTTGATAAATACCAAACTCTCAACACGGCAGGATATTCGCGCGGGAATCCCGCAAAGATCGTGAAAGTCGCCAGAGTTATACAACTTGTACGGCTCCGACTTTCCAGAGTTCCCCAATACGGAGCTGGCGAAGTACACCACGACACGGCCATGTACGCGCATTCGCATAACGCCCAAGCAGCGAACATGCTGCAGAAGGCGTACATGGCTCGTGCCACGGCATATTACGACCAGTGAAACATTCGGGTAAATGCTGAAAAGTCTGAGGCGATAGTCTTCAAACGCCGTTTCACTCAAACCAATATCCTAACACCGATTTCGATCCGGGGAAACAAAATTCTAACTAAAAGATGCGTGAAGTACTTGAGGTCAGACTGGACCAGGTACTAACGTTTAACATGCATATAAATGTGACAATACGGAGGATTTACTCCCTGTCCAGGAGTCTGTGTCCATTCATGGTCAGGAGTAGCAGACTTAACCGACAAAATAAAAAATTGTTGTACACAATGGTGGTCAGGCCGTCCATCACATACGCGGCGCCGGTGTGGTGCAGCATACCGGCCACGACAATGAGAAAACTAAAAGTATTTAAGCACAAATTTATGCGCCTCATTTCTAATTCTGGAAGGTACACCCCCTCAGAGACTTATACGCACTTTGCTACGACATATTCCTAATAGCGGACTACGTCCAGAACGTCTCACAAAAATTATATTCTTTCAAGCTGGGCGACAGTCCGCTAATAAGAAACATAACACAGATTAGAGAGCATAATGTCTCACTTCGGATAAAACACACACTACCATACCAGACGTTACCGATCTTCCGGCAACCTCTGTAGCCAAACTTCACCAACTATAACTTCCGCTTATCCTATCCTATATTTCATACCTTTTCAATGTTTAAATCTTTCTTATCCCCCTTTTCCTTTCTGTTTGTTTCCTTTTATCCCGTTTATTTCTTGTATTCTTTTTGTACATTTTTGTCTCTAAATTCATTTCAATTCACAAATTTTCAACAAAAAACCAAAATTCTCGAAAAAACAAAAATTTAGAAACCATAGTTTAGGTCAGCCTATGCGCAGCCCAGCGTCTTCACACCCCGCGGAAGGCTCCTCGTTTATGTTGAGATGTCAGCGTCAGTGTCAAAATTAATTGGTGAAAAGTGAAAGTTTTAAAAAATGTGTAGTTCTTAAGTTTTATAAAATCTGATTTTTAGATATATGTTATATAAATACCTTTTTTAATCTGTTTGTTAGCAGATGGAGTATAGGTTTTTTAGCCAAGCCAGACCCAATCCCTGCAATCAGCCACCACGAATCGCGCGGTGGTTACACGACCGGACCCGGAGTGGGTTCTGGGGAGGCAACTGTAATTAAAATTGAAAATAAAGTTATAATGAATTGAATACACCATCATCAGGTGAATAAATATCTATATTTTCATTTATTGACTTATCTTTTTAAAAAAATGTGTTTAGTATAAGTTTTGCTAAGTCTGTATTTTTGATAATAAGAATATTACCACCTTTTTTAAATGTTTTAACAGAATTCAGTATGTTTTTAGCAGGACCAGGCCTAGTCCGCCCGATCCTGCAATTCGTCACCGCGATCCGCGCGGTGGTGGTTGCATGATCGGCTCCCGGAGTGAGTTCTGTGGAGGCATCTGTAAAATTTTAAGCTTAATAAAGTAGTTTTGAATTTGAATTTATTGACTTCTCAAAAATGTTCTTTCTTGTGATTTCGTTCAGTAAATTTTTTAATGAATTTTGATCTTTTTTCGATTGAATATTTCCGCCAAACGATAATATTCAATGAGTGGCATGCCTACATAAAATATTACATTGATAGGAATAAAAAAAATTAAGTACTGACGTTTTCACATAACTGATTCACTTCGTCCATTCAGTAGGCATCACCAGATTGGTATCCATTATCAAGAACTCGAAGGACGTAAATAAATGTAAATATTGTTTCGACATTTATGCATCAGTTGGTGTGTATTTTAATTAAAGTTTCATATACTTGAACGAAGCCCTGTTTCAAAGTTGTATTATCATTGTAGACGTCGAGACGATTCGTTTGATACACTGTATCGTAGCGGAACCCTAAACACCTTAGCCCCATTTTGGAAATCGCAGTTCATCTCAAATATCACTATAACGAATATCCCTCTAAATCTGACAATTTCACTTTATATTTTTTTACTCGATTTATTTTATAAGCGCTTTTATTCACTGAAATTTTTCATCTTTTTCTCTTTTCTTATCTTATAATATTTGATTATCCAATTAGTTAAATCTCTTCAACAAAAACAGTAAGCAACCGACAGATCGTGCTGACTGCGCGCGAACAAAATCTATTGAATTCTTTCATTTTACTCTGCTACGGCTCAACGGGAAAAGTTGAATTCACACATAAGTTCTGAAAGGCTCAAGGAAGAACTCTATTGACTATTGGAAAAAATTGATGTACTATGATTGGCCCTAAGCAGGACTAACAATATTCTTTTATTGATTCAAAATAACACTGTTCAGTGTAGAAAATTGAATCAAAAAGGCCCTTTGCAAGTTTCTTGTAAGGGTAACAGGAGCAGCCCTAGGGAGGGCCGATTGTTTTTGTAGAACTTCTTTCTCACCCCAAAAAACCTAGCATAACTAAAAAAAGGGACCTCACACAAAATATATGGGTTTTGGGTCTTGTCTGCATTTGTGATATGTTATACTTCATGACGTCCTGGTCAAAAGTTCCCATAGGCACAAAGTCTAAAAATAAACAACTTTCGAGATATCAAGGTCGTAAGAACTGAAATAGGCCGTTTTCCGAATATCAAGAACTGATATTAACTTGAAAAGTAAGACCTTTCGCTAAAAACTCTGAATAATGAAGTTGTAGGTAATTAGATAGGGTGTTCGAAAGTGACCTTCACTGATTTTTATAATAGGTTTGCACATTTTTTTATAACGGAAGTGAAAAGCTAAAATCGTACGGTGGTTTCACTTAAGTTTCATATCAACTGATTGCTAAGTTATTATTGCGATTAAATGCAGAGTTTTCAAACTTTTCACATCCGATATAAAAGAACCGCTGCCCAAGGAATCACTACTTCCACGTCCAGATTTTGTATCCAAGTCTTATGCACACTAAATGCCAATGTAATATTTTATTCCCTTTAATAATAGAGTGGGGGTGGTAGAGGGGGTGGCTAATGTAAAAAAGAATTAGAAGTCCTTGGTTGTCGTATACACACTAAATCTCAATTTAATTTTTTATTCCCTTTTAGGGTGGGGGTGGCAATGGGGGTGGTAGAGGGGGTAGCTAACGCCAATAAAAATTTTTTAGACGCTTCTTTCTTGTATACACACTAAATCACATTTAAATTTTTTTACTCCTTTTAATAACTGGGTGGGGTGGCAATGGGGCTGCTAGAGGGGGCAGCTAACGCCAAAAACATTTTTTAGACGTTTCTTTCTTGTATATACACTAAATCACATTTTAATTTTTTTTACCCTCTTTAATAATAGTGTGGGGGTGTTATTGGGGGTGATAGTGGGGGGGAAGGATGGCGGCTGACGGCAAACAAATTTTTTGAGACCTTAACTTTTCATGTATGTGCTAAATTGCAATTTTATGGATTCTTGATTGTTTTGCCTATTTACCCATATTTACCCCATTTACCCTCGTACCCTTCAACGGAATTAGATCAATCTAGTTCCATATCTCGTTACAATACGTAAGTGTACCAAATTTCAAGTCAATATCACAAATGGTTCCAGCGTAAACGTGCGCACAAAAAGTTACAGACAGACCGACAGACAAGAAATTTTTTAAGCTCAAATTTAAAATCTCCACGTTTCATGATATATTAAGCCTATTTCAACAAAAAAAATAATTTTGTCCCATCTAATTACCTACAACTTAATTATTTAGAGTTTTTATCACGCTTTTATTAGCTTCACCATGTTTGTTTGTTTGTGTCTTGCTGTTTGGATCATCAGGATAAAATAAAATTAAAAAATGACCAATCCATTGTCGAGATATTGGCGGAGGAGCCGTTGTCATTAATATATATTTAATTATTTGTGAGAAACATGCCGAGCGATGAATGGCAAGAGGGTGACTAAAAAAAATATAGTTTAAAAACTAAAGAAACACGCTTTAATAGCAAACCGAACTAAAAGGTAAAAAATAATGTTTAGATATTAAGATTCTTATTTTATTGTAAAAAGCGTGGGGTTTATAACAATTATTGATGTTAAGCACCCCATGCTTTTTACAATAAAATCAGAATTTAATATTTAAACATTATTTTTTACTTTGTTCGGTTTGCTATTAAAGCGTGTTTTTTTTAGTTTTTTTAAACTATAATTGTTAGCGAAAGGTCTTACTTTTCAAGTTAATGATTTCTTGATATTCGGAAAACGGTCTATTTTCAGTCCTCACGACCTTGATATCTCGAAAACTGTTCATTTTAGACTTTGTCCCTATGGGAATTTTTTTGACCAAGACGTCATGAAGTATAACATATCACAAGTGCAGACAATTTTACCGGGACCCAAAACCCATATATTTTGTACGGTTTTTTTTTTAATTTCTCGTTAGATTAAATACTAATGTTATCGTCCTATCGTCATTACAAGATCTGAAATATATTGGAGTTTTTATTACATCCTGATATTTTCGATTCATCAATTGAATGAAGTAAATTTCTTGTAAAAAAAATTACCACCTTCAAGGAAATTCCAAAAAAATTATTAATATTATTTTTTAGCGATAAGTAGGTATTAAAACGAAATAAGTACTGAATGTCTGACTTTTAATACAATAAACAAACAGTGATTTTCAAGGAGACGATCTCATAGGCAATTAGATGGTATGAAAAAATTTTATGCATTTATAAAAATTTCTTAATTTATAAAATTGGTTGCGATTTCAGAAAAAGTAGTACGTGTATCTCGTAGTAAAAGCACATCCGGACTTTAATGCTTGTTACAATTTACGTCCTCGTCCGGGAATGTATTTTATAAATGAAAATGAACGTAAAACCGATCATTTACGAGATATCTGAGAAAAACTGATTTTCGTGACCTTTGACCTTCTGTAACTTTTGTCGCCGTCCAATGAGGAAGATGCATGGATTTTAAAAATGCTTAATTCTATTATTTTTCTATAATATGTACTATATAAGTAGATAATATAATAAAAGAAAGTCATAGAAAAATTTCGCTTCGTAAATATGCCACATTAAAATTTTAACTTTTGTGTGAACAAAACCACGTGACCGAAAACGCTATAACATTGCTTTGACGTCATTTTGACGTCACTCATTGGGCATGAATTTACGTTGTTAGTTACTTTGTAAATCACTGGCACATTCATCATTGTGGATATTCCAACATTATAAATACAGTGTGTACCCGGATGGAGTTGACAAGAGGGAAAACATCTCTTTTATTTATTTTATCACGAAAAATCATTCTTTATAAAAAATTATTCTTGTCGGAAAAATAAGTTTATCATATAGAAATCAGATGTTCCGGGTGTTAATGAATTAAGAAAACACCAAAATACCTGAAGAGAAAAAGTACCTTTATTTATTATTTTGGATAAAATGTTTATAAAATAAAGTTGTTTATAATTCCAAACAAACATAACATAATTTAACATTAACTTCAACGACTGTGGAAAAAATAACATGTTAAAAATTTTCAAAATTTTATATCGAATCAAATATATGTACATGCGATACATCGTTGGACAGTGCTCATCTAGCCCTACAAGTTTTATTTAAAACATTCTTTGCTGAAACGCATGGGAAAAATTTTAAAAAATGGCGGCGGTTTAAAGACCAAAAAATTCTCAAAATTTTATTTCGAATCGAATTTGTACATGCGATAGATCATTGGATAGTACTCATCTAGACCTACAAGTTTTGTCTAAAATATTTTTTGATAAAACACATAGAAAATATTTAAAAAATATATTAGAGACAAAACAATATAGGATGAAATAAATTGAATTCAAATTTGGTACATCATAACACCAGTTCTAATAAACGAATCATCGTGCTTTTATTTAAAAAAAAGAAGCATCTTTACGAGTATTTCCAAAATATATTTTAAAAATAAAAATGCGTTGAAAATTTTGAAAGTTATTGCATTTGTTTATAAGAAAAAAATTTGCCAAATTTATAAACAATTCCCTAGGCTCTCCTAATTAACGGATTTTAATACCTCAAAATGGACTCGAAAAAAAAATTCTTTTATATGTCTAAAAATTTTCAACTTTCTAAATGCTTTAGTTTAGCCTCAGCAACATTTTGAAAATTTGCAAGTTTTCAAAAAGAAGTTTAGATTTCAAAATTATTATGCAAAAACTAAAAATCCGATCTTGATGAAATTTGGTGGGAAGATTTATTATATTATATAGTTTTCTTTAGCCAAGTATGAAGGTCCTACGTATAATATAAGTATTTGAAAAAAATTACACAAATAACTTGCTATTTCAAATTTCTTTTGCGATTTTTACTATTTTTGCAATAGTAAAAATGATTTTTTGGATCCGTAACCAGCTGCATCTTATGGAAAACTTAATTATAAAACACAAATTACAAACTCTTTTTCACGTTTTGTTTAATAAAAATTAAGACCACGTTTTCAAACTAGCGCATAGTGAAATTATCATTTCTTATGATTCTTAGGAGCGATTAAGCCAAGAATCTGCCATACTACCCGATTCACCCAAACATAGATATGGCATTAAACTTGAATTTGACTCGCAACCAATTTGGAGGTGCTTTCATCGATACAAATTGAAGCCATTTAAAGAGAAATTTCTGCACACTTGGAGGAAGGTGATGATAACAGAAGGCTTGAATACTGTTTCTGGGCTCTGTTACCTCCTTTCCCTTATTATTTAACTTTGGGAAAAAATTGAGGCAACATATGCGGACGACTAGCTGGTTTAAGTCGGAGCAAAGAGCCGTGGGTCCGGAGTATTCGTAAGAGTGGAGAAACTTCTCCTTTTTGAAATGTACAGCATAAACGACAGATTTCTGTTTATTTCGAGAAAACGAGACAAAGAGAAATTGATGTTAAATTGGGCACCATCTATAGTGAAAATAAGTAGGAGGTATGAATAATAAAAATTTAGATTGAATATTAAATAAATAAATATTACACATATTATAAAAACAATAGCTTTGGAAGTCTTTTGTGCCTCGAAACTGGTTTTGAAAAAGGCGCCAAAGCTATAAAGAGAGTAGAGTATCGTTACCACGGTGACCGACGCGGTATGGTTCACAAGGTCAAGACGAGACCTTAGATCCATTGGAATGGGGGTGGGAATTGGTGGATGGAGAGCTCACTCCTGTCACCATGACCCAGGAAGCTGGTCCCGAGAAAATTTAAAGCAAAATTTCTTGTTCTTGTCAAACCGACTGTGGCACGAGGTGCGGGTGCCGCCGAAGTGGGTTGGAGTGCTCACTTGCATGCAAGCATTGCGATGGCAATTGCTCAAACCAAAAAGGCACTTCCAACGGGGCCGAGAATAGTGACGAGGAAGAAGATGAAGAAGGGGGAGAAGATGAAAAAGGAGAAGAAGAAGAAGAGTTTGAACAAGATGTTTAGTATTTAAGTTAAAAATTGAAGTTTATAATGAATAATTCAACATTAATAAAAACTCCTATTTATTATTTGAATAAAGTATTATTTTCATAAATTGTGATTTTTCACTTTCTCCTTTACCATTTCCCACAGAGTCACCCCCGAGCACCCCCGGGGAAGTCTAATACCGGAATTGAAATCGGCATCCCCGAAAACCCCCGAGTATCGATTTTGAAGAGATTTTCATGGACGCTGCCATTTCCCCCCCAATCACCCCCAGACAACCCCACAGAGGGACCCCCGAACGCCCCCGGGGAAATCTAATGCTGGAAATGGATTCGGCATCCCCGAAAACCCCCGAGTAACGAGTTTGGAGCGGATTTCATGGACTATGCAATTTCCCCCCCAAAATGGCCCCCCGGATACCCCCGCAGAGCTGCCCCGAGCGCCCCCGGGTAATTCGGGTAATTCCAATGCCAGAATTGAATTCGGCATCTCCGAAAACCCCCGAGTAACGAGTTTGGAGCGATTTTCATGCACGCTGCCATTTCTCCCCCAATTCACCCCCCGCGCACCCCCACAGAGCCACCCCGTGCTCCCCCGGGTAATTCTAATGCCAGAATCGAGTTCGGCAGCCCCGAAGCCCCCCGCGTAACGATTTCCGAGCGATTTTTCCGAGTTTCCAGTCGTTCCTATAATGGTGCAAGTAATGATGCAATTGGAAAATGCATTTTCCGGCCCAGAAGGCATTTTTCAAAAAATGGCTAAACCAGACTATGTAGAGTCGTTTCCTGGGACCTTCCTGAACACAATGCAGAAAATCGCATCTCGATATCTGCTGTGCCTAAAAATTTCCGCTATTCGGGCGATTTTGATCTAAATGCCCTGGACTATTGAGGTGACTGATTCTGGAACAGCAATCCAGGTCCACAATTGTCTCTTGCAAAAATGAATTCTAAGGGTTTTCTTGGCAATCTAGTTTACGTCTCTTAATGAAATGAAGTTTGAAAATTGTGGAAAAATTGTCCAACTATGTGGTTTTTGAAAAGTTAGTGAATGCAAATATGGATGCTCAAGTTTTTAATGAAAAAATATAAAGCTTAAATATAAAGCATAAAGCTTAAAGCATAAGCATAAAATAATAAGAAATTCAAATTCTCAATATGTAGAAAATATTCAGAAGCTTGAATTTTCTATCTGCAGATAATATACATAAGGTATACAGAATATGTAGAATATGCAGAAGGTACACATAAACTATGTATAAGCTGTGCAGAAATGTAGATGCTATGCAGAAATGTAGAAGCTGATTCCGTAAGCTATAAATTACCAAAAAAAATGAAAAAGAGAGAAAAATATTTTATAACCATGTGGTACATATAGTATTTTAATTAATTATTAAATTTAAAAGAATTGAATTTAAATTTATTTTTAAAATATTGAAATTATATCAAAGACAAAAATTGAAAATTACTGAAATTTTTAATTAGTAATAAATGAAATTTATCTGATTGTTAAACACTTATTAACGCGGATATAAAAATGTAATATTAATTACTGGATGTCCACAGTTAAATTTATATACGTTCGAATCAGTACAAAAGCTGCAAGCAAATGATTTCTTGGTGAGTTTTACTAATAAGGTAAACTTTATTTATCCCACTTTCTGCAAAATAATTCCACTGCACAAAATTGAAAAAGATAGTTTCGCGATATCTCCATCTGTCAATTGTTGATTTAAGCGCAACAACCTGCAGGTCGCAAATTCTACAATTCCTTTACGAGCAACTAAAATAGTGGCATAAAATCGATAAAAGGAATCTATATAAGCATGCATGGGTGAATAATGACATTTATTGTAAGTTTTTAACCTATTAACGAACTGTAGTAATAAATGGTTAAACGTATACAAACCATTGTGGGAATTCAGCAAATATATTACATCTTATACGATATAGTATGTATAGTAATGAGAAAGATAAGAAAAATAACCATATGTACTTACATAGTAAACAAAATATAGAAATTGAAATATAGGTATATGAATGTAAATAAATGTTTTGTAGACAATTGTTTCGTGAGATGCAGTAACAGGATAGGACATAGTTAACATTAAACAAAAATATGACTGAGTTCCTGAGATATTAAAATATGTACATAAAACAATGTGAAACGATTTAGCAGTTATACAAAGAATATTCTGATAGTTGAAAACAGTTTCACTTACAAAAACTGAATCAAAATGCTATACAGATCGTGCTAAATATAAATAAAATACCAGTTATTATATAAAATTGTTAAATGGACATAGGCCGTGTAACAGCTCAAAGCAATTATTTTAATGATCGACATTTTTTGGAAAAAAATATGTTTAGTGATGAAGCGACATTCACCACCAATGGTGTAGTATGTACTTTAAATGCTATAAGACTGCTACACTTTTTGAATAATGAATTAATAGAGGTAATTGATGATTTTCCAAGGATATATTTTTTCAACTGGATGGAGCACCGATTCACAACTCGGTAATTGTCCGACGATGTTAACTTTCCTCAAAAGTGGATGGGGTGAAACAGTCCTTTAATCGAGTGGCTTCGTAGATCTCCGGATATTACTACCCCGCTTGATTTTTATTTTTATGGCACCATAAAAAATAAAGTTTACAAAACGAGACTTCGACTAGGCAAGTGCTTTGTGATAATATCATGCAAGCTTGTTAAGAAATTAATATTCAAGAACTACGACGAGTAGCAAGAAATAATTAAAAGCGCACTGAGAAATGTATCACTATTGATGGTGGTTAGTTGAAAAAGGTTACATTTAAGTACTTAAATACTGTGTTAATATTCTTACACAATAAACTTTTCTTAAGAATTTTTGCTGTACCTATATCTAACGCTAAGTAGAATATAGAAAAATCACATTTTTGCGTAAACGGTTGGTGTGACAATTGAAAATATATTGATGAAAATTATAAAAAAATGCGCCTTGAAGAGTTCCATAATAGAAAATTTTGAAATCGATCTGCTGAATAATAACTGAAATATCGATAAATTCGTTCTTGTATACTTTTTTGTAAACAACAATAAATAATTTAGAATTTAAAATTTGTATTTGGGCTTTATTTTGCATTATAAACAACTTCATTTTATAAACTTTTATCCAAAGTAATAAATAAAGGCACTTCTCTCTTAAGGCATTTTGCTGTTTTCTCAATTCATTAACACCCAGTACATCTGATCTAATGTGTTTATATGGACAAGTAGAATTTTTTATAAAGAATGACTTTTCGACGTAAAATCAATAATAGAAATATTTTTTCTCTTGTCAAGTTCCACTTAATTTATCTAAAAGAAATTTGAATGGATCTACCGGAAAAGCTTCTTCTTCCGAATAAAAACGAAATCATAAAAATCGGAAAAACTATAGTAAAACGTTATAATTAAACAAATATAAAGATATACACATGTTAAACTTATAAACTTTATTTCTTAACTCGGTCAAACATATTTAGTTAATCTCATCTCGCAACTATAAATCTCTGAAAGCAATACACTTAGATTTATCTCATTCATTCGCTCCCATGCCGGCCTGGTCGACATTAGTTCCCAAAAGGCCTTCAATCTGAAATTTTAATTTCGTAATTGTAGTTCCAACTGTCGAACGGAACAATGCCATTAGCTACTGAAAAACTAAGCTTACTCCTATCCTGAATGTACGCGATGCTGCGGTGAAAACAGAAAATATCTACTATGGTGATATGTGATGTCTTGTCGAAGATGAACGCGCATGTCCTACAGCTTGCGGGACCAATCTGCTTTGGAAGTCACACTACCGCATTTATCATCCTTCGAAGAATGTGCCGTGTCCAGTAAACAAATCGCGAGGAACTTTTTAAAAGTTCACACGGATTCGCGTCGAAATACCTGGATTATTTTGCAAATATTATTTGTCTGTGGTGTGGATTGTTAGTAAATTTCAGTGATAAAATGGTGGAGACCGTTAATTTTGTCTTAATTGGAGTAATCTTAATTACTAGTAATTGTCTTTCAAGGAACGATGCGTACGAGTTAAGAGATAGGGGGAAAGGTTAAGATGATTTATTTATGCATGAGATTGAGTTTGCATGGGTTTATGCCTTAATTTATACATTTAACTTACTTATATAATTTTGTACGTATTTTATCTAGTATGTTAATAATTTTAATTACTATCTTGTCATTAGTTAAGTAGGTACCCATCCTTTTTACACAGGAAGTCATAAATTTAAGAGGCTTTTTTCAACAATTTTATGGAATTAAGAATTTTCTTTATATACAGGCTGTCCATTTTATTAAGGCCCTTGAGAATATTTCACTTAATATCGATCGCGCAAAAAAATAGTTTCTACGAAAATTGTGCCGATTTATATAAGTTTCAAAATGGTTTAAAGACACTTCAAATACATGGCCTACTTTAAGAGTTATGAAGGAAAATATCAAAACTGCGGGCGGAATATGTCTAAGCCAAATATCTCCGTTATTTGAAGAGATACGACGAAAATTCTAAGGCAACAATTTTTTGCAAACAAAGTATTTCAATGAGATTTTATCTAAATGTTTTCAAAACCGCTGAATTCTGAGATTATTTTTTTAGGGAATGAAAAAGTTTTTTTGAAACAGGCAGGAAATGGCGGCTTTAAATAGAGTATTTTCCTACCTTTTCAACGATATATCACATGCCATATTTATTCATTGGAACTGAACAAGTAATTATAATTTTTTTTTAAACCAACAGTTTTTTTTAACTCAAAATGTTTTCTTAAAATGTTTTCTTAACCGCCTCTCAAGTTACCGAAGTAACCCCCTGGAAGATCTCAAGGATCTTGTGCTAGGCAAAGAGAGACGAGGCCCTACAGTTTAATGTGGACTCCGAACCACTCTTGGGGCAATTTTTTTAATGAAAAATTGTTTCGCCTTGCGGGAATCGAACCCACTTCGCTAGGCAACTCAGTTTGCTAGCTACCAATTACCAATTAAAACAATTTTATTTTTGTTATCTATTACAATTGATTTCATTTATGTCATTTTTCCTACTTAGATACATTACAAGCCTGCACGTCGTGCGTATAATGACTACTCTCTACTCATGCTAGCTAGTCGCTTTAACACACTGAGCTACCATTCCCCATTAACTAGCATCATACTTACCGTGGAGAAGTATGATTAAATAAAACGATAAAAAATTCAATAAATTCTTCAAGTCTTTACTATCATAAAACATTTACAGTTAAAAAGAATAAAGTGAATTCAGATAACAAAAAGTATTATAATTAAAATGAATATCTATAGCACACAGAACATTAATATTTATCTAATCCTCAAAGTAATTTTTAAAATATCGCATCAAGTGTTGAAAATGTCCATCGCGATTTCGCATATACAATCGAGCGCGCCAACGTATTGCATTCAAAGGATTACTTAGCATCTCGGGGGTAACTGTATTACATATCTGTTGAATTCTAGATTTTAGCTCTTCTACATTTTGCGGTCTCGTCGAAAACGCCTTATTTTTAATATAAAAAATCCATTGGGTGTATATCTGGAGAAGGAGGGGACCATCGAATAACTCCATTGCTACTTATCCAATGTTGGGGGAAGATTTCGTCTTAATAATCTAAACAAATATGGGAATTGTGAAAATATTGAAAGTTATGTCGATTCTTCAAAGGCAGGTCATCTAAAAATTCATTAAATTCTTTCCTCTAAAAGTTTAGGTACCTTTGACCACTGAGGTGACCATCATAAAAGTAAGGATCTATTACGTTGGTGGCTAAATACCTAGCCACGCATTTATTGAAAAACGATTTTGAAACACAGTTGGTCTATACTCCAGGAAAATAAGGAAAAAATGAGCAAATTTTTTACTCTAAGATTTTTCCATGCAAAAAATGTAGGTTTTGAGTTCAGAAAACATAAGTCACACACGCAATTATCAGCAACATACGGTGTTTTGAGAGATATATATGTATCTCAAAACGCTGTATGTTGCTGGTGGTTGCGTGTGTGACATATATTTATATATATTTATATACATATATTTAGTAGTGGTGAGAGGTAAGTGAATCCTCTCATATGGTCAATTGCTACTAAACACCATAGATGTCTCCATGGGCGCATAGCGACTTGCGATTCTGCAATTACCTGAGAGCGGCGACCTTTCAGTCCTAGGCGGACTTAACCTACTGTTATAATATATAATTTGCAGGAAACAACTACTCAGTGGGCAAATACCCCGACCTGCATTGAATTACACGTTACAAATCATGAAAGCATGGTAGCCAATATCATGTGTCAATTCCCTAACCAGCCATAGACCGGTTTCGAACTTATTAGTTCTCATCAGTATGCCATAGGCCATGGAACAGACAAATGATAGTGGCCAGCCTGCTAGTTTTATACAAACTATAGTAAATTGAGTAGCGGTGAGAGGTAAGTGGTCAATTGCTACTATACACCATAGATGTCTCGATGTCTCCATGGGCGCATAGCGATATATATATATATATATATATATATATATATACATATATGAAATTAGACAACCCCCAATTCCAGAGCGGAACCTCGCGCTTTAACCCACGCGGCTATCGACCAGACAATATATATATATATATATATATACCAACTTGCTTATTTCTAATGGAACACCCTATATATTTTAGGGTTTTCGAAAAGAGCATAAAATTCTGTGTCGAAAATATGTAACTTTCTTCGTGTAAAAGACCTCATTTGCTTCTTGTCACGTAAAAACAACACAAGGAGAACTACGTTCTACAACTGAAATAAATTCGATAATATCATACCAAGTGTTCCGTCTTTCGCGTTACATTCTGTCAACTTCAAACCGCGAAAACTTGTTTTGGTCAAATGGAACACCCTGTATTTTTTTACGTCAAGTTGTGTAAAATTGAATTTTTTTTTTCTGATATTAGCATTGTGGGGGTTAAAGTTACAACGTTTTGAAATATTTGCGATTTTATTGTAAATTCATGAATTGTTGTAATCATTTCATCAAAATAGGCATGATTAGAAACAATCAGTCATTATTTTATGTCAAAAAATGCCAGCAAGTTTAAATTATACCAACGAAAACTTTTTAAATTAGTTTATTATTTATGGAGAATGTGATAAAGTAATATCAAGAACTTGCAGCACATTTGCTACTCGATATCCAGAAAAACGGAAACCGTCACCAAACACTGTAAAACGCATACTGGAAAATTTTAAAAATTATGGCTCTGTCAATGCAAAAATGCAAAGAAGAAAGCCTATTGTTGATGACGAAAACATTGAAATTGAAATTGAGTCATTCTGGGATATTTTTATGCATTTCCAAGGATGTCACTAAGATAAGCTGCTCTGAAATCGGGACTATGCAAGGATTCAATTCACAGAATCTTATTAAAACATAAGTTTCACCCGTTTTCATTCCATATGGTTCAAGGATTAAAAGAAACGCATTTCCTAAGAAGACAGAATTTTTGTGAGTTTATTCTAATAAGGCCTGAGGGTCACGATTCTTATTTGTGAAATATTATATGGACAGATGAAGCAAAATTTACTAAAAATTGACTTTTTAATAGACACAATTCGCATTATTGGAGTGACTCAAATCCTCATATGTTCAGAGAGCGAAACTTTCAGGAAAGTTGGTAGTTCAATGTTTACGAAACGATAGAGTGGTGGCATTACAATTTTATCAGGAAAATTTAAACGGTAAATTAAATTTTCTCTTCTGCTAATATGTATAGGTAAATTTTTGTTTTTTTTTTAGGTGAAAGATATCTGAATATCTTACAAAATTTGAATAATAACTATTTAGAAAATTTACCTTTCGCCGAACATAGAACCATTTTTATCAGCAAGACGGTGCTCCCCCACATAACGCATCTTTAATTAATAATTATTTACAAGAAACTTTTTATGATCAATGGATTGCCAATAATGGACCTTTCTTATGGCCTCCTTGCTCACCCGATTTATCAGTTCTGGATTATTTCATTTGGGGAACTATTAAAAATAAAGTTTATGAGAGCCCATTAACAACCATTGAAGATTGTATGCAAAAAGTAAGAAATGCATTTCAAAACATATCACAGAATCCTGTGATAATTGAATCCAATTAGAAGAGCTACCCATGAGGAACTAATCCGAAGGTGCGAAAAATGTGTCGAGGTTCGAGGGCGGAATTTTGAGCAATTATTAAATTAAAATGAAATCATATTTTAAATTGATCTTATCTCTGTTATTTTAGTTCATGCCATATCTTCAATTCGATTAATACGCATGTTACAGTGTTAGTGTTATTTTGCTTTTTTGTGGATATCGAGTAGCAAATGTGCTGCAAGTTCTTGATATTACTTTATCACATTCTTCATAAATAATAAACAAATTTAAAAATTTTTCTTTGGTATAATTTAAACGTGCTGGCATTTTTTGACATAAGATAATGACTGATTCTTTCTAATCATGGCTATTTTGATGAAACTATTACAACAATTCATGAATTTCTAATAAAATCGCAAATATTTCAAAAAGTTGTAACTTTAACCACCACAATGCTAATATCAGAAAAAAATGAATTCAATTTTACACAACTTGACGTAAAGAAATACAGGGTGTTCCATTTGACCTAAACAAGTTTTAACGGTTTGAAGTTGACAGAATGTAACGCAAAAAACGGAACACTTGGTATGATATTATTGAATTTATTTTAGTTGTAGCACGTAGTTCTCCTTGTGTTATTTTTATGTGACAAGAAGCAAATGAGGATCTTGTACACGAAGAAAGTTTCTACAAAACGTCAAATATCTCTGAAACGGCTAGGTTTAGGTATAGGATATGCTATATATTTTCGACTCAGAATTTTATGCTCTTAACGTTGTGTTCCATTTGAAATAAGCAAATTGGTACCGACTTCCGGTATAAGCGGAAGTGCCAGCTGCTTGTAAGTATTTCAGTTGGATTGGCCATGTGAACGATCCATGTTTTAATGGATGTCTGAAGGACGTATTTTCTGCTCGAAAAACTTAGAAAAATTTAAAAAAATAGGAAAAAGAAAAAATTAATTTTCTTTTTCCTCAACCTTTTCTTAATTCTAAATAATAAATATTACGTTCACAAAATTTTTAGGGTTCAACACGACTGCTTCAGACGGAGAATAATGGAATAATCATACTTACTGTCGTTTATGCTTAACTGCTGCTCTGATGGTATCAATTGGACGACGTCGTAACACTATAAATCTAACACTGTCTGTATTACACTCTCTTAAAATTAAACCTGAAAAGGAATTTTGTTAGAAAACACAACTAAAAGACAATATAAAGTTCAAAATATATATATTAAATCTTAAAAAAAAATCATGTTTTTACAACAACTTTTTCAAGAGAAAATGTTAACAAACAATGGTCTGATCCGTGTACAACACATGGTGAGGAACGGGACGATTCATACGGTACCAACTACCATCCAATATGCTGTTTTATAAGCTAACGATGCACAAAAAGATTCAAGAAAAGTTTCATGTAACTGAAATTTTGGTGGGCTTTTGCTTGCCTGTTCAGACAACACAAGGGAGACCTCGGAAAGTAGGGGAAACTAACATGAGGAAAGACACCAGGTATACGAGATTAACCTATAGCTTAATTTCAGTTTCATTTATGAAGTTTATAATACTGTTGTATATTTTCCTTGAACCAATTGACAGTAGACTTAGTAAATTATAAGGAGCGAGAATATTGCAATCTTGGACAATTCTTTGTATTAGCGTAGTAGTAGCAGATTTGTATTTTGCGCAACCAAAACTTGCCTGTCTTATAAACGTATTTATTAATTCACATTAATTTTGGTCGCTCCTCGGAGCTTAAAATTGCTTGAAGCGTCTCTACTTTGATTGTATTTTACAATAACAACTTTTTACGTTCAGGCAAGGCAGATCCCATGCACGTGTGAGTACATGGTATAGATACTTTTTTGACTCCGAATCACTGAGGAACCGGTTTAGGGCAAACCCCGTCAAAACGCATCATTTCCCCGTCAAATCCGACTGCTAGGAAATGATGGGGGTCCCATGTCGCTAGGGGCTATTTTCGCTATAACTTCCGATATACTTTGAATAGTCGTTGGACTAACTTGTCCTCATATTCCATACCTCGTAAGAGTTGCAGTGCTTGACAACGTGGATTCGTAAAAGGGTTTTTAATCTTGAAAATTTTGTAGTTCGTCTAATTTTAGTATACTTTCTAAAATTAGGTGGTCGGGGCGACATTACGTCCCTGTGCAGCGACATTTGCTACACTTTCTAAATTAACGCTCCTTGAAGAGTTAGCGAAAATTTGGCATAAAAAACGCTCCGAAGAGCGAAAATATGTTTACAAGTATTAAAAACCTCTTCCACGGCGTTTTTACGTGAAGCACGCTTTTCTTACGAAGTATTTCCTAAGTCGGATTTTGTTACAACGTCGAAAAGTATATCGGGGTTATAGCGTTCTTTAACAGCCACACCGACATTAGTAATTATCTAAATTTTCAAAATTTTCTGATGCGTACTTTTCGATTCAGTTCCCGGTGATACACCCGCATATATATATATATATATATATATATATATATATATATATATATATGCGGTTTTTCCGCTATTACGGGAAAACTATTGGGAAAATCGAAATTTTTCACAGGAGCAATTTTGTAGGAAATTTAATTTTGAACAACTTTTTTTTGAAACTTTTTTCGAAAATGCATCTCCTTTGAGATATTGGCAGTTTTTGGTCAAAAAACGCGAAACATCTATATCTCAAAACGCTGTATTTTGCTGGTGGTTTCGTGCGTGACATATGTTTTTGTGACCTCAAAACCTGCACTTTTCCATACAAAAATCTCAGAGTAAAAAAGTTCGCTTATTCCGTCTTTCTTTGTCTAACTTTCTTGCACTACTATGTCCGTGTGTATTTTCAGAAGTCCATTTGTAATGAATATTACGATTAAAAATCCATTATTAGAAAAATTTGCATCATCGGTCCAAAGTATTTTATTACATATGAATGAATCGGCACGTTTCTTTTCCTCCTCTTGTAAATTGAGAACTTTTTAGCTCTATAACACCGGTAACCATTTTTCTTCAAACAACTTTTAGCACTTGGTTTATTTATACGATAATTGAACTGAATTGCTCTTAATGATGTTTTAAAATTTTCTGCATTTTTACTTCTTACATAATTAATAACTCGGTTTACCTTATTCACATAATCAGTAACACCATTCATCCTTGCCTAATTCTTTAAAAATGAACCATTACTTTTTAGTTTCGAAGCTAATTTTCTAAATAGAGTTTTATTCGACTGCACTGCTTGTGGAAGTCTGTTTCTATATTCTACTGCGCTAATCCAGAGTTAAAATTGCAGTGGAAATATGTAACGAACATATTATAAAAGGTTCAACTATTAACCGAGATGATCTGTCAATAAATTAAATTGTCACGTTTTTCCATAGCCAACTATCTTCAAATAATTGAAATAATAGTGCAATCAGTTTAGTAGATAACATGGATATAGTACTTAAATTAATTGACAAAAATATTTTAGATCTTTGAGAGGACAATGACGTTTTTATGGATGACCTCTATACATTGGCATACCTGTGAATACTCTTCCCATAATTGCTCCATGTTGCTTTCCTGCTTATTAATTTTTTATGGTTGGCTGAATTTGCCTCATTCTTTTTAATTGTGTTAATATTTTATTATAGTAAAAATTTGAAGAAATTATTGATTATTTAAATTGTTTTATTTAATCATAGTTCTCCACGACAAGCATGATGCTAGTTAAGAAACTATCGGTTTAAAAAGTTGTTTTTATAATTACTTTATTAGTTGCAATGAATAAATATAGCATGTGATATATCGTTAAAAAGGGAGGAAAATAAAATACTCTATTTAATTCCTTCATTTCCCGCCCGTTTGAAAAATCCTTTTTCATACCCACACACAAGAGTAAATTTCAAAATACAGCGGTTTTGAAAACATTTAGATAAAAACCTCATTGAAATACTTTGTTCTGAAAAAAATTATCGCCTTAGATTCTTCTTCGTATCTCTTCAAATAACGAAGAAATTTGGCTTAGACATCTTCCGCATTTTCAATATTTTCCATCATAACACTCAAAGTAGGCCATGGATTTCAAGTAGTCAAGTCAAATGTTGCGAGTAATGAAAAAAAAATGGTTGCCACCTCTCAGTCGGCATTTGTAAACAGGTGTTTATCAAATCATGGCAACCACTATTTGCGGAACTTCTTTGCAGGCAATCATATACTATCGTGTACAGCAAAAATAGTAGTGTGTAAATGAGAGAGGTTCGGTTCAGGAGCAGGAGCAGTGATCAGTGATCAGTGATCAGATTAGGGGTGGGGGGCAATTAGTGTGGTGGGGGTAAATATGGTGGTGGGGGGCAATTAGTGTGGTGGGGGTAATTAGAATGGTGGGGGGTAATTAGATTAGTGAGAAGTAATTAGAGTGATGGAATATAAGTATGGTGGTGGGAGGTAATTAGACTAATATGATGTAATTAGAGTGGTGGGAGGTAATTAAGGGGCGGGGCTTAGGGGATGGGACGTTAGAGGGCGGGGCCTATGAAAGGTGGTAGTGGTGGGGGGCAATTAGGATGGTAATTAGATTAGTGAGAAGTAATTAAAGTGGCGTGATGTAATTGTGGTGGTGGGGGGCAATTAGATTAGTAAGAAGTAATTAAAGTGGTGTGATGTAATTGTAGTGGTGGGAGATAATTAGAGTAATTGCATGATGGGTAATTAGAGTGGTGGGAGGTAATTAGAATGGTGTGATGTAATTGTAGTGGTGGGGGGCAATTAGTGGAATGATCTGTAATTAGAGTAATTGCATGATGGATAATTAGAGTGGTGGGAGGTAATTAGAATGGTGTGATGTAATTGTAGTGGTGGGGGGTAACTAGAGTGGCCTGATGTAATTGTAGTGGTGGGGGGCAATTAGTGGAATGATGGGTAATTAGAGTAATTGCATGATGGATAATTATTGTGGTGGGAGGTAATTGTAGTGGTGGGGGGTAACTAGAGTGGCCTGATGTAATTGTAGTGGTGGGGGGCAATTAGTGGAATGATGGGTAATTAGAGTAATTGCATGATGGATAATTATTGTGGTGGGAGGTAATTAGAATGTTGTGATGTAATTGTGGTGGTGGGGGGCAATTAGATTAATAAGAAGTAATTAAAGTGGCGTGATGTAATTGTAGTGGTGGGAGGTAATTAGGGTGATGTGATGTAATTGTAGTGGTGGGAGGTAATTAGAGTGATGTGATGTAATTGTGGTGGTGGGGGGCAATTAGATTAATAAGAAGTAATTAAAGTGGTGTGATGTAATTGTAGTGGTGGGGGGCAATTAAAGTGGTGGGTGGTAATTAAAGTCGTGTGGTGTAATTGTAGTGGTGGGGGGTAATTAGAGTGATGGGATGCAATTAGAGTGGTGGGAGGTAATTAAAGTACTGTGGTAATTAGAGGACAATTACAGGTAATTTAAGTAAAAATAAAGGTAATTGCAGTAAAAATAATGGTGATTAAAGCAATTATGGTCAATCCATCCGTCTAGCCGTTCGTATGCAGACAGTTAAATAATTCTCTATTATGTTGTATTGTCTTATTGCACTTTGTATTTTTTTACGATGAGATAACAAACATTCATTCATGATTATATACCTAACCACTTTATTTACCTGCCTTATCCTTATGCTGATAAACAATTGCGACCTATCTGTCTTATCTTTATATCGATCAACAATTATTTTACCTGTCTTATCTTTAGGGACATCTGTCTTATCCTATGCTGATTTATGAGATGTACATTTACGACCTGCCTGTCTTATCCACCGAGATTTTTATCAATGAATTTGTGAAAGGGAACATTTACATTGTTATTTCAGTACCTGCAGAGTACCCTCTTTATTTCTTTTGTGTACTTAACATCTTAACATGACAAGTGAGGAGAACGTGTAGCTGTTTATTTTAGTTTTTATTTTTTGAATTGAAACACATGATTTACATTTTCTTATATTATTTATTACCTATTCTGTCACATTACTATTTTCATACTATTTATTACCTATTCTACTACATTACTAACTAATTGTCTTTTTATTTTATCTTGCACCAAAAAATCCACCTTGAACTGATCCATCCAATGCATTATAGGTCAAGTAGGCATCGTGAAGTATAAGTGCATATACACGAGTTTGTTCAGGGAACTTTGTCTTTCGTGTTTCAAACTCTATTTTTATGTCAACCGTAGATGTCTTCAATGCCTCGGATTGGTGGCTACAGTCTATGACAAACAATGGATTTTTTCTGAATTCTTCAAGATCCGTCATAGGTTCCCCCATGTCTCTACCATAATAACCTCGTTGAAAGCTCTCGTATGCATAATATACTGCGGAGTCCAGCTTTTTATCGAAATTTAAATTCCAACGCTCATATGGATATACTTCAGCATTTAGAAATAGTCGAATATTATTTATGTCTGCATGAATAAACTTTGTGGCATCTTTGGATCTATTATTGGAATTGGCATTGTTTTGAAAACCAATAATGATGTAACGAGGTCTCTCAAGACTGCTGGTGGTTTTAACAGCCCATACATCGGAAGAAGTATCACGCAGAATTGGTAGTTCATAAAGGTCCCACATACGGTAAACCATCTTAATTCTGGCATTATTACCGCCTGAATCAATTTTCTTCAACAGCTTAATTTTTTGTCTATCTTCAGGTACAATATGTCTAATCTTCCACTCAATTTTACTAATTTCTAGCTCTGCATCAACTTCACCAATATAAGAGTCTTTAAACGAGCGGGCTATGATTAAAATTAGTTCCTGCTTTGAATTTAAAACACCTTTTGTATAATCTTCCGCAAAACCCATGAGATATTTGAGAGGTAGTCTACCACTGAATACATGACTGGTAGTATCTAAAATACACTGCTTTTCTTCGGTGAGACCCCAAGCTGCAGTTAGTAGTGCTCTCGTATGTGTCTGCCCATATGATACCATAGTTTTCATTGTTGTAGTGATTCCAGGCTTTCTAACGACGGCCACTGACTCGCCACCCATTTCATATCTTATCTCATCGAATAGAAAGGCTAGTGCATTATTGAATAAATAACACCGCTTGGTGAGGTCACTAGGAGTAAACTTGCTTTCAATATATATGTAACTCTCTGCAATGTCAAGTATTAGGTCTTGGAAATTAATAGGAATGCGTACTGTATCAGAGTTTTTATAATATTGCGAACCATATGGCTTATACGTATGTTCATGTAAGCTAACAATTGACTGGTCAAAAACAGGTTCGTCGAACACTTCAAGTTTTTCACTAGATGTAATAAGCACCATTGTTAATTTTCTCGGACTTCTAATCCAACGGACTGAAGAAATGCACGATCCTTAGCTGACAATCTACGTCTGAACTGATCAAGATGCTCACGCTGAATGATTCGCTTTGCACGATTACGCTCCTTTTTATCACTGATTGCATTATATTGGAGACGGGATCTTTGTTGATTGTATTGAAAACCTCCCATATTAAAACTGTTTCAATTCTAATTTTACAATAATTTTTTCACCTCGAAAATTGACTAAATGTCCGTTGTCATCCAATATTCGCAGCGTAATGTTATCGATAAACTGACGTCCTTCAGGTCCAACAGGCAAATATATGATGTTGGCGGGTTCCCTGGTGAGCTTGTAGCCGGGCTCGACGTCTATATCAAATTCGAATATGGTATGGGATTTAAGAGCATTTAAATAGGCTCCAGAAATAATGTTACAATTCACCCGTATCATTCGTACTTTCATAATATCAACAGGGAGCGTTGATTCATGTCTTTTGTTCGGATGTAAATATATCGATTCAAATCCCAATAGACTTCCAATAGAATTTGGCTGTGTAAAATCAATTCCATATTTTGACCAAATTTCACACTTCAGCGTATTATTGTTGGCTCGCAGTTGGAATAATTTTTCTTTTTCTTCTTCTCTTTTATCATTCGGCATTGCTTTTAGTATTGTGCGATATATTTCATCAATTTCATATGCACCGAATGGTATATGGAGAGCTGCGAGAGCCATTTTCGATCCAGTTTTATAACAAAATCGATTATTCGTCTCGTCCACATTGAATATGGAGTTGTAGGAATAAAATCCTGTTAATCCCAATCCATATCGACTACCAGTATTTAATTCAATGGGTGGATAAAATTCTGCACTAAGCACACTTGTGTGACTCGACAGAGTAAAGGTGTACGACATAACTGATGAATTTGAGCACTGACCTATGAATTTATTGTGATTTACAGCAATCATCGTGGATTAACTTTCTCATCTTGTTGGGTGACGGTGTCTCATTATTTGATACTACATTTATATCACGTACTTTACAGTAACAGCAGAATACTTTTCGAGGCGATGGTCCATCATTAACATCAACGTCACTTGCGTTCTCATTAGAATAATGCTCTTGACAGTATTGGTATTTTAAAATATCGATATCACTCTGGAGATGTCTGGGTAGTTTATCCCATACTAATGCAATTTCATGTGCGGCACAACCAATCATTACTTCTTTAGGCATATCTGCGAGTTGTTGTTGACTCATCTTCAACAAGCTGTGTAGTCTAGAGAATGCGATTAATGAATGACCCATTCGCTTAATGCTTTCTTGATCCATAGCAGGAGTCATAGATGTCATTTCCATCGCGTCTTATGTCTGCTTTGCAGAAAGAAACTTTAAACACAAATGACCACACCAGACTGTGTTGAAATTTTGCTGACGATCATAATTATAGTAGATTTTGTTGGTAGAATTTGAGCCTTTGCGCAAGTACAGAATTAGTTCCTTAGGTGGAGGTAAATCACCAAAGCTATCAAAATATGTGACTGTATTGCCAAGTTTTTTAAATGCCACCCAATGTGTACCAGGACCATCTATACTATCCAAATTTATGATTACATATTCATTATGTCGCGGTCCTGAATTTGGTAGATTGTTGCGCATAAATATACCTCGAAAATATGGTACTTTCAGCTTCTCAGCATAATATTTCAGATCTATATCGGTGAGAGGTTTTCGAGGTAGGGTGTCTAGTAGTTTTTTGAACTTTGTGGTCTTAGATAAAGTCCTAATCCTTTGCGATACGGTTTTAAGTATAACCCTTTACCAGTTTTTCCTATTGCAATCGCTTCCATTTGCCTATTATGTCGATTTTTTTCGGCCAATTCTTCTCTGCTCGTTTTAACATCATTTACAGCCTTAGCTATACCCGCCGCAGTGCCAGCCAAACTACCTAATGCAGATAATCCAGCAAAAATAGGTATTAAAGGTAGAATTCCACCAACTTTCGGGATTGGTATGATCCTAGGCGTACGAATATTGCGTTTTCCTCCAGCAGCCCTCAGGTGACGTCGCGCTGCTTGAAGTGCAATGTACGTCATTTTTCTTGGGTCCTTAGCTATAGACCGTTTGTCATCAACTTTTCGTAAGTCATCGCGCACTTTACGAACTATTCCTGCACCAAATGCTATCTTTTTAGGGTTCTTCTTTTTAATATTTTTTCTTTTTTTAGAATGAGGTACAATTGAGTCACATCCCATACCAAGACGCTGTTTTCCCTTCATTATAGATGTAACTAACCAAGCAGCGGCTTTTTCTTTTAAATTGGCGTCTTTTGATTTAACTCGTTTCCACGCAGTTTGTTCAAGTTGATAGTCTGCTTTGTGGCGGGCTGCTAAATCACTCCTGTTTCGATCGTATGCAATGTCGTGTTCCTTACATGCAGCGTCAAGTTTGTTTATGCCCGAATCACCTCGCGCTAATCTTTCTTGTAATTTGGTGCCTGGACCACAATACTGGTAACCACCTGGTAAATGTAGTTCAAATGGAAGCATATTTATAAGGGAATTTACTACCCCCCTGCCAGCCTTTAAATGACGGCGATTTTTACTTGTGCACTGCTTGACTGACAACATTTAAATAACGATTGTATGATGTGCATTCATTTATATAGTCCTCAACCGTGCTACAATGCGCATCGTGAAGCATAGACAGAAGTTTTCTATAGACAATTTAGATGAAAAAGTTGGAAGTGGGTTACAAGCCGAACCGCGCCATGGTCCGTTACTTCCCTCAACTATTCGCGGACTATTAATCGGTCCAAGTGCGTGCGGCAAAACAAATTTACTTATATCTCTACTTACTCACCCCCTCGGATTACGTTTTGCAAATATATACTTATATTCAAAGTCTCTTCATCAGCCCAAGTATGAATATTTACGCAAGATATTAGAACCTATTAAGGGACTAGAATTTTACACCTTTAGTAATAATGCAGAAATAGTGGATCCGTCCGACGCTGAACCTGATTCTGTATTTATATTTGATGATGTTATATGTGAAAAACAAGATGTAATTCGTGCATTTTTCTCAATGGGACGTCACAAACATGTAGATTGTTTTTATCTAGCACAAACATATTCCCGCGTGCCAAAACAACTGGTAAGAGACAACAGCAATTTCATAGCAATCTTCAAACAGGACAATATGAATTTACATCACATTTTCTCTGATCATGTCTCGCCAGACGTATCTTTTAAACAATTTCAAGATATGTGTGCAGAGTGTTGGAAAGACAAATATGGGTTTCTTGTGATTGACAAAGACAGAGAGGTGAATGAAGGCAGATACAGGAAAGGACTTGATAGTTTCATATATACATAAAGCACCATAATTAGAACATTAGTCGATCTATAGACAGCGCCGAGATTACATCAGTGAAATTAAATATTGGCAATGAAGGACGCCAGTGAAATAAATTTGAAACGCCAACTAGTTGAAGCTACTGATTCTATACGTAAAAAATTTAACTCGTTGAAAAGTAAGAATGTAAATACTCGGTTATCTCTCGAGAAATTGTATGAGCCCATAACAAAACCTTTAAAAGTTATATCATCCGCTTCAGAGGTAAAATTACACAATCAGCCAACTACAGAGATACAAAAACCTACACAACCGCAAGAGGGTGTAAAAGCGGCATCTGAAACTAGTGACGAAGAAAGTGCAATTCAAACATATTTTATGGACACACCGCCGAGATCATCGTTAGATTCAGAAAATTTCCTTAGCAGTGAAGAAAAAGAATGTGATGTAATCAAGCAACACCTAGAAAATCTAAAGTCTGGTGATCATAAATATGATACTGTGTATGGTGTACGCCTAGATCCTCAAACAGCCAAGTTACAAATGGGTGATGCCGAGATACACTTTTCTAGTGGAAATATCACATTGTCGCGTAGTAACAAGGAGCTGGGGACGTATCCCGGTAGTACTAAGTTGTATGATATAATATTTATGAAGTATCCATCATTTCTGCGCCGTGATCAAGTCACTATTGATGACGAAGAGTGTCACATATATAGAGATATATTAAAAAAGACAAAGGCGGCATATAAGGATTTTAATTTCAAGCAGGGTTTAAATAAAAACAAATGGAAAAAGTTTAATGAACTCATAATGCCACTAATGTCTTCTACTGTAAATACGAGATCCAGAACTGGTTTGGGTTTTCCACACATACCTCTTCAAAAATTATATAATAGTAGAGGCGTGGATTATGTCTATTGGAATAAACCGAAAGAACTGGTGGATCGTTTGCGACTGCTGTATAGTTCAAAAATGGCAGGTAACAACAATGTCGACAACGAAATAGTTAGTTTAGTCGAGGAACTTCGGGAAGAAGAAATAATATATTAGCAAAATGACTTCCTCCATAACTAGTATATAAAGCACCGAAATGTTGAAATTATCTCAAATGCAAAGAGAAATGGTAGGTGTAAACACAATTGACAAGTTCGGGAGACGAAGAAGTGCCTTAAATAAGTCAATGATTGTACGTGGACCACCAGGCGTTGGTTTTATTGTAACCGTAGACAATCACTTTGATATTCAAAATAAACGTTTAAAAAATATTGGAGAGCCAGTGGATAATCGTGATGGTGTAACTCGTAATTATGTAGAAAAATGCATGAAAGAGTTACATAGTGCCTTTTTCGAGAACCAACAGACTTTTGTACACAACAAAATTACCGAGATGATTAATGAAGTGCGACAGTATATCAACACAGAAATTTCAGATGTTAAGAAATTAGTTGAAGACAATACCAATGCAATAGAGAAGGTATTCAGCACTATTCAAGAATCCCGTCTGATAAGCGCACCTTCACAAACCAAATCACTTGATGTTAAGATGGTGGGAGTTGATAAACAGCAGATGATGGATGAAATTGCTGACACCGCTGCTGCATTGGGACATATTAAAAATAAAAAAGGATTAACTATAAACAAAGTCCATTAGTATATTAGAAGAATTAACTTATTAGAAATTAGTTTACTTGTGAACGCCTACCAGTCAGGTACTTTATTATGGAGTCCAGTATTATAAAAAGAGCAGTCGTTGAGGAGCTACACAAACCAGTTCGTAAAAATTTCCGTAGAAGGAGAACAATAATAAAAGGGTATGGCGATTTATGGCAGATGGACTTGATTGAGATGCGACCATATGCTCATGATAATAAAGGATGTCACTATATTCTTGTCGTGATAGATTGCTACTCCAAATATGTGTGGACTAGACCTGTAAAAAATAAAACTGGTATTGAAATTACAAAGGGTATGAGAGATGTATTGGAAGAATCAAACTACTCACCTAAAAATCTCCAAAGTGACCAGGGTACAGAATTTTATAATAAAACATTTTCCACCCTAATGAAAAAATACAATATAAACCATTACTCCACATATAGTACAAAAAAAGCAGCAATCGCTGAGAGAGTAATAAGGACACTAAAAAATTGGCTCTATAAAGAATTCTCAGCTAGAGGCAAATATAAATGGGTTGACATTCTGCCTAACATTACAATAATGTACAATAATAAAGTACATCGCACAATTGGTATGAAACCTGCTGATGTGAAACCAACCACACGCATAAAAGCTTATGATCACATTAAGATTTCTTTAAAACCTAAATTTCATGTTGGCGACATAGTTCGAATAAGCAAATACAAAGGTATATTTGATAAAGGATATACACCTAACTTTTCAACTGAGCTGTTCAAAGTCTTTAAAGTAAATGTAACCTACCCCAGGACTTATTTAATCGAAGATATGTAGGGTCAACCGATAAAGGGAGGCTTTTATGAAATGGAATTGCAAAAAGCTAAGTATCCGGATGTGTATCTGGTGGAGACGGTTTTAAAAAAGAGAGGAAAGAAGATTTTTGTGAAATGGCTTGGACTCCCAAATAGCCATAATACTTGGATCGATAAAACTTCTATAGTATAATATTTTCATGAATTTGTGTAATTTTTTTTATAACTTTAAATGTTTATGAGTAGTATGATGAAATAAATAATAAAAACACAAATGACTGGTTTTAATCTTATATTCTCTAAAGTAATACATAATATACGTTTAGAAATATAAAGTCCTCTAAAAATAATACAATAAAATACTTCATCTATTGTTAATACAATTGTGGAGGAGGCGTGGCTTATTAGTACATTCAAGTAACGCCTATCTACCCCCGCCACTTCAATTAACCCCCACCACCACTCCTAGACCACGCCTTCTAAAGCCCCGCCACTTCAATTACCTTCCCCCACTGCAATTGCCCTCCACCGCCTCCACTCCATTCTCCGGATGCTATATAATGCGGACGATTAGACACATTCATCAGTATCGTGAAAATTCTTATACAACAATGAAGTGTAGTTACTGCGAGAAAGTTTTTTCAACAAAAAGCAATTTAGTTCGACATATTCGCCAATACTGTACCATTGTAAAAGATGGTAAAGTACGAGAGATTGGAAGTGAACCACCAAGCAAGAAGCAAAAGTTTAATAGTATGCCTTCTACAAGTGGTATTAATTGTTCAAAAACTTGTGATTATTGTGGAAAGATCTTTTCATCATCTTTTAACTTAAAACGACATATTAATAATAACAAATGTGCCGTGCTGAATGAGATGTTTGTAATGAACAGAAAACAAAATTCTCCGAGTGGCTCAAAAACTTGTGAATATTGTAGAGAGAACTTTGCAACATTTTCCAGTTTAAAACGACATATTAATAATAATAGATGCAACGGTCAGAAAAATACGTTATTAATTGACAGAAAAAAAATTAACCGCCCTATTGATAACAGTTTAGGAAATGGTGTCGATAAACTTCATAGTGCTTTCAAAGACAGAATAGCTAGCTACCGTTTTAACAGTCCAAGGACCCATATCGATTATACTGATTTTTTGAAAGAAGTGGAGCAAAAAGTGTTGAATATAATCGAGGAATACTTGCAGAAATACCAGACCCTCAAGATAAATTTTGAAATATTTGGGCTCTATGAAATACCTGAAAAGGAGTTATCCGATATCAAATCGTTTAATACCAAAAATAAAATAATCACCATTTCTACAGATCTACATCAGATTTTCGAAGAGTTTGGCGATGAGATGACTACACAAGCCTCTGAATTCCAAGAGAAAGATTCGGGGTGGACGCTGAAACATATAATGTTCCTCGATGTAAACATAAATAAGTTTGCATCAATGTCGGCGTCATCTTATATCAGGCTACCCAAAGTCATAGAACAAAAGAGCGCTGTTTTAAATATACAAAACAGGGACAATGCATGCTTTGCTTGGTCAGTAATTGCAGCCATTTCCCCTGTAAAGCATGCTCCAACGATGACATGTTCATATCCACATTATGATACCATGTTAAGTTTTAGAGACATTGAATTTCCTGTCAAATTGAAGGACATTGCGAAGTTTGAAAAAATTAATAACATCTCCGTGAATGTGTTTGGCCTTGAATCAGAATTCAAAGATGGTAATACTATTACTGAAGTTGTGGGACCATTACATTTTACGTCACATCACCAAGCCAAACACGTTAATCTGTTACTTATATCGGATGATGTGGGTAACAATCATTATTGTCTTATACAAAATTTATCAAAATTGGTTTCAAAACAAATATCAAACCACAATAGTCGATTACATATCTGTGATGGGTGTTTGCAGTCGTTTAGAAAAGAAGAACATCTAAAACTGCATGAAGAAAATGACTGCAATCATACCTATACAAAACTACCATCTACTGAAATAAAAATTAATAAATATGGCGAATCAGTACCTGAAAATATTCTTAAGTTTATAAACTTTGAAAGACAATTACCAGTGCCATTTGTGATTTATGCCGATTTCGAAAGTTTACTGAAACCCATCGACCATAATGAACCTTGTGATGATAAGTCATTCACAGTTAAAGTATGTGAACACCAACCCTATTCTTTCGGCTTTTATGTAAAATGTAATTTCGATGATAAGTACTCAAAATTTGTAACATACAGAGGACCTGATGCCGCTGAAGTGTTCATTAAAAGGCTGGATGAAACGGCTCTAAACTTGTATGAGAATCATTTAAAGCACGTGAAAAAGATGCTCCCTCTTTCAGCCCAAGAAGAAGTCGAATATGAAAACGCGGTATGCTGCCATATTTGCACAAAACCCTTCAAGCCTGAGGACAAAAAAGTGCGTGATCACTGCCATTTAACAGGACGCTTCCGCGCGGCTGCACACTCTATTTGTAATTTAAACTATAAAGTGCCGAAATTTATACCTGTGTTCTTCCACAATTTGACAAACTATGATAGTCATTTATTCATTAAGAAGTTAGCATCCCAAAAAGAACAAGTTTCCGTAATAGCCCAAACCAAGGAGAAATATATTTCGTTCTCAAAGTCAATCATTGTAGAGAAATCTGTGAATCCCAATATACCGCACACATTCCTGAGGTTGAAATTTGTGGACTCTTTTCGATTTTTATCAAAGTCCCTCGATAAATTGAGTCAGAGTTTAGTGTCCGATCAATGTGTTGAAACTAGAAAGTATTTTCAAAACGATGAGGAATTCGATTTAATAAGACAGAAGGGGGTTTTTCCTTACAATTATATGAGCTCTTTTGAAAAATTGGAAGAAACCCAGTTACCGTCCAAAGACCTATTTTACAATTACTTAACCAACGAATCTCTTTCTGATAAGGATTATGAACGAGCCAATAAAGTATGGAGTGTCTTTAAATGCAATACATTGGGAGAATACGCAGATATCTACCTGAAATCAGATATATTTTTATTAGCAGATGTGTTTGAAAATTTTAGAAAGGTATGTTTGGAGCACTACAAGTTAGATCCTGCTCATTATTTAACAGCACCTTCTTTGAGCTGGGATGCCATGTTGCGATATACACACATCGAACTGGAACTTCTGATTGATGTGGATACTGTACACTTCTTTAGAAAAGGTATTCGTGGCGGCGTATCGCAATGTTCAAAGAGAAAGTCTATAGCGAACAACAAATATCTATCAAACTATGACCCCACCAGAGAATCGTCGTACATCGTCTATCTTGATGCTACAAATCTGTACGGAGCAGCTATGAAAGAAATGCTACCAACTAGTGACTTCAGATGGCTTGAGAAAGAGGAAATCGAAAAATTTGATTGTTCCCTAATTGGAAAAGATTCGCCCAAAGGATACGTTTTAGAAGTCGACTTGGAATATCCTCTACACTTGCACGATGACCATAACGAACTGCCGTTTTGCCCAGAGAGTATGATTCCTCCCAAAAGTAAAGCTCCAAAATTAATTCCAAACTTACGAGATAAACATAAATATATCATTCACTACAAAAATCTGAAACAATGTTTGAAATATGGCCTGATATTAAAGAAAGTGCATAGGATAATAGAATTCTCTCAGTCTGCCTGGCTTGGATCATACATTGACTTAAATACAACACTTCGTAATTCCGCCCGAAACGAGTTTGAAAAGGACCTATTCAAGCTCATGGTGAATTCAATTTTCGGCAAAACGATGGAAAACGTCGATAAAAGACAAAATATTAAGCTCTGTTCGTTCTGGGAAAACAGAAAAGGTACTTTGGGCGCCAGAGCGTTAATAGCCAAGCCGCATTTTAAGTCTTGCTCAGTATTTGATGAAAATCTAGTGGCAGTGCAATTGGAAAAAATAAAAGTTGTTTACGATAAACCACTTTATGTAGGTTTTTCAATTTTAGATATTTCCAAAACCATAATCTATGAATTTTTATATGGTTACATTAAACCCATGTATGGAGATGACGCGACGGTTTTATACACAGACACTGATAGTTTAATTTTAGAAATATTCACAGAAAACGTTTATGATGATATCAAGAAAAACATTCACTTCTTCGACACTTCAAATTATGGTGCAGACAACAATTATAACATGCCTAAAACTATATCTGTAGTAGGTAAAATGAAAGATGAGTATGCTGGAAGACCAATAGAATGCTTTTATGGAACTGGTGCGAAAGCCTACTGCGTTAAAGCTGACGACATTACGAAAAAGGCAAAAGGTGTTTCCAAAAGTGTAGTAAAACATCAAATTAATTTTTCTGATTATGTTCAAGTTGTTGAGAACGGCGGATTAATATTCCGTAAAATGTCCATATTTAAATCTGACTTACATACGATTCACACTGAACTCAAAAATAAAGTAGCCCTATCGTCTGCCGATGACAAGAGGTATGTTATACACAATGATGTATATACTTTGGCTTGGGGGCATCATCGACTTGATGAAGATGATAGTGAAAAGAGGTTAGACATTTTACTAAAATACGCTAGACGTTTGAACATGGAGGAGCCTGAAGCGGGATGGGATAGTGTTGATTTGGATGAGTATGAATCAGAACGCGATAATTTTGATTTATAATATATATTCATTAACTGTTTAGACATAAAAATAGAATTTGAGATACGAAAGACAAAGTTCCCTGAACTTATACTTCACGATACCTACTTGACCTACAATGCATTGGATGGATCAGTTCAAGGTGGATTTTTTGGTGCAAGATAAAATAAAAAGACAATTAGTTAGTAATGTAGTAGAATAGGTAATAAATAGTATGAAAATAGTAATGTGACAGAATAGGTAATAAATAATATAAGAAAATGTAAATCATGTGTTTCAATTCTAAAAAAATAAAAACTAAAATAAACAGCTACACGTTCTCCTCACTTGTGATGTCAAGATGTTAAGTACACAAAAGCCATAAAGAGGGTACGCTGCATGTACTGAAATAACAATGCAAATGTCCCCTTTCACAAATTCATTGATAAAAATCTCGGTGGATAAGACAGGCAGGTCGTAAATGTACATCTCATAAATCAGCATAGGATAAGACAGATGTCCCTAAAGATAAGACAGGTAAAATAATTGTTGATCGATATAAAGATAAGACAGATAGGTCGCAATTGTTTATCAGCATAAGGATAAGGCAGGTAAATAAAGTGGTTAGGTATATAATCATGAATGAATGTTTGTTATCTCATCGTAAAAAAATACAAAGTGCAATAAGACAATACAACATAATAGAGAATTATTTAACTGTCTGCATACGAACGGCTAGACGGATGGATTGACCATAATTGCTTTAATCACCATTATTTTTACTGCAATTACCTTTATTTTTACTTAAATTACCTGTAATTGTCCTCTAATTACCACAGTACTTTAATTACCTCCCACCACTCTAATTGCATCCCATCACTCTAATTACCCCCCACCACTACAATTACCCCCCACCACTACAATTACATCACACCACCTTAATTGAGTCACCCCCACCACAATAATTATCCATCATGCAATTACTCTAATTACCCATCATTCCACTAATTGCCCCCCACCACTACAATTACATCACACCATTCTAATTACCTCCCACCACTACAATTACATCATATCACCCTAATTACCTCCCACCACTACAATTACATCACACCACTTTAATTACTTCTTACTAATCTAATTGCCCCCCACCACCACAATTACATCACGCCACTTTAATTACTTCTCACTACTACAATTACATCACACCACAATTACATCACATCACTCTAATTACCTCCCACCACTACAATTACATCACACCACTACAATTACCTCCCACCACTACAATTACATCACAACATTTTAATTACCTCCCACCACAATAATTATCCATCATGCAATTACTCTAATTACCCATCATTCCACTAATTGCCCCCCACCACTACAATTACATCACACCATTCTAATTACCTCCCACCACTACAATTACATCATATCACCCTAATTACCTCCCACCACTACAATTACATCACACCACTTTAATTACTTCTTACTAATCTAATTGCCCCCCACCACCACAATTACATCACGCCACTTTAATTACTTCTCACTACTACAATTACATCACACCACAATTACATCACATCACTCTAATTACCTCCCACCACTACAATTACATCACACCACTACAATTACCTCCCACCACTACAATTACATCACAACATTTTAATTACCTCCCACCACAATAATTATCCATCATGCAATTACTCTAATTACCCATCATTCCACTAATTGCCCCCCCACCACTACAATTACATCAGGCCACTCTAGTTACCCCCCACCACTACAATTACATCACACCATTCTAATTACCTCCCACCACAATAATTGTCCATCATGCAATTACTCTAATTACCCATCATTCCACTAATTGCCCCCCACCACTACAATTACATCAGGCCACTCTAGTTACCCCCCACCACTACAATTACATCACAACATTCTAATTACCTCCCACTACAATAATTATCCATCATGCAATTACTCTAATTACCATCATTCCACTAATTGCCCCCCACCACTACAATTACATCAGGCCACTCTAGTTACCCCCCACCACTACAATTACATCACAACATTCTAATTACCTCCCACCACAATAATTACCTCCCACCACACTAATTACCTCCCACCACCCTAATTGCCCCCCACCACCATAATTACCTCCCACCACTACAATAACACCACACGACTTTAATTACCATCCACCACTTTTAGCTCCCCACCACTACAATTACATCACACCACTACAATTACCTCCCACCACAATAATTATCCATCATGCAATTACTCTAATTACCCATCATTCCACTAATTGCCCCCCACCACTACAATTACATCAGGCCACTCTAGTTACCCCCCACCACTACAATTACCTCCCACCACAATAATTATCCATCATGCAATTACTCTAATTACCCATCATTCCACTAATTGCCCCCCACCACTACAATTATATCAGGCCACTCTAGTTACCCCCCACCACTACAATTACCTCCCACCACAATAATTATCCATCATGCAATTACTCTAATTACCCATCATTTCACTAATTGCCCCCCACCACTACAATTACATCAGGCCACTCTAGTTACCCCCCACCACTACAATTACATCACACCATTCTAATTACCTCCCACCACTCTAATTATCCATCATGCAATTACTCTAATTACAGATCATTCCACTAATTGCCCCCCACCACTACAATTACATCACACCATTCTAATTACCTCCCACCACTCTAATTACCCATCATGCAATTACTCTAATTACCTCCCACCACTACAATTACATCACACCACTTTAATTACTTCTTACTAATCTAATTGCCCCCCACCACCACAATTACATCACAACATTCTAATTACCTCCCACTAATCTAATTACCATCCTAATTGCCCCCCACCACTACCACCTTTCATAGGCCCCGCCCTCTAACGTCCCATCCCCTAAGCCCCGCCCCTTAATTACCTCCCACCACTCTAATTACATCATATTAGTCTAATTACCTCCCACCACCATACTTATATTCCATCACTCTAATTACTTCTCACTAATCTAATTACCCCCCACCATTCTAATTACCCCCACCACACTAATTGCCCCCCACCACCATATTTACCCCCACCACACTAATTGCCCCCCACCCCTAATCTGATCACTGATCACTGATCACTGCTCCTGCTCCTGAACCGAACCTCTCTCATTTACACACTACTAAAAATTAAACTTCAATTTAGTATAAAATTTTATTGAAAAACATTATGATCGTAAATAATTAATAATAACATACCTTTTACACCTGGCAACCCTGAGGTTGCGGCTGACAGAGCTAGCAACTTTTTTTTTTCTCATTCTCCGCATCATTTTCTATCAAATGCCGTTTAATTCACTTAAGAAACACGTGGTTGGAATTCATTACAATAAATTAATTAACAATAATGGTCAAAGACGGAACAAGGAGTTGGCAGCGCTATCTCTGTATCAAATCAAGTTTACTCGTGGACACTAAATCAAGCATGCAGCGTATTTACCGCCGAATTCTATGCTATCTGGCAGGCTTTACGATACTGCGATATGACGAACCAATATACATTTTTAATATGCTCTGACTCGCTAAGTTCCATCGAGGCCATAAGAAACAGATTTTCTGAAGATCCATTGGTGCAGCAAATACTTTCGTTAATTGACTGGTTACACTCTAACGATAAAACAGTTACCTTCGTCTGGACGTCAGGCCATGCGGGCATCAGGAGCAACGATCTCGCAGATAGAGGTGCACGCGAAGCAGCTGAAAAAGATACAATAGATCACACACCATTACATCCTCAAGACCTGAAGACGCATGTGGATACTAAAATTAAGGAGGCCTGGCAAGAAGAATGGAATAGCACATATGCTAAATTGAAACCTATAAAACCTTCTGTTAATCAGTGGAAGTTGTCATATGAATTAACTAGAAGGGAACAAGTCACATTATGTCGACTTCAGATAGGGCACACCAACCTCACATCAGTCCACCTATTAAGAGGGGAACAACCACCGATATGCCAAACATGCGGAATGCAACTCACCGTAAAACATATCTTACAAGAATGTAAAAGATACTTAGACTTACTTATGTTATTGTTTGATGATAATTGAACTCCTTTCATTTTCACACATAATACAAGTACTAATCATATTTATAATCCTAATAAAATGTATATAGTATTAATGATGTTACAATGACAATTAATCTTAATTAAACCGTAATTAACAGATAATAATAATTCGTTCCGTCCGTAAATAGCTGAAATTTCAAAAGTTTATTAATTAGCAAAATGCATCTATTATAAAATAATTTTCTCAACAGATAAATATAAAATGCATTTAAGCGCATTTTGTTAAAAATGCATAAATTTTTAGCATAGAAGACTCGTTTTAAAAAACATCATACCTTTTACAGTAATTAAAAGTGAAGTTTCCACTCGTTTGCTACTACTTTACACAAAACGTAACCTTTTACGTATTTTTATGACTGTTGCAATATTTGCCTAGATATTACCAGAAAATTTCCAATTAATGGATGTTAAAAGATATGTACCTTTTCTCTATTTTTTTCCGTACGGCTCAGCCTACCAGTAAACCTACAACTCTTTCTGCTTAAGTTACGTTTGAACATATTATTAGAAATGCGACTAATTCTACGACTGAGTATACCACGTGTAGCAGGATCATGGTACACCCTACTTTTCTTCCTTCAGTTTTTAAAGATAAACGATTGAAGACGAGCATCCTATACAGTAAGACTAAATTTTACCGAGCATAGGGATTTCTGATTATGGAACGTGTTTAATTGGCAGCTCAATGAAAAAGACGAGGAACGTATTGTGTCATGCGCCTATGAGTGAAGCGAGTGGCTGCTATCGCTGCGGCGACTGACGTCCCTAATATTTTATTTTTCAAGAAAATACGTGTAATTGTTTTCAATAATAGGATAGTTTTTGTCTATTTTTTGCATCAAACTGAAATTTGTTTTATTAAGCGGTTAAGCAAATTAAAAGTTTTAACAAAAAAAAATAAAAGAAAGATACTTACTCTAAAAAATATTGAAAATAAGAAAATTTA
This sequence comes from Leptura quadrifasciata, assembly GCA_963675555.1. NCBI lineage: Eukaryota > Metazoa > Arthropoda > Insecta > Coleoptera > Cerambycidae > Leptura > Leptura quadrifasciata. Next base: position 52,844,333 of record OY776675.1, read on the forward strand.
AAAAATATATAATAAACGCTCAACAAGGTTTATCATAAAAAGTTTGCCTCACATGAGACGGCATTTAAAGTGTAACAGTTTGAGCGGAATTTTGAATTTTTATCCTCATTTCCTCCAAGTTTTCAGCACCGTCTTCCTGAAAACCACAAATTTAGGATTTCATGTAACCCCATAAAAAATCATTAGGGGCTAAATCAGCGGACCTAGCTGGCCAAATAATGTCCCCATGTGCACTTATAACCCGTTGAGGGAAAGTATTTAAATATAGTTGAACAGGTTTAAAATTGTGAGCCCCACGTCCATCTTGTTGAAACCAGATTTCATTAAAATTCGCGAATTCGCGGAGGAGGGTAGGGATGATATGATTTTGTAGCAAAACGAGGCATTTTTTGCCGATCAGATTTCCATCTACAACAAATGGCCCAAAAATATATTCTCCAATTAGCCTAACCCAGACACTTAATTTTTGAGAGTCCTATGTTCTAGCGATTTTCGTAGCGCAACAGCGTAAAACAGAAGGATTATGTTTCCGTTGTAATGGAAAAGTTGGCTCATCGGTAAAAAGTATCTTCCCAAGAAAACAGTTTGTCGCATTAGCTTTTTCCATGACAGCCTCACAAAATTCAATCCGTCGTATTGGATCATCAGGAAAAAGCTCATTAACTTTTTGATTTCTGTAGACGTGGCACCCATATTTTTTTAAAACAGAGGCTCGTCTGCTGGCAAATACCAAATTGTTGGTTTATTTCTCTAGAAGAAATTGTAGGCATTTCCTCTACCGTTGCAGAAATCATAACATCCCTTTCTTTATTGTGAACTTCGCCTGGCTTTTTATGTTTTCCAGGAGAAACTCATACATGAGATTCAAAATTATTTGTGATTTCAGCAATTGTTGACAAGGAAGGAATTGGCCTATCAGTGTAAAATACACTGAATAACTCCCTAACCTACCTTTGCGCGTTACGGCTAAAATACCATTTAACGATTTGAACTTTCTCATAAATTTCGTAAGAAGTCATTTTGAAATTAATTTGCTTCATGCCGTTAACAGAACAAAATCAAGCCTGACGCATACCAAACGGTAGACGTTTAGCAACTGAGTGGTTGGTTATCGCTACGAGTCTGGGACGCTGGCTAACCCTGACTCATATGGCCAGTGGTGGAGAACTTTCTTCTTCGTCTTTCTCATTGAGCTACAATGTAAACGCGTTCCACTAACAGAAATCCCTATGCTCGACAACAGATTAGGCGTACTGTATACTTAGTAACGTCGCCTTTTGATGTATATATGATTTTTTTTCACATCCAGTTTCACCGGAAGTGACGCTAACTTTTGATTTTTAAATCGAATACCGTGCATGTTTTTGTATTTTCTAATTGTGCATAATTTTCTGAATGCGATGATACCACATAAGTGAAATTTCAAACGGTAATGTTTATTTTAATTTAAACTTTAAGTTTCCATTTCGCAGAAAGTGTCATTTTGACAGTTTTTACGAGCCTACGACGAACTGGCTACGTTCTGGGAGGAAATAATATCGCTCGATCATAGGCAACCCACTGTAATACATAACCTATTAATCACATATTGAGTGTCACATTGTTAACTTTGAAACTTATAGTCAGTTTTTCCCGCGTCAATTATTGCAGTATTAAAGTGTTGTATTTATGAATCAGGGTGTTTTATTTTTCATATTTCATCCCGTAAGTATATGGTACAGTTAAGCCCCGAGATACTGACCTAGTTTACTTTTTTTGTTGTGAGCACACCACAATTCCGGGCTAACCGTGCCATGACTAAGCTACACTCTGTGCCCTCTTTGAATTTATAACTTGCCCCTTATGGTATCACTTTTAGGGAAGTTTCCCCTGTAGCAGAATGGAGCCGTCAAGTGGCATTCAAGGCCACTTTTAAGACAGAGTTATTATTTTTAACTTATGGGATTTAAGCATGATGGAACGATGTAATACCGATCCACATTTCTTAAGTCGAGTACTTTTCTCTGATGAGGCCATCTTCTGTTTAAATGGTGCTGTAATATGTAAAATTGTCGATATTGGTCACATGAAACTCCACACAGGATTATGGAGGTACATACACATTTTCCACAGAAAGTTAACGTGTGTGCTGGAATTGTTGAGACTAAAGATTTGGGTCTATTTTTTATTGAAAGTTCATTTAATGGTGAAAAATATTTGAAGTTGCTCCAACAAAACATAACTCCAGGTCTTGCCGTACTGTATCCAAATAGTGATAATTTTAATGTACCGGAAAACTCCATATGATTTCAATAGGATGGTGCACCATCCCATTATTCGGTAATAATGCATAATCTCTCCTTAAAAACGTTTTGAGCACCCATATCTTTGAACTATTCATCGAAGAGGAACTAAAAAAAAAAAAAATCATTTGATATTTTAGAAGCTTCCTTTTTGTACTATACCACTTTTTCCTTAAACAACTTTAATAACGCTCTTTGATTTATTTACAACAAACCGTCTTGAAGCACCAATTATTTCGTCGCAAAAGTGGTAATCCTCAAAGCGTTACAACTGGGCAAATATTAATTTTAATGAAAAATTGTAGGCCACATTTTATTTTCCTCTCAAAATTTGATTATTTATTAATTCAATTCAAAACAGCTTTATTTTACCACTGAGCAACCACTGAATTTAAGATTTGATCTCAAAATGTTTATTACTATCAATTTAATGCAGTCAAAATAGGATTTGTAGTGGAAATTTTCCGTAAGCAATTTTATGGTTGGATCCTGTTGGGGAGGTACTAAGAAGTACTAAAAAAATTTCTGTACATCAAAGACCCTGTTCAATAATTGCTATTAACAATTTAATTTTTTAACCGCATATTTCGACTTAAAAATGTGAATAACTGGAGATACATATAGGTCCGATTGGGATAAAAAAAAACAAAATCTTTGTAATTAAGTTTTCTACAAATTTGCGTTTAGTGTAGGTCTTAAGAGCGCAACCATAACCTACAAAAGTGAAAAGCTGGCCAAAAATCTTTTTTTTTTACATTTTGCTGCCCAGAACCGCTAAGTGAACCGATCAGCTTAATATTTTAGAAAATCTGCCTTTTGCCCTAATAAAAACACCCTGAAAATTTAATGTAAAAATATTAAACCCAGTGTGAGCAATTGAATTTGTTATTTAAAATTTGAATTGGCCGCCATTTTATGACGTTAAGTCCAAAATGGATAATTTTTTCCCCAAAAGTTAGGTCTCGACGCCATCTTTTGGTTCCGTAAAAAAAAATTTTAAATCTATTTGGGACATTTCTTGCATTTATTTAAAACCAATTAACAAAAAATTAATTTTTTCGGTCATTTGGAAAATTAATTGATAAATTTTTATCAGATCAAAGAGAAAATTTTAATACCTTTATTTTAATTTTAAAGTTTATTTTGGTCAAACTAGACTCAAGATATTCAAATGTTTGCATGTTAGCTAATTGTTAATCAACAAATGCAGCAAAAGGCAGATTTTCAGAAAGTTTGAAGCTGGCCGGTTCACCCAGCGGTTCTTTTTTTGTCTCGATCGGACCTATGGTATCTCGAATTATTCACATTTTTATGTTGAAAAACGCGGTTAAAAAAATGAAATTGTTAATAACAATTGGGGCAAGGTCTTTGAAGTACAAAAATGTTGTGAGTACTCCTAAGCAGGGCCGGATTAAGGCGCAGGCGGTCGCCAAAATTGAAAGGATGAAAAAATGAAAAGAGCGAACAAATTTTAAGGGAAAAAAAATAAAAGTAGCGAAAAAAATTGGAAGAGCAAACAAATTACAAGAGCTAAATAATTGAGGGAGCGAACATATTTTCTAAATTATGCGGTAAGGAGAGGGGGGGGGCAAAAATATTTTGCCTGCAAGCAAAATTCACCTTGATCCGGCCTTGCTCCTGAGCAGCTCCACAACAGGATCCAACCATAAAATTGATTATGGAAAAAGTTCCCCTATATTGATTTTTGTGCTATTTTGACTACGTTAATTACAACAGCTAAATAGTTAAAATTTCAATTTGCTCAAAATTGGATATATTCTTTTCAATTATAGGTTTTCGAACGAACTGTACCACGATTTTAACCATTTTTCTCTCGTTTAAACTATATTATCAATGGATCCACGTTTGCATATTAATCTATCAACAATAAGGAGTTGAATATAAAACAAATCAAACTGAACTATACGATTTGAACTTATTTTGATAGATCGAATTAGTAGTTGATTATGAGTATATTTCGATGTATAATAGACGAAATTGCAATATTTGGTTATTAAAGAGGACTTGTTATACGAATCAATAGTTTAAAAACACGGTTAATAAAAAATTTAAGCCAATAAATTCATTAAATGCATTTCTATCATAAATAGAACAGTTTTTCTGAATATAAATCGAACATGAAACCTAACATAGTTTGCTTCATTCATATAAATCTCCCATAAAGTGACCCTCATATAAGCAGTACAGAGTGGGGATGTTAAATTTATAATAACCACATCCCAAAACTAAGTGAAAATTTAATTGCACTTCATAACGTGTTCCAGTTAAAATTAACTTTTCTCGTTTATTAGGAACTGCCAAATTGTACTTTTTTTGCTAATTTAATATTTATGATGGTGGTTGTAATGAAAGGTATACAATTTTAATTGAGTTTAGCAGGCGTTTCCTTCGTCCATTATGCATGACTTTGCATTTTCTATCAAATTAAATTTGTGAATAACTGCACTGCAATAGTGCACGTTGTTGCAAATAATAATTGAACTTTAAAGCCATTTTAGTGCTATAACGAGTCTATTTCCATTAATACAGTTTCCAAATATCGATACGGCGCCGGCGTAATGTAAGAGATATATTATTCAATTGATTACTATGGAGTACTTGTAGTAACTAGAAGACTACGTTGTAGAGTAAAACACATATTTGCATTTGACGTTCCATTACTTATAGTTTATATGTGCACTGTGTCCCAAATTATTAAAGACGGAGAAACTGTTTACTGGTGATATTCTTAAGAAGTTTTTATTGTTTCGACAATGTTTTTAAATTTAACTTAATTTTATTCGATCACTAAATAATTTAAATATGTCAGTAATTTCTGTTTTTGTTGTTTTTCCTTTCTTGGTTACCCAAAAACATTTAGGCCATCAAGTGGCTGGTACGGTTGTGGGCAAAAAGAATAGGACAAGTCTTGTAACGGTATTTTGATAAAATCTAGTTGGGTACATTAAAGTTTAATTCTTGTGACATTTTCAGTTAGTTGTCATAATTTATTGCAAGTATGCAAAAAACTAATATGCCTCATATAAGCGATTTAGTTAAATCTGGAGTTATTGCTAAAGCAGAAGATGGATGGTCAATGAGCCAAATTGCACTGCGTTATAATATTGACAAAAATGGTGTGTGGTGTAACATTTTAAGAAAGTGGAGAATAAACGGTACGATTAGTAGAAATCCTGGATCAGGGCGACGAAGGATATTAACTCAACAACAAGATTAGCAATTGGCAAATGCTTTAGTAGAAAATCCATTTTAGTCAGTTATTCAGGCTGCTGAAGAAACGAATTTTCCTGCATCGAGTAGTACTGGTCGCCGGCGAGTAAGAGAATCGGAGGTACGCTGTCATGCAGCAGCACAGAAATACTTACTTAAAGCTGAACATAAAGAAGCTCGAGTAGGATTTGCGCTTGAATTTTTAGCGCATGATGTAAATTTTTGGAACAATGTAATCTTTACAGTAGAAGAAACTTTCCAGTAAACACGCAGCGGTCGTATTCGTGTTTACCGCCCTCCAAATACTCGATTCGATGAGAAATATATATCTAACAATGATAAAAATGGTAGATTTTTCCATCAATATGGGGGCTTGGATATCGGCACATGGTCCTGGTGTTTTGTGGCATTTTGAGGAAAGATTTAATAGTGAAACGTATATTAGGATTTTAGACAATGTTATGCTCCCTTCTGTGTTACAACTATTTCCTAATAATGAGTTCATATTTCAACAAGATAATTGTTCCGTTCATACTGCTCATACCGTAACTACCTGGTTTCAAGATAACAACATCAATGTTCTTAACTGGCCCAGTCATAGTCCAGATCTTAACCCTGTGGAAGAAGTATGGGGACTAATCGTAAGAAGTATCCAAAAACGAAATGTGGGACCACGGAATGCCGAAGAATTACTGGAAATAGTAAATAATGTATGGGAAAATATTATTACTAATAATTATTGTATAAGGTTATTTAATTCTATGCCAAACAGACTTATGGAAGTTATAAATAGAAATGGTGCAATAACGAAATATTAATAGTCAGTTTCTTGTTAAGTAGGATATCGTTTGTCCTTTGATCCAGGATTTCTACTAATCGTTATTCTCCACTTTCTTAAAATGTTACACACCAAATTTTTGTTAATGTTATAACGCAGTGTAATTTGTCTCGTTAACCATCCATCATTTACTATAGCAATAACTGCAGCATTAAAATTAAAAATAAACTAAAAGTGATATCTGTTTTATTTCGGCTACATATTCAAATAGATATTTACATTACAAAAAAAAAGTTGTCCTATTTTTTTCTGCTCATGACGTTGGGAAGAAACATATACGAGACTGTTTACATTTCCATAATTTGTATAACAAGTTAAACTGAAGCGTGCCGCTCAGTGCCGCGTTTTTTGCTATACGCACAAGCCGACCGGACTCCTAAAGCAAAAAACGCGGCACTTTGAGCGGCGCTTCAGTTTAATTTTTGTGCTAATTATGGAAATGTAAACAGTCTCGTATATGTTTCTTCCCAACTATAGGAGTGTACGCCACAAGGTGCATTTGCGGAACAATAGAGTCTTTCTCCGAAACGCGGGATATTTCGTTTAAATACAGGACTGAGTATTGAATACTGTGTTAGCTCTCAGATGGTCAGTCTATTTGTATGTAATGAATTTTCGCAGCTCAACCTAGAAATCTGAAATTTTAGACATAAAATCTGTGGGTACAAATTCCGCTTCATATAGAAAGAGCAGCACATATTTCCAAATGGTTACAGAATTAATCTGAAAATTAAATCATGCCAACGCTATTGAATGTTGGTAACATCGGTAAACCAGACGTGGCTTTAGGCAAGTCCAAAAAACAATTCTAGTTGATTTAAAAAATTGTTAGACCGAGTCCGGAAGCGGAAAATTAGTCCAGTTCTGATACAGTAACACAATATATGTTCCCCTATGTAATTTTTCGCGCTGAATCAATCGCGCGGGGTCCCAGCTCCCCTAACCTTCTAGTTTCAGCCCTATTGACCAAAAACCACCCTCGTAACGCGTTTCCCGCTATTTTCGATGCGGAACTGGTTTCTTTTTCATTTTTCTTTTCCAGAAATATTCTGAAAATGATGCATACAAGTCCAGAAGTCCGGGCGAGAAGCCGAGGGGCCGGGCGGAGGGGATGAAATTACCCTTTCCGACAAAAAATCTTATTTTATAGATGCTGAGCAATAATTTTATTATCAGTATAACAAATAAATATACGAAGGTGAGTACTCTCATGTTATTATTCCCTACACTCATTTCATCCCAAGCCATCAATTTCTTAAAGTCCGATTTGACTATTAGAGCTATAATAGCATCATGGTTGATCAGATTGCCAATGATGATGTGAACCACACCGAGCAACAAAATTACGCGGCAATCACTTGAGTTGCAGGTGCCTACATCGCGTACTGACCCTTTCTCAACTCAATCAACTCTTATTCCTAATAATAATTATTGTTCCAATTGCCAAAATCGATCTCGCTCGGACGCTCGCTCTCCTAGTCTCAATCGTTTCGATCCAACTAATAATACCGTTTGTTATTACCACCAGTATCATAAAAAAATTATACAATGTAACAAAATGATGGGCATGATTTACTTCGAAGTTTATTTTCTACTTTTTAGAGCATTTAAATAAAGGCTTTTTTAATTTTTTTTTTATATAATTTTCTTAGTTCATTTCGATCTAGTAATAGACTTGACAGATAACATCGCTGACAGTTAATTGTTCTGTCGACCGAATTTCTTTACATTCCCCTAAATTATTTTCAGTTGAGGACCAGTACACAAAATTGTTATTAGAATTCTCATATTTGGTTAGTACTCCCAATTATTTTTTAGCAGTCAAACACTCTGTTAAACATCACATAATAACAGAAGGTTAGTACGTAATGCAGATACCTGCTGCTCAAGTGATCACTGTTTGGGTACAATCTGATTCAGTGGACAAGGTATTGAACTGATTAAATAAGTCCGATATAGTTGGCGATGAATCAGAATAATTTGGCAAATGAATAAAAGGAAGAAATCTCACTGATGCCACGTAATTTTGTTGTTCGGTGTGATTGGGGTCATTATTGGCTACCTGATCAACCATGATGCTACATCTTTGCCAGTCAAAGCGAACGTTAAGAAATTGATTCCTTGGGATGAAATTAGTGCAGGGTATCACAATATGAGAGTACTCACCTACACGCATAAAATGAACAAACTGTATAAAGATTCTTCAAAAAAAAGGAACTGTGGTGATGATCTGGCTGTAGGAACAGGAAGCGTAACGTAGTAGGAAACAGCCTGGCAAGGTTCAAACTCTAGACGTCGGGCTCTGGCTCAGTCAATCTATGGAGCTGAAGGGCTCTGGGTTGAAGGTTCTTTCTGTGCTGTGTGTTCGGCTCCAATATAAGGAGCGTCAGGGTAGTAATAACCATGAAATAAATAGAATATGATAGAAAATAATACGTTTTATTTAATCTATCAGAACTCAAATTTTTGTTGTCTTAATAAATGTTATTTTAATTTATTTATTTATTTATTAAAATGAACCATCCAACAGTATTTCCATATCAATTAAAGATGGGAAAACTACACATTTACAAAAAATCAATAGGAGATAAATTTACAGAAAAATACAAAAGAAAAATAAAAAACAATAATACAGAACAACAAAAACTGAGCATTTAAAAACAGCTTTTTGATACAGTTAATGGCACAATAAAATATATCCAAATTGTGTTGTACACGATGGTAAATACTGCACAAACAGAAGAGAGGTGAACATTTGAGTAAGTTGGTCCTCGAGGTTAATAAATAGAATGTATTTCTACGTTTAGTAGCGACTACCGGAACATTGAAATTTAATTGACTTGAAATCGATGGGCAGTTTAATTTATTATGGACAATTTTAAATAACAAAATAAGAGAATGCATGTCCCTTCTATCAGATAAACTTAATACATCATACCTGGCCAATAATTGATAATGATCAGCACCGCCAGCAGGATAAACACCATCAGCCCTGAAGGATACATATTTTAAAAATTTACGTTGGATATTTTCCAAACTGTATCTGTAAGTTTGATACTCTGGATTCCATATTATGCTTGAGTATTCGAGTTTAGACAAAACGAATGTGTTAAATAACAGGAACAATACACTACTATCATTAAATCCATGAGAGTTTCTTATGATAAAATCAAGACTTTTGTAACTAGCAAGTACAACAGAAAGAATGTGCTGATTAAAACTAAGTTTAGAGTCAAAAATTACTCATAGATCTTTAAATTTAGTTAATCTATTAGAGGACGTATTATTGAGTATATAATCATAATGTAACTGCTCATTCCTTCTTGTAAAAGAAAGCACATCACACTTTTGCACATTTAATGGCAAGTTATTTGTAATACACCAATTATTGATACGATCAAGATTCATTTACAATTTAAGACAATCCGCATAAGAGTTAATATCACAATACGACTCTAAGTCGTCTGCATAAAGAAGACAGCCAACGTCAATCATACTAACAATTATTATTAGCCGTTACTCGAGTCCGAGTATAAAAATGTTACAGTCGATAAATTGTGTACAATAAAAAACAAGTAAAAGGTTTAGTCTATTGTAATTCCCATTCATCTACGGTGCACACGACTATGGCTTTAGAGGCCAATTCGGGAGAGCACATGTCGACCGCAGTCAGGACAAACATAGACCTGGTTAGGTCTTGGATTCGGCCTTCTTGCAGCAACATTTCCTTGATAGCTGGCCACAACCCCTCGCCATTCGGTTCTGTCCGCTGCAAGTTGTTCCCATTGCTCGTCTGCAATACCGCAGGATTTTAGATTTTCATGGAGAGCGTCTTTGAACCTCTTTCGTTGACCGCCACGCCTTCTTCTACCGCTTAGCAATTCACCATAAAGTGTACATTTAGGAAGGCGGTTATCATGCATACGATGAACGTGACCTGCCCATCTTAGGCGTGCTCTTGAAATAAGCACCTCAATTGGAAGGCTGTTTGCTCTCCTGAGTACTTCCACGTTTGATATGTGATGGAACCAACGGATTTTCATCATACTTCTGAGGTGTCTTTGCTGAAAACGTTCTAATTCTTTCACATGACGACGGTAAGTGACCCAGCTTTCACATTCATATAGCAGTGTTGGAATGACAACTGCTCTGTAGACAGCCATTTTCGTTGACAAAGCAAGGTCGTGGTTGTCAAATACTCTCTCTCTAAGTCCCCAGAGTGCTCTAGATGCAGCGTTAATTCTATTGCGAATCTCGCTGTCCATGTTTGCTTTGTCATTAACAACGTTGCCTAAGTAATTGAACTGATCCACCACTTCAAGAGAATTTCCGTTAAGTGTAATGTCTATTTGGTTCACTTGATGAGGAGTTGACATAATCTTAGTCTTTCCTATGTTGATTTTAAGTCCCAAGGAATCATAGCTCTGGGCATACACATCTAAAAGTTCTTGAAGCTCTTCCGGCGTAGAAGCTAAAAGTGCACAGTCATCCGCATACTGGAGATCACAAATGAATCGTGTGCGTGTCTTCGTGAAAGCTCTAAAGCGCCCTATGTTAAAGAGACCGCCATCAAAACGGTATCTGAGACCTATTCCTCTGACTGTCAGTTTGTTGTCAACAATAATTATTAGAGCAGTGGTAAACAAATTAAAGAGTAGGGGTGCCAGGACACATCCCTGCCTAACTCCAGTGCGGGTTTGGAAAGGTTCGGTTACCTCATTATTATACATAACCTGGGCGTTGTTGTTTGTATGTAGACTGCGACATACTTCCACAGATTTTCTAGGGATACGTAAGCGAAACACAATTTTCCAGGGCACTTCCCTGTCCACCGAGTCAAACGCCTTGGTTAAATCAATGAAGGCCATGTGAATTTCTCCTTGATGTTCGAGTGCTTTTTCTTGAAGCTGTTTAAGTGTGAAGATTAAATCCGATGTGCCTCGGTTTGGTCTAAAGCCACTCTGTGTTTCAGGAAGTAACTTTTCCATAACAGGTGTTAGCCTATTTGCCATCGCTTTAGTGAGTATCTTCCCTCCAACAGCCAGGAGAGCTATACCCCTGTAATTTCCACAGTCCGCAGCGCTCCCTTTGTTTTTGAAGAGGTTGATTAAAAGTGTATCACGAAACTCCTGCGGAGCTTGACCACTTTCCCACACGACATCAAACAGTTTTTTGAGGTAGGGTATGAGCTCTGACGACACAGCTTTAAAGATCTCAGCTGGGAGTGAGTCGGCGCCGGGAGATTTGTTATCTTTTAGCTGCCCAATGGCGGTTAAGATCTCTTCCGTTGTTAGTGGTTTATCTAAGTCTTCGAAGGTGTCATATTGAGGGATAAGATTTATAATATCGTGATCGGCTTGACTTTGCTGGTTAAGAATGTTAGAGTAGTGTTCTTTCCATCGGGCTATTATTTCCTGGTCTTCTTTGAGGAGATTTCCATTTAAATCTTTAATAGGGCACATATTTTTCCGACTGGGGCCGTACACTGCTTTTACTCCTTGAAATAAATTTCTGTAGTCGTGTGAATCGGCGTACCTTTGAATTTCTCTGGCCTTGCTTGCCCACCACTCGTTCTTTATTCTTCTGATTTCGCGTTGCGTTTCATACTTAGATTGGGTAAAAGCTTCTGCTTTTGATGAGTCGTTGGGGTGGTTGATAGCGTTTTGGAAGGCAGTATGTTTGCGGTCAAGAAGTTCTTGTATAAAAGCTTCATTATCATTGAACCAGTCCTCCTCTTTTTTTACTTGCTGCAGTGCCAAGAATTTCCTCACTGGCACTTTTTAAACTACTAACAATATCATTAATAAAAATAACAAAAAGAAGAGGGCCAAGAATTGAGTCGTAGGGCATCCCAGAAGAGGTTATAATTTAATCAAATCTAAAACCACGATGCTCTACGTATTGTCGTTTGCAGTATAGGTACGATGCAAACAAATTTACAATTTATCTTAGACTCCAAATTGACGACGTTTACACAGTAGAATACAATGATCTAGTCTATCCAATACTTTATTAAAATCAGTATAGATCATGTCAACTTGACCTCCAGAATCCAGAGATTCTGAGATGTGTTGAGTTATACAAAACAGGTTAGTAGTGGTTGACCGTCCTTGCATGAAACCACGTTGAGAGTCACTAATTAGCCCAAGAGTGTTTCTCAAAGCCTCGTAGACATCGTGTTCAGAAATATACCTAATAGAGAAAGTATTCATTGTATTGTTATTAACTGACAAGCTGTTTACGGAACTAATAGAAAAATCTGATTTAAAAAACAAACAAAAGCATTTGCAATATCAGCTGGCTGGTGAAACTTCGAATTTTCAAATGTCAGTGAATCCAGTAAGGAATTTACACATTTTTTCCCTTTAACATATGACCAAAACTTTTTAGGATCAGAACGAATGTTATTTTGGACGTTACTTAGGAAAAGTTTATATGCGGTAGAAATATGTTTCTTAATTTTAGCCCGTTATATTTTAGAATCATTGTACAAATTCATATCCAGGGTTGTTTGTATGCTCTCCATAATTTTCCCTTGATTCTTATATAATGAATAATGTTTTTAGGAAACCAAGGTGGATATTTGCTAGGCTTAGAATTCTTTTTTGAAATGCATATATCAAAAATATTAATTGTTTTATACAATTGCTCACAAGCCTCATTGTAATCAGCAAGGTCAATAAGGATTTATTTATTAATTTGTTTCTTCGTCGTCACCATGATATTTAAAATACATAAAAACAAAGATGGTTGAAAGTAGCCTTTTTATGGGGGTATGCTACACCGGTTTCAGGAAGCGTCCCCTTTTTTTTAGTCAGAGGACTTTTGAATTGTAAAGTTTTTAAATTATAAAATGTCAGCAAAAGAGCTGTTTCAAAATTCTCGTCAAATATGAATTTAATATTTTAAAGGAGTTGGAAGATATTGCAGAAAAAGTAAAATTTATTATCCCCTTTTTAAGGGGTATGTCTTCCTTATTATTAACTTTCGGAAGCAAGTTTATATAAAATACTACCATTATTTTTCGATGTACTATCTGCAGCAGAAATATCGGAAGACAGTTTTGGACCGTCTTGTATACATATTAAAATGGTTACAGAGGTTTTTATTATTTTTCAATGAGTTCTCCCACAGATAAGTATCTCTCTCTAAAATGTTTTAAAGTGATGACAAATGACTTAAAAGACAAAGAATCATGTTTATGTTCGACCAATTCCGGTTAAATCGGCCCCTTGAAAAATTTATGATTTCATCTTACCATGGCGAATGTAAACGATCCATCTTTTGAGGTCTGAAGGACTTCTATTATATTTTCCAAAAATGAACATTAACGTTCACAAATAAGGGTTCAAAACGACTGTTTCAGACGGAGAATAATACAAAATTTATACTTACTGTTCATTTATGCTTAACTGCTTCACTGGTGGTACCAATTGGACGCCGTAACACTATAAATCTAACACAGTAAGTACTAAGACTTTCTTAAAGTTAAACCTGAAAGGGAATTTTGAAAACGCAAGAAAAAGAGTTCAAAAAATATATATTAAATATCTTTAAAAAATCATGTTTTACAAAAACGTTCAAGAAAATGTATTGACATACTATTGTCTGGCCCGTGTACAACACATGGTGACAACGGACGACTTATAATGTACCAACTACCATCGAATGTGCGGTTTATAGCTAACGATTGCACAAAAAGATTCAAGAAAAGTTCAATGTTTAAAAATTTTTGGTGGGCTTTTGCTTGCCTGTCTATTGACGTATTTTCAGTTCAATATCAATTTTGATCGCTCCTCGGAGCTTAAAAATGCTTGAATCGCAACGACTTCGAATTATATTTTGCAATTACAATTTCATCCGTTTAGGCAAGGCGGTCCCATGCACATATGAGTACATGGTAACTATACTTTTCTGACACCGAATCACTGAGGAACCGGTTTAGGGCAAATCCCGTTAAAACCCATCATTTTCCCGTCAAAATCGACTGCTAGAAAATGATAGGGGACCCTTGTCGCTACAGGCTATTTTCGCTAAAACTCTCGATATACTTTAACTAGAGACTTAATTAAGTTGTCCTTATATTTAACACAACGCATGAGTTGCAGTGCTTAACAACGTGGATTGGTAAAAGGGTTTTTAATTTTGAAATTTCCGACATTCCGATTTATGTTACACTTTCTAAATTTTGGTGGTCGGGGCGACATTACGTCCCCGTGCAGCGACATTTACTACACTTTCTAAAATTACACTCCTTGATGAGTTTCTGAAATTTTGCATAAAAAACGCTCCGTAGAGCAAAAATATAATTTATAATATAAAAACCTCTTCCAACGGCATTTTTACATGAAGTACGCTTTTCATGCGAAATGTTCGGATTTTGTTACAGTTTAGAAAAGTTTGTCGAGGGTTTTGGCGTGTTCTTTAACACGAACACAGACTCAAGAACTGCAAACTTCTCTCCAGATACATTACTTCAGTACTAATATACTCTGAAAAATGCATTCATTTATATAAAGGGGAAGTTTCAATATTTTCATTAATTACCGTAAAAGTAATATAAATTAAAGTTGGTATTTGCTCAAATAGTTCTTCGCATATACAGCTATTTATTAAAAAGCGTGGACATTTGCCTTCCCTTATCCTGCCACCTCTTTTCTTCGTTGAAAATATTTTTTAAGAGTAAACTAGGTTCCATCTTTCAGATTTATATTATTATCAAAGTAGGTAGATGATGTAAAGTGGAATGTTGAATCTTTCAGTAACAGCGAATGCACAGTGAACAGTGCATTGAAAGCACATCTGACGTTTGTACCCTTTGTTTTTCTCTTGAATAATAAGTCGCGACTCGAAAGATTCGCACTCCATTGTTTGTAAAACAAATATTATCTAATTGTAACACCTGCGCTCTGATGCTACTGCTCTGTTTGTTTTCTTATAGAGTATATACAGGATGCCATTAGTTTCATGTCATTAAAAAAATTGGTAATGGGCAAGGACTAGACAAACAAAAATCCCATATAACTTTTTCATCTAGGAAGACTTTGGAAAAACTGACCTAGGTCAATAATTTCAACAGTTTCTAAAAAAAAGATTGAGAAATCTATGCCTTACTTTATATCCCCGACTCTCACAGATAGACTTAACAACATAAATGTTAATGTACAAAGCTTACCCACTCTTACCATGGAAAACGTTTATAAAATCTACAGTTTAAATATCCAATCAGTGACAAATAAAATCACTGAATTAGAAGTACTTGGTCAAAGTGAATCTCCTGAAATCATGTGTCTATCTGAACATTGGTGTAACACAAACAATATAGCTTATGCACGTCCATGTAACTATATCTTAGCAGCAAACTACTGTCGAACTGAACATCTACATGGAGGCGTCTTAATTCTCACCAAAAATAATATACTGTACAAAAATTTATCCAACATAACAGGCATGTCGGTAGAAATGAATATTGAGTGTTGTGCGGCATCAGTTAGTATAAATAACATAAAAACTGTTGTAGTGAACGTATACAGGCCCTCAAATGTATTCATGTATTTATGGATAGATTGTCATTGATCTTAAATTACTGTTTCTTAAATTTTAAACATACTATACTATGTATTGTCTGAAAGTTATTTGTGGCATTCTACGAATATTCTTTTCTATTATTTTAGTTTTCTACCACATGTATTATTGTCCTCTTCAAAAATAAATCACCGAATCTACAAAATAATAGAATTATTGGAAAAAAGCCTCTACGCCTGTGACGTTTACGCCAAAGGAATAGTCAGAGGTTATGTTTTGCAAATAATATAAATCGGAATAAACACAGAAATAATGTATTTTGCTGACGTTTCGGAAAGTAATCTCTTTCCGTTTTCAAAGCTTTTTTTGGAAGAACTCTTATTTTGCTGTGTATGTCAAATACACAGCTTTAAGATTTTGTTTATGTTATTTCCATAGATACTTACTACTTACACAGAACATAGAACTGACGATAGTTTCTTTTAGATAATGTTGAGTTTGTTAAGTTCTTCTTTTAACATTGGTAGCCAGGTTGTACAAATATCTACAGAACAATTCGATATCCACTTGTCTTCATTTAATAAGATTATTGCTGATTCTTTAATTTTTCTTTTTTTGGTATCTGCTTCTTTTGCTAAAATTTTTGCCGAGTCCCAGTTTATTCTATGTCCGTTTTCCCAAGCATGTTCACAAATCTTTGATTTCTGAATTTCATTCTTTCTAATGTAATTCTTGTGCTCATCCAACCTCACATTGAAAAGTCTGGATGACTCCCCACATAACATTTATCACATTCGCACGGGATGTTGTAAATACAGTTTTTTGAATTCTGCTCCCTGTTTATCGGTTTAGTTTTTGTTAAAATAGATCTTAAAGAGTTCCCCGTTTGAAATATCGTCCTAATATCAAATTTGTCACCTATACGGCGTAGCTTTTCCGATAATCCGTATACTAATAGATATCTAAATTTTAACTCAAATCAGTCAATAAATGTTAAAAAGGGTGTTGTAAAATGTTTATACGATAGGGCCAAAATAATTTCGCCAAATAATGAAATATTAAACAACGAGAAAATATTTATCAAAGAGGTTCTAGTACAAAATCAATATCCTGAAGCCTTTGTTGATAAAGTTTTCATAAATGTTGAAAATAGGGACAATCAGGTACGACAAAAACCTGAACGTCATTATACAGCAATAATTCCTTATGTATACGGATTATCGGAAAAGCTACGCCGTATAGGTGACAAATTTGATGTTAGGACGATATTTCAAACGGGGAACACTTTAAGATCTATTTTAACAAAAACAAAACCGATAAACAGGGAGCAGAATTCAAAAAACTGTATTTACAATATCCCGTGCGAATGTGATAAATGTTATGTGGGTGAGTCATCCAGACCTTTCAGTGTGAGGTTGGATGAGCAAAAGAATTACATTAGAAAGAATGAAATTCAGAAATCAAAGATATGTGAACATGCTTGGGAAAACGGACATAGAGTAAACTGGGACTCGGCAAAAATTTTAACAAAAGAAGCAGATACCAATAAAAGAAAAATTAAAGGATCAGCAATAATCTTATTAAATGAAAACAAGTGCGTATCGAATTGTTCTGTAGATATTTGTACACCTAGCTACCAATGTTAAAAGAAGAACTTAACAAACTCAACATTATCTAAAAGAAAATATCGTCAGTTCTATGTTCTGTGTAAGTAGTAAGTATCTATGGAAATAACATAAACATAATCTTAAAGCTGTGTATTTGACATACACAGCAAAATAAGAGTTCTTCCAAAAAAAAAGCTTTGAAAACGGAAAGAGATTACTTTCCGAAACGTCAGCAAAATACATTATTTCTGTGCTTATTCCGATTTATATTATTTGCAAAACATAACCTCTGACTATTTCTTTGGTGTAACCATCACGGGCGTAGAGGCTTTTTTCCAATAATTCTAATATTTTGTAGATTCGGTGATTTATTTTTGAAGAGGACAATAATACATGTGGTAGAAAACCCAAATAATAGGAAAGAATATACTATGTGGTGACATGAATATGGATCACCTCAAAGAATCATACTATAATAAACTTTTTACTGACCTATTAGCTAGTTACTGCTTAACTGTTAACAATGCTGATCCAACGAGAATATTTATAAATCAAGATTCCATCATAACATCGAGTAAAACTGACTACATTTTAACCAATATAGATAAATCACTATATGAAATTAAAGTTGAAGACCTTAATTTTAGTGACCATTTTTTCCTTACAATAAACATCAACTTAAGTCAAAATATAGTTGAATTAAATAAGGAGAGGTTAATCCGAAATGAATCGGAAAGAAATCTCTTACTTCTCAAAACATATTTACAAAACGAAAGTTTCTCCACTGTTTATACACACAATAGTAATATTAATCTTATCTACTCTAAATTCATAAACATACTAAAATATGCCATTCAAATTAACTGTCCTTGTTTCAAAATTAACAGACCTGATAATTCCAATAATGTTAATAATAAGTGGGTTACTCCTGAAATTATGACAATGAAAGTTGAACTTAAAAATATGTTTTGGTTGCTGAAAAACACAGGAGACTACCAATTAAAGGATAAATATAACAAGAAGAAAGAAGAATATAAATCGTTAAAATACTAAAAAGATCTATTTTCAAAGTAAATTAAGTAAAAACGAACCAAAAAAACAAAAACAAATATGGAATTTAGGTAATGAGAAAGAGGTAACTTACCGATCAAGTTATACATTGACGGCCTACATATCACAAGGGAGGATGAGGTGGCTTCGGAATTTGTAAAATATTTTGCTAATGTGGCAAAAAATGCTCTGTCAAGTTGTACTACCAGGTTTGTACCACACAACATAATAACAAAGAAAGATTTGCATTACTCACACACGAGTTCATTTGTATTTTATCCAGTAGAACGCCAAGAAGTAATAGATGTTTAAAAAAATGTAAAAAACACACCTCAGTAGGTGAGGACTGCATCTCAACTAAAATATAAAAAAATACGTGCGAAGTTATTGCGGAACCCTTGACACATATCATAAACACATCTGTAGAAATAAGCCAGTTTCCAGATGCCCTTAAAGTAGGTAAAGTTATACCTACATTAAAAGCTAACAATTCTGAGACAATAGACAATAATTATAGGCCTATCACCATCTTAACCATTATAAGTAAAATCATTGAAAAAATTATGTATAACAGACTCATAAAGTATCTATTTTTCTTTATACATTTATTTAACGTAGGCCTATTTCCGCTACTGAGGCATAACACCGACGCCTGTAGACGAGCTACCCCCAACCAGGAATTTTGCGGAACCTCTTCCCTTAAGAAGAGTAGGGATCTTTTACTTGCCTAACATTTAATAGACAAGGGACCGACGGATTTACATCCCCTCCGAAGGATGGTATATCTCCTATACAACCCTCGCCTAAGGTTGTATAGCTTCCGCGCATACACTGATATACAAGCCGCTGGAAGATGTGTGTGGCGAGAACGCGGTTTCCGTTGTGAACAAGAACTCGCCCTGTGGTTGGTGAAAAAAAAAAAATTGGGCTGGCTAGCTCCCACTGAGACTCCCAGAGGTCGTTTGTGCACTTAATTTCTTTCAAAGTAAGGTTGGGGTGGTATGTTCTTAAACGGAAGGATTCGGCCAATAGGTACACCCTGTATAAGTGCAGAGCGTAAAACTGCTTTTTCTTTATTTGTACGGGCTCAAAGCTTCACCCTGTATAAGCTTTTTATAGCTACTTTCACTTTTGACTCTTGGGCAGGGCCTACTCGAGCACCCTGTATATATTTCTTGTTCAATAACAACACTTTATTTAACACGAAGGTATAATATTTTATTTAGATAAAAAACACAAAGTTGAATATTTATATGATTTTAAAATTAACAAATTTTCTTTTTAGTAACGTATCGAATTTTGCCTTGGACGTTGCGGGGTTCGTTATAATTTGATCAGATCTTAGATAATTCACTATAAACTAAAGTCACAAGGACGGATTTATTTTAACTAAAACTAGAGCCGCGTGGGCGATAAACAAAAAATTAGCACTTGGCTTAACAAAATAATAACACCGATTTTTTACTAGGGGAGTGCTAGGAAGAGGGCACGGGTACACTTTCGGTTTCGTTAACTAAGCCGGGAAACACTACTTTGGATTTAAGCTCTGTGGCGACCAAAGGGCAACGCGGATAGTAAGAACTTATTCGTAGATAACGGAAACACAACTTGTCGGAGCCTCGGCACGCTTCTTCTTTTATACCCTTGATGGGGCACGACGTAGCCGAGAGCTGGATGAGAGCTGGATGAGAATTAAAAAGGGAACCGGACATTCCTTTGGGCTATGATTGTGAAATATTGCGTAATGTTGTGCAATAGTTTTTGAAATTTTGGAAATTTAAAATGAAAATTATATTATTAAATCGGCTGTAAAAAAGGTAAGGTTTTGATGTAAGAATGTCGGTGGAATCGAATTTACTTTGGGAGATATTTGCAATAACTGTGGATATGACCGTTGTCTGGAAATGGCCCCGTAAGGTAGCGTTGAAGGTTCAACTTTAATCCATATTGATGCTACGTTTAACTGTTACGTGCGATGCTGTATTTGGTCATAATAAATTTTATATAGGATAACGGAGTGAAGTTGGCGGCGAGTTACCAGCATTGAAAAGGGATTTAGTAAATTGGACATAGGTTTTTGTGATTAAGAAAAAGAAGCTTAATGTGGGATATTAATGAAGATAGGGACGAGTGGCCAGCAACTCACGGGAACACGTAAACTGGTCGGGATTTTAAAAAGATTATTTCATGGGTGGTTCGTGGAGATAATTTAAATGGGTTTAAAGATAATTTAGGTAAATTGAAATTGATACGAAAATTAAGATACGGGGGCTTGTAGAAAGTTTTGGAAAGTGAAATAAATTTTGATAGATTGAAGTTTGGGGAGTAAGTTGATAATGAATTGAGATGTTGAGGGGGCTGTATTTTTAAAGTATGTCTTTTGTAAAAAATTATGGTTAATTTGACGGAATTAGGTGTTTTGGATAATTTGATGTTAGAAATGGAATGTCGGTGAATTATCGAGAATACTTAAAATTTATCCGATTTTTCGGCTACTAACTGTAGTTTTTCGGTGTGCTGGATGTCTTAAGGACTTTTTTTATGGTGTTTGCCAGGTTGGCCTTGACAAACGATTTATTTGGCAAATTTTGATTATTTTTTGGTTGGCCATTTTGATAGTATGGGGAATAAACTACAACAGTTGGATGGCCATCCATCCAAGTACTAACTGCGCCTGTCGTTGCTTTACATCGTATACCGAAGTATGTACATAGTAAAGACGCACCTACGCTCGCCCCACACATAAAGTATCTAAATAAATATAATTTACTGTCGGATAGCCAACATGGATTTAGAATCGGTAGGTCAGCGGAGAGCGCTGCATACAAATTTGTAAACTATGTATATTCTAACTTAGACAAAAAACAATTCGTAGGTGCGGTGTTCTTTGATTTATCCAATGCCTTCTATTACTTAGATCTGAGTCTTGTAAAACAGAAACTGTAACACTTTGGTCTAAGAGGTAATGCTCAAAATTGGCTAATGTCTTATCTCCATAGCCGAAAAATATATGTTAGTATTAATAATAGCAACTCTGACTGTTATGATATTGACCTAGGGGTTCCACAGGGGTCAATTTTGGGCCCGTTGATATTTTTATTATGTATCAACGGTCTAGCTTTTGAAATTAGCTTCAATTGGCTCGTTCTTTTTGCAGATGACACATCAATAGCTGTTTCTGCGTCTACTCATAAAGAGCTCCAAGATAATTTAAATATCATATCAAGCCAATTTACAAACTGGTGCAATAAAAATAAATTACTAGTAAATACAAATAAGATAGTGTGCATGCAATTTTATAATAAAAAAATAATGGCACCCATTACAGTTAACGTTAATGGGACATTGATTCAGTGTGTTGATAGTACAAAATTTCTTGGTGTACACATCGACTCAAATATAAGGTGGCAGACACAAATAAACATAGTTATGAAAAAAATTAATAGCGGATATTTTGCAATTCTGCAACTAAAGTCCTCCCTCGAATATAGTCAGTTAATAAACATTTATTATGCATTAATCTATTCAGCAATACAATATAATATATTACTTTGGGGAAATTCTAGTGATGCTGAAAAATTCTTATCATACAAAAACGAGTAGTAAGATTAATATTCAATTTAAACCAAAGACAATCCTGCAGGTCATATTATAAAAACAATAATATTTTAACTCTGCCATGTGTGTATATACTAAAATGTATAATTTTCATAAAAATAAATTTACAATCATTCCAACAGAATAGAAACTTTCATGAATATTCAATTCGAAAAGGCAATGACGTACTCTACAGAATTATATAAAAACTCACCCTTCCACTCGGGAATAATATTATATAATAAATTACCAGATGTTATAAAAAATATTGAATCAGTAGGAAAAGTCAAAAGAAAATTAAAACCGCTTTTAATTTCAAAAACGTATTATTCAGTTAAAGAATACATGGAGGATAACTGTTAGGCAATAATGCCAATATAGTCATTCATATTACTATTTTATTTACTTTTTATTGTTATTATGTCACGCCAATAATCTTTATATATAAATTTTTCTTGATATTTATCTTTAACTGTTTATCTCTGTGATATTTATCTGTTAATATGTGTGTTTTCTCTTTTTTATATGTGTATTTTTCTTTTTACCTTTTATTGTTATATAACTTTTATTAAGTTTTTTAAATTTCATTCTGTGTACTGAGACATATAAATACTATTGTATTTATTGCTATATACATATATATTGCAAATTGACTTGTCCAATATTATTGTTATGGTCTTTATGGATGAAATAAATTATTATTATTATTATGGGGCAATCAACGATTTTTATTACTTAGTTTTTAAAAAATCATAAAAGTGGAAAAAGGCTTTTGTTCTTGAGACGGCTGCCGGTGTCGGCATTCCTTGCTGGGATTAACAAAAGAAACAAAGAGTACCGACTTCTTGATCCTTAAAATCTGAGCGAAATAAAATAATTTTCCACGAAAAAAAAATTGCACAGTGACAGGCAACAAATGGTAACTTATCAGTGTTGTTTATTCACATAAATTGTTCGAAATGTCCTCCATCTACATTAATACACTTTTCAGCACGACGAAGTAAAGACATACGCGCTCCGTTCAACACATTGGGTAAATTAGAATTATTTTTTATGGTCTCTACGCAAATTAAAACGCGTTGCTGCAATTGTTCCAAAGTCTCAATTGGATCACGGTAAACAGGTCATTTAAGATGCCCCCAAAAACAAAATTCCATTGGATTTAATTCGGGTGATCTAGCAAGCCATCACCACCACCACTTAATCTATTGAGTAATTCTGTTGGTCCAATTATTTCATTACCACAAATTCCTGCCCACAAATTAACAGAGAAACGTCATTGAAAGTGAAACCTTCTTATTACATGCGGGTTTTCATCTGACCAATAATGCACATTTTTGAATTTGAACACCCCGTTCTGGTAAAACATGGCTCATCAGAAAAACACGTTTAAAAAATCAACATTTCTTGCGTGTTTTCTTAAAATCCACCTACAAAATTCAATTCGGTTTGCATAATCCTGAAGTTCTAGGGATTGGACACGTTGATAATGGTAAATGTGTAAATTCATATCTCGTAATATCCTCCATACCACAAAATGGAGCACTTCCACACGGTTTGCGATATCGCGGGTACTTAAAGTTGGATCCACTTCTACAAATTCCAAAACTCGAACCTCCTCTCGCGTTGTGGACCTCGTTCGCCCGCATATCCATCGAGGCGACCTATTTCCTGAAGACGCTGGGCAATACTAACAAATGTCCGTACACGAGGATGACGTCGGTTGGGGAATCTTTGAACATATAAAGACGTTCTGCAGAAGCTGCATTTCCACGATTTTCTCCATACAACAAGTGCATATCCGCGAGCTCTGGATAAGTATAATTTTCTACTATAATGTCCAAAATTCACTTTTAAACACAGCGTTTTAAAATAGTACACTAAACCAAAATAAGTCAATAAAACAAATTCTAAATAAGGATACAGAAAAACGTGATTCAAAATCGAAAAAGAGCAGAAGCAATGACATAAAGGAACCGTATAATTTTACGTAATCATGAATTAAACTAAAGTAGATTTTTTCTAATAACAGTTTGAAACATTTTTGTCACTTCTACTTTTTAAAGTGTCTTTTATTGGCTTTTAGTTTACATTAGCTGATGCTATTGGCTAAATACTTTAAATTGGAAGTTGTATCGGTGCAGTTTTTTATACAAAAGTAAAAAACATAAAGGTATCCGCCGCTACTTTATCGGTGACACTTGGCGGTTTACATTTTAATTTACTGCTTCACTGCTTGATCAGTGTTGTCAGATGTATGAGATTTTCATATGGCACAGTGACGTAATTTCATGGTATTTTTTAACAAATCGTTGCAGTTTTGGTACTTATACGTTAATGTGTGTATTTGATAAACTCGAAAGTGCAATAATTCCTTTTTATTAGTTAAGTATTTAACGCAAATTAAACTTTATTCATTAGAAATAGGTAAGAAAAAATATTTTGAAACCTAACCTAAACTTTTTAAGGAAAAAAATATTTTGTGATTTATAATGGCTCCATACTGTTCAGAATACAGATTGAATAGAGTTACGTGGCGCACCTATTTGTAAAGTACTACAAAATTTCATATAGTTTTGCCCATTTAATAGGAGGGACTGAATTTCAACCTAAATTTGCATGTTTGCCAACTTTTACTATTAATTTAATAAAAATGATATAAAAACGTAAAAAATTCTAAATAATAGTATAGTTCATTACTTAAAAAATGTGCAGGTATACAACAGACAATAATTATATAAATACTTTTAAAATAGTACAACTGGCAACATTGCAAGTAGTTATTCACGAATATCGGAACGTACGTAAATGTCTGAATCATACCTCAACATTCCATAAGGGCGGCAGGCCTTTAAAGTTTTTATGCCAATTAGGAAGATGTACAGCCGGCAAAGCATAGAATAGAGTTGAACTTGAACTTGGTTGAATTTTTGTTCTCCAAATCTATGGACTTTAGACCCGATGTTATATAAAGAATTTTTTGTTTGTCTCGTCGTTCCATATTACATGAAACTAATGGCACCCTGTATTATGGCAATATTCAAAATGTATATTTAACTTAGATTCGCATAAGTATCAAAAGCTTAACCTTATATTTAAGCATCGACATATCCGCATTTATTTCTCATTCAATTAACTGACTAACAAAAAATAGATATCTCTAATATATTAACTCCAATTCTTGTAGTTTCATAAAAGTTTGGTTCTAGATAAAAATAATTTCCCGAAACTATCGATATACATTTATTTTGCTTATTATTTAAACAATTTATGTTACTGTCACCGCACCCGACTTCCATTGCATAAATACATACATGTCTATTTTCATAATTGTTTTTTACATTTATATATACACATTCAAATGTTTTATCAATATTTAACATTAAGTATAGTATGGGGGCGAGCGTGGGTGCGTCTTTACTGTGTACATACTTCGATCTGCGATGTAAAGCAACGTAAGGCGAGGTTAGTAGTTGGATGTGTGACCGTTCCAACGAAGACCGCGTCCTCGCCTCACACATCTTCCAGCGGCTTGTATATCAGTGTATACGCGGAAGCTATACAACCTTAGGCGAGGGTTGTATGGGGCATATACCATCCTTCGGATTGTCTATTAAATGTTAGGCAAGTAAAAGATCCCTACTCTTCTTAAGGGAAGAGGTTCGGAAAAATTCATGGTTGGCGGTAGTTCGTCTACAGGCATCGATGTTAGAACTCAGTAGCGAAAATAGGCCGACGTTAAAGAAATGTATAAAAAAAGCATAGTATGGATATCCTTCACTATATTTGAAGACTACATTAAAGTAAAGTAAATAATAAAGCACTTCATACCATGGTTGTCTGACTGGCCCCGAATAGTTACAGGTGAGGACCTTATACCCCATTTTCAATAAGGTTGTATTAAACTGAATTAAATAATACTAAATTGCGTTTAATATATCAATAAATATGTCACTTAGACACGTGTGTATACACTACACATGAAACGGTCTTGATGGGCTAAGTAAGCACTTATCGCGAAGACGTTGGCCTCCCTGTTTTACATTGTAAAACTACACCCGTAACTCTGAACCGTAAACAACGTTTATAAATTACGCTTTGACTAACATTGAATTGCTATATTATTCCAAAGGTCTGTTTAGTTGTTCTAAACTAGTTCCCTATCGGTTAGACTAGGTTAGACTCTAGTCTTAGGATATTCAACTGTGAATAGAGATCCTCCCACGTTCGGTAACGGTTGCAACAAATTAATTTTACACTAGCCATTGTTCTACACAACGTAACGAAAAGAGATTCAACTTATTCAAGATATTTTATTGCAATCAGTCCTGTCAGAGACAGGATAATAAAAAAGAAACACACTATTTTGCCGACATTTCGGTTATTTGGCACATGGTTCTTCGGGGTTTAATAGATATAATTAAGGTGACCGTATGTACTTGTTTTCGTTAGACAGTACTTTCTTTTCGGGTAATGTCCTACTGTCCTTAAAAGGTTCATTAAGTAGACCTAAATGTACTTCTTTTTCTTGAGATACAAAAAATTCAAAATTTAAATTTTCATTTACTTTTTGCAAAACTGGAGTTCGAACTTAAATGAACTGAATGTTTTTAAACGTGTGAATTTGAGAAGATAAGTTTCATGAAATCAAGTTTTTTTTGTACGTGTGAGGCTTTTAAGGACTACATAGGTCTGGTATGAAGACGAACTGTTCAGCGAAGTTAGTCTAATGCAAGCCAACGTTGCAGAGGATGAAATTGCTGGCTGGAATTCCGAAAATATTTGCACGATCGCTGGCCTGACTCGAGAGTCTGGATAAAATCAAAATAAATTTTAAAATTTGGAGATTTTATGGGAATTTGTTTTTTGTTTTCATGAGACGAGTGCGTGGATTAAGCGACTGTTCTCCAGTATTAATGACTATTGGAGTTCAGAAAAATCGTAAATAGAGATATTCACACTAGAGGCTATGATGCAAGTTAGCACGAACATCAATGGGAGTGGCAGCGAAATGTTCCAGTTTCCAGAAGCCAGACCACACATTTTGAAAGCAATCCTTAGTTCCCAAAAGTGCGATTGGTGCCAACGCGATGATTCAAGTGCTGTAGTTGGCACGTCGAGGGCAAATTGAAGAGCATAGTTTTTATTTTCTTATATTTTGTATTAGAATATAGAATACTTAGTTTTTTCACCTGATACAAATATATTCGGTATTTTCTATTTTTAATTGTGCCCACGAGACCTATATTTCGAAGACAATATTATTTTAAATAAAGCTTCTAACTTGTAATTTAAGGCTGTTTAACCTTGAAAAATCTGAAATTTTCGCCTGCGGAGCATATTCGCCCTACAACTTCAACATATATAAGAAAAAAAAAACTACTGTTATCATTGTACTTCTTTTTCTGGAAGTGATATGGCCACCCTAGTTATAATGCAACATCTGTAGGCATAACAATTTTATCAACACCAATATTCAACATTAATAATGATGAAATTGTTATGCCTACAGATATTGCATTATACCTATTAAACCTTGAAGAAGTGTGTGCCAAATACACGAAACGCCGGCAAAATCTTTAAATCCCCTGGCAGCTGACGCTACGCGTATCTAGTTGTGCTGCCCATCTTTGATGGGCCCCGATGTCGAAATTCTGGGACCGCCTCTAATTGCAATGTTGTAACGAAGGGAGCCGAACATTTAATGAGCAGTTTTTATTATTATTATTATTATTATTAGCCGTTACTCGAGTCCGAGTATAAAAATGTTACAGTCGATAAATTGTGTACAATAAAAAAACAAGTAAAAGGTGTAGTCTATTGTAATTCCCATTCATCTACGGTGCACACGACTATGGCTATAGAGGCCAATTCGGGAGAGCACATGTCGACCGCAATCAGGACAAACATATACCTGGTTAGGTCTTAGATTCGGCCTTCTTGCAGCAACATTTCCTTGATAGCTGGCCACAACCCCTCGCCATTCGGTTCTGTCCGCTGCAAGTTGTTCCCATTGCTCGTCTGCAATACCGCAGGATTTTAGATTTTCATGGAGAGCGTCTTTGAACCTCTTTCGTTGACCGCCACTCCTTCTTCTACCGCTTAGCAATTCACCATAAATTGTACATTTAGGAAGGCAGTTATCATGCATACGATGAACGTGACCTGCCCATCTTAGGCGTGCTCTTGAAATAAGCACCTCAATTGGAAGGCTGTTTGCTCTCCTGAGTACTTCCACGTTTGATATGTGATGGAACCAACGGATTTTCATCATACTTCTGAGGTGTCTTTGCTGAAAACGTTCTAATTCTTTCACATGACGGCGGTAAGTGACCCAGCTTTCACATCCATATAGCAGTGTTGGAATGACAACTGCTCTGTAGACAGCCATTTTCGTTGACAAAGCAAGGTCGTGGTTGTCAAATATTATCTCTCTAAGTCCCCAGAATGCTCTAGATGCAGCGTTAATTCTATTGCGAATCTCGCTGTCCATGTTTGCTTTGTCATTAACAACGTTGCAGTTTTCATACCGTCTTATAAAATGTATAAAACTCTTCTAACATCAAAATCCTCGAAATAAGCACAATGCAAAGTTCTACTTTCATTTTAAAAATTGAAGTTATTAAATAGTGAAATTATTTCCTCTGTGCATATTTCAAGGACGGAATTTTATTAAACGGTGTATATTTTTAGATAAGAGATTTTAAACGCCTTTTAAGGCTTAGTTCTCGTCGAAGGGAATATAAAGACGGCCTAATCGAGGCAAGCCACGTGCTTTGTTTTTATACAAAAAGGGTTTCTGAAACGTGTCAGAAGAAATAACGAGCGAAAGATGTTAGTGTTGAAAGATTGGCAAAAAAGCTAATAGTAGATTATCTTATTCAGCATATAACCAACTGATAAATTGACGTAAGGTTTTTATCGAATTCGGGCCACGAAAATAACCGATACGTTATATTTGACACATATTTGATTTAATCCAGCAAGTATCTTTTAACCGGGTAAAGCGTTATTAAAAGGAAATTAGTGTAGAAATCAGTTTAAAAACGCATTCAAATTTCTTTTATGCCTGTGTATATACCTATATACTATTGTGACCTCAAGTCAGATAGAGACAAACGAGGTCCAGGATCTCACGAATCCGTATAGTGAGAGCGAGCAATAAAAAGAACAAGTAGAAACAATACACTTTATTATAAGAATATTCAAAGTATCATAAAAGTTAGAAAGGTAAAAAATCTTACAACAAAATAAATATCAAGAATACAGCAAAATCTAAGGTTTTTCTGAGCTAACTCTGGAAAAAAGAATTGGTGATTTAAACAAATTTTACAAGAAAAATGAAATATAGTAGTTACTTAACTTTCACAAAATTGGGGGTTTTCCATGCACCCCAGAATTTAAAGATTCTTTGTTGGTCGAGGTCCTTGTTTCCATCCAAAATAGAAGTTTTAATTTCAATTAAAATAATCCAAAATATTAATTGAAAATAAGTGTGAAATCTAGTTTTTGATACGGTACCAAACCGAGTAGCAACCACGTGAATTTTAAACTAAATTAATCACTTAGTAAAGTTTTCAGCTTAATTTCTTCATCCAAAAAGGAAGTTTGACGGAACTTGGCTGATATTTATAACCATTTTAACTCACAAAAACAAGAGAATATGACTTCAGTTGACAGTTCAACAATTCGACTGTCAGAGTACCAACTTGAGAAATTTCAAAACTAAATCGATTGATATTTACTTTTCCGATCATTAACCATCTTTATACTGTTAGTATACATACAATTTTTATGCACTAATCATAACAAAAGTTTACATTTTAGATTTCCCATGATATACACAATTATTTTATGACTTGATAAACTTTTATCTAGTGAGCCATCTGTAGGCGAAAAGCTTAAAACTGGTAATTGGATAGGAAATTAGTGCGTGGTGACATCTATCGCTAAATGGGTAATTTGTTTCTCCAGATATTTAATTTCTTAGACTAAGATCCTTTATCCTTAACCACCGAGAGATGACATGTCACAATACATATGATAATAATAATAGACTTTATTAAATCAAATAAATATAAACCAGGCGAAGTTTAGCTAATGCTACTCTTACACTTAATCTGGCTTATAATAAAAAGAACATAGATTTAATTACATGGATGTGTGTACATTAGAAGAAGAAGAAAAACTTAAATTTAAGTTCAAATTGAGTGAGAAAGGTATATTACATAAAACATATCACTTAATAAGGGAAATTTGCATTATATACAATACCTATATCTATTTAAATTTATTAAATAGGAAAAACATTTTTGAAATATGCCTAACGAGTAACGTGGGATATGAAGATTAAACTTATATCTTAGATTTAATCCATGCGAATCAGATATTTTTAATAATTTTTGAAAAAGTGATAGAGGTAATTGATCATTGATAATTTTTTAAATCAAATTACAATAATTACGTTTTCGCCTAGTTGCCATATTCATCCAATGTAATTCCGAAATTTTACGGGAAATGTGGTCATATATAAACCAAAAATGTACAACAAGAGTTTTGGACCTTTTTAACTTTATTTTGATCAAATTTATCTATGAAAGGACCATAAATATAATCACCATAGTTGAAGCATGAGAGTATTAGGGAATCGGATAAGGTCTTCTTTATGTGGACCGTTAAGATATTTCTATAGGAATAAAGTGATTTCAACGTACTATATAATTTTATCAATAAGCGAACGCTTGAACTTTACAATGTCTAACTGATCTTAGTATATTACTAGTGTAAACTAAAAAAGGGTGGCCCCAATATCGAACCTTGAGGTACACCGGATGTAATACTTCTTACAGATGACACCCTATCATTTATATGATCTACTTGCGATTTATTGCAAAAATAAGAGCTATTAAGATGAATAATCTTATCAAAGCAACCATAGTAAGTCAACTTACTGCACACAAGTTTATGATTAATAGTATCGAATGCCTTGGAGAAGTCTAACACTATTAGGGCTGTTACCTCTTTTCTATCTACAGAAGATACAATCTCATCACATACATTTAGAAGAGCGGTTGAAGTACTGTAACCCCACCTAAAACCCGACTGACACTCTGGTGATATTTGTTTGTCCTCCAAGTATTTTGTAAGTTGCATAGAAATGTTTTTTTTTATATTTTAGATAAAGCTGACGAAATACTTATTGGCCGTAAGTCAGTGTAATGAAGAGGTGTATTAACTTTAGGCAACTGCTTGACTACAGCTACTTTCCACGTTGAAGGAAAATAACTGTATTCTATACAACAATTTATAATATGCGTAATAAAACTATCTACGTAAGGGCTGCAGTACTTTAACATGGGTATTGAGATATTATCAGACCCATAAGCATTCGATTTAATACTGTGTAGAATCTTGCTTACATCTTTGACTGGCAGTAAAGATAACTCAAACTTTTGATCACTATCTAAAAAGTTTCCAGTAACATAAAAGCGAATTAAGTCATCATTGACTTCTGTTCAACAAAAACGGATAAAAAATATTGAGTTACCTTGCCATATATTCACATCTCCCAAACAAATTAGTTCATCTACTGTGGGAATGATTAGGGGCAAGGTGTCCTCAATGCTATCTAAAAATGCAGGTATATTTCCAGATGGCGGCCTATAAATATTCCCGATAGCAATTTTAAACTTTTTAATTTTTATGTTAATCCACAATTGTTCAATGTGCCCATCAGATTTAAAATTTAAGTCATATTGAGAACACAAAATAACTGTGCTTACATAGATAGCTACGCCCCCACCAAGTGCGCGAGATCGATCTAACCCGAACAGTTTAAAGCCAGGAATTGATGATATATTAACATCGTCCACATCACTCGACAGCCAGGTCCAATCCTACCCTCCTCGTCCCCCTCACTCCTAAATTTCATTCCGCCCCCAAATATCCATCCTTAAATTACATTTTCACTCCCTAAATGATTGTACTTGTTGTTTGAAAAAATTGAAAAATACAAAAAAAATAAAAAACTAAAAAAATAAAAACCAAAAAATTGTTATACAAAAAAATAAAATAAACCAAAAAAAATATAAAATTCATAAAAGCAAAAAAAAATACTTTCACTGTTATTACACTATTATGCCCTTCAGGCCGAGTCAACTGAAAAGAGCCATTTTTAAACTATGATTCGTTTAGTACAAAAGATGCCACTATACCACAGCAGCTACAAATCTAATATCCTAACAATAATAAACACACTAACACAAATCATCCAGATTCACACGTTCCATCACAAGCATGCACACTTTTCATCTCATACACCAGCCAGCCATGAGCACGACATGACTTAAACACTTTCATCTTACGGCAAGCACCTTCGGGTGGATAGCCGACGTACCCCCGCAGAAGGGGACAAATACTTTCAATGGTCGACAGCCAGGTCTCTGTTACAGCAACTACAAAAAAGGAAGCAACTCAGTCCATAAATTCCTTGAAATATCTCATTAGAGATCTTACGTTTAAGTGATCTATATTTATACCAGTCGGCATTATATCTACCTGAAGAAAGTCAAATTTATACAAGCAACAGTATACAAAGTAGATATAATATCATAAAGCATAAATACATTAGAAGAATAATATTTATTTAGTATAGAGGTACACAAATGGCAAGTAGTAAAAAAAATTATCACAATTACACTTAAATGAACAAAAACAAGTAGTTGTTTTTCTAATATGAAATGAAACGATAAGTAGGCGCTAATTAATAAAATAAAATAAGTATTTACTATGAATTAAAATATTCAGACCTCAGCTTAACAAGCTAATAAAATTATTAACTTATATTTTTAACAATAATATGAAATTTATGGTTTACCAGAATTTCAGAAAATAAGATTTAAGTAGAACACAATAAGGAAGTAGATATTTTAAAATTCAAATAGCTTGGAAGTACGTTCAGTCCGGATTCATTCTGTCCGTCGTAATGTTTTCTAGTTTCATTATACTTTTTACAATGTGCTTATGTCCATCCATTTTTATACAAATATACACCTATACATCCTGTGCACCAATCACGATATCTTTTGTTTTTTTTTTTAAATTTCTAATTCTGTACATACAGAGTGATTTAAAAGCGGGGCACCTCTCTAAAATTTTTATTTGCTGGCCGATTTAAATGGTTTTTTTAAATGAACTCTACCGTAGTATAAAATTTCAGATCTAAATTCAAAATTTCAAGGTTTATTTAGATTTTTTTCAACGCCAAAAATCCAAAAAAGTGTTAGCAACTTTTTTATCTCAAATTTGGCTACGTTACTGGGACTAGGATATCTTCAAGTAGCTGTGACCGAAATTTAACAAAAAAATATTAGTTTTTAACAGAGATATAGAATAATTAAAATTTATATTATGTGACGCCGCTACGTCAGTGCTGAAACTTGCACTTTAGAACCAGTACAAGTGAATTTTGCCTTGAGCGCCAGTTTCTGTTTTAAAGTATATAAACACCACTTTCTCTATTAACAGTATAATAGAGGCTCCAGATAGAGTCAGTGAAGACGATTTATTGTCGGGGTCGAAACTTAGGCAGATTTTCTCAGGGAATGGACAGCTGTAATGATTCTATTATTTGCAACACTTTTACTATTTCCGGACAGTACAGATTAGAGTAGAAACTCAAAATAAGGCACACAAAAGGTTTTAATAAAATATTGAAAATATTTACAGTTCAAAGCAAAAATCAAATTATGATATGGTAGGTATTTCAAAATATGTGCACATATATTGACAGGAAAACAGCGAAATAATACAGATAGTTTGATATTTCAAATAAATTAAAATTTTTAATTACCCAAGTATCTGGAAGTGTTCAAATTTTTAGTTTACTTTCCTTTTTTTGTTTCTCTAATTAAAATTTCTACTATTTTGTTGGCCAGGTTTTGTCCAAAATCAAATCACAATTAATAGTACAAAGCTTCGGCGTAACACCTCTGGAGTATCCCACTTAAAGACAGCGTCCCCTGAGGGTATTATTCACGTTAAAATGTCTTCCCAAATTTACTAGACACGATCGGTTAATTGAAAGTGCTGAAGTTGCTGAAGGCAGAATTTATCAAAATATAACAAAGACAAATTAAAATTATTTGTAAGAAATACCGAAAATATTATTATATACAGGGTGATAATCCATACCCTTACATTGTCACTAAATGTCTCATTCTCCCAAAATCATTTTAAAAAATTTGATATTTTTACAGGTAAATGTAGTTTATATACAATATGCTGCCGAAATGGTTTCGAATTGTTTTAGTCATTTTTATTATTAAATAAAATATAATGTTTTGTATAAAATTATGCAGTTTACAATTGGAAGAAGCTTGCATCACAAATTTGTTGAGATTTTAAAAACCTATGGCTGTTAGAGATGATGTTTCAATATGACTATTATCGGTAATTCTTTTTGGAGCATTAATGTACTGCAAGTATTTTGGAAAAAGTTTAACTTATTTCATTTTGTGGAAAAACACTGAGACCTGGTGATGATAACAATACTCATACTCCTAGACCATATTTAACATCATTGTCCTCATAGGCTTAGTAGAAAATTGTATAAAAAAATATCTCGCAATATGTAATGAATTAGCAACAGATGAAAAGAGGAATGCTAAAACAAACTATAAAAAATATATCCAGAAATATACGTACATCTAAATAAAGGAACAAGGAAAAGTCTGGTCCTGCAGTTTCGCTACTTTCTAACAATAATTACATAAATATTTGCTTAATAATTTTAAAGTAAAAGACCAAGGTCACGAAAGAAGTAACAAAATGAATGAAGCCCGAGGTTCGAATCCTCGTTAGGACATGGACAGGATGTTTAGTGACGTTTTTACCGAGATGGTATCAGTGGACTAGACGGGGTTGTGTGAGAAACAACACGGTTAGTTGCAGATCACTCCTGAATTGAAGTTTCAACTCTGCGACAGATGGCAAAGTCGCAGGGAATGTTTGTTTTGTAATTATAATGTGTATGTGTCCTGGTGGAGTGGTAAACTGACTAAACTCTACCAGGACGTTAATATAAATGATTCTTAAAGAATGTATTAGAAAATAAATCATTTAATTTGAGCAATAAAAGTGAGTAAAGAGAATATGAAAAGTATTCACTTCGGATGCTCTTAGACATGGAAGAATTTTCATTTTCACGGTGAGTTTTACCATCTCCAAGCAATGCCAACTTGGTAGACGAAAAGTGCGTCGAGTGCAGTGTTCATTGTTTTGATGTATGAAGGAACTACCTAGGCATTAATGTCAGGCCAAAGATATCAAACCATCCTTCTCCCTTAAGAAATAACATAGTGCAAGTATTCTAATTTTCGGATTGAGACCTATTACAGATCTGTATGTTCACCTAAGTATACAGTAATGCAATTGTACTTGTGAAAATGTCCAATAAACTCACAAAGTGCCTTTATGCACTCTACAGACATTAGATTTCATTTGTTATATGAAAAAATGAAATATCAACTATGAAGGGGAAATCAAAGTACGACGGAAATGAGAAATGGCGCGCCATGGGCGTTTTATAAAGATAATTTAATTTTGCGGTTGTAACTTTATTATGCCTGCCACATTAAATGTGAAAAATACGGA
This sequence comes from Leptura quadrifasciata, assembly GCA_963675555.1. NCBI lineage: Eukaryota > Metazoa > Arthropoda > Insecta > Coleoptera > Cerambycidae > Leptura > Leptura quadrifasciata. The sequence goes on from OY776675.1 coordinate 52,880,116, forward strand.
AGGATACGTTTAGTTGAGGTCATGTAAAATAGAAAATGTTTTCCACTTTATTTTATTTTATTAGCCGATGATAAAATGGACCTCTTTCAGTTTCTATGTTTCATATATTAATTAAAGCATTTTTAAAACTAACAGTGCATTATCCTTGAATTTCTTGTTATATTAGAGAAATCGCCGATGACAGTTTTAGTTTATTAACTGGAGTTTATGGGGATTATTTAATTTTACGTAATCATGTGTGCGACTGGCCCTTCTGGTTCTAAAACGGGTGCAATGTATTGATTACTTAAGTAGCCAAAGAATGACGAAAACTTACTCATCATCCCATAAATATATTTTTAACCTTCTAAACCAATTTGGTAGAACCTAAAATAACCTGAACGCAACTTTTCTTGGCAACGTTTAATCCGACGAGAAATTTGCTAAAGGCGCTTTCGGTACAATTCTCCATATTATAAAAATTTATATTCAAATATTTTTTTAAATTACGCATGTTTTTTGGATTGGAGAGAGATTTCCACAAAAAATTTTCGGACCCGACCTGATGCTCTCACAAAAAAACTACAAAAAATACGTTTTTGATGTAATTTTTCGTCATATGGGCAATCTATATGAAACAGTTTCTGATTCGACAGAAAACTATTTAGGCCTTGCGTGAAGCCGCCTGTGGGTGCTGTGGTGAGCGGAAATTTGCAGAAAGCCTTTTCATTAGAATGTTTCGCTTTAAAGACATTTTTCTTTTAAAAATCTCTTCGACGAACATTTGTTTTTTGAGCCCTTTCCACAGCTCTAGTATTGTGACGAGAAATTTGAAAAACCTTTTTATTAACCTTATTTGCAATATTTAAAAATATAATAATATAATATAATATATCTTTATTTATCCAAGAGATCACACATAAACGGATATAGGACATGTCGACAAGAAAAGCAAGTGAATTTAAAATATCAATAAATAAAATAGAAAAGACAACATAAATAAAAATAAAATAAAAAGTAAATAGGACGAAAAACACTAACATTATTAGAAAAATGCATGTGATAAATACTCATCTACAGAATAGAAAGCATTCTCTACTAAAATTTTATATATAAGTATAAAAAAACCTTGTTGCATGCTTAATATCTTCGGGTAATTTGTTGTACAGGGTTACACCTATATAATAAGGATTTGATTTGTATAATTCCAATCTATGTAAATTATATTGCAAATCATTTCCATGTCTAGTCGAATAATTGTGAAATTCATTTTGAAAATTAAAATTAGCAATATTTTGCTGAACAAATTTTAGCACATCTAGTATATAGATACTTGGGAGCGTTAATAGTTTTTTTTTTTTAATAAATGTTGTTTAACATGTTTCTCGAAATTTTAGTCCAAACATACATCTAATTGCTCTCTTTTGCAAAATGAATATTCTATTTGCTGCTGTCGAATTTCCCCAAAGAATTATTCCGTACCTAATAATAGACTCAAAATTTGAATGATAAAATATTTTAGATATTTCTTTTCCAGATATCTCGTGTAATCTTTTCAGTGCAAAACAATTTTTTGCGCATTTTTTAGATACATAGTCTACGTGACACTTCCACTTTAGGGATAAATCAATATACACCCTTAGCAATTTAAATGTAGTTACTTATACTATAGAATTATTTTTCAGTTTAATTAAGAGACTTAATTTGCTGAATGTGGATGAAATTGCAGGGTGTGTGTTTTAATCGGTTTCATTACTAAATGATTTAGCTCGAAATATTCATTAACATATTTAACATTGTTATTCATTAAAGATATCATTTCTAGCTGATCTTTGTGGTACGATAATAAGGTGGTATCATCGGAAAACGAAGTGTGAAAAATGGATATATAGTTGTCTATGTCAATGCAGTATAATAAAAATAATAGGAGACCTAAAACACTTCCTTGTGGGACACCTAAACTTACATGTGTTTTGTTTGAATTTTCACCAAAATAATTTACAAATTGTTTTCTATTTCTGAGATAATCACTAAGAAGTCTTTTACAATTTCCTCGTAAGCCATAACGTTCAATTTTCTCTAGAAGGATTTCATGATTCACGCAATCGAACGCCTTAGATAGATCTACGAGAAGGGCCTTGTTATTGCTACCTAATTTTTTGTATACTGTGTCCAAAATTTCTATTAGAGCCGATACTGTAGACTTTTTTCCCCTAAAACCATGTTGATTCGACGATAGAATATTGTTTTTCTCTAAAAATGCGATCATTAGTTTGTATAATATTTTTTCAAATATTTTTGAGAACACAGATAAAAGGGAGATGGGACGATAGTTTGAGATATTTTTAGGATCACCATTTTTGAAAATAGGAATTACTTTTGAAATTTTTAAGGCATTTGGAAATTTACCCTGGGTTATACATAAATTAGCAATGTAACATAGTGATTTGGCAAAGTATTGTATACATTTTTTTATAATGCAAGTAGAGAAAGTATCGGCACCAAACGAATTTGTACTTTTAAGCTCTCGTACTATATTAATGACTTCACTTTCAGATACCTCATAAAGAAAAATATTTTTCTCTGTGTAGTTAGGTTGGTTATTTTTTTGTGCATTCATTGCATAAGAACTTTTATTTGTAATATCATTAGGTAGGTTAACTAAATAATTATTATATTTATCAGCAATTTCTGTTTTATCGGTTATTTCGATGTTATTAACTATTATATTTTTATTATTTTTAACATTTTTATTTTTAAGAGTAGAGTTTATAACGTTCCATACTGCTTTTGATTTGTTTTCAGAAAGTGTGATTTTTTTGTTATAATACATTCTTTTTGCCAACCTAATTACACGTCTATATATTGTTTTATACCTTTTAAAGTCATTTGAATCCACTACTCCTATTTTTTGCATACTAAATAACCTCTTTAATCTAATTGAAGATGTTCTTATTCCCGTAGTTATCCAACATTTTTTGTTTACACTATTCATATGATTTTTTTGTAATATACTTAAAGCTTTGATTATAGTAATACTCCAACGTTTTTATAAAGCAATCAAATTTGTTATTTACATCTCCATTTTCATTGTAAAGATTACACCAGTCTTCATCTTCTAAGTATTTTTACTAAGTACTAAGTTTGAATATTTTTTTGTGAAAATGACCTACTTTTATAAGACTTTTCAGAATCATTATTCATAATTGGAAAAGTAATAAGTTGGGCTCCATGATCTGATATACCATTTTGTATTATTTGTTTAGATAATATTATATCACTAAAATTAGTAAAAATATAATCAATTGCGGTTGAATTTTTCACTCCTATTCTTGTAGCTTCATGAAAAGTTGGCTCTAAATAGAAAGAGTTTGTTAAGTCGAGCAGTTTACTTTTACTTTGAGTCTCATTGAGAAAATTTATATTTATGTCGCCCATACAACAACTTTACCCAAATTCTTAATATTTGAAATAAGATGCAAACATTCTTTCAATTTGGTAAAAAAATATGTCTAAATCACTATTAGGGCTTCTGTAGATGCATAATACACATATATTTTCATAATTTTTTTTACTTTCATACATACACATTCAAATATTTTATCAATGTTTATCTTTGAGCACTCTGATATTTTAGAAAATTCCAGGGATTCTCTTACGAGTAATATTACACCGCCATGAGAAAAATTGGTTCTATTATAAACAAATATTTCTTGATCCGACGATAAATTGGTTTGGGTCCTTCTTGAAACTGTACATAATATTTTGACGAGAAATTTGAAATCGCTTTTTAAATACGATTTTCCACTACTTGATTCGACAAAAATTTATTTTGGATCCTCCCTCGGCCGTCATTAATGCCAGGACGAGAAATTTGTAAAAATATTTTCAATACAATGGTCTATTCTAAATAACTTTAATTTTAAGAACCCTTTCAATAAACTTTCCTTTTTGGTCCTGCCTGGAGCCGTAAATGGTACTCTGACGGGAAATACGAAGAAGACTATTCGAAACAATTTTCCGTTCTGCACAAATTTTATTCGAAAAATTGTTATTAGGCCCTCCCTGAGGCCATGCCTCTCCTCCTGGTAAAGACCAATTCGATACAAATTTCCTTCCTAAACAATTTTAAATTGAAGAATTGTTGGATTCATTGAAAAATTGTTTTGCTCCTGTCTAGAACCAGCACCGAATTAACCACTATTCAATAGGGTCCTTGGACCTCCCTGGTCTCTATAAACATTAGGCCGTAAAGGAAAAGTTTCACATACAGACAGACTGACACACAGATTGCATGCCGATTCAAATATATATAGTAAGTGCTACTGAGCATTTCGATGGGGAGTTTGTTAAAAATTTTGTCATCCGCTCTACTCCATGACCCTCTGCCCCTAGTGCTAAAGGCCTAATAAAAAAGTGTTTATTTTGCCTATTCTTTCAGGCTACCGAGCGGAAGATGGTAGCTTACTACATTACCAAATTAATGCCAGCTCTTAGAATATATGTATGTTCTGTACTTTCACTGTATGAAAACTGTGAGTAGTTTGTTTGCATCATACAATCTCTCATTTTATACTTATTTTAAATATTGTATGTTAACTAAAACTCTAAAACTCGTTTCTAGTCACAATTGTAATGAAATAATGTTATTTCATTGCAGCGTTGCGTTTATCATTTTGCCCGGTCTGTTGAGAACATTTTTCGCCATTCCTCTATATTTTTAATATTTGCATTTTAAATGTAGAGCACCGGAAAGAAAAATAAGGACGTTGGTTTGTGAATCTCTCTCCATTTTATTAAACCTGTCGTTTTCCATACTGATTAAATTAATTTTAAAAATCACGTATCAACATTCGACAACATTCTTACCAATACCAACAATATAAAATAAATCAACAAACGCAAGATTAAAAAAGACATAACCTTCAATAAAAGAAAATAAACTACACAAAATATTGTTTTGTCTGATTTTCGCAATCATATAGAAAAAGCTCGAGACGAGACGTCTCAATACGATACCACATCTTTAAAATCATAGCTCGCTGAGAAAATAAATCGGGAAACAGACTTGGCCTGTTTAGGTATTAATATTTTATTCGTTATTTTTCTCTACTTTCCCATATTTATACCGGGTGTAACAGGATCATGGTATACTCCCCTTTTCTCCTTTAGTTTTGAAGATAATTGATCTAAAATCTAAATCTCGTTAAAAATACTAAATTATGTGATTTATTAAAATGTGCGATAAATACAAATAAAATTACAGTAATACGAAAATACAATTTATTCTAATTACCTTGTTACACATAAGGTGGTTTTGGAATACAAAAAAATAACACGAAACATTACAACAGTTGTTCAAAATGGTCTCCATTAACGTCAATGCACGTCTGAACTTGCATAGCTGTTTCTCAAAGAACGTTCGCCAATTGCTGGACCATTATAATATTAAGTGCTCGTCTTACTCATAGCTCCAGGTCTTCACGGATTGTAACGGCGGTTGCATAGACAATATTTTTTAAACGACCCCAAACAAAGAAATCAAGGGGCGTTAAATCAGGTGTTCTTGGAGGCTACCTCGCAGGACCATTCGTCGAAATTACATTTTCTCCGAATCTCCATTGAAAGCAATCAATTACTACCTTTGAATTATGGGGAGGAGCGCCATCTTGTTGGAAATACATTTCCTCTCCTAAATCTAAAGGTAACTCATCTAATATATCATCAATCTCATTTTCCAGGAATATGAAGTATCTGACACCAGTCAGAGGTCCTTTAAATATTATTGGACCAATGATTCTACTACCGATTATTCCATTTTCTTGTGACCAATATTTTGTCGTTTAAATAAGCCCAAATTTTAAACCTAGGCTCGTCCGAAAAAATCATTGTTTGACTGCCTGCATGTTATTATATAAAATCCAATTGTAATATTCGATCCTACGTTCGTAATCACTTCATTACAAATGCCGGTGCAATTGGTATTTAAAAGATTTATAGTGGTATTTGTGCAAAATTCAGCTTCTGTTTGGTGACTGATGTCCAATTCAAACCCAACCTGCCTTAAGGAAACAGTCTTATCAACTTCTATTCGAGCTAAAACATTAATTTCCGTTCCTTCGTCAATAATGAAGTTTTCTTCGGGATTATTGTTGGGCTCTCTTCGGAATTGGTTTTCAATACGTTTAAAATAATTTTTCGCTGGACATTGTCTATCAGGATATCGTTGGGCATAAAGGTCGGTATCCGCAACTGCATTTCTTTTACATTCCCCATAAATAATTAACATGTCCACTTTTTCATCTCTTGTATAAATTTGCGGCATTTAGAACACAATTAACAAGATTTTTACACATTTTTTTTAAAAACACAATGAAAACACCGTTAAACCAACAAATGTTTGACAAGCTAAATATTTCATTGTTTTCAAAGCCACCTTGGTTACATTAACATTTAATTAGATCACAATCGTATTTTCCTATTTTCGTTCAGCTGTAATTTAGTTTGTATTTATCGCACATTTTAATACGACATATGAATAAATTGCTTATTAATAGTACTAATAAATGGTACGACAGTACCGATATGGTTCCATTTGAAAAAAATGAGTTTTGCCCCAAGAATAATTTTGGTGAATTTTAGTTGCTCATAAATCGCGTAATTTAGTGTTTTTAACGGGTTTTAGATTTTTGTAGCATTACACGGGTCATTTAGAATAAATCGGAACCATCATGGCACACTTAAATGGAAAAATAAAAATTATATAATAAAAAAGAATTGATGTTTAAAATGTCACTTATTTGGCATCGTTGGATTCTGAAAATTATGCAGAATTCAAAAATGCAATAATATACAGGGTATTCCATTTAAAAATCGAAAGTTAGCGTCACTTCCGGCGAAACCGGAAGTAAAAAAATGTATTGTATGTCAAAAAGTGCCGCTTATTATGTATATATTATATCCTAAATTTCAATCAATTATCTTCAAAACTAAAGGAGAAAACGGTGTATACCATGATCATGTTACCGGGAAATTATTGTGATCGTGCAAAAATCGATTTAGAGTTTTTGGTGAATTTACACGTTTTCAGGTCTTTTGGTTTTTAAAAAATGTTTGTCTGTTGTCTGGCATTTGTGGTCACAACTAGAGCCAAAACTACTGGGTCGAGTATTTCATACCTTTTAATTATCCTTAAATCTTTCCTGTCCCCCTCTTCCTTTCTGTTTGTGTATTTTTGTCGCGTTTGTTAGTTTTTCTTCATTTCTTTTTGTACATTTTTATTTCTAAATTCGCTTCACACCTTTTAAAAAATCGAAACCTTTTCGAAATCAAAATTTTTTAAAATAAAAGTTTAGGCCAGCCCTGCATTGAAATATCTCGCGGAAGGCACCTTGTTCGAGTTGTGGTGCCTGCGTCCAGATACCAAATTTAATAGTGTTTTATGTGCGCCAGTGTTTTTAAAAATTAGTGTAGTTTTGTTTGTTGTTTTCAAGCATTTTTGTTAATTTCATTACCTATTTTTATTTTATATTTAAAAAGGAGTCTATGTTTAGTTTTGTTGAATTGTTGTTTTCCCTTATTCAGGTCTGTCCAGATCCTGCAATCCGTCACCGCGTTAATGCGATCGGTTCCGGAGCAGGTCCTGGTGAGACAACTATTGTATCATTATTATTAATAAATACTTATTGAATTGACTTAAATTGGGTCGATTTTGCTCAAATAGTATTTGCGTATTCAGGACAGCCACGCCTCAAAACCAAGTCGCAAAATTGAGCCTGGTTCAAGTGTTGTGGGAGTTAACCTCTAAAAATCGGTAGAAAACATAAAATATTTTTTTTCTCAAAAAAGGAATCTAACGAATTTGATTAATACGTAAATACTTAGCACTAACATAAAGATGACAAAACCCGTTACTCTCTAACAACACAGGACGGTAGCTGTGGGCGATAAGGTTAAAATAATCAAATTATTTTCTTTCTCTAAAACGGTTTTAATGATTTTGATTCCATTTAACACATTTATGCTTCCTTAGCATCAGTACAATATGACGACACTAGTTGCTTCTAGAAAATTTAAGGAGGGATGTTGCGCGGGTGTAGTTTAAAGAACTAAATAATTTTTTCCTCTATAATAATTGCTCTAACAATTTTGATCGAAATTAACACTTGGATACCTTTTTAATACTGATGACAACCTGTTACACCAAAAAAATGCAGGGAAATTAAATTGGGGCCATCCACTCAAAAACTGATTCTCATACATATTATTCCTGTTTAAAATAAATACAATAAATTATTCAAGCCTCTTAAAAGTCATTACCAAAAAATGACATTTGGGGTTTATATCCACCTTTTTATCCTATATCGATCTATGGTGTACGACATACGTTAACACACTATATTTTATTTTGTGTCTATAATCGCCTCCTCAATTTATTATCCCATAATTTTGATCACTTCTTAAATTTATTATTTTTTAATGGAAAACGATGTTCACTTCGCGGTATCGAGAAACTGATAAATATAAAGATTTTCTTGTCCAATGGCAATAAATTGTATTACAATAAGCTTCAGGCAGAGAAATATATGGCAGTAATATGAAAAGGACGGCCTAACGAGAAAATTCCCCTGTTGCGAATAAAACTTCTTTGTACTTATAAATTGTAACACATTTGGAACCACATAAAAATTAGTTATCTTGACAAACCACATAGAAAGACTACATGTATACCTAGTGGTCCTTTTAAATAATTTATAAAGCATCTTTTTTTATTGTCAACAGACATCTTACGTGTGATCGAAAGATTATCTGTTATAAACTTTGCCTGGCAATATATTTTGTAATAAGTGACTCGCGCATCCTGTATTCACTTCAGCTATTACTGAAAATCTTATCACACTCTTGAAGAAATGTTGGGATGGGCAAAAAGTGTTAAAACTGCAAATTTTCCCCAATTTGGTTTGCGACAAAGTTAGGAAATAAATCTATTAATTATATTTCGTTCGAAAAGTGTATCATTGATTTGAAAAATATGTCTCCAATTAACAGTTAACTCGGAGTCCAGTACGTATTTTTCATATACTGTTTGCATGACAACTATACAGGATGTAAATCAACAGCATCTTGTAAATAAGTAAATAAATGTTTATTAAAAAAAAAAGAAATCCACAGCACAAAGAGCAAAAATTTTGCTAGGCCATTCTTCCATTTCACCCTTATAAGAAAAGTACAATGACACTGAAAAAGAAAAAAATATTACGTATTAGTAGATAATAAAGTCTGCTTTATATGTTTAATAGAAGCTTCGTGTGACAAGTTTATCTCATTTAAAACAGTGTTAAATAAACATGGGGCGTTACATGAAAAAGATCCGTAAAATTTAGTAGAATTCTGCTGAGGGATGGTAATAGTTATTTTTTTTTAGCTAGGCAACAAAATGGTAGATTGACTACCGCGGCTGATAATTCCTAGCCGAGCCAAGGCAGTCAATCCTATTTTGCTGCTGAGTTGAACATATAATTTTTTCGTCGATTGTTTAAGTATATTTTAAAATAATGAAATTATTACAATTCTCAATCTCTCTATTTTTGTTGTAATAAATTCAATAAAAATTCATTAAAAATCGTAGTTGTTACTAGTTGGTTACCATGGAACTAAGTGTCACTTTGCCTGCCTAGGCAGGAAAGTGCTCACTTTCCTGCTTAGTCAGGGAAAGTGACACTTTGCTGATTGATATTAGTCAGCAAAGTTAGTACTTTGCTGTTAATCTTCGAAAAAAAATTTATTCTAACATTAACATTATGAACGCTAGATCTCCTATCAGCAAACTAGGTAAATATGCAGGGATCTTAAACGATAGGAGCTTATACAGGGTAGACCATTAATAATAGGCCATAGTTCAGGGATAGATTCTTTGGGTCAAAATATGAGGATATAACTAAACATGCTTTAGTAAAATGTTGCTGTGGAAAAAGATACAGTGTCAAAGATCAAATTATTTTTTGTTTTTTTGCAATAAATCAACAGCCTTTTGACTGATCTTCACCAAATTTGCTAGGGGAACTTTTTTTATTCTAAGAAACTATAATTTATGTATTACATCACGTTAGATCGTAGATGGCACCGCAGGACCTGTATCTGATAATGAATTTTTTCCATTTTTTTTTTACGAAACGTTGTGGTACTTCTGACCAGAAAATCTTATGAGGGCGTCATTTTCACGTATAAAAGGTACACTTGGTAGAATTTGATAACTCCAACCGTTTTCGAGGAAAGTGCCGTTAAACATTTCAATAATTTTTTGAAAAACAAATTCAAATTTAATGAAACAAAGTGTATCTACGCGCTCATCAGATTTTCTGGTCAGAAGTACCACAACGTCTGTGAATATTGGGGCTTATATTATTTCCATAAGGAATGTTATGGACAAACCTAATGCATGCATTCTGTATTCTATGTAGTTTTTTATTGTAATTTGGTAAAAGATTGTAGTACACCATAAAGCAGCAATCGATATGTGGATAAATTAAAGACTTTATTAATCGAAGTTTTGTATTTTCATTTGTCTGATATTTTATGTGGTATAATGACTTCAACTGAAACTTGATAATGTGATTAACGTAGTCATTAAAACATAATTTTTATAATAAATAGGAAGAAATTCTTTGCTGACGATACCCACTCTATCGTGGAGTTATTAATTTCCAGGAAATTATTACAAACATCATCTTTCTGGCAGTCAGCAAGAATGCTACCCTGGGGTACACCGGAATTAGTGTGACCAAAGTCAGAGTGAACTCATTCTTTGCAAACTTCCATATAAATATTCAGAAAACCAAGTTAAGATGGTATCAAAACCTATGAAAAAATTAGTACTGTCGAAGAGGACTTATCAAATGTCGTCGCTATATCATCAACCACTTTGAATAACCCTGTATCTTTTTTAAGGAAACCTGATTGTATCAAAGGAAGAATTTGATTTGTTTCTAAATAATTTGTTACCTCAAAAGCAACAATTTTTTTCAGCAGTTTTTCGAATGCTGGCAATATTCATAGTGGTCTTAAGTCGTTATATGAAGTTGAATATAACGATTTAGCCAAGGGAATGACATCTGCAGATTTCCAAGTGAGGGGAAAGAAGCCCTGATTTTCAGAGTTATTGAAAAGATTTCTTACTAGATCTAAATAATATAACAATACAATATTTTTCATTTTTGTATTTATATCATCTACTACGTACGCTTCTAATTTAACAGACTTTAAGCCTTTATAATCGTATATCCTCATTATTGAATTGCCCATCATTCAATTTATTACTGTTATAATAATTTAATAATTCGTTATTTACACTCTAGCCGCCCGCAATGCCTAGTAAATATTATTTTATTTCATCTGATTTTCAGTGTGCTCAAACTTACAAGATATTCAAATTAACAGAGTGCTTAATTTCCTAAGGTAAATAGTATCAGATAGAAACAAGTAATACCAAACTTTGCATAAAAGAACCTGGGGTAAATATAAAGGGTTACTACACACACAACGTACTTTCTTGGATCCTAAATTAGTAAAACTGGACGATCACATAATTGGCCAATTTGTTTATTTATCTTGACCTAAAATTGAGATAAATGATTACTGAGTAGGATTTAATAATTTCTTGATTGCTTCACGATCAAGAATTTTTATTCATAATTAACGCCCTGGGGTAAGGAGGGGGCTCTTCAGGGGATACTTAAAATCAAAAGTGTTTTCTAATCTACCGCAAACTTTGGAACAACTAAAGTATAAAATTCGGAGCGGGTGGCGAAAAACTTTCGTGCTAAGCTTCAATAGTTCCGGCAGCGTGGAAGAGGTCAGTTGACTGATACATAAAATTTCTCTGTTTCCTCAAGAACTTTGTGTTTAATTTTTTAATAAAAATTTAGCCACGAATAAAAACAATTTGATTTAAAATGGATACGTTATTCTGCAGGACCCGTTATGATTATTTTTGAAAAATGTGTGGCACGAAATTACTAAACTAATGTTATGAGCTGCCCTCTAACGGAGAGAAATATAATTAGTCCCTGGTACAGGGTGAAGGAAGACCTGTTTAGTTGACGACCGGTTGGGTGGCGACATCTGTTGACCAACTGACGAACCGCCATTTAGCGCCTAGAAAACTACAGAAATTTTCACCATATTCGAGACATGTTCTAGAAGGAGATAAAATGTTCGAGTACGTTTCATGCTTATATATAAAAAGTGAAGTGGAGTAGAAAGTTCAGTTGAGTATACAGTATAGTTAGTACTGATATACAGAGTTTTATATGAGATTAGTAAGTGATCAGTTAAAAATAAAGAACAGTAACAAGTTGTGATTTAAAGTAGTGAATTTACGTTAGATTAAAGTTATAATTAGTTGTGTCATTTTTAAGGATTAATTATTGTAATTTAAGTGATTAATAAATCAGTAGTTTGTGAAGATTCTTGTTGCAGTTTATTGAACCTATGTACAGGGTGTTAACACGTAACACTACAATAAAATGACATCGTTTACCATTTCGCATGTTTTATTCAATGTGAGGGCGAGTGCATAGACTAAAGTAATTTTGAATAAAATATAAATCTGATGCAGCAGATTTATTTTTATCAGTGAGATACGCATCAGAGAAAGTGCAGTATTAAATATATTTAGTTAATAATGATTTTTTTTTCAAATTATTTAATTAATAATGTTGGACGTTAAAAATCTTATCTTCAAATAAATTGTTAATATAATCCATCCATCTTTCCATTACAATCTTCCCAGTTGTGTAAGGTTTTCCATATCGTTTTGGGTCTTTTTTATCTCTTTCAAGAATAAATTAAATATAATAATTTTTTCACGTTTAATAGAATCTGTTACATAGTTTGTTATGATAACATAATATAGTCTGCTAGCTTCTGATTTATTTTTTAGATATTTTAAATGGACTTTATTCTTATGTTGAATCAACTTTTTTAAACTATATGTAATATATGGCTGGTAATTTCGCTTCTTTTGAATTATACATAGTGGGGTATGTAGTTACATCAAAAAGAGACAGTATGGTTCAATGTTTCAGTTCTAATATTTAAGTTCTCGATAGCGTCAATATAATCCCAGTGGATTCATATAGTGTCAAAAGCAAAGCTATTTATAGCCAAATCTTTTTAATTCCAATAGCAACTGGAAATCGGTTTAGATTGCCAAACACCATGACAAGACAAGATGCTTTCAAAGAATGGAGTATTTCTAAGAGTCTACTCCTATATAACTCTAGATCAAAATTTCCCTAGCATCCCGGTGATCAAGAAGAAAAATCGACATCAATGACAGAATGGCCCCTAATCAGTAAGCTGCACTCATCTCGAAATCTCTAAGGTTATCAAAAGCTAACATGTTAAAAGAAAATTGTTGAATGATGAAAAATAGATGCCTCGATATTCCATCTGACCAATGGAATATAACGAAAGATGCTTAAATATTTGTATTTGGTGTTATTCGGTATGCAACATCGCGGCACAAGTTACGAAGTAAAATTGTCACCAGTGCCTCGTATAGCCATATGTGAGAGTATAAAGTTAAAATGAACAACATTTCGTCCATCCTAAATGAATGCATCACTACAATGTATAAACATCCCAGCCCTATCCAGATAAGATTTCTTATTTTAAAGTGTTATAAGTATTTATTATGTTTAAACATTCTGAAATAAAATAAATCTGGGAGTTTTCGTCTCTTATCTTTATGTATACACCATGCTCTAGTGTACGGAATCCATTTCTTATCTAATGATCCTCCTTCAGCTACAGTATTTTCAAAGATAGATATTTATGCGATGCTTTACAGCAGATTTTGTACCATAAGATTTGCACACTGCCTGGAGCTCAGTTACTACGATGATTATAGATTCTTAATAGCGTTGTGAGTACAACGTTTTTACTTATCCGAAAAAAATGTACATAGCACATTTCAATGAGATGTGTCAAAATTGATAATATCTGTCTTTGAGGAACTAATGATTATATTTTAATGCTGTATTAAGCTATGATAATAAAAAAATAATCGATTATTTCAATACCTTAATAAGTATATCGCAAGCTTCATATTCTATCATACCGAAGTTTTGTTATTTATTGTGTTGTTCAATGCCAGTGGAAGGTTTCACTTATATTTTCTTTAAATATTCATTATCAAAGATAAAGAAATGTTATCCCCTTATAATCTAAGTATTAAAAATATTTTACAGCAGTGTAATAAAGATCCGAGTTAAATTTATTCAAGTATATAAGTGCCTAGGCACATACATACAGATTCGGCAAATGTAGTTTTATATATTCTGAAGTAAACAAGTGCGAAAAAGAAAATAAAAATCGCTGACGTGAAAACGAGACAGATGATCATTATATTAGTGAGGCACGAGGCACAGCATTCGTATTCTACTATACCATTTGCCACACAAAACCGATGACCTGGGGCATTATTTTCGAGCTTGTCCGAGGCGATGTCGTGCACGAAAATGTGAGATTGCCGCATGAAAATTTTCGAGAAATATGAACTCGTATGCGAACGTTCCGGATGCGACTGATTTCGGGCCAGATACAACGGATAGGGGTTTAATACAAAAATCGGGATAAAGCGATTTCGTGTACAAATGTATTCAAAGTGATCATTTTGGTTTGTTTTATTTCGTGCCACATAACGTTATGTCTCAATCTCAAGTTAGGTTTTTGCTGTGGTTTGTTTATTGTTTAGGGACTTGTTTGAACAAATTTTTGTGAATGAAAATGGACAATGGCAGCGTTAGATGACTTAATACATTTAGTTGCTATCAACGCCTTGGAACAGGTAGAAAGCGATCATGGAAGATAATTCCATGCCTATGATAATCCATTTAGATTTAATGGATGACAAATTTGTCAAATTGTGACAAAACCAATGACAGAATGATTAGTTGACCACTGCTTCTGGGAGGGCGTTTAGTTTCAGGGATAATTGTGCCCAGAGGGCTTAGTTCATTGAAGGAGTCGGACGAACTACCGAATGTTTGCGCCTCGGACTAGACAATGTTTCCCCCATGTTCTCAAGGGTGCTGAATCGATTCCCAGGGTCAAACCAATTTTTCCACTTCAGCAATCCCCTCAAATTGGTCAAAAACCACCTCCAAAGTCCTCTTTTCTGTGAACCCATTTATTTTTCCCAGTTTTTCCACTAATTGTTGTTCCTTCGAGGGATTAGACCTCAGCTTCCCCTATCCCAGGCTTCCAACCCTTAAAACCTTGTAGGGGGTGGAAAATTGATATTTGTTTTCGTGAGAAAAAAAAATATTTTGTAGGAGGCGTTTCTTTGAGGAAGGTGGTAAGTGACGAGGATTGTGTAACCACCCCCAGGGGTTGTTTTCACCCTCCAAGGGGGTGGAAATATTTTTCCATCTATTATTGAGAAATAGTATAAAAAAGTTTATTAAAGTGTTTTATATATTGATTTTCCACCCCTTTAAAGGGTGGAAACAACCCCCGGGGCCGGTTATACAACCCTGGTCACCTACCACTTTCCTCAAAGAAACGCCTCTTACAAAATATTAATTTTTTCCCCAGAAAAAAAATTATTTTCTGCTCCTTTGAAGGGTGAAAACATCCCCCGGGGTGGTTACCTACCACCTTCCTCAAAGAAACACGTCCTATAAAATCTAAATTTTTGTGCTCACAAAAACAAATATCAATTTTTCACCCCCTACAAGGGTTGGTAGCCTGGGGCAGGGGTAGCTGAGGTCAAATCCCTCGAAGGACTTTCCATTCTACTCGAAGGAACAACAATTAGTCGAAAAATTGGGAAAAATAAACGGGTTCACGGAAAGGAGATTTTAGGTGTGGTTTTTGGCCAATTTGAGGGGGTTGCCGAGGTGGAAAAATTGATTTGATCCCGGAAATTGATTCAGCACCCTCGAGAACGTGGCGTGGGAAACATTGTCTAGTCCGAGGCGCAAACATTCAGTAATTTCGGCATAAATTCCGATTCTTTAAATAGACTAGCTCGGCCATTTTAACCTCTCCACAATAATATTGCGAGAGGTTACTAAAATTGGTTCAAAAACAAAAATTGAGATAACATCAAATCTTTACGTTTTGAGGTCCTACGAACCCAAAAAAGTGGTTTTTGAAAAATGTCTGTGTGTGTGTATGTGTGTATGTGTGTTAGCATGATAGTGCCAAAACTACTGAACGGATTTGAATGAAACTTTGCATGTGCGTTTCTTTAGTGCCCCAGAAGATCTAAAAAGGTTTTGGTTGAGATCGGATTACGTTTAGTGCCATTTTGACGCAACAAGTTGTTTATTTTATAATTACTTCCAATTTGCAATGGAACCATTGAAAAGCAGTTAAAATTCTGATTTCAATGATATATCACACTGCCACCCTTTCGATTTGGTTTCCGTGAAAAAAATTAAAAACAAAGCAAATATGAAGCATAGATCGCAATTCGCATGACATGATCGATGCACGTAGCCGTTACGTCGTGAAACTCGTCACATCACGTGACAATTCACGTGTGAGGGTTTCTTCACTGCTCTAGAAGTATAGCAGATTACGTTTAGTGCCGTTTTTAAATATATATACAGACAAATCGAAGAATTAAACTACAAATATTCCTCTAAAATCTAGTAAAATTACTGAAATGCTAATGTTTCATTTAACAAAGACAGCCGCGAGCGATCGGATTGCAATGAGCAAATTTTGTCGATTGCCATTGTCAACGTTTGTCATCCGATAACGTTGGTGTCATATCATGTTAATAAGATTTCGGCATATTTGTAACTTTTAGTGGGTTGTCACAAACTTTAAAGGTAGATGTAACAATATCAATATCACATGCTTTCTGTACCTTCGTTGGTGAATTTATTATAGATTATCACTTTACCAATTTTCAGTTTGTTGCTTTACAAATCTGTAGTATATAGGATAACTAGAATTTCTTAGTCGTTCAAGTGATGTTAAAGTTGTTAATATCCTAATAGTATATTATTCAACGATTGATAATGTAGGTAATAACTCGCATAGATGATTGTAAATTCATTAAGTTAAGGGCTTTTTTAGTGCCCCAGAAGATCTGAAAAGGTTTTGGATGAGATCGGATTACGTTTAGTGCCATTTTGTTACACAATTTAATGCTCTTTTCGGTTCAAAGATCCACCGAGTGGGGAGGTTCCAGCCGCTTCCATCCAGTAGCTGCCGATTTTTTGAATGTAAAATTTGAGGCAAATTTACCACTCTACAATTCTGGTCTGCACTAATAATCCCACCCGCTTATCCGCTGATTGCTGGTGTATTATAATATTCAGTCTTGTAATTTAATCAACACATATAACAGCTGATTAGTGACATTAGTGTTTTCTAGTCCATTTGGTTGCGCAAAACAGCGTTGCCACAATTGCCATACGACATTTTCACGTATGCGAAAAACAAATCTCGGATGGTGTTCGAAAATATCACCTCAGAATTATAAGCGAAATTTTTTAAACGAGTCGGATGCCTAGTATTTCCCATGCGATAAATATCGATTGAGCTCGAAAATGTGGCCCCCGGGTTGATACACTACAAGGTGATAAAAATAATATTTCACGAAATGTGCAGCATGCTGGGAGTAGTATATCTGCCATTGTGTTATTAATGTTTGTTTTCCGACTTTCTGTTCCTAATTTCTGTTGTTCTCTTTCTCGCACTCATTTATTTCAAGATGTATAAAACTACTTTTGCCGAATCTGTATATATGACTTAATACAGAGGCAATGCTAGAAATTTTGTGAACTAAATCGATGAAACGGTAATCCCCTGAGTAGGTAAGACATCCTCCTTGGCTTCTCCCTCCACACCATTTCAGGAATTGCCCCGTGTCAAAATTGGAGTGGGGAGCAACTGATGGTAAAACAATTAAAGAGGGGCGCGGGGAAGGTGTAACAGAATTTATGGTGCGACCGTTAATTAATGACTCATACTACAGATGACAAATCCGTTAAAGAGGAGTGCGGGAAGGGGATAACAGATGGTACGGTCATTAATTGATGACTCGTGCAATAGATGATAAAACCGTTAGACAAGTAAGGGCGTTAATAGAGTGTGACAATTAATTAATTTTAATTTATGCAAATGTCTAGACAACAGATGGCGCCACCGTTAATTGATGAGTCACAGACAACAAATGATAAAACCGCATCCGGATAGTTAAAAAGCCCTCTATAATATTTTGATTTATTCCACCAGAAAAATATTTAAAGAATATACCCCTGACATATATTTATTGAATTTTGGTTTATTAATACATTTTTAAAAAGCAACATAATACTGAAATAACGAACACCTAGTATATTATCCATGCAATATATCTAATTTTTAGAGCTGATCATTGGTACACTTATGTCCATATCTATTCCAGCAGGAAATTTGATTTAACGAAATCCATTTAATCGCGTAGATATCGCTGGAGCATTTAATGTAGTATTATCCAGTGAGTTAAGAGCAACAAATCAATGTCAGTTGAGGTAATCGTCTCGCCGTGTTAAACGTTTGACAAGTATGGGGATTTGTTAAATAATTAGTAAACGGAAAATAGGAATTATATGTTAAACGTGAAAATTATAATTGAATTCGTTTTGTTTAATGAGTAGTTCATTCATAAAATAAAGTGGTAATATAGGTAATATTAGACCAAAACATAACTTTATCTAAAGTGCTCTTAAAATTCTCATTCTCAAATGTTACTCTTACTTTGACACAACTTTACAAATGAAGCGTTCGACTTGCAGTTAGTAGATGAACAAACAAGCAAATATATTTTATGTACGACTGCATTTTCAAGTACTCTCTACTCTCTATGTCATAATTTTAAGGCCATAAAGTACTAGTAAAATTAGTTCACTTTATTTTACCAGTATTAAAAATAAATAATTTAAATTAATATTCCAAACAGAGAAGAGAAACAAGAAGAGAAGAAGAAGAAGGGTATGACAGTTATGACAGTTTATTGCTTTTTGCTACCTAACATAAAAACTGATATGGTACGATTGATGGTCGAGAGGTAAGCGCACTTGCCTCTCATCCAAAAGTTCCGGGTTCGATCCCCGGCCGTGACAGCGGAAAATACTGTGAGAGGGATTTTTTCACTATACACGGATATTGGATGTATGTCCCTTGTCTCTAAATGTGTCACCCCCTCCCACACAAGACTCTTCTAGATCCTTCTGGGATAAAGGGGGGCGTAATTACCTGTGGTGTTATTATTATTATTATAAAAACGTTATATTTAAAAAATGCGTTGCTCTACAACCAGTTCTTTTTGTCATAACTTCGAAACTACTCGACCTCAGTGTTCTTCTTCATTCCCAAAGTCCAGGAATGTCAAGCCAAATGCAACAAGTTCTTCGAAAATTAGTCCAGTAGTTTTGAAGAAACTCGAAGACTAAAATACATACATGCATACAGCCAGCTCTTTGACTCAATGCTTGTGTGTTAAGCTTGAGACCAAAGAGTCCCGAGTTCGAACTCTGGCTAGGGTATGGATGCTTAGTGGCGTCTTTATGCCGCAGTAGACTAGACAGGGCTATGTGAGAGGTAACATATCTAGTCACTGTACCACTCCTGAGTTCGAGTCTCAGCTATGGCAAATGGCAGTCTCGTAGTGAATAGTCGGTGTAATTGTCTCTTGCATGTGTCCTGGTTGAGTGGTGGAATAGCTAATGCTTAACTTCCCCAGGACGGTAATCTAAACGAAAGAATTAAAATAAAATTAAAAAATAAAATATTGACATGTATCTTGACATCCCATAAGATTAATAAGTGAATAAAATATAAATAGAATATAATAAAAAAATCTATACTCTTCACCTATAAATAGCAGGATGTTTCAAAAGAAATATTAGATAATGTTCGACAAAATAAACTCATATACGAGTGTGTAAGACTCAACTGAGTATCACAAATAAGGGAAAGCAGTTAAACTAAGAAATTAATTAATTTAGTTAATATTTGTTAGGTATTTGTTAATAGTTTAAGTTTCAAAAGAATATAGAGACACATCAGTACATACGAAACGTTATAACCATACTGTAAAGTATACTAAGTTCTTTAATATAAAACTATAATAAACTTCTGCATAGTGGCACAACATTGTTTCAAAAAGAGAGTTCCAAAACCCCAGTGGAAAGGAGAAAAAACCGTGCCATAGTGATAAAAGTCCAAAATTTTACCTATAAAAATTAATAAATTTTTAATGTATAAATCTAAATGTACCAAAAGTGAATCTAAAATCATAAAAAAGACTAATTAAAACTTAAGGAACAATTTAAGAGCAAAATAAATAATGCAATTATCAAAGTTGGGATAATTATAGAAGGTAATAACGGCTACCGTTAGCAAAAGACATTAAACTTAAAATAAGTACAAAAACTCTAACGCAATGATGAAAATAGTGAATAATAGTTAAAATACTTAGAAAATAAATAAATACATCTAGTGTAATCACAAAATCAAGTATAGAGAAAGGATTAAAACAGCTTGAAAATATGGTATAAGTATAGCAGCTGATATTCTATGCACAGAACTTTTATAAAAACTTATAGTGTAGTGTAAATTCATTTCATGGTCAAACTGGAGGTCATGAGGAACAATTAGTGATAGATTTAAACTAGGTAAGCTCTTCAATAAAGTCTGGAGATACCAATGTTCAGGAAGTGTCGCCTGAAAAATAAAAAAATGTATAATTATTAATCTGTAATTGAAAATTAAAAGCGAAGTTGTATTATATTTAGTATTAAGTGTTCAAAGAAAGATTTCAATTGTAAAATAAATAAAAAACAGCCAATTATAAAGAAATTTGTAAATTTATCTCGGATAATTTAATGTTCAGAAAATTATTTGAAAACAACAAATAGCATATCAAATTAAAGTAGAAATAAAAAGGAATACATTGGTAATATTTATTTTCAGAAAAAGTTAATAATAGCTGCAAAAAAATTAAAATGCAGAAAAATTAATTATAAAAATTTCATATCAAGCACTCTGATTTGCTTAGACACGTCAAATATAGACGATTTTAGGCACATATCGGCAATTTTAGTATGTATTTGGGCGTCTGCCAAGCAGCACGTTACAAATTTAAAAGGAAAATATAACCCCAAAAGAGAAAAACAAAAATTTGGACAAAGACAAAGTAACTGTACCTAATATACCTAATTCAAGATAAAGTAAGTATAAAATAATCCGAAATAAACTAAAATCGTTGAATATAGAAATCGGTATACGATAGTATAATATAATATTGTGCTTAAATTGCAAATAAATAAAACAAATTAACTTAACTGTATAATAAACAAAGTACTTCGAACAATCCAGCAAATCCAGAAGCGTAAGTTCGACATTTCAAACAGGAAATAGCAAAACAAACATAGTATAAACAAAAACTTTTCACTTCAAATTGACAGAAGTCATTGAAGTCAGTCCATGGAGAATCGAGGTGCAAATCGAGTGAGGCGAGTTTCTGCGAGACAGCGAGGTGTCATACCAACAACTGGATGGTTATAAAAGGTATACCTTTTAGTTCATATGAGCTCTGTAATAAAAACATTATGCATAAATCTTTCATTCCATTCGTCAATTTAATTAAATAAAAATATCTAATTAGTAAGTTTCTTTATTGTTATAAATGCATTAAAATTTAAAAAATATTAAATCTTAACTCGTACTGTTGAAAAACCATTTAAATCTTTAATATATTCATTTCTTATCTCGACTTGTGAGTATTATTGATATCTAGCTGGAGCCGAATCTACAAAGATACCCTGAGAATAAACTCTTCTTAGACATTAAAAAAATAACTTTATAAACTTAGATATTAAAAATAATATAACATTTTATCACCGCAACGTGGGGAAATTTACATTACATAACAATTGAAATTGCCAGCGTGCAGTAGACATTGCTACTACTCCCGGAAAATAATCAGTTAGACCGGCTACGCCTAAGCTAGGTTGGACTAAAGTCATGCGTATTGCAAAATTAAATTTTTAAAAAAGTTAATCTTTCTTAAACAGATTTTAAAAAAACATGATAAAAAATCACATTTCAATGAATAGCAATTAATTATGTAGAGAAGTTCAATGATGTCTGCAAAATGCATGCACGATAGTCCTTGATCTATACATATTGCAGAACATTTCAATTCATATCTCCTATAGCTACATCTACTGGTACAGTTGGATTTAAAAGTGCAGGAGATGAGTATTTAACAACTGTGCCGGAACAAGGTTACTGGTCATGCTCACGTATGTTAAGGGATCCCTTTCGTATCCATCCCTAGTCAGTAGGGTCCTTCTCATTACCTTTTCATCGGTGACCTGTAGGTAGACACGGTATGAATGTTGAGCTGCTGCATCACTAATTGAAGTCGACGATTCAAGGTCAAAAACTATGAAATTTTCAAATTAATATCTGTTGACTTTGCAAATGACTGATTATGGAGTGTAAATTGATAATACTACTCTTGTTTATAAGTGTACTTAAAAAATCTGTTCTTGCAATAATATATAAAGGAAAATAAAGAGGGCCAATAGTGATAAATTTCTCTATTGGGTCTCTCTGTCTAATTTGGATATAGCCCAATTTAGAAATATTTTCCTATAAGATTTTTAATACCAAATAATAATATATTTATTGAAATGCATATTTTAATTATAATGATTTAGAATTCGTCAAATTTTTGGACACAGACAAATATTTAAATATCACGAGCAATACATACCAAGCTAATACTAATTTTCCTTTTAAACACCAAATAACAGGATTTAAACATTACAATTTAGGCTATCGATTTGGGAGTATGATATAAAAAACTATTCTAATGACAAGATCCATTATGTAATAAATAAAAATAACAAAGAACATTATAAGGCATGAAAGCACTTTCCCGATTGTTAATTCATCGCTTGGCAAGATTACTTTATAAAATATTTCCACAATGTTTCCTTTTACTTGCTACATTATTCTTCTCATCTTCCTTTCTCCGTACATTTATAATGGTTTCATCAATAGATGGAGTTCCGAAAAAATTCAGTTCGCCCAGATTTCTTAATTAATTGATAAACTTCCAGATAAAGATTTTGCAATGTATTAAGTTTTTAAACATAAAAAGCGCTTTAAATGCTTATGACTGCTGAGGATTTTTTTAGTTTGTAAAAACCATTTTGTATAAAATAGCTTAAAGGTAATACAATCACGTTTAATAATTATCCAGATATATTTAAAAGCAGTGTTAAAGAAAAATCCAAGATTTTAAGTTTACGACATATGAGAGTTATATGCAAATTATGTATTAAGTGGGTGATAAATATCGGAAAATATAATAAACATAAACACATTTGAAGAAAACACAGACAACACTCATTACCCACCGGCATTGCCAGTGTATTTGTTGGGGATCGTACCTAGAACACGGCAGAGCCTGACTAAGCGTGTTCGTAACACAACACCTCTAGCTGACTGAGCTACTGTGCTGTACTTTTACCTTTTAACATTATTTTCCATTACATCCAAAATGGCATGAGTATATAAATATTGAATTTAATTTTTGTACATTGTTGGACACAATGGACTTGGGAAAGCCCTGACGGTAAAAAAAAATTAAATAGATTTTACAATGTCTAACAAAAAAGAAATCGTTCGGGATGTAATGTTACAAAATCGCTGCTCAGTGGGTAGCGATCACAGAGTGGTAAGAACTAAAATCCAAATAAATTTAAAAAAGGGAGTTCAAAGATGATGACAAAACCAAAGATAATGAAATGGACACCCACCGCAGAAAGAGAAACCTATAAGGAAGTATTGGGTCAAAGTTCGAAACAATAGAAAACTTGAATGAAGAAGAACTGAACATAGATAAACTAAATGATCAAACTGACAGAAAATGATAATGAAGAATATCTGACTACTAACACAAAAAGGCTTGATAAAGAAAAAACATACTAAGCAACGTCACTTCTAATAATAATACAGATCTCAAGAGACTGAACAAGGAAATTTCTAAAGCCATAAGGAACGATATACGAAAATATAATGGAGACAAAATAACTAAAGTGATAGAAGAGAATAAAAGTTTGAGGGCAAAATTAGCTTCAGGAAAGAGAAACATATACAAACTGAAGGATGACGACGGAAATATTAAATCAAATCTAAACAACGGTCCTGAAATCGCAAAATACTTCTATGCAGAACTATACAAACAACATATAGTCAACGAAAACCAGCATATATCAAAAGTTCAAAATGAACGATCTGAGGACATTCTAGATAAGTCTGTGGGTGAGATAGAGTCAGCTATTTCAGAAATGAAAAGTAACAAATCGCCTCGTGACGATCAAGTGGTTATAGAATCAATAAAAGCAGGAAGAAAACAGCTAATACTCATTATGCCTACTGAACAGGCGCCTTTATCATCTATCGTTTTAAATACATTATCGCTAGTTGTGCAGAGAAAAATTTAACAATCAAAATTAAATAATAAATTAACTATTTTATATTTAAATACATTGTCCCGACTTAGTCCGGTAAGTGTAATTATAACCAGACATCTTATAATTATAATTTTCAGGTTATTTCAGCAATGCTGTGTAGAAATTGGTCAGTAATTAATTTTGTGTGAACGAATGGCTTAATTTTCTTAAATAAATCGTTACAAGGTTTATTAACCTCCGACCTTTTCTACCACAACTATTAAGACGTTGCAGTGTTTAAATACATCAAATAAAGTTTATCGGAGTGGCTCATTAATCTTACTCAACGAACTAATTGTGTCTTGAAGTATTTATCTAATTCTTTTTATTATTTAACTCACGAACATCCTTTATTATCTCAAATTTTAACAAAAATAGTCCAATTAAAACTTGTGAAAATTACGTCGTTTCCATTTTAACATCTTTCTGTCGGCATCATCGAGATTCTTTATATATAAAATAAATATTTATATAACTAATTATATTTTAATAGCTGTTTCTCTAAGGAGCGACAAATGACGACCGATTCTAGGGAGATCTACTTTTTTTGTCTACTATTTACTAAAATGCAGTGTAAGCTGTCGAAAACAAAGCAGAAAATGGATTTCTGATAACGCCTTCATTGAAGAATGTAATATATCGATGTAAGTTTAGTCCAAAACAGGGACAATTTTCTTCAAACGTCAGAAAACCATGACATTTCTTACTCATTTCATGACATTAAAGATTGACATTTCAGACGACTCTGCGTTCTTCCATTCGTGCTGACTTTTACTTCCGTTGCTAATAGCAACGCACAGTTGTAGAATATTGTTTGATTAGGAATAAAAATAACATAAATGAACAGAGTTATTGAACTATATACAAAATACATATAAAAGTAAAAAAAACGTGTATACAACTATACATATACATACATACACATATACATAAACAAAACTCTCAGATATATATAAAATAACTACGTAAAGGTAGGAGGTAAAATTACTAATATGCACAGAGTATTACAACATTTGAGAATCTATTTAAAATGCATTGTTCCCCTAAAAAAACAATCAGCATAATATTCATTTAGGGAATAGTAACTTTTATTTATTAGTATTTTTTTAAGTTCTGACTTAAAATGCTTTATCTGCATATGCTTGTACTTAGCAGGTAAATGATTATATGCTTTTATAGCCAGGTATTTTGGACTTTGTTCGCATTTTGCTAATCTGTGTATCGGTATTTCAAGTATGGTATCGTTTCTGGTATTATGTGAATGATAATTGTTAAGAGTATTCATATTCAGTTCAGTTTTAGCATATACTAATAGAGTCAATAATAAAGTGCAGGGTAAGGTCAATATTCCCAATTGTTTAAACAGAGTTCTACAGCTATCCCGTTTATTTAGTCCAACAATAAACCTTACCGCTCTTTTTTGTAACTTGAAAACCCTATTACTATCGCTTGCAGCTCCCCAGGCAATTATGGCATAGGAAATTACAGAGTGAAAATGAGCGTGATAGTACATTATCAAGACTGATTTGTCAACAATATTACGTAACTGATTGATACAATAGCAAACTGGAGCAACTCGTTTGCAAATACTGTCAATATGTATAAACCAGGAACAATTGTCAGATATATGTAAACCTAAAAATTTTACAGTTTTTTCCTGCTTAATACTACCACTTTTTGTTTTTATTAAATGACTTTCCTCATAATTTTTCTGTAAATTGCTGAATCTTAAAAATATGGACTTTTTATTATTTAAGACCAGCCCATTTTTAGTAAACCATTCATGCGCTTCTGAGAGCTTTACATTAGCTTTACTTACCGTATACTTAATGTTTGACTCCGCTATTAAAAGAGATGAGTCATCAGCAAATAGTATAGAGTCATCTATAATAAAATCGTTTAAGTATATTACATATAGTAAGGGACCTAAAACTGACCCTTGTGGTACCCCTGTTGACGTTTCAAGAATATCAGACCTAATGTTGTTGATTTCCACAAGGTGCGCTCTACCACATAAATAGCTTTTAAACCATTTTAATGGTTCACCTCTTATGCCATACCTCTCAAGTTTTCCTATAAGCTTAGAATGGCATACAAGATCAAATGCCTTACTTAAGTCCAATCCCAATATTTTTCTTATTTTTATCTAAGTTTTCGTACAGATTATTTAAAAGGTGTATAATAGCTGTTGTTGTGGAGAGACCAGCACGAAAACCAAATTGATTGTTGTTAAAAAGGTTATGTTTGCCAAAGAAATTTGTAATTTTTTGTGCTATATATTTTTCAAATATTTTAGAAAAGACACTTAATATGGATATGAGTCGATAGTTCTCCACCCTAGAATTACAACCTGACTTAAATAAAGGTACTATCTTGGCAATTTTCAATTTTTCTGGAAAAATTCCTTCACTGAGAGAACAGTTTAAAAGTTCGGTTAATGGTTGTAGAATTGGTATTATACATTTTTTTAATAAATTTGTGCTAATGCTGTCCAAACTTGAAGAATTTGAATTTTTCAGATTTTTCACAATGCTCAAAACCTCATATTCGGTTGCGGGTTCGAAAAAAAATGAGAAAGGATTCTGGTTTATATGAATTTCATGACAATTACGTTGAGGTGGATCAGGAAGTAGTAGATTAGGCACATCGTTGAAATATTTGTTTAAGTGATTACCTACAAGGTAGCTGTCATTTGTTAAAACATTGTTTACATCTATAACGAGTTCGTCTTTATGTTTATTGTTATTAGGCCTGATTATGTTCCATGCCATTTTGGATTTATTTTTGGTATTGACAATTAAATCGTTATTATACATTTTTTTAGCTTTCCTTAAAATTTGTCTATAAATAGATTTGTATTTTTTATAGTAAAGCTTTATATTTTCATCACCAACTAAAGTTAATTTATACAGATCTTTTAA
Source organism: Leptura quadrifasciata (assembly GCA_963675555.1). Taxonomy (NCBI): domain Eukaryota; kingdom Metazoa; phylum Arthropoda; class Insecta; order Coleoptera; family Cerambycidae; genus Leptura; species Leptura quadrifasciata. Next base: position 52,907,555 of record OY776675.1, read on the forward strand.
TTTTTCCGATGAGAATTTTAAGCCTCTTGTTATCCATCTTTTGCAGGAATTTTTATTGGTTTTTATAACCTTGGTTTTTAATGGAAATGCCATTTCAAAATAATGCACAAAAATATCAGAGAACATTGTGAATTTGCTGTTTGCATCAAGTTTTTTTGAATTTAAAATATCATTCCAGTTTTCGTTCTTAACTAATTCACAAAAATGACGAACATTATCTGAGTTGTGGTGAGAGGTAAGTGAAACCTCTCAAATGGTCAATTGCTACTATACACCATAGATGTCTCTATGGGCGTATAGCGACTTGCGATTCTGCAAGTACCTGAGAGCGGCGACCTTTCAGTCCTAGGTGGACTTAACCTACTGTTATAATATATGATTTGCAGGAAACAACTACTCAGCGGGCAAATACCCCGACCTGCATTGAATTACACCTTACAAATCATTAAAGAATGGTAACCAATATCATTTGTCAACTCCCTGACCAGACATAGACCGGTTTCAAACTTATTAGTTCTCATCAGTATGCCATAGGTCATGGAGCAGACAAATGATAGTGGCCAACCTGCTAGTTTTATACAAACTATAGTAAATTGAGTAGTGGTGAGAGGTAAGTGAAACCTCTCAAATGGTCAATTGCTACTATACACCATAGATGTCTCTATGGGCGTATAGCGACTTGCCATGACCTATGGCATACTGATGAGAACTAATAAGTTTGAAACCGGTCTATGTCTGGTCAGGGAGTTGACAAATGATATTGGTTACCATTCTTTAATGATTTGTAAGGTGTAATTCAATGCAGGTCGGGGTATTTGCCCGCTGAGTAGTTGTTTCCTGCAAATCATATATTATAACAGTAGGTTAAGTCCACCTAGGACTGAAAGGTCGCCGCTCTCAGGTACTTGCAGAATCGCAAGTCGCTATACGCCCATAGAGACATCTATGGTGTATAGTAGCAATTGACCATTTGAGAGGTTTCACTTACCTCTCACCACTACTCAATTTACTATAGTTTGTATAAAACTAGCAGGTTGGCCACTATCATTTGTCTGCTCCATGACCTATGGCATACTGATGAGAACTAATAAGTTTGAAACCGGTCTATGTCTGGTCAGGGAGTTGACAAATGATATTGGTTACCATTCTTTAATGATTTGTAAGGTGTAATTCAATGCAGGTCGGGGTATTTGCCCGCTGAGTAGTTGTTTCCTGCAAATCATATATTATTATCTGAGTTGTTTAAATCCCTGTACGTAATATGTCTTTCATTATCTATCTCATTTTTTATTGAAACCAATATACTTTGAGCATTGTGATCACTTATGCTATTATTTATTACTGAACTGGTGTAAGACTGCTCATTTAAGTTTACACAAATATTGTCAATGCAGGAATTAATCCTAGTGAATTCCTTTATGGTAGGTTTAATGCAATACGAATCAAAAATGTCCAAGAGATCTGTGTGATGTTTAGATGGTAAAAGAAAATTTATGTTAAAGTCCCCGCATACTATTATATTATGCTGTTTATTATTCTTTAATAGTAAGTTTCGTTAGATTTCTAAAAAAACTTTCGATAATAAGCGAACCACATGTTACATTGCGCCTGAAATTAAGTTGGTTGTTATTGGTTGGTAGTTGGTAGTATTAGGTATCTAGCCGATAGTTGAGTTAGTTAAGGCGCTAGGTGGCAATCGCGATTAATCACACGGGTATCGCGAATTCCGGCTTCGATACTGGCACTGTCGGAGGAAATGATTGTATATACGCCTTTTTCAATGTGTAACCCCTTTCCGCACAAGCCTCTGGCTTCTGGAATTGGGGGTTGTCTGATTTCTGTGGTGTTTATTTATTATTTATTATTATATGTTAATTTAGCAGGCAGCCATCTATTCTATTTAACCATAGTAATACTTCTGTTTTAGCCTAGAAGACATGCCTTGGCCATATTTGCGGAGCCCATATATTTAGATTCGGCAAAGTAGTTTTATATATCCTCCTGGATTTGTAAAACAAAACATTTTAAGAAAATATATAAAACTACTTTTGCCGAATCTGCATATGTAAAACATGAGTTTTGTATTTTCTGCAATCTGCCTTAATCACTATATCCAAATAGGATTCGTAAATGAAAATGTGATAGCACCAAATATTTCACAATAGCTATTTATGCCATCAGTTACGAAATGCCTAATTTTGTGTAACGCGTGAAATTCACAAGTTACACAAAATTTCATTTCGTAACGTATTGCATACAAGATTTTTTCTAATTTTGAAGAAAGTAATAAAAAAATTAAATTTAATATAATTGATAAAAATTTGGAAAACATAAATTTAGTTTGTTGCTGTTACTTCATGTTAGTTGTCAGTTTGACATTTTGTAAAAAAGTCTAGACGGAAGGTTTTTAGTGAGATTGATATATTTTTAGTTTTATTTTTTAAAAATGAGTAATTCAAGTTCTGAAGAGCTACCAAGCGATATTGAAGAGGCAGCAGGTAATGCTCTATTATCAGTAATTCCCAAAAAGTCAAAGGCAGTTTATGATTTGGCATACGAAAAATTTGTTACGTGGTGTGATGAGAAGAAAATTAAACATGTTAACATGTTTTACTTGCATATTTTGAGGGTAAGAAAGATCTAAAAGTTTCCACATTATGGACACATTACTCAATGTTAAGGTCTGAACTAAATCTGAAAAGGAATATTGATATTAAAAAATATACAAATTTGGTAGCATATATTAAAAGTCAAGCGGACGGGTAGAGTGCTAAAAAGTCAAAAGTTTTTATTAAAGAAGATTTTGCCAAATTTTTAGTGGAAGCTGATGACAAAGAATACTTAATGGCTAAGGTTGCAATGATAATTGGAATGGCAGGAGCATGCAGAAAAGCAGAATTAACATTTCTTCCAGTTGAAAATGTTATAGACGAAGGAAGCTATTTTCATGTTGATATCCCACCTTCAAAAACAAAAGTTATACGGCAGTTTGCAATTACCACTGGAGACATTGAAAATACGAATCTTGTTGAAATATTAAGAAAATATATTAAGTTGCGTCCCCAGGTTCTTAAACACAACAGATTTTTTGTAAAATATGCGAATGGAAAATGTACCAGAAATCCTGTTGGAATTAACACATTTAGCAGTCTGCCAAAAGTTATTGCACAATTTCTTCGTCTTTCAAACCCTGTTCTATATACTGGCCACTGCTTTAGAAGAAGCTCTGCCACTTTTCTAGCAGACAGTGGCGCTGATATTTTAAAATTAAAGAGGCACGGAGGTTGGAAATCTAGCTCTGTTGCGGAGGGATATGTCGAAAATTCTATGAATAATAAGAAACTTATAGCGCAAGAAATATTTGGTGAAACATCTAAAGCAATGTGCGCCACTTCCCAAATAACAGCAAGTTCGAGCAATGAAAAAAATATGTCGTCGGGAATTAATTTGAATAATTGCAATAATTGTGTTATCAATATTTATAATAATTAATTAATTTATAATTTATGTTTTTAACTTGTATTATAACAGTTTAATAAATAGAATAATTCTTTTTGTCACTAATTTTGAAATACATTTTTCGTCACCAATTGCATAAAATTTTACTTTATGCAACTAGTTACAAAAAGTAAGACGTTTCATAATGTCAATCAGTTTTAAAAAGTGTCACTTTATATGTCAAAATTAGAAAAAGGTTTTTACGCATATCAAAATTTAATCGATGCCTAATAGAATATAATTTTTTTAAATTAACACGGGCTTTTTGTTCTCATCTGCAAATTGAACCTTAACGAATTATGGAATGCTACATACAAACTTTTCGCTAATTTGCCTATGGAAAAACTTTCTTCGTTTATTTTTATTTACATTTGATTCACTGCATCTATATCTCTTCTGGTACCAACCGCAAATTTATTGGGATTAAGAGACAAGTAATGTTTAAAAATCATTTCAGTTTCCAAATTTTTATTAATCATATTCTCAGCAAAAAGAGAGCTGTTCTTATGAAAGTAGATAACGTGATCAATTTTATCAAATGCTGTTGAATAATCCATTAAGACCAAAGTAGTGACTATCCCTACCCCTGATAATATCATATGTAACTTGGTAAAGCGCAGAGGCAGTGCTATGTACAGATAGATCTAAAGCTTGACTGATATTTATTTAAAATAGCATTATAAATATAATAAAATATCTGCGAATACGTTGGTGTCTATAAAATGTTTGATAAAGCTGATAGAACAGTGACAGGTCTCAAATCACTAAATGGTTGAGAATTCGTTATTTTTTTACGTCACGTCACGAGAGATAACTCACGCAAAAATTGCGAGACGAAATATCGCCTACTGTTTATCTCTCGTTTGAACAATTCCATCTCAGGAGTTCTTGTAGAAAAATGTTACAATTAAAATTTTTAATATCTCTAAAAGTACCAAGTGTATTTCCCCTATTAGGTAATTTTAAGCGAGCTCACAGTAAACAAGTTTATGGGCACTCAGATTGTCCGTATTCATCAATACAGATAATTTTACAACATTTCAATCACTATTGATGGATATACGGACACGCAGGCTTATTGAATTATTACTAATATGGGTAGGTTCGTCAATTAAGGCATTCTGCACACGGCGCTTCTCGTTATAGATGCGTATTAGACGCGACTTACGAAAGATGTACGCTTCCATGTATCTCACATTGTTTTAAACCTACACGAAGACGTAGCGTCGGGGCGAGCGTAGGTGCGTCTTTACTATGTACATACTTCGGTATGCGATGTAAAGCAACGACAGGCGCAGTTAGTACTTGGATGGGTGACCATTCCAACGGAAACCGCGTTCTCGCCTCACACATCTTCCAGCGGCTTGTATATCAGTGTATGCGCGGAAGCCATACAACCTTAAGCGAGGGTTGTATAGGAGATATACCATCCTTCGGAGGGGATGTAAAGCCGTCGGTCCCTTGTCTATTAAATGTTAGGCAAGTAAAAGATCCCTACTCTTCTTAAGGGAAGAGGTTCGGTAAAATTCCTGGTTGGGGGTAGCTCGTCTACAGGCGTCGGTGTTAGGCCTCAGTAGCGGAAATAGGCCGACGTTAAATAAATGTATATAAAAAAAAAGACGTAGCGTCACGATTTCGTCTTAGCATGTAAGCTGCAATACGACAGGCGTACTACACTGTTAGTCGCTTAACTACAAGTGCATGGCAAAGTGCCTTTTTTAAAATTTAAAGCGTTATTATAAATCTTTCCTCTGACCAACGCATTCACGCATATTCGTATTTTATTTCTGAATGACTGGACCCACAATTCCCACAAGTCCTTGAAATGTGTTTTTAATCATTCTATAGACGTTTGGAATTTAGAATCGTCTCCCAATTGCTCCTTCGCAGCAATAAATACTCTCCTCTTTTTCTTTTTGTTATTACGGTGACGTAAATACAAGAGAAGAAATAGATCCTCTTCGTCGCTAGATCTCCTTTCAACTACTGTATTCAATTTTAAATAATGATGATACGATTCCCATTCCTTTGACATACGCTCCGTGTACAGAACTTTAGGCGTATAGGAATCGACGCTGCAAGATGAATCTTGTACGCATCTATGACGAGAAGCTCCGTGTGCGGATTGCCTAATTGCAAACAATTATTAGCCTCAAACATATGAGTAAGGGGATTATTTAAGTTCGACAATGTGTGTCCCCATAATTGCCTCTCGTTTTTTTCATATACAATCTCGTTTATTTGTGCTAGGTTTATTTATAGGATTTATTATATCTACCAGTGACTGGCTGCAGGGCTCATGACCTGAAGCCTAAAAAAAAAAAATCAACAAACACATTCATATAACAATTCAAATTGATGTTTATGAAAACATAGATACATAAATATCAGCCTCCAGGAGTGGCAAATTTTGCAATATAATTCATTTACCCAAACAGCCGAATCTTTTCGAGATGTGGCCTCATCTCATTGGGCAAGTGTTACCTCAATTGAAAGATCCTCTTCTTCTTCTTCTGAAACGACGCAATAACCAATGTTTAAATTCTATCAATTGGCTTTCAAGATAATCAATATTCAAATTGAAGTTTCCACACAGTAGTGCAAGTTTTGTTGGACGAATTCTCTTTCATTGAACTTGTTTTCAATAGTTTGCGAATCGAGATCCGGCGCTATATTTACTGCCAACCATATTATAAACAAATAAATAAATAACGTCTTTATTTGTTTTTCTTATAATACAATAGAAGTTATTACTTATTGTGATGGCGACGCTCGATTACTCGTTCGTTCACGCAATCATCAATAGGGTATTATTCACATTATTTGAAAATGAAACACGTAATATTGTGTTTTCAAACAAAAGATGTAAAGGGGTACAGAATAAAAAATAAGAATTACGGCCATTGTAGTAGTAGATATTGTTTTATATTTTTACGAAATGAAACAAAGCTGGAGCATATTTTGATGTCTGGGGGGAGTTTCGTAGCATTATAGGAGAAAGATTTTTGGAATTGCGAGGTACTCTGCTTAGGAACAGCGTATGGATTGCGGTGTCAGGTGTTGGGACTATGCATGTTTGAGCCTCTCACTAGCTTATTGTACAGATATGTTGGTTCCTAATGTAAGTTTATTTTGAATGTTAAACACAATAAGTGAAGTAACAACCTTTCGTGTAATAGGAGCCAACCCAACAGCAATTTTCGTGGAGATATGATCAAAGTTCCTAAAGCTATAAAGTAACGAATACAGGAATTCTGAACTTTTTGGAGGCTTAAGCGATCTCTTTGAGTTAGTGCTGGCCAATAAAATACGTCACAGTAGGAAAGAGTCGATAAGATCAAGGAATGACAGAGCTTCAGTTTTACATCTTTATACATATAAAAAAAAAATCTTATCATTTTGTTATGACATGCATTTCTATTTACCGCCGCCCATGTACAATAAAGAGATGCCGACTGTTTTTGCCGGCTTTTAGTTTTTATACGGTTTCAATTCCAATCGTATATACTTTACAACTAGCGGGCCGTGTGCACCGTTGCTGAGTTTGCTGGATTTCCGCGGTACATTGTAACCAGCAACTTGGTTTACTTTAAGATATCCGATTAAATTAATTTTGTAACTAAATCGTTTCCTGAATAAAATCATATACCGGGTGGTCCAATAATTGTCTAGGTACTGCGTGACAGTATTATCGAAATTAATATTATTACTGCAGTGCCAATTTCAAGAAAGTCGAATGAAAGATAAATTTGAGTATCGTCATCATATTGATGGATATTGCATGTTTGGAGAAAATTGCTGAAGTCAGAGGTATGATAGAAAACAGAAGTAGGCCCAAAATACTACTTTGCGGAACACCAGAATCAACGAACTGAAAACAGGCCATTATTGATAATATATTGGTATCTACGACCTAAGTAGTTTTGAAAAAATAGTAAAGCGCTGTCACTTATGCCAAAATATTTAAGCTATTTACTAACGATTCAAGGGTTTAAATGCTTTAACATAGTCTAACAAGATTAAGCAAGCATTACATTTTCTATCGTTGGCTCTAAGAATGTCGTCCGCAATGTCGGCTAATGCAGTTGTATTATTATTAACTCTTAAGCCTTATTAAATAAATGGTAGTAAACTTTCACTTATTAAATATTTATTTGATTGGTCTGCAACTATTCTTCGGCAAAGTAGGCAGAATGCTAATAGGTCTGAACTGAGAAATTTCGGTAGGGCTATCGATTTTAGGAATACGCAGGACGTTGACTCTTTTCCAAACTTCCGGAAAATACTATTAATTAAATATTTATTTATAATGTAAGTAAAGTATATAGTTAGATAAAGGAAAATCAAGTTTAGCCTTTTTAAATTAATGTTATCAGAACCAGTAGCATTTGACTTCATATGACGGACAGTACGACCTATTTCCTACATAGTAACTTCACCAAATACAATCTCAACGTCAATATTCGGATGTTTACTATTTTCATATTTCCTGAGAATATCAGGATTGGTAAACAAAGTTGCCGTTAACTGAGTTGCTTGATTAATAAAAAAATCATTTACGCTATCAACATTTATTCTTTCCTATTATTTGGGTTTTCTACCATTTGTATTATTATCCTCTTCAAAAACAAATCACCTAATCTACAAACTACGCTTGGATTTGCTAATATTTAACCGACGTAAAAACTGCAACAAAAAGTAAAAAAGGTTAGTTCTTAATGTATGGTTAAAATGTGCTTTTTTCAATTTTTACAGGACGATTCACTAGATTGCGAATATCTTTATATTCACTCCAAAGTTGACTAGTTTTACATTTTTTATATTTAAGATAGGCCTTGTCAATCCTCATCCATAATTTCAAGTTTTCAGTTAATCATGGAGCTGGATGTATCGTAACTCTAACAGTTTTATATGATTCATAAAGATCAAATAATTCATTTATATTGTGATTCCCGAACTGCGACATATCATTGACATAAGCTATATCAAAAATTAATCTTCAGGTTATAGGTTAAATTACTTTCCCAGTTGAATGAAAGCAAATACTAATAAAAACTTTACACATGATATTTCTCTTTTTAATGCAAATAAACTATTTCATAGATACTCATGATATTTTCATTTATACATAAACGAAGTTCAATGTTCACTGTATTTTTAACCCTTTGAAAATATTCAACCAGAGAGACAAAATTCATTACTGTTTAAAAAGACTGATTGACATCGGCAAAATTTCAGATTGAATAACATCAAATATGATTAAGTACATTTTTAGCGATACTATTGGGAACTTCAATAACCTTTTGACTTCGTGAAACAGCGAATAAATACAGCAAAATAAAAACTGCACATGACAGCACTGCAAGCAGGAACCTATATAGTTAATCGATTATTCGATTTCATTTTTGATGCTTTATACGTTATGCGTATATAAATGAGAATACAAATACACATTAAAATGTTCAAAGAAAATAATATACTGGAACTGACATAAATCAACATTTGTGATGGCTGTTCAATGCTTGAGTTATTTATTTTTAATTAACAATTTTTTTTAATTGCTCCTGATAGTATTCACATCACATTTTGAAAAATATATCAATTAGCGATTAACTTCGATTATTTTTGTGAATAATTTTTTTTAATATTTATTTTATGTTTAATTAACTAATTATTATTTATTCGAAATACAAGAAGCTCATTCCGGCAGCCAGAGTAAATGATTTCGTGTACGCAATAATCCAAAATAGCGGTCAATATCTTGGATTCAAAATAGCGGACGAAAATTTGTACTTTAAATGTAAGTTCACTTTCAGTGTCTTAAAATGTAAAATATTCAAGATGGCGGCCGATCCCATTCATTTAAGAACTTTCATATTATTTACCCCAATAGAATAGAATATGATACTTTATTCACCTTCGTTGCTATTTACAAAAACATGGATAAGGTCATTCAAATGAGCTTTTAGAGGACGGAATATTAAAATATAATATTTTTAGTCGCAAACTTCTCTATAAAATCCTTACTTTACTATAAGGAACGTAATCAGACTGCAACCAACAGCTACTCTCCGGGCTAGGTGCCCCGTCGAGCGCTGAATTACAAGCTACAAGCCTGGCGCGTTAAGTGTAATAATTGCATATTACCATCAAAACGCTAATGCTTCGATTGCAACAAACACCAGCCCGAAAGACTGATCCTACTTAATGGAGCTCACGTGCCAGTCGTCACACCACTTGCAGACTGCAGTTTCGAGCTGTTGGCTCTCGTCAGTGCAATGTAGGCATGTGACGACCGACACGAGGATCACTTGACTATTTAGTACATTTCGGTATCTTTGGGATAGCGACAGTCAGCAACCGCCATCTAGCGGTCCAGTGTCTGTTGCAATCGAAAAATAAATAGCCTGACTGGGCTTAGCATAATTCAAATGTGCTTTTAGAGGGCGGAATATTAAAACATAATATTTTTAGTCGCAAACTCCTCTATAAAATCCTTAATTTACTAAAAGGGACGTAACCAGAGTGCAACCAACAGCTACTCTCCGGGATATGTGCTGAATTACAAAAGAAATATGCAAATATTAATTTGTGTTCATTTTCAACCTAGAGCCTAGATGTATCTCAGAGCTGGATTGGAATATCGGTAGTTTCCAGAGTATTTGAAATGAATGGTGGTAGATCGAGCTAGCTACTTGATTTACTGCTGCTTTAGAACCATTCCAATAAGGCATATGAAAGCCATGTCAACAGGTAGTATGGTCAGTCTACTTCATGCAGATGAGATCCAATAAGCTAGAAACCAATCCGTGGATGGCTCTCTAAACCTGTTGATGTACGGTTCCTAATTTAGTAATTGTCTATGGGCCAGCCAAGACATTGGTATAATTTGGGGATACTAATTTTCATTCATACCGTAGTTATATGGGTGTACAGAGATATGAAAAAACTATGATTGCCATCTGAAAGTGGTAGCTAATAAAAATGGTGGCAATCCAAGACGGCTGACGTAGACGGTTAAAAAAATGACCGTATCTCTGTAAGTTATTATTCGATTTCAGTGTTCTTTTTTTTAATTGACAGATTATTTATGAACTTTTGTAATTAATTTTATGCATATAGGCAACCATTAATCAGGAAATCTCCGATTAGTGACAAATACATTAGTTTTTAGAGATAATTTGTGTGTTTATCATAAATTTTCTTAAAACATAGACGTTTTAGAAAAAAAAATTTCCAACAAATATTGTAGCACAAACGATTAGTTTAAATTTGGTGCATTACACTCATGTGTTTGGATCATGCGCACTGGAACAGTGCTGTGTAATAAGAATAACAATACGGGCCAATTTCATAGTCGAATTTAAAGTGAACATTTGATAAAATTACATTTGACTCTGATAGTAACTTTTGTCACGGAAAAATATATGAATGACAATAATCAATACCGATATAAGTATTATAATTTTTAATGAAGATTTTTATTTATGCAGATTATACATATTTTATAAACATCCATAATAGTTTATTATTCCTTTTGAAATATTTCTTAACCGTATCCTTAACCTTAACTAAAATTACATCTGCAGTTTTCTCGGGCTCATGCATATTTTCACATTTAGTCAGCTTACACGCGCTGGTACATTTCAACTGATTCATCATACAAGTGCGCGATGGTAGTTGGAATAAACTTGCACAAGAACAACTTCGAAGTTCCAAAACTGGTTCAGGTGCGGGTGCTTCCGTCATCCAGTTGATGCAAAATATTCCATCGGTATCTATCATTCTATCATCCATCCATGATCTTCTACTTCTGAAACTTTAGGATAATTTTCCACACATAGCTTCCAAATTGCTACTTGATAGTTTGCACGCATAGAATGTTGGCAAAGGCAGTCTTCGCATGGAGGAAGTTGTGTTGATTCAACATTACCTTGTCTACTTCGGAAAATTTTCTATCTTGGATCATTATTTATGCTCTATGTTTTGGTATTTCTTGAATACAACTGACATGTAACTTTTGGATCGATTAGGATAATGCAATCTGGCTTCCCAGCAATGAAAACAATGAAAAAATGAAAACTCGCTGACTGAACCGCAAAATGAAAATAGAAAAAAAATCGGGTTTTCGCTAAAAAAGTCGAAAAGTATCAATTTTACTGTAAAATATATACATATGAAAATTGTAGGTAATAAGAATCCCCACAATTTTGTTTTTGTTTTAACTTCGTACGATCTATTTGAGCCAAGATAGGTTTTTTAAATGTTGATAGTTTTGCGACGCAACGGAAACGCCCGCGTTTTTCGCTAAAATCTCGAAAAGGGTCATTCGGATCGCAAAATCTTTGAAATGCAAGTTGTAGAGAATTCGATTACGAACAATTTCCCTTTATCTTTTATTTCCATTCAAACAATATTGGCAGAGATATGAATTTTTAAACATGTTTATGGCGTGCCGTCAGAACACTTGTTTCATGATAAAATCGATAAAATCTCGAAAACGATAGATCGTACGCATTTAATGTATCTAATGAAAGTTAAGCATAATCAAATTTTGGATATCTTGGTAATATTCAAAATCGTTTTGATAACGAATGAATGGAGATAAAATTGAAGAATTTGAAAAACTGTCATTTTCAAGTGCATTTTGACAAATAGTTATTTTTTAATTGGCTTTGGGCAATAATGATACTAAAGATTTTTTGAAGAGAATAAAATTATCTGTAGAGAGAGTTCCAAGTGACCTTCAAACGATGCATGATTCACGAGTAACAGCTGTTTAGAACTATGAGCAAAAATTTATTTTTTATTATAATTAAAGATTTTCCTGCAAGAACTGTGCATAACAATTTTTAAAAAAATATGGGCACAGTACGAAACGACTTTGAAATGCTTACAAAATAACTTCTGATACTTCAAAAAGTGAAAAAATATTATTACATGTACTTTTTTATACTTCAAACGTGACGGAAATTGCCTGTTTGCTGAAAATTAAAAATCAACCGCATTTTCAATCGTTAGTTCCTTGTCGCTACTTATTGAAAATTATACACGAAAAGGTATTTTCTGTGGGAAATTTTGTGGGTTTTCATTTAGGTTTTATGAAATTTTGTCGTAAAGTCAAAAGAAACGATGATATATACAAAAAAAAAAAAAGAATTAAAAAATAATAGAGGTTCAATTTTTCTGAACAAAAACAATTTTCAAGGACCTTTTTCTTAAAGAAAATTTACCGTGCGAACGACTTATGCTATTGGATTCCTTTCATATGTATATAAACTAATAAAAATAGATCAAAACCAATTTTTTAAAAATTGTTATGCACAATTCTTGCAGGAAAATCTTAGTTTATAATAAAAAAGAAATTTTTGCTCATAGCTTTAAACAGCTGAAAGTCACTTGGAGCTCATTTTACAGATAATTTAATTATATTCATAAAACCTTTAGTGTCATTCTTGCCTAAAACCAGTCAAAAAATAGATATTTGTCAAAATACACTTGAAAATGACAGTTTTTCATGTTCTTTCCTTTTATCTCCATTCGCTCGTTATCAAAACGATTTTGTGCATACACCAGCATCTTCAAAATTTGATTATCTTTAACTTTCATAAGATACACTATATGCGTGCGATCTATCGTTTTCGAGTTTTTATCGATTTTATCATGAAACGAGTGTTCTGATGGCATGCTATAAACATGTTTAAAAATTTATATCTCTGCCAATTTTGATTGAATAGAAATAAAAAATAACAGGAAATTGTTCGTAATAGTATTCTCTATAGCTTTCATTTGAAATACTTTGCGATCCGAATGAAAATTTTTATTACTTTTAATTTTCATTTGTACATATTTTACAGTAAAATTGATACTTTCCGAGTTTTTTTGCGAAAAAACCATTTTTTTTACCTATTTTCTCCCCCCACGCCCCCACTCCCCTTCGCCGGCATCTACGGGTGAGGACTTTTGATATGTTAAAAAGTACCACTACATAAACCTATATAGAGATACTGTCGTTTTTTAAACTTCTATATTCGCCATCTTCGATTGGCAGTCATTTTTGTTAGCTACCACTTTTAGATAGCAATCATAGTTTTTTGCTATCTCTGTACACCCATATAGATGTGGCTTAAAGGAAAATTAGTACCCCCAAATTATACCGAATACTTTAATTTGGCTAGTTGGCCCATATACTATAAGTCGTCACCGACATTCACTGGAAATATTTTACAAAACGTCTCTTGCCTTTATTTTGATATAATCCAACGTACAACGTTGCAGAAATGCAGTACATATAAGAGAAATGACGACGAAAATTGTTCATTTCAGTTTCTCTCATCTTTTTTACATAGTCAAGACCAAGGATTGTAAACAAAGAGGATGGCCAGATCGATCAAATCTGTCAGCGCGATGCCGCCATCGCTGTGACGTAGTCACGAGGCCTCTTTCAGGGCTCGTCCGTTTAAAATGCGTGGAGGAAAGCATATTTTCTCTATAAAATTGATACACACATACGATTTATTGATATGATTGAGGAATGCAACATTTTCAATGATTTTTGTACATAAATACGGCAATAAAACGAAATAAACTTAAATAAAAAGCTCTATTTTATCATGTTTATATCCATCACAATATGAAACAAATAATGTAAAACTCAAATTAAAATACCTACTTATCAGACAAGTTAAAGTAGTAACTAAATATTATACTGTAATAGGTAAATACACAATAATAATAATAACGATAGTCTTTATTGATAATAAAAATAATTGATATATATGTCTACAGAGAGGCTGGACATAAAGCAACTTAACTTACATATTTTTTTACCAAGCGACAGAGTCTGCTTTCTTATATACAACATAAGAAATACACTTACAGTAAACCGGAAAAAGCCAGCTATAATCATGCATGCAAATATACATATCTACGTAAAAGCAAACAAAAATAATTAAAAACTAATTAAATTATTACAAATTATATTAAAGAAAAAAGATGTTTTACATATTTTGGGCCAAAAAAAAAAATGTAAATGTACTTACTGAATGAATTAGTATACCTATTGCGATTTAGTGATTGCGAACTATTTAAACCGCCTGAAAAAATTAGTTTCTTTATTTGAAGTTTTAATTGAATTGGTTTAAGTTCTTTATATTATAGAGAGTTTTATTGTATATGTTATAAATATATTCAAGTAATTCAAAGTTAAACTATAGCGCGCCAATATCCATTGGCTTGATGACGGTCTCGATAACTAGGGCCGAGTAGGACTACTACTCTTTGCTCCTAGATTATCTCTGTAGACCTGGACCGGCCTTCGTGATAGGTGGGCCCGCTTACTTCTACCAGACCCAGCCCGCAAATGCGAGATGTGTCGTGGTATTTTCTGCGGACCTCCCCTGGTCCTGGCTCTTCAACCTCGCTGGCAGAGGTCTCTTCTGGCGCTCTTCTTGTCTTGATATTTTCTTTCTTCGCCAGCTTGTCACCCCCGTGGGTAGTCATCGGTCTAGTTGGGTTTTAGGAAGTTTTGGCTGGGATTGACTGCCGGTACGTAGGACACAGTAAAGGTGTGTCCTACCCCGGATCATCGGAAAGGTGAGCTGTGTAGCTCGGGAGTGTGGAGACCCTAAGTGCTTTTTTAGCACTTTCGGGCTCCACGGAGCAGGTAGGACAACGAGCGTTGGACGGTATGTTGTACGACACCCGCAAGGAGGTTGGGTTTGGGTAGAAAAACGTCATGTCTCTGGTAGTGGTGGTCCGTCCTGGGGTATCTGAAACAGATCGGTTAGCGGGAAATATAAGTTATACTCACCCGTTGTCCAGAAGCTGTACCCTCGGCCGTTTGTGCCTCGGGGCGTCGGCAGGGTCGTAATCAGTGGCCTGTCTGATTAGCGGGTTCCCGTGCTCCTCTGCTTGGGCGTACAGCTTCTTCGCTCGTTCCCGGATGACTTCAGTGACCGTGGTGTACCCCAGGTCTCTGACGATGTCTGCGTTTCTCACGTACCATGGTGCGTCGACCGCCGTCCTGAGGGCGATGTTTTCCACTGCCTGGATTTTCTTCATGTAGGACTTTGTCTGGTAACCCCACGCTACCGAGGCGTACGTCAGCTGCGGCCTGATGAGGGTTTTGATAAGCGTGAGCTTATTCCTCAGGTTGAGACGGCTACCGTTTCCCATCATCGGGTAGATGAGGGCTCTTGTGCGCCGCGCCTTGGCTGTAATAGCGTCCGTGTTCTGTCTCCACGTTAGGCTTTTGTCCATGACCACGCCAAGGTATTTGACGGTGTCGTGCCATTGGATGTCCTCGCCGTTCATGGAGACGTGTCCTGTGGGAATTTCTTTCCGCACTCGTCTGAAGAGTATGGCTTGGCTTTTGTCGGCGTTGACGGCGACTTTCCACTTCGTGCACCATTCTTCCAGGAGTGTGGCCATTTCCTGGAGTTTTCTGGTTGCGTTCCTGGCTTTCCAGGATCTGGCAATTATTGCTGTGTCGTCTGCATACAGGGCCAGGGCTGTGTGGTCGGTCCTGGGGAGGTCTGAGGTGTAGATAGCGAACAGGTGCGGTGACAGCACCGAACCTTGCGGGACTCCCGCCTCCACGGTCCTGTAAGTGGAGAGTTGGTCCGAGATTTTGACCCTTAGCTGTCTGCGGTGCAGGTAGGACCTCACTAGTTTGACGAGTAACCCATACTCATCATTTTAGCTAGGAGGCCGTCGTGCCAGACCCTGTCGAACGCTTTGGCAACATCTAGGAACAGCGCCGCGGTGACTTGCCGCTGGTTCAACCCCTTAGTAATCTCCTCGGTGAGGCGAAGTACTTGGAGTTCGGTGGAATGTCCTGTTCGGTACGCGAACTGTTCATCCGGGATGATATTCAGCTCTTCTGTCTTTTCTGTGAGCCTCTTCAAGATGACCCGTTCTGCAACCTTGCTCATGGCTGGGAGGAGGCTGATGGGCCTGTAAGAAGACGGGAAAATTAGTTCTTTCCCTGGTTTAGGGATCATAATGACGTCGGCCTTTTTCCACCTGGCTGGAAAATGCCGTAACCTTAACATCACGTTTACGATGTTGACTAGCGCCGCTACTCCTTTCCTGGGTAGCTTTTTGAGAGCGATGTTTCCTATCTTGTCACATCCCGGAGCCTTTCTCGGCTTTAGGCTCCTAAGGATTTCCTTGACTTCCTCGGGGGTAGTCGGGCGGATGTGGTCGTCATCAGGCAGGCGGTGGATCCTACGTACTCTGCGCTCGACATCGTCCACCCAGTCCTCGTCCTCGTCATCGAGCTCGTTCTCTCTACACTGCAGTTCTAAGCTGTCGGCAAACGCCTCGGCTTTTTCCTGGTTAGTGTAGACGATCCCTCGCTCTTCGTGAATCGGGGGTATAGGTTTCCTCCGGTTTCGCAGGGTACGTTGGGTATTCCACATACTTCTGTCCTGTGGATCGAGTGACTCAAGGTGGCGTTGCCACCCCTCCTGACGGTGTTCTTGGAGGGCGGCTTTCACTCTTCGGCTGAGGACGTTATACTCCCTTCTGTCGGCGGGGAGCCTCGTCCTCTGAGCCCGTCTCTTGGCGCTTCTTCTATCCCTTATCAGCTGCCTGGTGACCTCTGGTAGGTTCGCCATCGGTGCTGGGTGTCTTCTTACTTCTGTTTCTGTCATGCTGGCCCTTATTGCTCCCAGGATCTGCTCCTCTAGGGTAATGACGGCCCTCTCAACGTCCCCCACGGTATCTAACCTGGGAATTTGTGCAATGTACTGCTGCAGGTGCAGCCGGTACGATTCCCAGTCCGTTCGTCGCTTCGTGAAGGTAGCGTTGTCGTCACCCGCCTGTCCTCCTAGAGTTAGGAAGATCGGGTTGTGCTCGGTAGATCCCTCCGTTCTGGTGGAGATCTCCGCTTCGAGGGTTATCTCCTTTAGGATGGCTATGTCCAGTACGTCTGGCCTGTTTCTACCGTTGTCAAAGGTGGGCTGGACTGGTCCTACCACCAGCAGTTCGCCGGCGTGCTGTCCCAGGAACCGCAGCAGTTCTCGTCCTCGAGTGTTGGTTACGCCGCTGTTCCATTGCTGGGATTTGGCGTTAAAATCGCCAATTGCGACGACCTGTGTCCTAGCGGGTAGAATTGCGTCCAGATCCCCCTCGGTTAGCGTGCTGTGGGGTGGCTGGTAACATGAAACCACTTGGACGTCGCCGTTTCGTGCTGTGGACACTACTACGGCGGTGGCATTCATATTTTCTAGCTCAGGTAGTACCGTCGGATGGTGGGCTATGGTCTTTTTAACGAGTAGAGCCACTCCTCTTGCGGGTCGCCGAGGAATGTTTACCCAGTCCATCCTGTACGTGTGGTATCCTGGGAAGTTGATCTCCTTGGCCGGGGTCATCTTGGTTTCCTGCAGTGCCATGACGTCTATATCGTACCTGGTCAGGAGCTCTTCGACTTCAAGTCTCCTTTGTTGCAGGCCGTTTACATTCCAGGCCGCCATCTGCAGGAATTCCGGTTTAATCTGTAAAGGCATTACAGATTAGTAAAGTTTGGCATTTGAGCAAAAAATGCACTCATCGCTGAGCACATTTGTTGCATCTGTGCTAGCACCGCTGTGAGGTTTTTGGCCTCTGGCGATGCTTGTTGTCTTGAGGCAGGGACGGTGTTCTGTCCTGCCTTGCTCTGGGCTACTTTTGCGTAGCTAGTGCCTGGCGCTACGCCGCTCTTCTTTGTTGAGGTCGTCGTCGGCCTCTGTACCGGCCTTTGAGTGGCGCTGGCTGATTGCTTGGGGTATTTTGGACACCCCTTGTAGCTGGCCGGGTGGGCCCCTTGGCAGTTCGCACACTTGGCCGGTTCGTCTGCCTTCTTCTTGCAGTCAGTCGTCCGGTGTGCCTCGCCGCACTTCACGCATTTCGGCTGCGCGGTACACCTGGATTGTCCGTGGCCGAAACGCTGGCAGCGGTGGCATTGGGATGCCGCTACCTTGGCTCTCTGTCTCTCTGTTCTTACGACTAGAGAGCAGCACCTCGTGACTTGGAGTATCTTGTCCTGGTCCTGTGGGACTAGGACAAGTACGAGTGGCACCTCCTGTTTCGTCCGTCTGGACGTCATCCGTTGCACTGCGGTAGGTGCGAAACCTTGGTCTTGGAGGTTTTCTGCCACCTCTGTACAAGTAACGCCGCTCGGGATCCCCCTGATGACTACACGTAGCAGCCGTTCCTCTGACAGGGTGTACGTGTGGTACTCCCTTTTCTCGTTTGCGAACATCCTAGTCATCTTGCGATAATCTTCGGATGTCGCGGGCTCGATGGAGATTCCCTCCGCGGTAACTTTAGCCTTGCTAAAGTTAATGCCGGTTTCGGTTAGACGACGGCTCACCGTTGTCCATGTCTCCTTGTTTCTCAGCACTACCGGCGGTATGCGCTGGCTTCTTGTTTTTGTTTGAGGGGCCTCAGTCTCCTCTGTCCTGGCGTTTTGTCTGGGGACGTTAGCCTCCTGCTGGGGAGCTCTAGATCCCGATCTGCTTCGTCTAGATGGCTCTGGGGGCACTTGAGGGGCTCTTCAGCCACCTTCTTTGCCGCCTTAGGGGCCTCTTCGTCGGAGTCCGTATTAGTGGCGGGTGGGTTTTTCCGCTTCCGCGTTTGCGATTCTCCTCGAATTGCACGCAGAAGTTCTTCGTGCTGGGACTTTTGCTCCCTCTGCATTAGCTCCAACCTCTCGGTGAGCTCCTCTATTTTCTTTCTGAGGGTTTTGTTTTCCTCTGTGAGACGTTTTATCGTCTCTTTATCGTCCCTTCTGTCATCCCTTGGGGTTGGGGTATCCCCTCGGGAGCTACCGCTCTGGGACGTTTCGTCTTCACTGTAATCCATGCTACCGTCCTCCAAGGTAACGTCGCTGTGGGTGTCCTGCAAGGGAATACCTATAATATTATTGGGAAAAGTTATGGTTAGTAACAGTAAAAATGGTGTCTCCAAGGGAGGGAGACTTTATTTATCTTTTTAGTACACCGTCTTGAAAAAGACGTGTGTACTTCCTCTTCTTAGAACTGTCGATGACGACACTAACTGTGGGGCTGCCACTTCACTGTGTACTTTCTTGGCTCGGTACGTCTGCACTCGGTCACCTCTCGATGCACACTGTCGAAAACTATAGCGTATTAAAGTTAATTGTAAAATCTGAAATCTATTAATACTCCTTCCTTCTTGGGGCTTTATCTCGTCCAGATCTTTCTGCAAAATTAGCTGCAGAAGTTGTAGGACTTTCAATTTCCAAACTGCCTACAAAATTGACTGCTTAGTGTTACCAGACACAGAGTAGTTACGAGCTCAGCTACTTTCTGTTTTCTCTTTCTCATGAAAAGTCTATCAGATCAGACTGAGCTGAGTTAGTTTTCGTTGCAGTATTTATTCCCAGTGTAGGAACTGCCGTTTTTTTTTAATGCCCTCTTCAAAGGTACCTCTAACCCTAAAACAAAAGTTAATATAATTTCAATTTTATGTTAGGGCTGTATGACACTAACTACGTGAAATTTCATATAAAATTTATTAGAGAATTAACCGTACGATGACAACTTAAATGATAACGTCTCATCAGTCAATCCGAAAGATATAAAATGTAATTTAAGTTGTAGTAGATTTTTGTTAAATTCCCCATAAAATTCCATGTAGTGTCATGCAACCCTAAAACATATGTAAATGTACAAGTATATATGTGAAATGCAAATTTTTACCTAGTAATTCATTTTGTAGGTCTCGTTCATAATCACTCTCCACAAAATGAACCTAGCAAATCCTATATTTGTATCGGAGTTCAATTGATCCTGCCTTTTACACCCGTTTATCCACTCGCCTTTCATGGTTTGGAACACCAAACATGGAAAATTATATTTTGCCCAGTACTTTTCTTTGTAGAATAAGTGTCCTACCACCCGTAAATCTCACGCCTTATTCCTGGCATTTTCTTTTAGGTCTATAACTGAAAAATAACGTTTAATATATAAATTTGATAAATAAAATCTGAAGTCTCTTACCTTACATAAATATATACAAAATTACTATAGAACAATAACAATAATTTTCTTTGAAATCTTAACAAAATTCGAAATAGTATAGGAAATATTGTCCTTCCACACACGAAATTACTGCTAAAAAATTTTTTTATAATTTAAAAAACGTATAAAACACAAAATATCTATAAATACACAATTCACCACGAAATAACAAGTACAATGGATTAAATAAACTCCGATATAACACCACCAAACATGGAGAAACGAATGTAAACAAAACTCTCCAGGCCTCGCCGTGTCGTCACAGCTCGTTGAGAAGTGGCGAACATTGAAGCATAGGGATCTGGCCATCCTCTTTGCTTACAATCCTTGAGTCAAGACGTTCCAAAATATTTGCAATGAATGGTGGTAGATGGAGCTAGCTTATTGATTTACAAGCTACTGCACAAGGATCATTCCAATAAGACATATGGAAACCGTGACGACAGGTGTCGTTGGTCCACTCCATACTGATGAAAGAGAGGGGAAGTTGGAAACCAATCCATGGATGACTGACTACACCTGCTGATGCAGCGATTGCTAATTTAATGTCCTCACCGAAATTTATTTACTATATCCCCGTAGGGCGTTAAACTTCTCTGAAGCAGTAAATAATTTGTACTGTAAATATTGTTGTCATCATAACTAATCCTGTTTAAAAAAATTCTATAATTTGAAAATTAATCCAGTGTTTTCATAGCAATCAATTCAATGCTACACAATACCTACTCATAATTAAATTTGGATTTACTTAGCTTAAGTATAGAATTTCCTAATTGTCAGAGCCATTCGTTACGGCTATTATATACAACTCTGGATATATTAAATAAAGGGTTTGGCGTATAAACCTGACATTTAAGCATTTGTCTTATTTCGGGTACGTATATTTACTGAACTCTGAGTATCATTTGTCATAATATATACTATACAACTGCTAAATGAGAATACAATGTTTGCTTACATTTAAACTGAAGTGTAAAACAAATGTTTCAAATAACTAGTGTCTAAGAAATATTGTTGGATTTCCATAGTTGAAGATAATGAGGATTAATTATATTCGCACAAACTCCTACCACCCTTGAAAATATGCTTTGTTTTAGCACTTTCCTCTCCAATTTTGAATAGGATACATTTTCTCTCATACATTTTTAAAATATGTGGGAGTATTCCTGGTTTTTATTTCAACACTTAGTTATTTTGATTCCACATATACATATGATGATTTGAAAAAAGTTGCAATGTAATTGATTTTCAAGATGCTATTTAACGCTGTACATTGAGTACACTTCAGATATATGACAAACGAGGTCAATCTAACTCTTGATAGCCCGAGAGGAACGTACGCTAACTAGATTTAAACAGGCCGAAAAATGTGTATAAGAATATGTAGCCATCGATCCTTTGTATTGTTGCCGACAACATTTATATAATGTCTAATTAAGTTGCATGTGTATTATATTATAATCAGATTATTGTTACTGACTTCTATAGCTCTCTTTTTTATGTGTCTTAAAAAAGATATGATGTTAGAAAGAAGCGAAAAACCGCAGGATACGGTTAAGTATTATACCGGGTATAATTTTGTCTTTATTTTTGCAGATAAATGATTGAAAACGTCATTATTTGACGCAAATTAGTATTTTTTTTACTTCCGATTTCATTAGAAGAGGAAACCAACTTTTGATGAATGAATTATTGCGTTGTCACTAAAATCACATACAAAATTTCAAGTCAATCGGTTAAGTGGATCATTTGAGTTGCAAAATTTGTTTTGTTTCTTAGTTTGCCACCTTACTAAAATCTTAAAAGGAATTATTAGGTCTTAACCTAACCCTCGATGGTGGTGTGTCCAAGTTGTTGAGAGAAATGTTGGCAAGCTTATAACCAAAGCTGGCCGTGCGATTATTTAGAACTACTCAATATAATTGCAACTGAGCAGATCAGGGCGCCAGAAACCTAAATTGCCCTTCAAGATTTCAGTAAGGTGGCAAAATTTGGGCCCCACGTTGGGCGCCAAATTTTGCTACCTTACTAAAATCTTAAAGGGAAATATTAGGTCGTGACCTAACGCTCTATGGTGGTGTGTCCAAGTTATTGAGAGAAACGTTGGCTAGCTTACAGCCGGAGCTGGGTGTGCGGTTATTTAGAGCTACTCAATATAATTGCTACTGAGCAGATCAGGGCGCCAGTAGCCTAAATTGGCCTACGTTTCCAAGTAGTGGCTTAAAGTTCGGTTAAAAAACTTCAAACACCACCAAAAAATATAATTGGACCAATGAGTCGATATTAGGTGTCAATTTACGATTACTGAATGTATTTTGAATATATATTATATAAGAAATAATTCCAAAGTATGCTAAAAATCTACTTTAATTTTATATCATTCTGAAATATATGCATAAAAAATATAGAGTTGTAAACTGAAAATAATGAATGCCCGCTCGTGAATTTTTAAGTTTAAATATATACAGAATAGATATATAAAAAATATAAAGTTGGAAAAAATGAATTAGTCACTAAAATTTAGCGCAAAGGCCTAAAGGACAGGCATTTAATGAGTATAAGAAAAATTAATTATAAATATGTAATAAAGTCGAGGCAAAAATTCAAGCGATGCACGTCACGAGTGATCTCATTAAAGAAATTTTAATACTAACATAATTTTTAATCATTAATTACGTTAAAAAGAGTAATTCTTTACACCCAGTTATTAAGCTTTTTTCAGAAATAGGTACAGTTTAATGGGGCTTCATGATTCTTAGCAGTATTGTCTTACTTATAGAATCGATCTGTGACGTGCATCGCTTGAATTCTTGCCTCGACAATAGATTATTATTTGGTACACAAATGAATATGCATAAATGCAAAATACTAAAAAGAAAATACAGCTTATCTGCTTGATGTAGTCCTCGCATGAGATTACTGCAAATGGCGGTTCCAACGATCGAACGTCCAGGACAGCCGGTATACTGACCTATCTCAAATATTCCCAAATAACTAACCGCAGGAACGCAGGAACCTTAATAGATCTTCTAACTGCAGTTTGATATCAGAAATATCCCAAATTAAATCACCAAAATTACTGCGCAGAAAAGTAAAAGAAGCCGGAAAAAGCCCTGTAACAAGATTTACGAAATTACCATTAACCAGTCATTTAAAAAGAAAAATTTAATAACTTACGTAGATGAAGGGTGACTTGGAGTGACCTAAGCTATAGGAAGGAGCTTGGTTGATTACCACGTGTTAATTAGGGGTTACAAATGCCCTCCAAAACAACAGTTCAGCCGAAATTATGCGCCGTCCAACAACTTTACATAATCATACGGCCACAATATAAACACAATATTTGTAATTTGTTATAATAAGATAAGCTTGATATATAAATAGCCCAGTTGCCAGAGGTTTTAGTCGGAATTAATTGTTACCTCGCTAATTATTTCATGAGAAGCTAGTTTTCGATAGTAGAAAATGACTCAGAAAAGTTTACCAAAATTTATCCCCTCCCCCCCGCGAATCCTTCTAAAAAAAAACCTCTGAAACTAAAAAAAATCAGTTTTTTGCTAATATCTCAAAAAATATTTTGTAGCGTACTTTCCCACAATTAAGCACGGAAATGCCATAATCGTAAAACTAACAAAGGTTATACCTTTAAGGCAAAAATGCCGACTGGAGGCAGTAATGGCCAACTACAATACCAACCGTGATTTGGAAATTACGCTCATTTACCCATCCCTCGAGAGGTATACGAGAGACCGCCGAAATGCAGGCAAAAGAGGTCAGTCATATTTCTGTTCTCAAACAATTCACTTCGTATATTTAAACTTAAGATTCGTAACCACTTTTTGTTAAAGTCTTGTTTAATAAATAACTCCGTCTGAAGAACATTTAATAGTTGTACCCACACAACATATTTAAAAAATAATAAACGGCATACATGAAATAGCGGGAAATTTTACAAAAAAATTGTATATAAGTTTTTTTAAATAAATTTTTCCCTTAGCATGAGAAATTATAACAGTTCACTCAATATTTCAAGCGCGTCGCACAGGGAAATGAAGCATTTCTCGACCGCCGCTACATAATAAAGACAATTTGAAAAAGGTAGAATTTTAAAGAGGAAGAATTCAGCTTTCCAATGGTATACTTATTTTTAATTTTTATAATTTTTATTTCTTTTAAATTGCAAGTGACAATTAAACTTTATCATTTTTTTCCACTCTATATTAAAACATAAATATTAAATAAAATACTATTTTTTAAAAAATCCTTGGAGATATAGCTTGTTTATACCTTAAACTTAAATCTAAGATTAATTTTTATGCTCTAAAGTATCCAGAGTAAAAAAAATAACTTTTTAATCATTGGTATTTTTTCCATTTTTTTAAGGTTAGGAAATTTTTACTTGAAAACTTGTCTAAAACGGCCAAAAAGAGTTGTAGGTAAAAAAAACTACTTTACCTACAAATGTAAGAAATAACAATGATTTAAAACTTAATTTTTTTACCCTGGATACTTTAGAGCATCAAAATTAATCTTAGATTGAAGTTTAAGATATAAACAGGCTATATCTACAAGGATTTTTTTAAGAATAGTATTTTATTTAATATTTATGTTTTAATATAGAGTGGAAAAAAATGATAAAACTTAACTTTCACGTGCAATTTATAAGAAAGAAAAATTATAAAAATTAAAAGTACGTATACCACTGGAAAACTGAATTCTTCCTCTTTAAAATGCTACCTTTTTTTCCTTTTTAATGGGTGCGAATTATCTTTATTATGTAGCG
This sequence comes from Leptura quadrifasciata, assembly GCA_963675555.1. Classification (NCBI taxonomy): domain Eukaryota; kingdom Metazoa; phylum Arthropoda; class Insecta; order Coleoptera; family Cerambycidae; genus Leptura; species Leptura quadrifasciata. The sequence goes on from OY776675.1 coordinate 52,932,866, forward strand.
GCGGTCGAGAAATGCTTCATTTCCCTGTGCGGCGCGCTTGAAATATTGAGCGAACTATAATAATTTCTCATGCTAAGGGAAAAATTTATTTGAAACAATTTATATACTATTTTTTTGTAAAATTTGCCGCTCTATCACTTGGTACTATCCGTTTTTTATTATTATTATTTTTCGAGATATTAGCAAAAAACTGAATTTTTCCATTTCAGAGGGTTCGCGGGGTGATTCTGGTAAACTTTTTTTAGTCACTTTCTACTAGCCAAAACTAGCTTTTCATGAAACAATTAGCGAGGTAATAGTTAATTCCGGCTAAAAACCCCTGGCAACTGGGCTATTTATATATCAAGCTTATCTTATTATAAGGAATATCCGCAGAAATAAGTATAATGTTATAACTAATATGTATTACCATTATATTTCTGCCATTATCACATAATTTTTCATATTTTATCGCGAAGCTTTTGTGAGCGAATTATAATAACAGGGGTTCGAATCAGTTGCCACGTATTTCTCTTGATGTTCATAAATGCAAATCACATTTTTCTACTAGAAAAAAACTAGCCTTTCATGAAAAAATTAGCGAGGTAACAACTAATTCTAACTGTTCATCAAAATTGGACAACTGAGCTAAAATTTGATTTAAAATTACCAAATATGAAATTTTGAGGAGATTATTCATTTTCACGAATATACAATTCGGTAGCATATTGCTGATTGCATACTTTTATGCGTACTAAAGACCATAAAATTAACATACAGATCCACCGAACGGCATATACAGGGGATAGTATTAAAATTAACTAAACGAAACAAAATTGGAACGTTACAAATTTTCTTAAAGTATTTCCTCTCTTATGTTCCTGTGTATTTTTTAAATATTATTGTTGTCATCGGAACCACACGACTATACGAAATTTCAAGTCAATCGGAAGTGAAAGTGGTTCATATTTAAGTTGCAAGGTTTGTTTACGTACAAAGTTACACACATGATGATGAAGATGATACACGAGCTAATAACAGCATGTGAGTATAAAATAACTCATTTAAAGGCTTACTTGTTAAAATCGTTCTATTATATTCTTTTGCAATTTTACCGTGCAGATAAAAACGTAATAAAAACTTTACGACCTCATTAAAATACCGTTACCCTCTGTACTATTTCGCCAGCAAATTGAATCACTTACCTTTATGGGTTTTAATGTACGTCGGCTTGTTTGATGGCACCATACCGAATGGTTCACCGGCGTTAATAATGAGCTAAGGTTTTTATTGTCTTTTTTATCTACACCGTCAGTCTGGAGGTTACTATACCATTTTTAACTGGTATTCACTCATGTTGAAAAATTCTTGCCATTCTATTGTCCTATATTCTTCAAAATGATATCAAATTGTATGGAACATTTCAACTATAAAGCACATCCTCCAGTTTTTCCGGATATCAATATCGCTTTTCTGTATATTCTGTAGGGTATGCCTGAGATGGCTTCCTTGTAATAAAAACATTCCGTTTGAAATGATTGTTTTTCCGCAGCAATTATATTTCATATTGAATGATTTGTAGTTATTATTTGAAAATTGCTTTCATCCTTTCATTTTGTATTTTCTGTAGTACTTATTTTGTGTAAATATGGGTATATTACTTTCTGAATGAAAACGTCCCAAATGTAAAACTTTTCTACTTAAAATATTTTAGTTTTAAACTTTGCTTCATGATTTAAAAGTAAAAAAGCAATGCTTAAATAGTCTTCACTGATCGTTTCTAGTGAAGTAGTAAACATTTCATAATTATTTGACTGCCTTAATAATAAATGTAGCACTTTATCCATCATTTCGAGGAACTATTGGTTCAAGAATTATTTAATCCAAGTAAAATGATCAAGTAAATTCATACAATTTAGCAGTTGTTTTCGTAACGAGAATTGTCTTGCCAAAATTTTCCACCCTTAAATCTTATCCAGATTCTCTATTATTTCCTTAGCAGTAACTTGCCCCTTTGCAATATTCAGAAATGAATCACCAGTATATTCAATGATTACACAGGTTTTTTCTTTGACAATCACTAACTTCTTCTTCAAATTGTTCTTTCTTTAAAACGTCGATTACTTCTAATTCATCAGGCAACGACTTTGTGCGAAATTTCCACATACTGCATCGTTCGTCATTAAAATCCTGAATGCTGCTTCTCCTATGCTGAGCATTAACCATCTTAAAACTCAAACTTTCACAAATATATTTCCTAATAAGCAAAGCAGTAAATATTATATATGATTACATGCCCAGTATTTTTCGTCTAATACGAATATTGCATAATGATTGGGCCCACAACCTTTAGTAATTTATTTATTTATTCATTCGATTATGATAACTTGTGATATAAAGTAAAAATAGAATATACGTTATTGTTGTATAATATGGCTTGCTATAATCTAAATCGTAATAGATACCTACTAATGTAATTATTACAAAATTCTACAAATGAATTATGTGGATATATCACCATTTAGCATATGCACTTTCACCTACACATATATTTGTATACCTACATATACAAATACAATAATAAGGAAAAGTGAAAAGAGAAAAGTATTAAATAAGAAAAAAGAAATTAAAAAAAACTGTTCATCTAAGAGAATCTTCACTTAATTTGACTTAGTCTAGTGTTAAATATGTCGGCATCATGTGCAATAATTTCGTAGTTACGACAGATAGAATCTAGAGGTGAAAACATTAAAATATGTGTGTGTGTGTATTAGAGAAACAAGACAAAGATGTAGATCTGGTTTACTTGGTAGGTGCTCTAAGTTGATTTGTTCAAGTGATTGCGGATAGTCAATCATGTTGTTCAGAAGTCTGTATAAAAGTATTACACTTTGCATCTCTCTGCGCTGCTTCATAGAATTGTATGAAAAGCGATTCAGTAGTAATGAGTGATAATATCCTATAGGGGAATTTTAAGAAAAGTCTTTGAATGTCTTCAATATTGTTAATATGTAGGTCGTAGTGGGGATTCAATATCGATCTTCGTATTCTAATCTGGGTCGCATCAGGCACCAGGTATTATATAGAATTTTTATGGTACTCGTATTTTGAAAGTCTTGAGCATTCCGTATAAGAGATCTTTATATTTTAAAAGATTATGTCACTATGTCACTTATGTGTTCTCTAAGGAAAGATGTGAGTCTAATGTTAGATAGATAGATAGACAGAAAAGCTGGTTATTTAGCTTTTACCACCGCGACCTTTTCTGATCTTTATGGTTATCCTAGAATGCATTCATTATAGTACCTCATCCAGCTTTGTCCTTTGTACTAGACTCCACAGCTTTGATAAAGACCCTTTTCCGCCTTTGGTTTTTCTTCTCCGAGAATTTGGAATCTCAGTCTCACCAGGCCTTCACAGTGGCACAATATGTGAACTGAGGTTTCCTCTTCCTTTTGTCAAAACCTGCATGTTGCGTCCTCTGCCAGGCCTATTAGACTCATGTGTCTATTGACTCGGCAGTGCCTTGTTAGAAAGCCTAATATTACTCTGATAGCCTTCCTATTCTGGCTTAGTAGATCTTCCGTGAATTTAGCTGAACGCTCTTAATGAACTCTTTGGCCTGTCTCTGTCTTGGTAGATTCCTCCTCCATTTCAGAGATTTACTTTGCACCCATTCCTTAGTGGCTGCTCGTATGCATGGCTTTGCCACGCCACAAAAGTGTTCAGGTCCTATTGGGGCTTTGAGTGCGCCTTCCTCGTGTCCTGATACCCTTGCTAAGGTCACTCCCTGCTGGCATCTCAGTTCTATAAAGGCCATCAAGCAGTCCCACACCAATCTTGAGTTAATTTGCATGGAGTTGATTGCTTTTATTGCCGCTTGACAATCAGACAAAATGGCAATCGACTGGTTGACAGTCTCTTGTCCTATTATCTCCTTTGCGCAACAGTGTATGGCGATCACTTGAGCCTGAAACACCGTTGCGTATTTCCCTAGGCTTATCGGGATACTGGCTTTTGACCTTGTTCCGCAAATCCCGGCTCCGACTCCTTGTTCTGTCTTGGAGCCGTCAGTGTACCAAACTGTTTGTGCCGTTATGGGAGAACCGTTTTTCCAGTCTTCCCTGTCTGGTATTACAGTCTGACAGTTTTTATTGAAGTTATATTTTGGGACCATTACGTCCGTGGGCATGTCTAGGTCGGGATCTACCCTCATCTCCGAGTATAATTTCTGGTACTCCGTCCCGTGTTGCTGGCTAATTGGCGTTTGGCCTTGCATTAACCTATGCGCCACTGACCGAGCTTCGCCTTGTATGAATATGTGTAATGGTGGCAGGTCCAAGTTAAATGATACGCTTAAGACTATAACGACGCGTCAGATTTGTCCCATTAATAGTATACTCATATTGTATTTTATTTAATTTCCCCGTAAATGACACTACATTGCATTTATTTATGTTCAGAAATAAGTTGATTTTGTTACACCACTCGTGAATTGTGCTTAAGTCTGCCTGCAGTTTTTCGCAGTCTGATTCGTCTCTGATCTTATAGTATATCTTCAACTCGTCAGCAAATAACAGAGATTTACAACTGAAATCGATGACGAAATCGTTAATAAAAATGATAAATACAAACGAACCTAAGACTGACCCTTGTGGAACTCCTGATTGAGATATCAATTCGTTAGACCTATGACCCTGATATTGCACAAACTGACTTCTATTAACCAGATAGGATTAAAAAAAAATTATTAGCCTAAGATTAAGATGTTAGCCTATCAACCGATCAAAACCCTTTAAGAAGTCCATATAAATGCCATCGACTTATCCACCGTCATCCATAACTTCAGCTAAGTACTGTGTTATACAAAATAGGTTTGTTGTTGTTGATCGATCAGAGATAACATCATGTTGGTTATTGCATATACCTTGAAGAATCTGAGGATAAAGTGTCGTATACATGACCATTTCAAATACTTTGCCAAAGTTATTTATGATTGTAATAGGGCGGTAATTTTCTATATTCGATTTGCTACCTTTTTTGTGTATAGGACAAGTTATGTGTTAGCGGTAATCTTATTTAGTGCCAATTTACGTACAGTCTTTTATAACGTCTTCCTTTTAGGATAGTACACAAAAAAATTACTTTAAAATATTTTATTTCATGAAAATTGTTTTTCTTAAGGACTTGAACCTGAGCGTCATTGTTAATTAGCCATAAAGTATAAACTAACGGTGTCAACAATTATAACTATAAATCTATCATCACTGCATAAATTCAACAAAATATTTTTCAGCATTACGCAAATGAACATATGAAAACTGAATTGCTTAATTTTTACCTGAATCCTGGATCAACAAACATTTCGAACAGTATTACTAGCAATTAAAATTTGTTGGTTACAGCATTAACAAATAAAAATATATATATATATATATTCTCCGTAAATAAAAGAAAAAAGTAGGGCAAATTTATAATTAGGACAGTTGGAGAGCCTACATTACTATTTACAGCGGTTAAAACTTTATTGTAGCTTATATCTACTTTCCTTAGTTGCCTCCTATCGCAGGAAAATGTAAACTCTGGTTTAATAAAATTATTCAGCTCTCTCTCCAATAATTATGTTGGGAAGCATAAAGTACTAGTTCGGGAGCTTTTATTGATTTTGTATTTTGTGTCGGCTTAATCCAATTTATAGCGTATTTTCGCTTAGGGAAAGAAAATATTTTTTTATAATAATTCTCATTCATTTCTTCCTTGCTGTGTTAAAAAGTGAATAGCTAAATCTGATGCGGTATTATGAAAATTGGTTGATATATACGTATTGTGGTTACAAAATTGACATTGCAGTAGTGCCTAATTTAAAACATAATGGAGTCTAATCGCTGTAACTGAAACAATGTTTTTTAGTTTATCTCGTATTTGAAAATATAAATAGCATCCCTTTATCCCTAAACAGATCTTGTAGAGAAAGGAACACAATTTCAGAGAAAATCAACATCTAGTAGAATGCAGGTTTTTACGGCCGTTGTCTAATGAAGTAGATTCTTCCTGGTCTTGCCGTGGTCGTCGAACTTGACTTGACGTTTCGCTGATCATCCTGTCAGCTTCTTCAGTAGGATTCTAAAGACTGAGTCTGTTGTGTTACACTCCTCGTTATATACCTAGGCGCCGCTTCGCTTCGCTGCTCATTCGTCGTGTTTGGTTGACCGTGACTTACTACGGTACTGGTACTTGGCAATACCAGTCTCCACGTGTTACTAAGTCGATACCCATCCTCTCTGTTAAAGTTGTTCACGTTTTTCATAATTTTCAGTGATTCCCTAATGATTCGCGGATAATAGCGCGTATTCCTGTCTAATATATTGACGTCCTCGTAATCGATTTTATGGTTCTCGTTATCATAGATATGTTCTGCTATCGCCGACCTATCCGTGTATCCAAATCTGGTATTTCTCTGGTGTTCTTTCATTCTGCACTGGATACTCCGTCCCGTTTGTCCGATGTAGCTCTTACCACATGTGCACTTCAATTGGTAAACACCTTTTGATAACAGTTTGGGGACAGGGTCTTTGACTGAGGGAAGCCTCTGCTGTATTTTCTTCACTGTTCGAAACCGTACACCTACTTTCTTTTTGAATAAAGTCTTCTTCAGCCTATCTGTGACTCCCGCGACGTAGGGTAGGCATGCATACGTTGTTGGTTGTTGCTGTTCTTCTTCTGTAGTTCTCCTCTGGTTATTTACTACTCGTTGTATATTGCTTTGACTGTATCCGTTCTTCTCTAAAGCTTGTTGACATTCTGTAGTTCCTCGGGTTTGTTCTCGTCGTCGCATATTGTGTTGGCTCTGTGGACCAAGGTTCTAATTAACGCTCTCTTCTGTTCTGGGTGGTGGTGAGATGTCGCATGTAGGTAACGATCGATGTGCGTTTTCTTTCTGTAGACACCATGGGCCAGCTTGCCATTGTGTGACCTTTTCACTAATACATCTAAGAAAGGTAAAGCTCCATCTTGCTCGGTCTCCATTGTAAATTTGATACTCGGATGCTGTTTATTCAAATGGTCGAAGAAAACGGATAAAGATGATTGTCCACTTGGCCATATGATGAACGTATCGTCTACGTAGCGTAGCCAGCACTTTGGTTTATTCTCACCGCAGCGTATGGCTTCCTCTTCAAAAGCTTCCATGAATAAATTGGCTATCACAGGTGAAAGTGGTGATCCCATGGCTGCTCCTTGCTTCTGCTCGTAGAAGTCTCCATTCCATAGAAAGTATGTTGTAGACAGGCACAATCGGGCCAGATCAGGTATGTCTTCTCTTAATCCTTTAGGTACAAGTTGTTGACGAATCAGGTTAACTGTTTCCTCAATTGGTACATTGGTGAACAAAGATTCGACGTCAAAACTAACCATGATATCATTACTCGTTATTTCCAAGTTTTCCAAAATTTCTACGAAGTGTCCGGAGTTCTTTACGTGGCTACTAGTCTTACTTATATAGGGTTGCAGTGTGTCTGCGACGTATCTGGCCAACTCATAAGTTGGTGATCCACATGTACTGACGATTGGTCTTAAAGGATTACCTGGTTTATGAATCTTAGGGAGGCCGTAGAGTCGTGGTGGTAAGGTTTCACTTGGCAGCAGGCGGCGTTGTTCTTCTACTGAGATGAATGAATTCTTGATAGCTGTCCTCGTTTGTCTTTCAACTCTTGATGTCGGATCCTTTTTTAATTTTGTGTACTGCTCTGGCGCTAATAATGATTGTAATTTTTCCTCATATTCTTCTTTCTTCATTACCACTGTGGCATTGTCTTTATCTGCTCTTAAAACGATGATGTCTTTATTATTCCGAATATCTCTGAGAGCTTCACTTTCCTCTCTAGTAATGTTTCTCCTAGGTGGTTTTGATTTGCGCAGTATTCGGCATGTTTCGTGTCTCACTTCCTCAGCTGCTTCAACTGGCAACCCTCTAATGTCCATGATAACGAGAACCATAAAATCGACTACGAGGACGTCAATATATTAGATAAGAATACGCGCTATTATCCGCGAATCATTAGGGAATCACTGTAAATTATGAAAAACGTGAACACCTTTAACAGAGAGGATGGGTATCGACTTAGTAACACGTGGAGACTGGTATTGCCAAGTACCAGCACCGTAGTAAGTCACGGTCAACCAAACACGATGAATGAGCAGCGAAGCGAACCAAGCGCGACCAATGACCAGCGAGGCGAAGCGGCGCCTAGGTATATAACGAGGAGTGTAACACAACAGATTCAGTCTTTAGAATCCTTCTGAAGAAGCTGACCACGGCAACACCCGGAAGAATCTACTTCACAAAATCAACATCTGTAATTTTCAAGGATAGTGTGGTTAATTTCTTTTCTCTAAGAAATTGCCGTATATATATTCGTAAGACATTGCCTTTTGTGTAGAAATAATCTGATAATAAAATGGGTACGCAGAAAACAGACGTAATTTACTCTAACATTGAAATACTATGTCCACTAATTCAGTAATTTAATTGGAAAAAATAAATAAATTTAGTGACAGAAAATCGCAAAAGAAATATAAAACGGATATGAGGGCAGCCCCTACTTGCTTTAATTATTGATAATTTCCATTATTTGGAGATAATTTTTCGTTGCCAATGAAATGATTAAATAATTATTACCTGTTCGGTGCACATTAGATTCTAATTATTGCACAAAATATCGAAAGTATAAATGTATTCCTCTTTAAAATGGCTTAAAGTAAATATCCTAAATCTTCATATTCTGATGTTACTAAGAAGCAACCTCTTTTGTACATGCCCAAAAAAAAGCAAGATATATCCACAAGTAAGAACGAATGATAAAAAGTATCAATCCTGTTCAATCTGATTTAAACATCTCAAAGATCAAAAATATACGTGACGGTGGTCTAGTTGTTAGATGTACAAATTCCGCAAAATGTAATAAATTCAAAGAACTCGCCAACACAAATAACAGGCACAGAATAAAAATGTCACATCCGAAAATAGTGCTTTAAAAGTTGTATCTTTTTGTCTTTAAAAAAGAACAGTAAATTGTATCAAGATGTAATTCAATCTGACATAACTACTTATAATAAAGTCATGGAATACGGAGTATGATAATTGTAGTATTTTTTATGCAATCGAATTGCGTCGTTGTTTTAAATACTGTTGATACCGCCACATTTCTAATCAATGCACATTAAGAAAATGTATCTGTCCTCTCTGTGCCCAAAATCATAAATTAGAGGACTGGCCTAGAACTGGTACATTGCACTGCATTAACTGTCATAACTATAATAAGTGAGATTTCTTCTATATGCAGATGATTTAAAGATATTTTGTGAGATAGATTAGTTCCACGATTGTGCTAGGTTGCAAAGAAATTTGAACTTAATAAACTTCTGGTGTATTGATAATCACCTCCCTCTCAATATCAACAAATGCAATGTAATGTCGTAAAAAGATCTGCTCATACATCATTATGCCCTTGATGGCTCCATCCTTAGTCGACCTTGGTGTTACCTTGATTCCAAACTTTCCTTTAATTACCATATAGGTACCATTGTTGCTGCTGCATATAAGACTCTCGGTTTTATAATTCGTAATATGGAATATTTTAAATCTATCCACATATTGCGCCTGTTGTTTATAACATTTGTCAGGTCCAAGCTTGAATATGCATCGGTGGTATGGAGTCCTATATACTTTGTACACGTCACCTCCATCGAGAAAGTTCAACGACGTTTTTTTAAGTCAGCCACGTTCATTGTTGATAGTTCTTATCCACTCAGACGCACTCCACAAGAAGTATTTTATGAGCGGTTTCAAATGAGTAGTTTAATTAGAAGGCGAGCTATGCACTCGGTCATCATATTATACAAAGTAATCCATAATAAACTGGACTGCGATTTTATAGTTTCGCAGTTTGATTTTCATGTAGCTAGAACTAATGCTAGAAGCAACCACCTGTTTTACATACACCCCCACAGAACAAACATCTATAAATGCTCTCCATTGTATCAGATGGTACGTAACTACTCGGATATTGAGCTCCAGCTTGATATCCTTTACTGTAATACAAAAGATATTAATCGATTGTTTATATAACCACTTTGTTCATTTTAAAGTTTTCTGTTATAGTTATATTTATTTTCCTCTCTTTTAATTTGTCATTAGATTAGATTATCCTTTTAGTGTAACTTTTTCATTTGTTATTTTAATCACACTTTATCCGCGTCTTATTATTCTGTTTATGCTAACTATTTAATTTTATGTTATGTATTATGTTCACCGTGTATTTTATACCTCATTGTATTACTTTACAGTTTGCTGTTTTATACATATCCTGTAATATGGGTTGATACCCATTGGATATTTTATAGAAATAAATAAATAAAATAGACAACCCAAGAACGCTTTAAATATTTCGCTTAAATTTCTTATTCTAATATTGGATCTTCAAAAATTGATCGTATCAAGTTGCTTATTTTCCAACAACACAAAAGTTACAAGTATGCAATCGACACTTTCTAGATCCAACGATTAGACACGTATTTAAACTTGAGTATTATTTACAAGTATATATTATTAGTACATGAAGCCAAATTTGAATATACAAGAATTTTCATCTATATCACGAGCACTTTAATTAAATTATTTCCAGTTAGGATTACTTCGAAAATTATCCCGAGTCAAAGGTAAGGGATGACTTTCTTAAAATATTTGTGACCGAGAAAAGCACTTCGGATAATAATTAAGGTACGTGGAATATTTGGTGCACGTCGAAATCTATTAAAATAATTATAGTCGAAATCGGGATTTGAAAAAGTCGAAATGTGAATTGTCAAGCTGAATTCACAGTTCAGTTTGCAGTTTCGGTAAGGTCGACGTATGTTTATTTATATCCTTTAGGGCGTCTTCTATAAATTTATTTTTAAGTATTTCGTAATTTAATGTCCTGCAGGAACAAATAAAAATGATAAGATGTCTACATATATATATTTATTAATAATTATTAGGTTTGGTAAACGCGGAAGGCAAACAGTACTAGCAATGACGCCATAATATGGCCGGTTGAATACCCGATCGGTAATCATTCAAATTTTAGCTATAAGGTCTGGTCGATAGCCGAGTGGGTTAAAGCGCGAGGTGGCAATCGCGATTAATCACACGGTCATCGCACCACCGGGTTCAAATCCTGGCTCCGGCACTGGCACTGTCGGAGGAAATGGTTGTATGTCCGTTTGTAACCCCCTTCCGCACAAGCCCTGGCTTCTGGAATTGGGGGTTGTCTAATTTCTGCGGTGTTCTGTGGTGTTCTGTGGTGTTTAAGGGCTCTTCCAGACAGGGCGCGATCCGAACGCTTGCGATCTAGAGATATATCCCCTCAGTATATTCCCTCCAAAAGATTTGAAACTGATCGCGACGATCCCGGTGGAACACGAACACGGATCGCGCTCTGTGTGGAGGAGATATACTGAGTGCAAATGTGATATTCGAACGCTTGCAATCTAGAGATCGCAAGCGTTCGGATCGCGCCCTGTCTGGAAGAGCCCTAACATAGGCACCTCGCCCGGGAAAAAGAAGTCTACACTTTAGAGGCATCCAACTAGTAAATTTTTGGAGCAGGACAAAAAATAAAAAGTGACTTTTAGAGAATTTAATTTTGGGTAGCTTTGATCCATCAAAGTATTTTGGCCTAGAAGCAACGGTTCTAGAAGTACTCGCGTTTAAAGGAAAAAGTGTCCGATTTTTGGCCATACATCGCCGCACTTTAAAGGCTATAATTTCGAAATTCTGACGAAAACAGACGATCCGCAAAGAATGAAGCTAATCTTTTGGGTGCCTTTATTTTTGAGATATCTCCAGCGCTTACTGAAATATCTACGATTCATTTTTAAATATTATACATGTAATTTTTCTTTATACATTTATTTAACGTCGGCCTATTTCCTCTACTAAGGCCTAGCACCGACGCCTGTAGACGAGCTAGCCCCATCCACGAATTTTGCCGAACCTCTTCCCTTAACACGTTCAATGCCGGTCCTTCCGCTCTCCACTCCACCTAGGTACACACGCGGGCGCCTATAAAACCGCTTTACACCATACACTAAGCAGAAACTAGAGACAAATTAAAACCCGCGCACGGAAAAATTTTTCAAAGTACTTTACTTAGGTGCCGACACGTACACGCGAACGTATGTGCCGAACCAGACTGAATAATACGCATTAGTATCAGGTTGTTTCGGACTCTTTAAAGCGTCGGCGGCCCTCGCAGTTAGGCACACGCGGCCGCTTATAAGCGTCGCCGGCATTGAACGTGTTAAGAAGATTAGGGATCTTTTACTTGCCTAACATTTAATAGACAAGGGACCGACGGCTTTACATCCCCAACAAAGGATGGTATATCCCCTATACAATTCTCGCCTAAGGTTGTATAGCTTTCGCGTATACACTGATATACAAGCCGCTGGAAGATGAGTGAGGCGAGGACGCGGTCTTCGTTGTGAACACGCAGAGGACTACCGTTTTATGAAAAATAATAAATTTCTGCTGAGCTTGAGAGAGACCCTGGGAGCCTGCGTGCACTTTATTCTTTTAATTTATGAAGAGTGGGTGGGTCACACGTAAAACGTTGGACAGGGTCAAATGCTACACCCTGTACAGCCCTGGAGTACGTTGATTCACTCTAAAAGTCTGATTGACACTTTAGTTAATTTTATTGTTTTTGGAAGGTTCCAAAACTTCACCCTGTATTCGATTCTTGAAGTAAAACACTTGTTTTAAACGAACAAGAATAAATTTATTAAGGAACACTGAACACAGATTTAGGAACGATTTAAAATAAAAAATTTATTCTACACTAATTAAAAAGTTACTTTCGACACTGAAATTCCGTTATATTTAAAGATATAAACGCGGAGGTTTTATTTTATGATGATTGAAAAATTCACTTTTGATTATTTAAAATTAATGCTCTTTTTTACAAGGTTTCGGTCTTGGAAGTAGCACGGGCACTGGATTCGTTTATCGCCAGTAACACCGAAGAAACTAACTTAGTACGAACTTGTCGGGCTCGGTTATTTATACTCTCGTCGGGGACACGACGAGCAGAAAGGTGGAAGGGTCTGGAAAGGGCGTATGCGTCCCCGTACATTCCGTGTAGGCGAGGATGACTCAATATTGCATCAGTATTTGGAAAAACTTGAAATTTGGAAATGAAGAACATTATGTCACCGTATCGGCCTTAAAGGGGGAATCTGAATCACTTCGGGTTTAAGAGTTATTAACGAAAATCTTATATGAAAATTGGAATGACCCCGTAAAGGGTTCCCGAAGGTCCATGCGTTGGAAAGTTGAAATGAAATAAAATGAAATGAAAGTGTGCCGATACGCGCTCGGTGAAGGGAATGACGTGGATTTAATTTGATGTGATAAATATCGTATGATTTTGGAAATGAGTTTTGATATTGATAGGGACAGAGTAACGGTACTTTATTTTAGCATTTTGAAAGGGGACTGATTGTGTGTGGATAATTGAATGCGAAAGCGAATGAATGGTGAATTTCGGCAGAAGAATATTTTATAAGAAGTTTGTTTGATTATACAGAGGGGTATGAAAAGTGGCATTGAAATTTGTTAGCCAGTTAGCGGAACAAATGAAATGGGGTTAATTTTGTCGTCGACGAGGACGCGTGAAATGGAAAGTAAGTTGAATAAATGACTAACTGGCGTTTTGGTAAAATGAACTAAGGGTGTTTTAAAGTGCTAATGAAAACTTGATTGGAACATTAAAATTAATGGAAAAATGTCTTTTAAAAATTGATAGAATTGAAATATAAAATTGTGGTCCGGGGTGTGGAAAGTCAATATGATATAGATCGGGTTAGTAAGGGGGCTGTATTTTTAGTGGCTGTTGTTTGGAACGTTTTTGTTACAAAACGATTGATATGAATGTTTGAGCTGTGATTTTGATACATTTAGATTATTTTTGAATTATCGAGACTACGTGAATTTTTCTGAGAGAATTATAGTTTTTTGTTAATTTGAAAATCTTAATGACTTTTTTATCATAGTTTGACAAGTTTAGAATGAATAATTGATTTTTTAACAAATTTTGCCGTTTTCTCTGGCTCCTGTTTGGGGAATTTACTATAACAGTTGGAACGATCACCCATCCAACTACTAACCGCGCCTGACGTTGCTTTACATCACATATCGAAGTATATACATGGGTAAAGACGCACCTACGCTCGCCCCCTACATGTAAATTTGAGAAACATATATCTGCATTCAAGTTATAAATTCTTAATAAGAAGAAAACGTTTGATAGGGTCAAAATAAGGACAAATATGTAGTATACAACTCTCCCAAAATTCAAAATTTTAACTTCTTAAATAGCAAAGTTACAGGGTGTTACATGCCTTCTGTATCACCCGGTATATTTTCGAAAAAAATTTGCTATCATGTCATTGATATCGACAAATCTTATCTGTACAATATTTTTTATTATCATCAAAATAAATTGCGGAGATAAAAAAATTACCTGAAACAAAAATCTAAATAGCAGCGCACCCCGTAGCTAAGTAAACTTTACAATAAGATGTTTCAGATTCGCTTCTGTAAGTCAGCCACTTTACGTGTCTATTAACTAAGTTGACAGCTACTTTGCAATAATTGCTAAATTGAAAATCTCTTAATATCCCAGAGACTTCGGCGAAGGTTTCCAACGGATGCTAATCAAATTCTAAGTCTTTCAAAGGATCTCCCTTGACAGAGAATTCAACTGTTTGATTACGCGTGGGAGTTCCAATCTAGGAAATTGATAATTGTCTTTTAGAATTATTGATGATTCAATCGCTGCTAGACCACTGTAAAATTTAAGGTACCTTTTTTCTTCTTAGGGTCAAATGTTATATAGTAAACTGTAATTTCATAACATCCGCCACAAATGCCTGACACGTGTATTTGTACGTCTGTGTGTCATCTGTCCGCCTGTATTGCATATCTCTTCAGCACGTGATCCGATTTTGGAGTCGGTTACTAGAAATAGTATTTTGTTGATGAAACTTCTAACGAGGTTACATCATAATAAGTACATGGACAGAAAAAAAAACTTTTTTTTTATTCGCTATATCGCGGAAAACTTGCCCCTCGGTCAGATAAGTAAAATAAAACAAATAAATGGAAAGTCGGATAATACCGCCGACTGATGAGGTCGATGGTGATTCGGAGCAAAATAAAACTCAAAAATTCATAAAAAAATGTGAACTATGTGGTGGTGACGCACGTTCAGTTGTAAAATGTGTAAAATGCAATACTCCAGTTTACACAAAATATTTTGATGTTATGGCAAAATTAGTTGCCATAAAAAAGGACAATTGGATGTGTGGACAATGTCTTCAAAGTGAACCACAAACATCAAAAAACTTATTAGAATAGAATAGAATAGAATTTATTTTGCCAATTTTTCTGATACATATTTATGTACATTTGGCACGACAGGATAGATATTTTACAAATATAGCATTACAACATTAATTAGTAGGCATATTTAACAAGTGTAGATAACATAACACAAGATAGATATTTTATATAAAATAAAACAAAGTGTAAACAAACATATTAACAAATGATTGATTTTTTGGTCTACGGTGTTTGCAAGAACTTATACTGCAGTGCTTTAAAATAAAGGCATCTCGAATCCTATCCTATCCTTGAAGGAGTAAAACAATTCGTTCATTTTCAATGTGGCACACTGGTATGCAGCGGTTTTATGTCCACATGTAGGATAAGTAGACAAATTCTTTGGAGAATATCTAAAAAGAAAATGGCATATAGTCATTCATTTTACTTTCATCGTCCCTTTATAGATAACTGAAAAAAAATTTAAAAGTTTTGTTTCTTATTTTCTTATTTATTTAAACGTAGTACAATTTTTTTAATCAATGTTTTTGTATCAGAGGTTTTTAGTTTTCTAACTTTCAAATGAACGTTTGTGCTGTTTCACAGCATACAGATTGTAATGTTGCTTTTTATTATTTTTCAAGCTGAATATTTTCCTGACAGATTACTGTGAAACTAAGAGAGACATTCAATTTCAGCAAACACTGGTCTTAAGAACTACATTTTAAAGTTCATACGATATTATTGGCATTTGAGGTATGACCATCGCGATGCCTAGAAAATATTCATTTTCTTTTAGACAGGGAGCTTTTTAATTATAACTGTATGTAGATATTATCAAGTGCCACTAACTTTTATAATCAGATTGAAATAACATACGTATTTGTTTCAGGAAAGGAGTATAGAATGTCTTATCCAATAAATTATGGTTCATTAACATAATATTGTTATTGTTGTCATCAATAAAGCTAAAGCTAGTCAAAAACTGTCTGGAATTGAATTGTGGAACTCTAAAATTGATAAACTCAAGTAATGATGAACAGTCAATTTTGTTATGGAGTATGTTATAGAGAAAAGTTTGAGCATACAAGATACCTAGATCTTTTGTAGAATATTCACCGTTTAATATTTGATTGTTCAATTGGTAAATATATATATATAATTGATTCTTTCTTTCGCGAGTAATTATCTATTTAACATTTCGATATATTTAAATTAAGTTTAAATGTATTACACCACCCCTCAAGCGAATTAATTTGAGATTGTAGAAATATGCAATCATTTGTCTGGTCAATAGCCGAGTGGGTTAAGGCGCGAGGTGGCAATCGCGATTAATCACACGAACATCGCAACACCGGGTTCGAATCCTGGCTCCGGCACCATGTAACCCTCTTCCGCACAAGCCCTGGCTTCTGGAATTGGGGGTTGTCTAATTTCTGTGGTGTTTATTTATTATTGTTTATTATTATTCATATTGTTAATATCGAAGTAAATTTTTAGATCATCTTCAAATAAAAGTTTATCAATACAGACAATAATTGTCGTAAGATCGTCAATAAATAATATAAATAGAAGAGGTCCAAGATTGGATCCTCGAGGGACCCCTGATGTTACCGTGTATACGTCTGACTTAAAACCCATTTTATGCGAAATATTGCACTCTATTGTTTAGATAAGAAGTAAATAAATTGATTAGTTGTTGGATTGTCATTGTATTGTTGTTGCTAAGGCGTTTATAAGAAACAAAAAGAGGTTAAAATTTTACATTGTATAGTATTGTATTGTCTTTGAGTAAAAGTGATGTTACAAGTAAAAGTGATTGGTACAGAGTATGGAGAAAGGCCTTCGAATATCGAATGGGCTGTTAATAATGCTAAGTCGTGTTCGTTACCTGAAAAATTGAAACAAACTTCTGAAAAAACTTTGTTAACTGATGGTAGTAGAAAAATGTGTTGATTTCAGAACAGTTATGCATTATGTGTTTCAAGAGTTATTATCACTTTTCTGAAAAAAATAGTAAGTACGTCTGGAGTTAATGTTTTTACTATAGAAAAATGTGTTATTAATATTTATAATAAATAAAAGTGTTATCTGTGGAATTATTTTCCTATGTATTTGTTTGTTCTATTTGTCACCTTTTCGCACTAGGGTGAAAAGTAACTCATTCCGATACTAAACTGAATATCAAAAAACTATCATTATACAGTGACTATAGACAAATTTTTTTAGAATCTTTTGCAGTTTTAAATATAACTGAAATGCCGAAAAACTAAGGTATCAAATTGTGTAAGATCTTGTACAAAATGATAGTGAAAACTCTCGTAAAATAAGGAAAAAGTATAGAAGTAGTACAAAAAACCTGATTTCCAAAATATGTATTTTTTTATATAGGTATATATTTATATAGATATTTATTAAACACATTAGACGATTATAACAACTTTAAAGCCTAATATATTGACTAAGATCCGAGATCAATGTTTTATTGAATATTAATCTTTGTTCGGTTGAAATCTGACAAATTTAAGGATAATGCTCTTTCGGCATTTTTACAGCCAACTATTACATTCAGTGCCTAGTATGCTATGTAAAATTTTACTTCGATCAACTAATAGTAATGCGAGATTCAGAAAATCACGTCTTGGCATGCGTTGATATTTCTTTACATCGTATGAATCTGAAATGTGAATATGCTGTGAGTGTCTTATTTTCATTAAAGTTTCACATAATCTAATGAAGGCCTGTTCAAAGGTTGTATTATCATTCTAGGCATCATCGAGACGATTCAATTGATACCGCACATCATAGCGGAGCCCTAAACATTTCGCAGGACACAGCCTGGCTACAAGTGTCGCTATACATACTATCATTTTATTTCAGTTTCTTAATTTTATTTTCCATTTTTTGACTCTGTTTATCGCCTTTAATTTACTTTTCCATGTTTCGTCCTTTTTTATCTTATAATATATGAACAGCAAATCATTTTATCTAAATCTCCTCATTAAACACTACGCGCTTATAATTTTATTTAACAAAGAATTTCCATTTAGTGTTTCATATGGTTGTAAACATCAATTACATATATACAATCCGTAATATATTTGTATATGCTTAGTGTATTTATGTTGTTTTTTTGTTGTTTTTTAGGTTTTCGCGGGTGTTAAATGAAGTGTTATTGTACTTCCGGATGCTCTTCCGCGTCGATGGTCGACTCCTCCAGGAGTCACGGTTGTCTGAACGATGTTTCGGCAGAATCTCATCTGCCATCTTCAGGTTCTCACTAAAAGCTGGCTACTGTCGCTCCTCGTTGCTCGAGAAGTTCGAGAAACAAGGAACAGCAGTAGGCAACTTTATTATATATCATATGTATACCCAATTGACGATGAATAAATTTGATTTGATTTATAATTATTTTAATGGTATTCTCTCTCTTTCTGGACAACAAAGTTAACTACTTGCTAATTATCATTTTTCTCCGTCAACTAGTTTTTTAGATATACAGCCAACTGACAAAAACTCGGACTGACGGAATTGAAAAACCTTAGTTTTCGGAACCTTCCAAAGACCACTGAATTATATAGACAGCTCACTCGTCCCCTCTGTCAACAGCCAACAAGTAGAACCGATAGTGGGTGCTGGCTGATGACCAGCTGTCAACAAATTTTGTTAGTAAACCATTTCATCAGTGATCTCAAACATATACTTCTGCAATAGCCTTGTTCAGCCGAACAAATAATATTGTCGAAATATTAGCCCCCGTATTTCAGTAGTTCAGTACGAAGTAACTACGTGTCTTGCAGATAACTCCCAGTTGGAACGCAACAACAAGGAATTTGTGATTATGCTATTATACAATGTATGTCCTGTTCTGTAACTTTGAACCTATATGGTTGGAAACGTGAAAGTCCGAGGAAGCCTCGAAGACTGTCTTTCTCGCGATTAGAACACTTTTCTTCTATAGGCGAAGTAAAGAAAAATATACTATTAGTATTGTAAAAGGAAATTTAGATTAATTTAGATTCATCTAAATTCATCTAAATTCAACTAATGCAAAATATTTGTGCCAACATTTAAAATGAGTTTATAAAGATAATAGTACGAGAAAGAATATCTAATGGACAATAATTAATAAGATATAGAAGCTAAAACCTACAATCAAGTTTTGTAATTCATTTATAGACCCTCTTAAATTCTATTCTCTGGAAAGAAAGAAAACAAACGAATTTCCAATTAAACATTTGTTCGCTGGGGAGAAAAAAGACATGAATGTAAAATAAATATTAGATTTAGACCATCATCAGTAGCTGTTCAACTAAATACCATAAATAATACACTAAAATTAAAATATAGAAGGTAGAATAAGTAAATAACATCTTAAAACTATCAAGTTTATCATGAGAAATTCGATTTTCTTGTTGCTTCACTTGTGTGCACCGCAATGACTTTTTCACGACTTTGAGAAGTCTTTTATCTATTTCGCCTTCTCGCTGTGTTAAATAAATTATATTTCATCTAGCTTATGCAATATTAAAATTGTATCGATAAAATGATAATTCGCTGATGTCTGATATAGAATTTCTTATCGATTTCATGTACCATGGCCCAGGGGCAAAAAGGGCTTTCATGACCAATGAAAATTCATTCTATAACGTTTTGTAGCCTCCCAACAATTTACAATAAAATTTTAGCACAGTAAAACTTATCATTACAATTGAATAGTAACAATATAATAAACCTCTTTCTAATATGATATAAAATTTGGATGTGTCAGTGAAAATAAAATTCGATATTTTTGAACCGACATCAGCAGTTTGATATAAAGTTATATAAAATTATTACAATTAAATTTTTAAAACATAATATTTTTAGTCGCAAACTCCACTATAAAATCCTTATTTTACTATAAGGAACGTAACTAGACTGCAACCAACAACTACCTTCCGGGCTATGTGCCCCGCCGAGCGCTGAGTTACAAGTTACAAGCCTGGCGTGTTAAATGTAATAATTGCATATTACCATCAAAACGCTAATGCTTCGATTGCAACAAACACCACCCGAAAGACTGATCCTACTTAAAGAAGCTCTCATGCCAGTCGTCGCACACCACTTGCAGACTGCAGTTTCGAGCTGATGGCTCTCGTCAGTGCAAGATAGGCATGTGACAACCGACACGAGGATCACTTGACCATTTAGTACATTTCGGTATCTTTGGGATAGCGACATGTAAAATAGTCAGTAGGCGCCATCTGGCGGTCCAGTGTCTGTTGTAATCGAAAGATAAATAGTCTGACTGAGCATAGTTCAAATGTGCTTTTAGAGGGCGGAATATTAAAACATAATATTTTTAGTCGCAAACTTCTCTATAGAATCCTTATTTTACTATAAGAAACGTAACCAGACTGCCCTCTAAAAGCACGTTTGAACTATACTAAGCCCAATCAGGCCATTTATTTTTCAATTACAACAGACACTGGACCGCTAGATGGCACCTGCTGACTATTTTACATGTAGCTACCCCAAAGATGCCGAAATGTACTAAATGGTCAAGTGATCCTCGTGCCGGTCGCCAGTTGCCTACCTTGCACTGACGAGAGCCAACAGCTCAAAACTGCAATCTGCAAGTGGTGTGTGACGACTAGCACGAGAGCTCCTTTAAGTAGGATCAGTCTTTCGGCTGGTGTTTGTTGCAATCGAAGCATTAGGGTTTTGATGGTAATATGCAATTACTACACTTAACGCACCAGGCTTGTAACTTGTAATTCAGCGCTCAGCGGGGCACATAGCCCGGAGAGTAGCTGTTGATTGCAGTCTGGTTACGTTCCTTATAGTAAAATAAAGATTTTATGGAGGAGTTTGCGACTAAAAATATTATGTTTCAACTAATTAAATTATTATTTCTAACTATTTTCTGAGGCTGCTTGATCAAAAAATATTGTTGAAAATATTAAATATAGTGCAAATATTTAATATTTTAAATAGTAAATCCTAAAACTATGAAAATTGTGCAAAATTTCTTTTAACTACTACATGAAGTTAAATTAATTTAAAATATCTATTTTTCTACGCTATCCCGGTTCAGTTATGACAATGAATATTCCCTGCATATTGTACAGAGCCTAACCGAAAACATTCACCTTTAAATTGGGTGTTCCACAAGAATTTGTTTTATGGCCTTCTATTCTTGTGAGTAGTATTAACGACTTTCAGTAGCATTTAGCACACTCAAAATTGCGGAATAGGTTAAATGTACAACCAAGGATCGATTTTCCATATAATACATTAACCATGAAAAAATGTACTTTAAGGCTCAATATTTCTTTATTGACGGTATCAAAAGCTTTGGAAAGATCAAACATCAGTGAGACTACTTGCCCTCGTCCAAGCACTGATATACATGCTCCAGCAGATGACAGGATACCGTCTCAACCGATTTTCCCGATCTAAGACAATGCTGAGATAACGTCAATATATGTTTTGTTTTTTTTTTTTGAACAAAATTTAAAATCCTCCTCTTTTAGATAAGATACTCAAAATAGATATTTGACGATAATTTTCGATATCAGTGGGGTCGCAGAGGAATAACAGTGGCAAGTTTTAAACATGTTGGAAAAATTCCATTATCAACTGATTTATTTATCAAATAGACAGAAGTTTCCAAAATGTTATTTTCAATGCTTTTGATAATTTTAGCTGTTAGACCATCATAGCCATTTGAATTTTAGTTTTTAAGTTGTAAAATAATATTATGAACCTCACCAACCGTAACAGTCATAGTATAGTCGGTAATATTTTTAAAACATCGTTACTTTGAATGAACGGGGTGTAGGCAAGGAAAATAAAACAGTCTCATACCCAATGATCAGAATTTTGGATTTAATTCCAGATACGTCGTTACAAGGATTTATTAAAATATACATACATTTTTAGTTCAGTGAAAAATAAATCAATTTTTATTTATTTTTTGTATAATATAATATGTAATAATCTATTTATTAAAAAATCGCTATTGAAATTAAATAAACGGAGCATGTAAACAAATACACGTGGCAACGCCACGGGAATTACATCCAAATTCCGAACATTGTTCATAACACAAATAGCACATAACTATGATAGAGAGATCTTCCATATATACAAGGGTGAACTTCTCTAAGATGCAGAAGTAGAGAAAAATAAGAAACCAAGATATAAAAGGCAACACACTGCTCTCAATAATTCCTTTAGAGTAAAACATCATACGAATAAATGTGCTTAAATTCTCTGCAGTTTGGGTGTGTTGCAGAGCCCATAAATATTTAATAAATTTCTGTATTGCGCAAAAAGGAATATAGTATTCGCGTATGCACTGCGCTGTGTACTTTCTGCTCTGTTTATAAAAAAGTATCCTTATATGTATTAATTTATTATTCTATTCACTCTAAAAGTTGCCAGTATTCACATACCAAGTTTATGAATATGTTATTGATAATATTAGCCGTTTATATAAAATGTAAAATGCTATACGTTAAAAATGTTGGCAAGCTTGTATTACCCTTAACTTTTGCCACACGTTTTCCATTAAAACGGCGTAAATAGCCGCTGACCTTCGTTCTACTCATTAAATTTTGTTAGATCTCAAGGAATGAGGGATTAAAATATTTTTAAAGTTCCTGTAAATATTAGCACTCCTGGCGCATTCACCAAAGTTTCGAATATAAAAATCTTTTATATTTGCTTTTTCAATTCCGCTTGAGTTATGCAAAGGTAATTTACATGGAACACCCCGGAAAGCTTGAAACAGAATCATCCAAATCAGTTCACATATAGGAATCCTCCCTCCTTTTTGAATCCATTTAAAATAAATAATGTTGAACATTATCAAATAATAAGATCATACAGGGTGTCCAGTAATAACTTGCAAAAAAATTAATTATAGATTCCCTATCGAAAATTAAGACGGGTTCTTCGTATAATATTTTTCAAAATAACCCTTTCCTGTCCAGCTACACCCTTTAATGGGATGTGCCAAAAAACGGTTTTTAATTTCTATCTCAAAATAATGTAATTGGAAAAATACGAAATTTGGCACATCTCGGTTACTCATCAAAAGGGATCTAACGATATTATTTCATCCACCTAGCATGTACACAAAGGGGTGAAATTAACAACCCTTCTTGAAATTTGTTAATATCTTTCTGCCTGCTACTTCTTTTTCAATAAAAAAAATAATTAATCATTATGATTTTATGATTAACTTTTTTACTTCTTGAAAAAATTTCGTAAAATGGACCATTTTTGAGAAAAAAAAATAAATTACATCTGCCTAAGTGATCAATCAAAAGCGATAAGCATAATGATATTAGTGTAAAATATTACGTACTGATATGATCATTTGGTGCTTATGAATTTCACGAGACATTACAAATTAAAGACAAAAGTATGGAAAAGCAAATTTATTAGTAAACAAATAAAACTAACACAAAATACACAAAAGATGAATTCAAACAGTAAAAAAATTTAAACATGAAGACAACGATTGTTGCTTTTAGATATTAAAGCATTTGTTAAAAATGACGACCTCCAACTTGAATACACGTTTGCAACCGTTTCCTAAAATTACCATAAAATCTATTTAAAAGATGCGGAGAGTTTCGAACTTCATTGACAGCATTAAAAATTCTCTCTCTTAAACTTCGAAGTTAGGGACAGGTATCGAATAAACAACATTTTTCAAATGGCCCCAAAAGTAAAAGTCCAATGGATTCATATCTGGAACCGAGGGGGTCATTTAATTGTGGCTTCTCGGCCCTTTCTAATTCATCGATTTCTAAATGTTGAGTGTAGCAATTCTCTAACCTCTAGAGAATAATAAGGTGGCGCACCATCCTACATAAACCACAGTCTTTGACGTAATGCAGGAGGTAAATCATCTATAAGTTGATACAAGTCATTTTGTCAAAAATTTAAATAAGCTGAACCATTTATTCTATTTGGTAACTCAAAGAACCCTATTAATTTATTCCCTATAATTCCGGCCCAAATATTTATTGAAAAGTTGTATTGATACGTTCCATTTACAACAGCATGAGGATTATCGTCGCTCCAGAAATGCTTGTTACGAAAACTTAAAACTCCATATCGAATAAAGCAGCATTCATCTGCGAATAGTACTTTTCTTATAAAATCGAACAGCTTCCTAAGCATAATTCTACAAAAATCAAGTCTTACTAGAAAGCCACAAGGGAACAGCTCTTGTATTCTCTGTAAATGATAGGGGTAAAGTCCTTGCCTTTTCAAAATCGTCCATACTGATGTTCTTGTTATGTGGAATTGAAGAGTAGCCTGTCTAATAATACGTTCAGGATGTTCACCAAAATAAAGTAATATTTGTGCTTCCATTGCATCTCCTATTTGTCTCCGGCGACCACAATCATGACTTCTTTTTTTAAAAAACGCCACCTCTTTCTCTTAACCATAAGTGAATATTAGAAAAAGTACGCACATTTGGCACAGTACGAGTAGGGAACTTACGACGATATCGTTTACCGCTGAAGCATTTCCTTTACATTCACCATAAATTAAATGTATGTCTGCATATTCCTCATTACTAAAACTATGCATTTTAAAATCTGGTTAGAAAACTACTAGTATTAAGTAGTAAGGTATAGGAATTATAATATTCCAACCTATCTGCAATTGCCTTATATAAATAAGGACTTAACAAATTAAACCAAAACAGCTATTCCCCCTTACGAGGCTGAATTATATGGTAAAATGTATTTCACTTAAACATAGTTAGCACTAAAATACAATGACTTGGAATGCTCGAATGCTACGAGGAAGATGCGAGGCCTCCTTCATCTCAGGATGTCACCAACTGCACACAGGTTTCGACCTAGTTTTGGGTCTCGTCAGTCCAGTGCAAATGATACCTTCAATACCATATAATTCAGCGCTCGTATGGGGGAATAGCTGTTTTGGTTTAATTTGTTGAGTCCTTATTTATATAATCAACATATCGCTGATCGATATGGTTGGTGTAAAAATCAGTAGCCATTCATATATATTGTATATTATCAATATCTACGTACCTCCAAATACTGCATTAGAGAATTATGAGAACTTATTTGAGGCTATTGAATCTCTGGATTATCTGTATATTAATGACGTATTAATTGTAGGGGATTTTAATATCTCTAAATACGCTACTTACTAGATTCTCAAGCCAATCATCAATTATTATTGTTAAATAACTTTTTAAATATCTTTAATATGTCACAACATAATTGTATTTACAATGGCAATAACAGAATTCTTGATTTTGTTCTTTATAACAAGATGTGCGTTGTTGAAAAATCCCCTGATTCATTAGTGGATGAAGATAGTCATCATCCAGCGTTAGAGATTTCATTTAAAATTTACTTTAGCAATAATTTAAAGAGTAACTTTCCTGTCAATTATAGCAATTCATACAATTTTAAGAAAGCCAATTTTTTAGCACTATATGAATCTATTTCTAACATTGACTGGGGTTTTCTGTCTACTTTTCACGACGTTGAGGATGCCTGTACCTATTTCTGCAATATGTTATATAATATTTTTAATCTGTATGTTCCTAAATTTGCTTCACAACATAAAAAACGATATCCGCCTTGGTTTACATATCTGATAATTAAAAATATCATATTGAAAGCTAAACTCATGTCCATTTATAAGCATAATAATGACCCTAATACTTTAGAGGAATTTAAGAAATTGCGGAATAAAGTAAATCTAGATATTAGTACCTCTTATGAAAACTATGTACGCTCAGCTGAAAATAATATACAGCGTGATCCAAATAAGTTCTGGGCTTTTATAAAAAATAAAAAAGGGTCAACCAATATCTCCAATCTCCATCTCCTTCTATGGCGATCTAAAGCTTGATAATCCCAAAGATATCCTAAATTCCTATGCTGATTTCTTTAACAAATCATTTACACCTCCACATGAAATATCGATAGATGATAAAGAGTTTGTGCTTAATTCAGTTATACATAAGGGAGTTTGAGTTCAATGATGTCCTTACTGCTCTAAATCAGATTAAACCTAAGATGACGATCGGACCTGATGCAGCTTCCAGCTTTCCTAGTTAGGGACTGCGCTTATGTACTTGCCGCTCCCTTAACAATTTTGTTTAACTTGTGCTTGAAAACTAGTACTTTTCCCGAAATCTGGAAACATTCTAAAGTTTGCCCCATTTATAAAAAGGGGGATAAACATGATATAATGAACTTTCGTCCAATTTCTATATTGTACAATTTTAGTAAAGCTCTCGAATTCTTACTGCACAGTAGTATATATCATTACGTCAGCAATAGACTCTCGCCGTATCAGCATGGATTCATGAAAGGTCGATCCACCACGACTAACCTAGCTGTCGTCACACAATTCATTTCTGAATCCATTGACATGCAGGCTCAAACTGACGTTATTTATACCGATTTTTCAAAGGCATTCGACAGACTTGATTATAACTTATTACTAAGAAAACTTACATCATTTGGACTGTCCTCCACACTTATGTTGCTGTTTGCTTCATATCTGTCTCACAGAAAGCAATATGTGGTATTTAATGGCTTCAAGTCTGTTGAGTACCTTGCAACTTCGGGGGTTCCCCAAGGATCTGTTCTTGGTCCCCTGCTATTCAACATATTTATTAATGATATCGTCATGGATTTAGATGTGAATTGTCTTCTTTATGCTGATGACTTAAAAATATTTGACGTAGTTAGGAATGTTGAGGGCTGTGAAAAAATTCAGTACAATTTGGACAAAATTTCTATCTGGTGTCTATTAAATAAATTACCACTTAATCCTCAAAAATGCAAGGTAATGTCTTACACATTAAAGTCTAGCACTTTAATTTTCAATTATTCTCTAGAAGGTACAACTCTTGAACATCCTAATATTTTTCGAGATATAACTGTTTTGTTAGATCAAAACTTGAATATGCTGCGATTATATGGTATCCGCATTATAATGTTCATATTGATAACCTCGAACGTGATCAGCGCAGACTTGTTAAACTGTTGTGTTTTAAATCTGATGGCGTGTATCCGCCTATTACCTCAAAATGAACTGCTTGAAAGGCATTCAATGGTGAGTCTTATTCAGAGGCGTGAGTATCACTCACAAGTACTTCTGTTTAAAATCATTCACAATAAAATCGACTGTCCAGATATTGTAGCGAAATTAAACTTTCATGTCCCTACAATAACTGCTCGGGATAACATAACTTTCTATCTCCCCACAGCGCGTACAAATGTTCTTCAGCATTCACCCATATTTACAATGTGTAATAATTGTAACCTAGCAGGAAGCCGGTTAGATATATTTTCTTGCAGCCTCAATAATGTAAAGGACTTATACTTGAAATGATTGTATTGTTTTTTCTTTGTTTTTTTTTGTCTACTTATACATTTGATACTGTTGTGATATATATCTGTTTTTATCTATACCTATATGTTATTATTTACACTTATATTCTTCATCACTTTCTTACCATGTTATTTATAGTTGTTGTTTGATTATTTTTTTTATCATAACCTCCTGTTCTGTAATTGGGTATTACTTGTAGAACAGTGTAACTGAAATAAATAAATAAAATAAATAAATAAATAAGGCACTTGCAGATAGGTTTGAATATTATAATTCCTATATTTTATATTTTTATAAAATTTCCTTTTGCTGTAAAATTGCTTATTCAGTTAAGTAGTAAGGAATGATTATCTTATTATTTCAAAGGCAAGAAACAACGTAATATGGTCAAATTATAATTTGACTCCAGCCTACTTTTAGTATTTTACACCAATATAATTGTGCTCATTGCTTTTGATTGATCACTTAGGCAGATGTAATTTAATTTTTTTCTCAAAATTGGGTAATTTTTTCAAGAGATAAAAAGCTGAACCATAATGCTTAGTTATTTTATTTATTGAAAAAAAATAGCAGACAGAAAGATATTTACAAAATTTCAAGGAGGGTAGTTAATTTCACTCCTTTGTGTATACGCTAGGTGGATGAAATAATTTCTTTAGATACGTTTTGATGAGTAACCGAAATGTGCCAAGTTTCGTATTTTTCTGATTACGTTATTTTGAGATAGAAATTTTAAACCGTTTTTTAGCACATCCCTTTAAGGGGGTGTAGCTGGACAGAAAAGGGTTATTTTGAAAAATTCTATACGAAGAACTCGTCTTAATTTTCAATAATGAATCTACAGTGAAAGTTTTTGCACGTTATTACAAGACACCCTGTTATTCATCCAATTCGTTTTCAAAAATTATACAACAGAACTGATGGAAAAATTCAAAAATCTTCCATATTTTACGTCGCTTCCTTTTCACGTGCATAATCAGTTTTATTCAGCTTTTCGATGCCTGACATTAAAATTTCTACTTTATGTGTATGTAGAACTTAGTGTAAACTTAACGTAGCACAGTTTAAAATTTAAACTTGCCTAAGTAGCTTACCTTGTTATAATGTTTACAGTAGTTTTAAGTACCCAGTTTATTCGGCCAAGATTTTAAATACGTTTCATTTGCAAAAGGAAATTTTAATGAAGATAATTATCTTTTATGCCACAGATTTCAGAATAAATTTTAATTAGAAGTTATTTTTAAAACGGAATGGATAGCCGTAATTTTTAAGCTAATAGAAATACTAATTCTTCGCCGAGAAATAAAAGACAATTTAGGTTTTCTCTATTGAAGGAACGGTGGTCCATTATCATTGTGAAAGTAAACTGACGTCCTTGTTAACTTAAATGTCCTGATGTCGATTAAAATCAGCATAACTAGCATGATATTATTAAGAATTGCGAAATAAATTTCATTAGATTTTACAAACGTTTATCTACCTCCAGAGGTACGTAAAAAGAATCAGACCTTAAAACCTAAAACCTTAAACTAAGTGACATGGATTACATCATTGATGATATAAACACGGGAAAAACAACTGCTATAATTTTATTAGACCATTCAAAGGCCTTTGACACTATTAGCAATGAAATTCTTTTTTCTATTTCACACTATGTTGGATTTTCCAAGAGTGAGTGCTACTAGTTTGATCATGAATAGATCACAGTGTGTAGAAATAAGTAGCGGCAAATCGGATTATGGAAAAATGCTGTGCGGAGTACCACAAGGGTCAATCCTTCGTCCGCTATATATATATATATATATATATATATATATATATATATATATATGAGAGGATTCAATTACCTCTCACCACTATACCATTTGGGTAATGGGGTAGTGAAGCGCAAGTTATAGCCTCTCCTACTCAATTGTTAACCTCACCTTCGCGATGAGTTCAATTTGAACTTGGTGCGCCCTGTTTTCACTAACGAGGCTCTAACGACCGAGTAAGGGCGGAATAACCCTTACCTTTTGCCGTGAGCACATCCACCTTCTCACGAAGAGTGCGGTAAAAATAACCAACCGCACATAAAGGTTGCTTTTGGAATCGTTTGGTTACCCCATCGTCGCAGTCTCCTTCTGTGCCATGGGACCACACCACTCGCCTTCCGCAACCGAGCTGGTCAGTTGCATACCTGCTCCAGCTAAAACTTCAAATGCAGCTTCGTTTTCAGTCGATTAAGGCTTTAAAAAATGATGGAGCGTTCAAGTGGGACAAAATCATCCGGAGGTAAAATACCCTCCCGATCGGATCTCCGGGGGAGGGTGCCCACAGGGACACCTCATCGAATGTCGAAAAAACACCTACAAGTTAAATCCAACAAAACTAATTCTTTCATCTACAGCGCTTGGAATGTTCGTACTTTGAACGACAGCACTCGCACCGATCGGCCTGAAAGGAGAACTGCTCTAATAGATAGAGAACTTCACCGACTCAATGTTGACGTTGCAGCTCTCAGCGAAACTCGATTTTTGGAGGAAGGTTGTCTCACAGAAAAGTACTACACCTTCTATTGGAAAGGTCTTCCCACCAATTCAAGAAGACAACATGGAGTAGGATTTGCCGTTCGGAATCAACTTGTATCCAACTTAACACAAGTACCACAAGGCATATCCGAGCGTCTAATGCTGCTACGCTATGAGCTATCAGATGGCAACGCGGTAAATCTAATAAGCGCCTACGCTCCCACTCTGGATGCAAGTCACGAAACCAAGGAAAGCTTCTATCAACAGCTGGAAGAAACCCTCTGTAGAATACCTAAAACGGAACGACTCGTTATTCTTGGCGATTTTAACGCTAGAGTAGGGAGAGATGCAGACACCTGGTCAGGCATCATAGGCAAGAACGGTTTGGGCAACATGAACGCTAACGGTCAACTACTCCTAACTAAATGCGCCGAACATGATCTAGTTATAACAAACACCATTTTCCGACAAAAGGATAAATTTAAAGGCACCTGGCGTCACCCCAGATCAGGTCACTGGCATCTACTGGACTATGTTATCGTACGTAGGAAGCATCTCAAGGACGTCCAAATTACAAAGGCGCGCATTGATAGCGAATGTTGGACCGATCATCGTCCTGTTGTCTCTAAAATGAAAATTGTTATGAGACCCAAACACCGAAGAACTCAAGTAAAACGTAGACTCCGTCTCTGTATTAGTAAATTGCGTGACCAACAAACCGTCGAACAGCTAAAGCAAAAAGTTCAAGAGAATTTGAGTGCACTAGAAGAAACCAATTTTGTAGAGGTCGCTGCTACCTGGACACAAATTAAAGACAGTTTAAAAAGTGCGAGTGAGGAAATTCTTGGCACTGCAGCAAGTAAAAAACAGGAGGACTGGTTCAATGATAATGAAGCTTTTATACAAGAACTTCTTGACCGCAAACATATTGCCTTCCAAAACGCTATCAACCACCCCAACGACTCATCAAAAGCAGAAGCTTTTACCCAATCCAAGTATGAAACGCAACGCGAAATCAGAAGAATAAAGAACGAGTGGTGGGCAAGCAAGGCCAGAGAAATTCAAAGCTACGCCGATTCACATGACTACAGGAATTTCTTTCAAGGAGTAAAAGCAGTGTACGGCCCCAGTCGGAAAAATATGTGCCCTATTAAAGATTTAAATGGAAATCTCCTCAAAGAAGACCAGGAAATAAGAGCCCGATGGAAAGAACACTACTCTAACATTCTTAACCAGCAAAGTCAAGCCGATCACAATATTATAAATCTTATCCCTCAATATGACACCTTCGAAGACTTAGATAAACCACTAACAACGGAAGAGATCTTAACCGCCATTGGGCAGCTAAAAAATAACAAATCTCCCGGCGCCGACTCACTCCCAGCTGAGATCTTTAAAGCTGTGTCGTCAGAGCTCATACCCTACCTCAAAAAACTGTTTGATGTCGTGTGGGAAAGTGGCCAAGCTCCGCAGGAGTTTCGTGATACACTTTTAATCAACCTCTTCAAAAACAAAGGGAGCGCTGCGGACTGTGGAAATTACAGGGGTATAGCTCTCCTGGCTGTTGGAGGGAAGATACTCACTAAAGCGATGGCAAATAGGCTAACACCTGTTATGGAAAAGCTACTTCCTGAAACACAGAGTGGCTTTAGACCAAACCGAGGCACATCGGATTTAATCTTC
Organism: Leptura quadrifasciata; assembly: GCA_963675555.1. Taxonomy (NCBI): domain Eukaryota; kingdom Metazoa; phylum Arthropoda; class Insecta; order Coleoptera; family Cerambycidae; genus Leptura; species Leptura quadrifasciata. The sequence continues at coordinate 52,964,861 of OY776675.1, forward strand.
ACACTTAAACAGCTTCAAGAAAAAGCGCTCGAACATCAAGGAGAAATTCACATGGCCTTCATTGATTTAACCAAGGCGTTTGACTCGGTGGACAGGGAAGTGCTCTGGAAAATTATGTTCCGCTTAGGTATCCCTAGAAAATTTGTGGAAGTATGTCGCAGTCTACATACAAACAACAACGCCCAGGTTATGTATAATAATGAGGCAACCGAACCTTTCCAAACCCTCACTGGAGTTAGGCAGGGATGTGTCCTGGCACCCCTACTTTTTAATTTGTTTACCACTGCTCTAACAATTATTGTTGACAACAAACTGACAGTCAGAGGAATAGGTCTCAGATACCGTTTTGATGGCGGTCTCTTTAACATAGGGCGCTTTAGAGCTTTCACGAAGACACGCACACGATTCATTTGTGATCTCCAGTATGCGGATGACTGTGCACTTTTAGCCTCTACGCCGGAAGAGCTTCAAGAACTTTTAGATGTGTATGCCCAGAGCTATGATTCCTTGGGACTTAAAATCAACATTGGAAAGACTAAGATTATGTCAACTCCTCATCAAGTGAACCAAATAGACATTACACTTAACGGAAATTCTCTTGAAGTGGTGGATCAGTTCAATTACTTAGGCAACGTTGTTAATGACAAAGCAAACATGGACAGCGAGATTCGCAATAGAATTAACGCTGCATCTAGAGCACTCTGGGGACTTAGAGAGAGAGTATTTGACAACCACGACCTTGCTTTGTCAACGAAAATGGCTGTCTACAGAGCAGTTGTCATTCCAACACTGCTATATGGATGTGAAAGCTGGGTCACTTACCGTCGTCATGTGAAAGAATTAGAACGTTTTCAGCAAAGACACCTCAGAAGTATGATGAAAATCCGTTGGTTCCATCACGTATCAAACGTGGAAGTACTCAGGAGAGCAAACAGCCTTCCAATTGAGGTGCTTATTTCAAGAGCACGCCTAAGATGGGCAGGTCACGTTCATCGTATGCATGATAACCGCCTTCCTAAATGTACACTTTATGGTGAATTGCTAAGCGGTAGAAGAAGGCGTGGCGGTCAACGAAAGAGGTTCAAAGACGCTCTCCATGAAAATCTAAAATCCTGCGGTGTTGCAGACGAGCAATGGGAACAACTTGCAGCGGACAGAACCGAATGGCGAGGGGTTGTGGCCAGCTATCAAGGAAATGTTGCTGCAAGAAGGCCGAATCCAAGACCTAACCAGGTCTATGTTTGTCCTGACTGCGGTCGACATGTGCTCTCCCGAATTGGCCTCTATAGCCATAGTCGTGTGCACCGTAGATGAATGGGAATTATAATAGACTACACCTTTTACTTGTTTTTTATTGCACAATTTATCGACTGTAACACTTTTATACTCGGACTCGAGTAACGGCTAATAATACCATTTACATTAGTCTGTATAAGACTAGCAAGTTGGCCACTGTCATTTGTCTGCTCCATGACCTATGGCATACTGAGGAGAACTAATAAGTTCGAAACCGGTCTATGTCTGGTCAGGGAGTTGATAGATGACATTGGCTACCAATTTTTCATGATTTGTAAGGTGTAATTCAATGCAGGTCGGGGTACTTGCCCGCTGAGTAGTTGTTTCCTGCAAATCATGTATAATAACAATATATATATATATATATATATATATATATATATATATATTATAATGATGTATACTTACTAAAATTAAATTGCATGCGAATCCCTTAAGGGAATTATCGCCAAGAATGAATTGTATTTGAGGAGCAATAGTATACACAATAATTCAATGGTTGTCCTCACTGCTTGTGGGACGGAGACTCTCTTCAGGGGCGAGTTCTTTGAATACTTACAGGTTTGGGTAGCAATCAAACGCACAAATAGGTAGAACAATTTTTTATATAAGCAAATAAGTGGCATTTACGATATTAATATGGAAAAGGCAAAGAATAAAAGAACAAACAGATGAAATTGTAAATGGTACATGCAGTGAATAAATAAACAACTTAAAACTAACAATATAAATAAATCAATGTGTACTATTGTAGTACGAGCTCTCTTTATATTTTTTAAAAGTGTGCACACTATACCTCGTGATTCCAGCGAAGTTTTCCTTGACCACCGAACCAATTTACGAACAAACTACGGCGCTTCTTCTTCCCTTTCACAGACAGCTCCTTGGTTCCGCTATTCCTGTCAGTTGTCGGTACAATCGGTGCACTACTTATTTTCTATTGTGATGTTTTTGTGAAATTATATAATTGAATTTATTTTATTACTTTCAGGTAAGTTTATTAAACAAATTTAATTGAAATGCTTTATAATTATGATAAACATTGAAATCTTTAAATATTTTCATCAAATTCGCAACTTGTCAACTTTGACGTTTCTAAAAATTTTCTCAATCTTGAAAAATTGAATTTAAATTGCAGAGCAAAACGAAAACGCGTCTGTCCTCTATAAAATTGAAAATTACTCTCCTTTGGCATTGTTTCCATAGAAACGGTAAATTTGAAGGATCTTGGCCTCCTATAATTGACAAATTTTTAACTGTCATATTCTTTTTTTGCGTTTATTTAGCTTATTTTTGAATAAATTGGATTTATTTTAGCTGAAGACTCTTTATTTTTGTGTCCTGAACGATTTGCCATGCAATTTAATACTCTAAAAGTTTTTTTTTAAACAATTTAAATTTTTGACTATTTTCTTATATTCACTTAAAATTAGCTATTTATACCACTTATATTGCTTGAAACACCTTGCTTACATACTATTACAACCTATTCTATACCTCTAGTAGCTACAAAGCCTGATTTCTTAAAATTAATTAATAATGTTGTTCTAGGGAGTGTCATACCCCAAACTATGTCCACAACTTTTTTAATACACAGTCTCTACCTATGAAATATACCGCAAAACACTCACTGAGACCTGTGGATTGAATGTCTATTACATTTGAAGTTCAGCAAATATTTTGTGTGAATTTTACTGGTGAAGCTACGCTTCTCAAGTCACCTGCGCATAAAATGTCCAGAAAAACTACTAAATGTCCACGTAGTTTAAGAGCTGCTACACACTACATTTGGTCAAGGTTTGTACCTTTAAAGTTCTCAAATAGTTTTCTTAAATTACTAACTCACTTTTTTGTAAAGTTCATAATAACACTCAAATGTCAAAATTTCTAATTTTTTTAACAAGTTTTTTCCAAATATTTTTTTTCAAACCAGGCCTGTGGCCTGTTTTTTACTTTTAATAGTGTTCATTCACTTAGTTTAATGGATTGTGTTATTTACAAAAGGTATTTATTCGAATAATTTGTAATAATAATATTTGTTTCAGATCTACCGTTTCTCTGCGGTGGCAAAAAAGGGCTTGGATCTTTATTTCACTAATTGAGCTGAATTTCCATATCCAGAAGCAGCGTATGAGTACTTCAATGGAGTTTATATTTAGTTTTTCCCATTTTGGGCTTTCACTACCCCTGTGGGATATGATTTATAAGATTTATAAGACATTTTATTATAATTATTCTATTTTACATAAATTTTTAAGGTGCATTTAGTTTTGTTTTACCCATTTGCAACGTTATTCATTTTTAAAGTTTTATATTGAACATGTAAGTAGGAATGACCTCCTGAAAATCTTGTAAGCTAAAAAAAAATATAAAATTTTGATTTTTAATAAAACATTTGTGGTATTTTGTACCAGTATATGTTTTTCCTTTAGGATGTGATTTTTTTGTTTGAATTGATACTGTATTACTGTGTAAATACCATAATAATATATATATATATATATATATATATATATATATATATATATATTGCTACAAAGTCTTTAAAAATATCACAGAAAATAATTTCAAGTCGTAAGTTTGGAATCGTTGAAAGAAAAAACACAGTTCTAGAAACACAAAGCAAATGAAAGAAATTCAAATCAAATTGAACAGTGTATTGCTAGAACAATAATATGCGATACAAATAAAAATAAATAAAATTCCCTATATAGCTAAAATATAAATACGATACTAAAAATAAAATTATTTGGATAATGATTGTTTAAAATAAAATTTGTTAATAAAAATTAAATTTATGGTCGAAATTTTCAATTTAAAATATTTTAAATTATTTTCCAAACTATTAAAAAGATACAAGTAATTTATGAGAAGTTTATTAAAACCTTTTAGTCCGCATGGCTTAATAAAAACCTCCAGCCGCACAGTATCACGTATTTCGACGTTCAGCTGCAATCTGCTAAGCTCCTACACAATTCAATTAATATATCGGTTTCACTAGGAATCGCTTTCTGCACCTTAAAATATTTTATGATTATCTTCTTTTTCCAACTTGTCACAATTTTGGAAAATTAATTTTCTTTTCTTTGCGTCAAATTCTTTAACTAATTGTCTTCCTTCTTTTAACTATACTCCAATTTCACCAACAACAGTCTAATTTCTCTAGTATCTTCCAATATTTACATTCTCTAAAGATTTATCAACCAAACGATTTTCGTAATTGTCTTGTTATTTTTCATGTCTCCTAGTAACCTCTAATTTTCATTTTCCACATTATATTTTCCGCAAATAAATAAAATCGCCGATACCAACTTCAATCTTACTTGACATCAACTTGATAAAACGAAATGGTTCTCATCACGTGGTATTGAGCTTTTTTCCAGTTTTATCACTTTCCCGCACAAATTAAATTATAAATGTTATATCTACATAAACATAAGAAATACGTAAACAGATCGAAATTCAAAAGGCATGCTTAAGATATATGATCCTGTTTCATATAATAAACACCACAGAAATTAGACAACCCCCAATTACAGAAGCCAGAGGCTTGTGCGGAAGGGGGTTACACATTGAAGAAACGCGGACATACAACCATTTCTCCCGACAATGCCGGTGCCAAAATCAGGATTCGAACCCGGTGGCGCCAGATCCATCTGATTAATCGCGATTGCCGCCTCGCGTCTTAACCAACACGGCTATCGGCCAGGCTGAATTTGAAAGACGCAGAATGGTTAAATATGGAAGCCAGACGAAAATTTCATTGTGTTACATTATAACATAATATAATCCTAAATAAATGTCCTCCATATTTATACGATATAATTAAATTTCATAGTGATATTCCTACCTTAAATTTGGAATTCGAAAGGACTTATATCGCTCCCACCGCATAAAACTGCTTTATACCGCAAGAGATTTTTTTATAACACTTTTCAGCTATATAATAATATATCTACTGATTATAAAAGCGTTGGGTTAGTTAAGTTCAAGGTAATATACAACCAATTTCTTTTATTCTCGTAAATAAAATAGAATAATTAGGACCTTACATTTTAAGTTGTTGAGTTCATATGGGCATATCCTAATTTAATCTTATTATGCAAAGTTTTATTCAACTTTATTAATGAAAACTTATGTGTGTATATTTGTTTTGTAAATACGATAAAATATTTTCTTTAATGGGCTGAAACTTTGATTAATATTATGTTGTTTTTCAGTCCCGTTGTAGTTATAATCTATACGTTCAATTGTTATTTATATTTATATCCAAATCACTCCAGCTGTTCTCAAGTGATGCGCTTACCAACGAACAGCATTTCATTTTTATTTATATAGATAAGTATATGACTATAGTATATATTATTATTATTATTATTTCATGAGTCAAAATTACCAGTTGAGTGGTTCAGTTCCTACGTATTAAATTTGAGATCAGAGAATTCCGTATTCAAATCTTGGCTAGGGTATGGGCATTTAGTAGCGCTTTCCATCCGTTGCCGAGATAGTATATGTGGGCCAGACCACAGCTGTGTGAGAGGCAATACGGTTAGTCGATGTTATCTATCAGGGTTCGAGTCACAGCTGTGGCATCACTATCGTAGGTTGTTGTGTAATTGTCTGTGTGAAAGCGCATCCTGGTCTAATTCTAAACTATGCCAGAACGTTAACATAAATAAGGTCATTAAAATAAATTTCAAATAAACAGGCCAGAGTATTTTTGAAATTTTTGCGCCGACTTCAATAAATGTGTACGCAATAATGGTTCTCGAGTTCTGAGGAAATACGGAATTCTTCAACTTCTGGATCGCTCAAACAAAGTCAACTACCGACACTATATTAATAAAAAAATAACTAACAGATTCAAAATGAAATCTAAATGTTTATTGAAAACTTTTTGACACCGTTCAGGTTACCTCAATGATGCTAGTCTAGGAAGTATAGGAAATCTAGATTTGTCTGATCAAAGGAAATGGGAACCTACAGTTTATAGCGGAATCCGAACCAGATGCATTTATAAATTATTAGTATTCCTTTAGAAGGACAGTAAAACAGAAAAAAACAAAATCTGGAGCAAGAACCAATAGTGTACAAATTATGTAGTCGGTGAATTTGATGGGTCATAATATATATACATATATGTCCTTTTGTCAAATATGTAATAATGTCCGAGTAATGCTTACGATCTCTTGCAAAGTCAACTATAAGCTTATTTATTAAGTTTGATACATTCAAAATCGATAGGCAAGGAAGTTTCTTAATGTTTTAACGTAAAGAAATATACCGTTATAAAACAAAATACGTTATGCGATATTTGGCTGCCCTATCAGTGTTAATACGAATTATATGACCTTTCCGCCAATGCTAAAAAACATTTAGGTGAACCCTTATAACCATTTACAGTGTTACATTATTTTTCTTTTAGATATAAAATTTAATGATAGTAATGCCCATCTAAATCCAATAACTTTCCTACGCTATAGAACGTAAAAAACATACTTGAAATAAAAAGAGAGCTAACAGATTTTAATGAAATATAAAAAAGAAATCATAATTCAAACTAAAAGTTAAAAAGTTTTACTTCAGCTTTAAATTTGGCAATTATAATTATGGCAGGCACGCGCGATAGACTTGGTGTGATGTTGCAAGATCTTTTATTAATTTGATAATTTAATTAAGAAATCATTAAATTTGTTGGAAAGCATCTAGAATTAAAGATATGATAATTTAGAAGGGGTTTAATATATTTCTTTAGATTATTTCTATTTGCTTGCTTTCTTCTGATTCATTTACAATTTTCTTAAACTTAAGAATACTTCAGTTGGGTCGGACCGCAGTTCATGCCATGAAAGTAACATGTACTTAGGTTTGACCGAGCTTGGAAAAAAGCTCTCCGGATAGGTATATTGATGTTAATGTTATCCCAAGCTTTGTTGTATGGTACATTTGAGTTGGTTGGAAAAATGAAATTTTCCTTGAGTTTTTATTTCAAACTGCCATGAAATTTAGATAAATGTGGTAAATGGTAAATAATAGAAAATCTTACTAACATAAATAGATGGACAGATAAACAAAGGAGCTGGTTATTTAGCCTTTACCACTGCGACCTTTTCAGGTCTATTGTGGTGCGCCCTAGGACACATTCCTTATAATACCTTATCCAGCTTTGTCCTTTGTACTAGACTCCACAGCTTTGATAAAGGCCTTTTTGTATATCTGTCCGCATTTGGTTTTTCTTCTCCGAGTACTTGGAATCTCAGTCTCGTCAGGCCTTCACAGTGACACAAAATATGAACTGAGGTTTCCTCTTCTTCTTGACAGAACCTGTATGTTGCGTCCACTGCCAGGCCCATTAGACTCATGTGTCTATTGAACCGCCAGTGCACACTTAGAAGGCCTACTATTACTCTGATGGACTTCCTATTCTCGCTTAGTAGGTCTTCCGTAAATTTAGCCGAACGTTCTTTAATGAACTCTTTAGCCTGTCTCTGCCTTGGGAGATTCCTCCACCATTCCAGACATTTATTTTGCACCCACTCCTTAGTGCCAAGCCACAACAGGGCTCGGGTCCTATTGGGGCTTCAAGTGCGCCTTCCTTGGCCAGTTGGTCAGCCTTTTCGTTTCCTCTGTGTCCCTCGTGTCCTGGTACCCATGCTAAGGTCACTCTGTTCTGACTTCCCAGCTCTATAAGGGCCGTCAAGCAATCCCACACCAACTTGAGTTGATTTGCATGGGATTGCTTTTATTGCCTTCTGTGGATAGTGAAGGAGTTCGTCAACCAGGGTTGCCCACAGTAGTGGAGATAGTATACCTCCCTGGGGGCAGCCTGTGTTCACTTTCGCCTCAATGGAGACATCACCTATATTGAATATTACAATCCTATTATCTAGGCTGGCTTTAATCCACCGGCAGATCACTGTTGGGACTCCTCTGTTTGATAGTGCCCTCGTTAGTGAATGTGTCGTCGCGTTATTAAACGCTCTTTCTATGTCTAGAAGTGTTACTGCTGCCAGACTTTGCTAGTAGTTTGTTTAATTCATCCAGCGCAGGTCTGTCGACCTCCCCTCCCCGGCTGGTATGCATATTAACGTTCACTCAGGGAGGGGGGGGGGGGTTTCCCTTAGTAATGCATCTCTAATGTACCTATCTATCAGTCTTTCCATCGTTTTAAGTAGGAAAGAGAGACTTATAGGCCTATATGACTTGGGCGTTTGATCCGATAGTCTATTTATTTTAGGTAGGTAGATGACTCTCACCTTCCGCCATATGTTTGGTATGTATCTCCACGTCAAGCAGGCCCTGGATATTTTACATAAGTAAGATATTATATATTAAGTCCATCCCAGGAGGTTTGTGTGGTTGGAACTTACTAATTGACCATCTGATTTTATCAGGTTTTATAACCTCGTTGGCCAACCTCCAGTACACAAGTTTGGGCCGTTCTGGCCTTTGGTCTGGATACTGGCTATCCTCGAGGTCTGTTATTATCAATGAGCCCGGAAAGTGTGCCTCCATGAGCAATTTGATACTTTCTGTCAATATTTCCGTAGCCATGCAGCGCTTGTTGCATCCGCGCACGCCACCAAGACTCCACCTGGCCTGTGTGTGTACTTGGCAAAGCGCACTTGAGGCCCTCCTACAAGAATACTCTCGTAGGCCTGCATAATGGAGCTTTCGATGGCCTTCGGCCTCTTCTGCTCCATCGTTTCCATCGGGAAACCGTCCTGCATCACCACGACCTTTACCTTGGTTCGGCCTTCCTGTCGGTCTTCTTTACACCGCTGGGTCCTTGAATGGCCTTCTTGGGGTCTCTTGCCATTGCTTGGCTTTTTTGGGCTCTGCCAAAGTTGCTCGTGATTATGGCCCTTTTAGCCTCGTAAAAATCTCGACCAGCTTTGACAAGATCTTGGAACCTCTTTTTTGAGACTCCGAACAGACGAGCAGCTCGCACTTCCGCGTCTGTCATTAGGTCAACCTCCTCTTCGCAATTGACCCTGATGCATTTTCCCTCGAGATTTTGGGATGTGTTTGGCCTTTCAGCCTGAGCACCTCTCTCCTGGGTACTTTTGGCTCTTTAGCCTGTGACGTAACCTGGCCTTCTGGCGATGTTTTCGGCATTTCTGCCTTCACAGCACCTGGGACTTTTGGTTGGCTTTCAGGCCTTTCAACCAGTTTTGGTTTTTATATTGTGGTTTTTCTCTTCATTTTGTTCCCACGAAGAGCTAGGGAAATAAAGGTCCACTCGATCAGAGCCCCGCATGACCGAGTAAGGCATGTAATACAATGGGGTGTCGCCTGGTGCCTCCAGGGCACCGTTTGAGACCGCATCTTCTACCCTGCGGCCACTCAACCCTTGGCACGGTATATCACACTTTGGCTTGGGTCAAATTTCTGTTGGTCGGCGAGAGGTGTTTTTATTTTGCCTTTTACCGTCCAACCCTGCTGGAAGCAGGACCAGCGAGCTTTCCCTTATCCGTCACCCGGGGGACGCGCCCGATGGGGGTTTCAGTTCCCCGCACGAGATACTAACATAGACTGAGAAACTAATTTGGTTTCCTAAATAACTGAGTTTGAATGATGTCTGCAAGCAAATGTCTATTATTTAGAAACGGCACTGAAAAGTTGGTTTTAGGAAGTATTACAAAAAGTCACGTGGAATATATTAAAATATGAATTAGGACGTACAGTGAAAATAAATGCAAACAAAGATTAGAGAAACATGCACTAGTAGAAGGTCTATATGCTGGATAGGCTCAACTTAATTGAATAGAATGTTACTTTTCTTTAAAGAAGTATTTCCTTATCTTGAAACTAAATTCGGTATTTAAGCTTTTTTTCATAATTGGAATACTCTGTTAAACAAAATTGTCATTAAAAATGTAGAAAAGGGATAGTGTGCGTAAAGTCGATTTAATATTTTCTAATTTTTAGAATATCCTGTATAATTTATCTTAAGTTTGATAACTGTTTATGAGTTAAGACAAGCAAAACTTTTTATATAGAGACTTTTCTCATCAAAAAAATAACGAAGCTTACAAGAGTGCTTTGCCCTATCCGGGAACATACTGTATTATGAATCTCTTTAAATAAAATCGATATTATTATTATTTTTTATTGCAGTAGGCTATCGATTTGTAATAAAACTCTTTAAAGTTTTGAAAATAATCCTCTAATGGGAAATCTCAATAACCAATATTTAAACTCCATCAGAAAGTAAGTAAGGAAGAAATGAGAAATGAAATATACTTTATCTTTTTGAATACAACAAGAAGTCTATATGCGTCTTCGTTGACCTAGCAAGAGCTAAATGATGTTGGAACTCGTGGTGCCGCAAATATATTACTGCAAAGTTATTTCTGTGAAAGAACTCACTGCGTAAAGATTGGGGTCAGTTACAGTGATTTTAAAACATTCGGCCATTACTCATCATAATATTCGTTAATGAATTATTTGATATACCATCAATGGTAAAATAATCACTTTGCCGATGACATGGCTATATTTTTTAAAGGTAATTTCTGGGAGACTCTAAAAACTAAAGTTGAGCGAGAGATATTGGTAATTATGAACCATTTTAATGATAAGCTATTAACAGTAAATTAAAAAAAAAACACTTTCCTTACCCTTTGTTAGCACTAGTGGAGGACTCCCAAAATTTGATTGCTTGATGGATGATAAGTCAGAAATAAAATTAAAAATAGTTAAACCCATTAAATACTTATGCATAATAAACTGCCATATGAGATGGGATGGACATATTAAGGTCTTAGTAAAGAAAATTGGCTGCTTGGTCCCAGAATTTGAATTCCTTAAATTAATTCTATATGAACGTAAACCTAAAATACTCTACTATGCGTTAGTTCAGTCACATTAAAATTATGGCATTATAGCATGGGGTAATGCCACAAATTGCTACATAAAAAACTTAGAAACGGTGCAAAAATGGATTAAAGTTATTTACCAAAAACCTCTGAGGTATTCTTCTGAGGAACTGTATGAAGACTGTAAAGTTTTTAATCCAAGACAACTGTTTTGTTAATCTTTGCTGTTACGTTCTTATAAAAACACGAGAAGTTTGGAATCAGTTGACCATCCTCATAACAGGAGGTACAAAATAAAGTCGGCAAAGATTCCAAAAATTGACAAAACAGTTGGGCAAAGAAGTTACAGGTACTTAGGTAGTATAATGTACAACTCTCTTCCTAATGATATAAATACTACAAACCCGTTGAAATGTATAAAAAAAGAATTAAACATTGGAGACTTGATAAGACACGAATCGAAATACATTTGATTGTAGACCGTAAGAATAACTATGCATATAAAACATTTTAGTAGCCGACTTTACTACTTGCAATGACATACTCACCTAATCGACCAACTTAATTTACTTAGTGCTACTTACCTCTCTCTGTGCAGCATTTGACACCCACAATTTTATTCTTATTCTTCTTTTGAAACTCTTAATATTACATACATTTTCTTTATCTTGACATAGTGTTACCTAGTTTTATTCTTTCTTCTCTTTCCTTTATATCTTTTTTGTTTTCTTAAATATGTATTGTTTCATTTTATTCAGTAAATTATATTATATATTATTAAAATAGCATATAGATTAAGGCTATCCACATGCGGATTTTCCATGTGGATACTCTTCGCTTTATTATGTTGTTTAAATTCATAGTTTAAATTGTCTTATTGCATCTAATACAGTTATTATTATATTATTGTCTATAAAGTATAGAATATCATATTGCAATACCATTTTATTTTTTTTTGAAAATTTCGAACGATTGATTTTAAAATAAGAAGTAAAAAAGGATAAAACAAAAATAACATCTTTCTGTTTGTTAACTTTTACTGCCCATTTATTTTCATTGTATCTCCTCCGCAAGTTACGGTTTCTACGTACATTTTTCCTCAAGATACTTGAATACTTCAGTCTGTCAAAAATTTAACAAATTGGATAGAATATTTTTTTAAAGTATCAATTTACAGTTTACTGACACAATTAACCCGACTTAATGAAATCCATTAACTTCTGCGTCAGCATATCGTAAGTGGTTTGATAAAGGCAGACATGAAAGCAAAGGGGGTTTCAAGAACAGAAGCGGAATTTGATAGAGACCGCTCGATCATTTTTTGTAAGAAGTGAGACTCTTTAAGAAGACGGTGGTTGCTTGTATCTGTCAACCATTGATCGCACAATAATCCTTACGAAATTTAAATTTTTTAATAAAAATGTATCTGTGTGAGATAGCGTTCAATGTACTAAGATATATCTACCGCTGTTCCAGAATTATTGTTGCACCAACGCATAATATAGAGCTAAAACAAAAGTTGAACCTACGTAAAAAGTGCGGCGCTCATTTTATAGAATAGAATATTTATTTATTTATAAGGTTTAACAGAGAATTACAATAATTAGTTTTAATTTTGATAAGTGCAGTCATATAAATAAATAAATAAATGGGTAATTACATAGACTCAGTCGAGCAATGGGTAGTTTCACTAATATGTAAATAAATGTGTACGTGCTACTGTAGGTAGCTAAGGAGATCCATTTTCCTTTGCGAAGGTTCCTAGGTACCTGAATGCAAAGGATAATAGACCCATGTTATATAATTTTTATTTAAGTAGTTTAGGTAGCACGTATTACATTTATTTCAGAATTGTACTGTTACAAGATGAATCTTGAATATTTAAATTATGTGCTAAATTCATAAAAATAAAGTCTTATGAGATGTAAAAAATTATTTATAACCTAAAAGTTTAGAAAATTTCCAGTATCTATAAATATATCTATTAGAGTGTATTTTAAGTTCATCAACCATTTTTTCACTTCTCTCTTATATTTTATTATTGATTTGATTTGCTTAATACTCTCCGGGAGCTTGTTGTAAAGTCTGGGACCTAAGTAGGTAAAACATTTAGTTCCTATAGTTTTTTGTGCAACTGTAACCTTTACTTGTTTTCTATCTTTCCCTCTTGTGTTGTAAATATGATCCACGAGTGTTGATTCCGAGTGAGCTTTGTATTGTTGGATTAATATACAATGCGAATATAACTTGCGTATATTTAGCATTTCCGACTCTTTGTAAAGTAGTTCCGAAGGATAAAGGTTGGGTTTTCCGTATAAAATTTTTTGATACATTTTTTGGGTTATTATTAATGGCTTAATATTAGTTTTATTTGCTCCTCTCCAGACTATTATACCATATTTCAGAATCGATTCTATCATTCCATAGTATATGATTTTAATATGTTTTTCGTTCAGTGTTTCTTTTAGTTTTTTAAATCTGTATAGTAAAGATCTTAGTTTTTTAACAGTGCTTGTGATATGATGATTCCACTTTAAGTGAGAATCTAATGTTATTCCAAGGTAATTAATTTTTTTACGTGTTTATGACCAGATTCGTGTTCACAATATTTATTTCAGTGAGTAGTGGTAAATTATTTTTATAGGAACCGAATGGCAAATATTTTGTTTTTGTGATATTTAGAGTCAAAGCATTTTCATCAAACCAGTCTTTAATCGCTTTTAATTCCATTTCAGATATTCTTTTCACATCCTCCCATGATTTTCCTTTGAAGAAAATGGCTGTGTCATCTGCAAATGATACTACATCTCCCTTAATATTTAAACTGAATATGTCATTTAGGTACATAATAAATTAAATTGGTGCTAGAACCGTGCCTTGTGGGAGACCATAGAGCACGTTTCTTGTCTCGCTTGTGTGATTACCTATTTTTACAACTTGTGTTCTTTTATCTAAATAACTTTTCAATAAATTGTGACAAAGACCTCTAATACCAAAATTTTCTAGTTTTTTAAGTATTTTTTTATGACTAATTGTATCAAAGGCCTTTTCCAGATCTATAAATACACAAAGTGATGGTGTATTATTATCTAAACATTCATAAATTTTTTTAGTCAGATAAGTTATAACTTGTTGAAGTTTTTTCTCTAAATCCGTATTGGTTTTTTGAGAGTAACTTAAATTTATTAAGGTATTGCACTAACCTTTTTCTTAAGGATTTTTCAAATATTTTTGCGATATTAGATGTCAAAGATATAGGTCGGTAGTTTTCGATTAGATTTTTTTCATCCTTTTTATATAGAGGTTTGATTATAGCAATTTTGAAGTTGGATGGGCATACTCCGTATTGAAAAATTTTATTTATAAGGCTGACTAATAGTGGTGTAATTATATTTATTGTTTCTTTTAACATTTCTGATGCAATACCGTCAATTCCGGGGGCTTTGTTATTTTTTTATTCTTTTATGAGTTCTACTATTTCCTTATCATCTACAGGGGTAAGGAAAAATGAATTATTGGTTGTTACAATCGGAAAAGTTTTGTTTGGAGAATGAATTTTATTTGCTAATTTATTTCCTACCTCTGCGTAGTGCTTGTTAAACTCATTTACAATTTGTTTTTTGTCATTTACTACAAGATTGTTTGGTAATTTAAGTTGTTTTATTTCTTGGTTTTGTTTTGGGCTTGTGATAACTTCTTGTGTTATTTTCCAGAGAGTTTTACTGCAGTGGTTATTATTTTTAATTTGTTTCTCATAATAGTCTTATTTGTTTTTTTTAATCAGTGAATTTACTTTATTTCTATAAATTTTATATTGTTGTTTTAAGTTTTCAGTAAGCGGCTGTTTTAGTAAATTCTGATATATTTTATCACGATTTTCGATTGATGTCATTAAACCTCTTGTAATCCATTTTTTCCTCTTTTTTATATTTTTACTGCTATTTTTTTGTTGCTTTTTGTATTGCCGCTTTAAAATTATTTATTAAAATATTACTCACCTCCTCGCAATCTTTTGTTTCATAAAAGTGTGACCAATTTTTGTTTGAAAGTTCTTGTCTTATTTGTTTGTAGTTAACTTTTTCGAAGTAGTGTTCTTTTTCTTGTATATCTATCTCTTGTTTATCTATTGCTACCAATGTAGCATAGTGATCAGTTATATTTGAAGTGAGTATTATAGGTGCTATTTTTTCATAATTTTGTGTTTTTATTTTAATGAATATATGGTCTATACAACTTTTGTTGTTCAGTTGAACTCGCGTATAGCTGTTTATAATAGATTCAAAACCTTTTCCGTACATAATGTTCAAATACTCATTAGCAATTAAATCATCTGATAAAATGTCTATGTTTAAGTCTCCACCAATTAAAATGTAATCTGCTTGTTCAAGATTTTCTATAAATTCTCTGAATTCTTCTAGGAATTAATTCACATTTATAGACGGGGGACGGTATATGCCGATTATTATAAATAGTTTGTTTCGAAAAGTCAGGGAGCATTTAATAATTTGTATAGCACCTAGCCTAATAATATCTACTTTATGTTCAAGATTATTTTTAACATATAAAACAACGCCATCATTTTGGTTATAATGTCCCATGTTATAATACGCATCATACGTATCTATATGAAAATTCGAAATGTTTGCAATTTGCCATGTCTCTGTTAAACAGATGCAATCAAATGGTTTTAGTTCAGATAAGTAAATTTCCAATTCATTAAAGTTTTTTGAGAGGCTACGAATATTATTGTGAAAAAATTTGAAGTTTGAGGTTTCAATGATGTTATTGCACTCGATAATAGTATTTGCTACTTTTGTTTCGATAAGTTGATACTGGAAATCTTTAATATAAGGATTCATATTTTACTTTATATTTATTTGATTTGACAATTATAAGTTGGCGATAGTATATTACTTAATTAATAAATGTGACTTAACAAATATGTCACAGCAATTGTATATTATATAATATATGAATAGTAATGATTGTGTATGGTAATATATGTAATAGTAGTATTTGCAATAGTAATGAGACGTACACAATATTAATGAGACATACACAATATTTTATGAATATCTGTTGCTTTTTGATCTAGTATTATAGTTAGGTTTGACACTTTTTTTTGGATTAGTGGGTGTATTTTTAATTACAGATACCGTATTTCTTTTGATGTTTTCAAAAACTCGTCTGCTTGAACCTGCTTCTGGCCGTGTTTTGTCACTGCTGCTAGATTCTTGTTTCCGAGTGCCCTCCGTGGAATAGGGTATGTTGTTGTTGATTTTTGAATCTGGTGTAGACGGGGACTACTTGGATGTTGGGATTCTTTAGTCTGTTCGAGCTCAATGTTTTTTAGCTGATATGATACTTCGTGATATGATATCGTACTTTCAGTTTAGTTTCTTTTCTTCATTTTTTGCTGCGCTGACAAGTAAATATAATTCGTAACACATGTATCTGTATCCCTATTCTCTTTGTGGTGTATATGGTAACTAAAATTATACTTTTTTATCATATAGTAACCAAGTAACTGAGTAGAACAAAAGGAAAAAGTTACGCTTGAACATAAATTTATAATAAAATAATAATTAAACTACTCTTCAGTTACTTCAGTATCATTATTTTGTGAAGAAGTTCCATTTATTAATTGATTGTATTTAGAATTACCCACATACGCCTAAGAGAATCTGTAAAACTGATGGTGGAGCAGATCTGGAGGAAAACCAGTCTCGAATAAGGAAACGTCCGGTTGTAAATTTTTTTTGTCAATAAATAGAGTTCGGTTCCCCCAACATTCTGACACATTGATGCTGCGGATGTCAAAGGAGGAGAGGGAGACAAAAATGATTTTTTTTGTTCCCAATCTCATCGACGTCAGATCATTGATTCGCGAGATCTCGTGAATCTAAGGTGCAAAAATTTTAAAAAATTGAATTAATTTTTATAATGGGGTGGAGTTGGGACTCAATTCTTTTTAATGGAAGGGTATTGGCAAATATTTAGGAAGGGAAGGAGAAGGGAAAAACGAAAATATTTCACTTGCTGATAACTCCTCGGATAATTGACCTATCGCGATCAGTCTGACGTATATTTTTTAATTTTTTTTTTGCTATAAGATAGCACTTGTATAAAATGATTTTTTCGCACACAAACGCTTGATGCGTGAAATAAAAACTGCACGTTTCCCTTTCCACCACTTGATAGCTTTTTTATTAACATCTAATTTCCTCCGGCCAGATCATGATAAAATGATTAGGAAGGGAGATAGAGGATGGGAAAAAAACTGTTTGAAAAAAAGTACAATTTTTATTTCGCACACTAAGCGTTTGTTTGCAAAAAATATCATTTTATGCGAGTGCTATCTTG
Organism: Leptura quadrifasciata; assembly: GCA_963675555.1. Taxonomy (NCBI): domain Eukaryota; kingdom Metazoa; phylum Arthropoda; class Insecta; order Coleoptera; family Cerambycidae; genus Leptura; species Leptura quadrifasciata. The sequence continues at coordinate 52,982,341 of OY776675.1, forward strand.
TAGCAAATAAAAAAATAAAAAATGTACGTTGATCTGACCGCGATAGGCCAATTACATGGGGAGTTATCAGCATGTGAAATATCTTTTCCCACTCTCCGTCCCCTTCTAGTTATCCCGCCGCCTCCAGTGTCCGGCCCAATAAAAATCTGCCAATATCCTTCTATTAAAAAAAATCTAGTCCTCAATTCCACTACTTCATGATAAAAAATGAATGAATTTTTTTAATTCATTGCACCTTGGATTTGCGATATCTCGCGAATTAATGTTCTGACGTCGATGAGGTTGGAAAAAAAATTTTCATGAGCTCTTCATTTTTAGTCTGAAAATTTTTTTCGTCAGATCAAAAGCCACCGAGTTATCTTCGAAAAATCATTTTCCCATACATTTAACATGTCGTTTCCCCCACTCCCCCTTTGACATTCGCGGCACCAATGTGTCGGACTGTTGTAGGGACCCAACTCAATAGTCCAGTAAATTACTGGCAAAAAAATCACAATCGGACGTTTCCTTATTCCAAAGTCAGATCTGCTCCACTATGAACTAAATAATATAAATTTGAAACTTTCCTGTTCTAATTTTAGTAGTATCATCACGTCTATGCATTCAGAATGACATGTTTTGTGTGAGGGTGAATTTTACATTTGACCGTAGACGCCGTCAAATATAAAACAAATTATTTTTCGTTCTCATGTATTTGTATATAATATTTAGGAATAGAGGCAGTAACACAACGGTATTTTTAATATAGTATGTATCTACGATATTTGTGAATGCAGGAGTAAAATAGTAAATTTTACATTATATTTTCATTAAATTTCCATCAACTTCACATAAAGACTCGTGGGCAGAATGCTGCTACTTCTCTTGAAACTTTGGCACGCCATGCTCTATCATCTAAATTTTTAATATTCGCTTGAAAATAGACCGATCGAGGCAAGCGAAGAATATTAAAAATATTTAAAGTCAATATATACTTGTATTTTGCTAATGTTGCTTGATAATTATAAGGGATAATCATATCTTTCAGCTTGTTATAGTTTTATTAATTAATGACAGTATGTACAAAATGACAAATTATAAATATGTGGCACAGATACCGGGTGTAACTGGATCATGGTATACCCCCCTTTTCTCCTTTAGTTTTGAAAATGATTTATTGAAATTTAGGATATACTACGTACATAATAAGCGGCACTTTTTGACATTCAATTGGTTTTTTTCACTTCCGGTTTCACCGAAAGTGGTGACACTAACTTTCGATTTTTAAATGGAACATCCTGTATATTATTGCACTTTTGAATTCTGCATAATTTTCTGAATCCAACGATGCCAAATAAATGACATTTCAAACATCAATTTTTTTTATAAAATAATTTTTAGTTTTCCATTTAAGTGTTCCATGATGGTTCCGATTTATTCTAAATGACTCGTGTAGTGCTACAAAAATCGAAATCCCGTTAAAAACACTAAATTACGTGATTTATAAGCAAATAAAATTCACCAAAATTGTTTTTGGGGCAAAACTCAATTTTTTCAAATGGAACCATATCGGTACTGTGGTATAATTTATTAGTACTATTAATAAGGAATTTATTCATATGTCGTATTAAAACGTGCGATAAATACAAACAAAATTACAGCTAAAAGAAAATACAATTTTGTTCTAATTAAATGTTAAGAAGTAGTTACTTCTAAGGTGGATTTGAAAACAATGAAATATTTAGCTTGTCAGACATTTGTTGGTTTAACGGTGTTTTTATTGTGTCTTTAAAAATTGTTTAAAATTCTTGTTAATTGTTTTCAAAATGCCGCAAATATATAAAAGAGATGAAAAAGTGGACATGTTAATTATTTATAGGGAATGTAAAAGAAATGCAGTTGCGGCTAGCGACCTTTGTGCCCAACGATATCGTGATAGGCAATGTCCAGCGAAAAATTATTTTAAACGTGTTGAAAACCAATTCCGAAGAGAGCCCAACAATGATCCCGAAGAAAACTTCATTATTGACGAAGGAACGGAAATTCATGTTTTGGTTCGAATAGAAGTTGATAAGACTGTTTCTTTAAGGCAAGTTGGGTTTGAATTGGACATCAGTCACCAAACAGTAAGCCGAATTTTGCAGAAATACCACTATAAATCTTTTAAATACCAATTGCACCAGCATTTGTACGAAAGTGATTACGAACATAGGATGGAATATTGCAATTGGATTTTGTATAATAACGAGCAGCCAAACAATGATTTTTTGGCACTGATTTTATTTTCGAAAGAGTCTAGGTTTACAAATTTGGGATTATTTAACCGACAAAATACAAAATATTGGTCACAAGAAAATCAGAATTTATTACGGGAGGGTAACTTTCAAGTGCGGTTCGGTTTCAATGTTCGGCTTGGAATAATCGGTAGTGGAATCATTGGTCCAATAATATTTGAAGGACCTCTGACTGGTCAGATACCTCAGATTCCTGAAAAATGAGATTGAGGACATTTTAGATGAGTTTCCTTTAGATTTAGGACAGGCAATGTATTTCCAACAAGATGGCGCTCCTCCCCATAACTACATTCAACGGAGGTCCGGAGAAAACGTAATTTCGACGAATGGTCCTGTGAGGTGGCCTCCAAGGTCACTTGATTTAAGGCCCCTTGATTTCTTTGTTTGGGGTCATTTAAAAAATATTGTCTATGCAATTGCCGTTACAACCCGTGAAGACCTGGAGCTACGAGTAAGACGAGCAATTAATAACGTAACGGCCCAGCAATTGGCAAACGTTCTTCGAGAAACAGCTGTGCGGGTTCAGAAGTGCATTGACGTTAATGGGCAGCATTTGGAACAACAGTTGTAATTTTTTGTGTTAATTTTCTGTATTCCAAAACCACCATACGTGTAATTAGAATAAAATTGTATTTTCTTATTTTCCTTTAGCTATAATTTTATTTGTATTTATCGTACATTTTAATGCGACCTATGAATGAATTCCTTATTAATAGTACTAATAAATGGTACCATGTTACCGGTATGGCTCCATTTGAAAAAATTGAGTTCTGCCCCAAAAACAATTTTGGTGAATTTTATTTGCTCATAAACGGGATTTCGATTTTTCTAGCTTTACACGAGTCATCGCACATTTAAATGGAAAATTATATTATAAAAAAAAAATGTCATTTATTTGGTATCGTTGAATTCAGAAAATTATGCAGAATTCAAAAATTTAATAATATACAGGGTGTTCCATTTAAAAATCGAAAGTTAGTGTCACTTCTGGCAAAACCGGAAGTGAAAAAAATCAGTTGTATGTCAAAAAGTGCCGCTTATTAAGTATGTAGTATATTCTAAATTTCAATCAATTATCTTCAAAACTAAAGGAGAAAAAGGGGGTATACCATGATCCTGTTACACCCTTCAGTAGTTATGAAATAAATAACTTTTAGTGATTTGCTTACAAATGCTTTAATTTTTTTGCCAAAAATAGTTTTTAATGGTCTTTTGTTTAGGTTATTCATAGCGAAAGAAAGTATTGCAATATTAACTAGCCAGATTTTCAAAATAATATTACCTACTCTATATTCATATAACTTGGCGCATTCCCCATATAAGTAAAATAATTGTGGATGGTTCAGTTTTCACATGTACCACCGTAACTAAATTTTAGGTATCTTTATCGATCCAAATTTAAGCTGAAGCACACACACTGACTACATATGTAAAAAACTAAATAGTGCCTATTATGCGATCTTGCAGCTCAAAAATACTCTTGATACACAGAGTATATTAAATGTTTACTATGCCTTGGTTTATTGTCATCTATCGTACAATGTAGTATTTTGGGGTAACTCCAGTAACACCGAGAGAATATTGATTGCACAAAAAAGAATTATGAGATTAATTTTCGACATAATACCCAGAGACTCATGTAAGCCGTTCTTCGTAAAATATAACATCTTGACATTTCCCTCAATTTATATATATCGCTGCTTATTACATATGAAATTTAATTTAAACTCCTACCAACAAAATAGTGACTTGCATAATTATAATACGCGTCATGGTAACATGATCAGGCTTGATCGGCATAAATCTAGTGCATTTGAAAAATCATGTTCTTATGCTGGAACTAAATTTTTTAATCATCTACCAGAAAATTTCAAAGATATATTATGTACTCATAAATTAAAAAAAAAAATTAAAGAATATCTTATTGAAAAATGTTGTTACACCATAAATGAGTTTCTTATATAAGATGTTATTATTTTAGCCTAGTCACATAATATTGTTAGATATAGTTATAGTCACACTTTTTAAAAATTATGTTTAAAATTTGTGACAAATTCTAAAAACACTGCTGTGTGAAACACCTGATGTTATAGGTAATAATTGTGATAAATGCTGTTGATTTTCTAAAGTAACTGCTCCTAAAACTTCCATAGCTTCGAAATTAATCGCTCGCGATTTGTTACCAACTGATCCCGTTTCCATAAATTTCTGCATCAATTCTATTATGTACTTTATGTATTGCTTTTCTTCCGGAATGAGTAACATTACAAATGTTAGCAGCCGAATTATTGTGTCTGTAGTACAAACCTACAATACGATTCTCTCTTTCAGGGTGTACACCATTTTGAAAATAATTGTAACAGTAACTGTAATTAGCTAAGTAACTAGGCAGTATTCTACACTATATTCGTTAAACGTTTTCGTCTTTTTTTTGAGAACCTCAAATCTTTCTATTATATACGCGTTGTGATAAAAAGAAATAGATTTTCATTAGGAAAAAAAGTACACTGTATATTTCACTCAAATGGTAGCGACTTTCCAAATAGTTTTGCCTCAACTTCACACCCTTCTTTAGATCTATTGAGTAGGTTATCCAAAATGAAACAAATCGTTGCCATGGCCATAGTATAATTTGATATTTTTCTTTCAGGGTCAAGTTGTGATGTAGTAATAAATAGTGATACTAACAAAAATGGTACCATAATGAGTCCGTCTTATCCTTCACCGTATCCTTCAAAAACAAGATGCAGGTACGAATTCCAAGGACGTGGTAAAGAGAGGATCCAAATCGTCTTCCAGGATTTTAATTTATACCATTCTTCGGACAATTCCAAAGAGTAAGTAGTGTTATATTTACCACTTGTCTTTTCTTGAATGGAAATACATTCAAGAATACCTGTGTAGCTCCTTAGTTTCAACTAAGTAACAGCAATTGTTATTAGTTCAATAGTTTTTAGAGACCCTACAAAGTAGAGACTGGTTACTCGAGTGGGAGGCACTGATTGGTCCTTATGGAAAGTGGATGCATAATGGCGCCGCCAATAGGAGTTGCTTTTGTTTTGACGAACATAGTATCATGGACCCAATGTAATAGGTTAAAATTAAAATAACAATCTGTTATTGTGAACGATTCATCTTTTGGAGTCTGAACGACTTTTTATATATTTCAAAAATGAATGTTAACGTTCACAAAATAAGTGTTCGAAACGACTGTTTCAGACGGAGAATAATATGAAAATGTATAGTTACTGTTCGTTTTTGCTTAACTGCTGCTCTGATGGTATCTACTGGACGTCGTAACACTATAAACCTGACGCTGGAAGTACTATAACACTTTCTTAAAATTATACCTGAAAGGGAATTTTGTTAAAAAAAACACAATTAAAAGACAATATAAAGTTCAAAAATATATATTAAATCTCTTCAAAAAATTTATATTTTACAACAACTTTCAAGAAATATGTTTGACAAACAATAGTCTGGCCCGTGTAAAACACATGGTGAGGAATGGAACGATTTATAATGTACCAACTACCATCCAAAATGCGGTTTTGTGAGCTAACAATTACACAAAAAGATTCAAGAAAAGTTCAATGTTTCTGAAATTTGGTGGGATCTTGCTTGCCTGTCTTATACACGTATTTTTATTTCAATACCAAATTTGGTCGCTCCTCAGAGCTTGAAAATGCTTGAATCGCTACGACTTTGAATTGTATTCTGCAATTACAATTTTATATGTTCAGGCAAGGCGGTCCCATGCACATATGAGTACATGGTAAAGATACTTTTCTGACACCGAATCACTGAGGAACCGGTTTAGGGCAAATCCCGTTAAAACTCATCATTTCCCCGTCAAAATCGACTGCTAGGAAATGATGGGGGTCCCATGTCGCTAAGGGCTATTTTCGCTAAAACTCACGATATACTTTGAATAGAAGCTGGATTAACTTGTCCTCATATTTAATACCGCGCATGAGTTGCAGTGCTTAACAACGTGGATTCGTAAAAGGGTTTTTAATTTTGAAATTTTCGAAATTGAAGTTAAATTTTGTTATACTTTCTAAATTTTAGTGGTCGGGGCGATATTACGTCCCTGTGCAGCGACATTTACTACACTTTCTAAAATGACGCTCCTTGAGGAGTTATGGAAATTTTGCATAAAAATCGCTCCGTAGAGCGAAAATATGGTTAAAAATATTGAAAACCTCTTCCACGATATTTTTACGTGAAGCACGCTTTTCATGCGAATATATTTCCTAAGTCGGATTTTGTTACAACGTCGAAAAGTATACCGAGGGTTTTACCGTGTTCTTTAACATTATCACTGATTTGGTCACGAAACAATTAATGGTAACGTTATTACTTACATATATTTTTCCACTTTGTTTAAACACGCTGATGCATACGCGCACACACAAGCCATCGCCACCATTATGCATTCACTCAAGCCGAGTGGCCAGTTCCTACTTTATAGGGTCTTTAAGTAGTTTTGGATCAGTAGCGCCGTGTCTAGGCGAATTGCTGAACCATTAATACGCAAATACTCCTCGTTTTTGTAAAATTAAAAAAGTTTAAGTCGGAGAGCTTTGGTAGAAACCCTTGAGGAGGCACGTGCACTTGTTTTGTTGTTGGAGCACTTGGTAATTTGTGAGAGTTGGAAAAAACACTTTTTATTGACTGTGGCAGGGTATTTTCCACCACCCTCTACATTACTTCTTGAAATAACACACTAATTTAAAACGCAATTAAAATATTTATTTTTAAAACACTGCACAGAGTTTAATACACTTAAAAGTAATTTAAAGTAAATTGCAAAAATGTTAACTTTTCAACAGCGAAAGTTTTGTCTTGGAAAAATAAAAAATTAAATCAATTTTAGATTTGAATTGAAGATTTCTAAAATTCACTTTTTTGGCGAAGGTGCTGATTATAATAAATTGATAAATTTAATTAGATGCGCGAGGGCAGAATATATTTGTTTTCTATTTGGAGCTATCAAGGAAGAACTCGAGATCGGTTATAGAACGCGGATCTAAATCGACTCACCCGAGAGTCGCCGCACGCGGTCTTCATATTGTCGCTATTGTTGTGTTTTCGTGCACTGCACCGCGAGTCTCGCACAATCGTGTTTTTGTAAGCTCGATAGCTACACCCCATTCTGTGCGGGCATGGTCTAAAGCTGGATAGGTTCCCGGCCAGTTAGTGCGGGCATTAACTGAGCAATAACTGAAATTGATTGAAATTTAAACTGAAAGTAACGGGATTGTTTTGGCCTGAAAATATGACATCTTTTGCTATTTAAACGGAATGCGAGTCAGATTTAGTTAAGAAGTTATTTGATAATATATTCGAATTTATTATACTAATTTTCGACTCGCACTCGTAATATCATTCCGCATGCGAGCGCTTATCATGAAGCTGCGGTCATACTATGCCGCGGTTGGCGCGATCTGGATGAACGGAAATAAATTTTGACAACATAATTTATTTGTGCTGCGGGCGGTAGATTTGATATAAAATGTTTGTGCAGAGAATGAATGCTGTGGAATATTGTGTAGAAGAGTAAATGATAATTTATTATTTAAGAAGAAATATCGAATAGATATTTAGATTGAACGAAAAATGGCTTGTAACAATTTTATTTAAATGAATTAAATTTTTATACCGAAGATATGCAAAGAGTCTTATGTGTGGTTTAATAATATACGGGGACTATAATTTTAAAGTTATTATTTTAAGAAGTTTGAGCTGTAGAATGGAAAAATTGAATGCTTTGAATGTTTGGGTGTTATTTTAGACATCTTTAGGAATTATCGGGCTGTAGTGAATTTTTTCGGAAAATATTTTGAAAAATTGTAGGTTTCTAGTTTAACAAGGCAAATTTTGATATTTTTTCGAGTTAATTTTTTTCATGATACGAACTATTGTAAGAGGATCATGGTATACCTCCTTTTCTCCTTTAGTTTTGAAGATAATTGATTGAAATTTAGGATATACTACATATAAAATAAGCGGCACTTTTTGACATACAATTGATTTTTTTTCACTTCCGGTTTCGCCGGAAGTGACACTAACTTTCGATTTTTAAATTTAGCACCCTGTATATTATTGCATTTTTGAATTCTGCATAATTTTCCAACGAATGAATACGATGCCAAATAAGTGACATTTCAAATATTAATTTTTTTTTTGTAATATAATTTTTAGTTTTCCATTTAAGTGTGCCATGACGGTTCCGATTTATTCTAAATAGCTCGTGTAATGGTACAAAAATCAAAACCCCGTTACATTAAATTACGTGATTTATGTGTAAATAGAATTCACCAAAATTGTTTTTGGGGAAAATCTCATTTTTTTCAAATGGAACCATGTATTTAGTACTGTTAATAAGGATTTTATTCATATGTCGTAATAAAATGTGCGATAAATACAAATAAAATTACAGCTAAAAGAAAATTAAAAAATACAATTTTATTTTAGTTACCTTGTTACACATAAGGTGGTTTTGGAATACAAAAAATTAACACAAAACATTACAACAGTTGTTCAAAATGCTGTCCATTAATGTCAATGCACTTCTGAACTCGCATAGTTGTTTCTCGAAGAACGTTCGCCAATTGCTGGGCCGTTATGCTATTAATTGCTCGTCTTACTCGTAGATTTAGGTCTTCACAGGTTGTAACGGCGGTTGTATAGACAATATTTTTTAAATAACCCCAAACAAAGAAATCAAACGGCGTTAAAACAGGTGACTTTGGAGGCCACCTCACGAAATTACGTTTTCGCCGAATCTCCGTTGAAGGTAATTATGGGGAGGAGCGCCATCTTGTTGGAAATACATTCCCTGTCTTAAATCTAAAGGTAACTCATCTAAAATGTCCTCAATCTCATTTTCCAGGAACCTCAAGTATCTGGCACCAGTCAGAGGTCCTTCAAATATTATTGGACCAAATTATTTACGTTATGATATAAAATCCAATTGCAATATTCCATCCTACGTTCGTAATCACTTTCGTACAAAGTCTGGTGCAATCGGTATTTAAAAGATGTATAGTGGTATTTGTGCAAAATTCGGCTTACTATTTGGTGACTGATGTCCAATTCAAACTCAACTTGCCTTAAAGAAACAGTCTTATCTACGAAAGCTCTGAAGGGTCACATTATATTTTTTTTTAAAGTTCAAATTTCAACTTTTTTTCTTGAAATTTCAACTTTTTTCTTGAAATTTCAACTTTTTAAGAGAAATAATTTTGAGAAATAATTTTTTTCACGATATTGAAACTACCCTAACAATTGCTAAAAATGTCCACCATTTTGATGCACACAATACTGAAGTCTCTCGATAAATGAATGCCTTATATTGTATAACATATTAACATTTATACGATTATAACACTGACCAATACTTTCCATCATATCTCCTTTAGTCGTTGGCTTTACTTTATAAACGTCTGACTTCACAAATTCCCAAAGGAAAAATCCATTGAAGTCAGGTCGGGTGATTTAGGCGGCCATGCAGTGGGACGTAACATAGTTTAATACAATAATAAATTAGACATAATTTTACAGTTTATTAAATTAACTACTGATAAGTATTTAGAACTACTTATACCCTTCACAACTTTATACAGACTAATCGGTTGTGACCTTAACATACATAAAAAGTTGAAATTTCAAGAAAAAACTTGAAATTCATGAAAAAACTTGAAATTTCAACTTCTTAAAAAGTTGAAATTTCAAGAAAAAAGCTGAAATTTCAACTTTTTGTAATGTTGAAATTTCAAGAAAAAAAGTTGAAATTTCAACTTTTAAAAAATATATAATGTGACCCTTCAGAGCTTTCGTACTTATCAACTTCTATTCGAGTCAAAACGTTAATTTCCGTTCCTTCGTAAATAATGAAGTTTTCTTCGGGATCATTGTTGGGCTCTCTTCAGAATTGGTTTTCAACACGTTTAAAATAATTTCTCGCTGGACATTTTCTATCAGGATATCGTTGGGCATAAAGATCGGTAGCCGCAACTGCATTTCTTTTACATTCCCCATAAATAATTTAATAATTGTTAACCTCACCTTCGCGATGAGTTCAATTTGAACTTGGTGCACCCTGTTTTCACTAACGAGGCTCTAACGACCGAGTAAGGGCGGAATAACCCTTACCTTTTGCCGTGAGCACATCCACCTTCTCACGAAGAGTGCGGTAAAAATAACCCACCGCGCACAAAGGTTGCTTTTGGAATCGTTTGGTTACCCCATCGTCGCAGTCTCCTTCTGTGCCATGGGACCACACCACTCGCCTTCCGCAACCGAGCTGGTCAGTTGCATACCTGCTCCAGCTAAAACTTCAAATGCAGCTTCGTTTTCAGTCGATTAAGGCTTTAAAAAATGACGGAGCGTTCAAGTGGGACAAAATCATCCGGAGGTAAAATACCCTCCCGATCGGATCTCCGGGGGAGGGTGCCCACAGGGACACCTCATCGAATGTCGAAAAAACACCGACAAGTTAAATCCAACAAAACTAATTCTTTCATCTACGGCGCTTGGAATGTTCGTACTTTGAACGACAGCACTCGCACCGATCGGCCTGAAAGAAGAACTGCTCTAATAGATAGAGAACTTCACCGACTCAATGTTGACGTTGCAGCTCTCAGCGAAACTCGATTTTTGGAGGAAGGCTCTCTCACAGAAAAGTACTACACCTTCTATTGGAAAGGTCTTCCCACCAATTCAAGAAGACAACATGGAGTAGGATTTGCCGTTCGGAATCAACTTGTATCCAACTTAACACAAGTACCACAAGGCCTATCCGAGCGTCTAATGCTGCTACGCTATGAGCTATCAGATGGCAACGCGGTAAATCTAATAAGCGCCTACGCTCCCACTCTGGATGCAAGTCACGAAACCAAGGAAAGCTTCTATCAACAGCTGGAAGAAACCCTCTGTAGAATACCTAAAACGGAACGACTCGTTATTCTTGGCGATTTTAACGCTAGAGTAGGGAGAGATGCAGACACCTGGCCAGGCATCATAGGCAAGAACGGTTTGGGCAACATGAACGCTAACGGTCAACTACTCCTAACTAAATGCGCCGAACATGATCTAGTTATAACAAACACCATTTTCCGACAAAAGGATAAATTTAAAGGCACCTGGCGTCACCCCAGATCAGGTCACTGGCATCTACTGGACTATGTTATCGTACGTAGGAAGCATCTCAAGGACGTCCAAATTACAAAGGCGCGCATTGATAGCGAATGTTGGACCGATCATCGTCCTGTTGTCTCTAAAATGAAAATTGTTATGAGACCCAAACACCGAAGAACTCAAGTAAAACGTAGACTCCGTCTCTGTATTAGTAAATTGCGTGACCAACAAACCGTCGAACAGCTAAAGCAAAAAGTTCAAGAGAATTTGAGTGCATTAGAAGAAACCAATTCTGTAGATGTCGCTGCTACCTGGACACAAATTAAAGACAGTTTAAAAAGTGCGAGTGAGGAAATTCTTGGCACTGCAGCAAGTAAAAAACAGGAGGACTGGTTCAATGATAATGAAGCTTTTATACAAGAACTTCTTGACCGCAAACATACTGCCTTCCAAAACGCTATCAACCACCCCAATGACCCATCAAAAGCAGAAGCTTTTACCCAATCTAAGTATGAAACGCAACGCGAAATCAGAAGAATAAAGAACGAGTGGTGGGCAAGCAAGGCCAGAGAAATTCAAAGGTACGCCGATTCACACGACTACAGGAATTTCTTTCAAGGAGTAAAAGCAGTGTACGGCCCCAGTCGGAAAAATATGTGCCCTATTAAAGATTTAAATGGAAATCTCCTCAAAGAAGACCAGGAAATAAGAGCCCGATGGAAAGAACACTACTCTAACATTCTTAACCAGCAAAGTCAAGCCGATCACGATATTATAAATCTTATCCCTCAATATGACACCTTCGAAGACTTAGATAAACCACTAACAACGGAAGAGATCTTAACCGCCATTGGGCAGCTAAAAAATAACAAATCTCCCGGCGCCGACTCACTCCCAGCTGAGATCTTTAAAGCTGTGTCGTCAGAGCTCATACCCTACCTCAAAAAACTGTTTGATGTCGTGTGGGAAAGTGGTCAAGCTCCGCAGGAGTTTCGTGATACACTTTTAATCAACCTCTTCAAAAACAAAGGGAGCGCTGCGGACTGTGTAAATGACAGGGGTATAGCTCTCCTGGCTGTTGGAGGGAAGATACTCACTAAAGCGATGGCAAATAGGCTAACACCTGTTATGGAAAAGTTACTTCCTGAAACACAGAGTGGCTTTAGACCAAACCGAGGCACATCGGATTTAATCTTCACACTTAAACAGCTTCAAGAAAAAGCACTCGAACATCAAGGAGAAATTCACATGGCCTTCATTGATTTAACCAAGGCGTTTGACTCGGTGGACAGGGAAGTGCTCTGGAAAATTATGTTCCGCTTAGGTATCCCTAGAAAATTTGTGGAAGTATGTCGCAGTCTACATACAAACAACAACGCCCAGGTTATGTATAATAATGAGGCAACCGAACCTTTCCAAACCCTCACTGGAGTTAGGCAGGGATGTGTCCTGGCACCCCTACTCTTTAATTTGTTTACCACTGCTCTAACAATTATTGTTGACAACAAACTGACAGTCAGAGGAATAGGTCTCAGATACCGTTTTGATGGCGGTCTCTTTAACATAGGGCGCTTTAGAGCTTTCACGAAGACACGCACACGATTCATTTGTGATCTCCAATATGCGGATGACTGTGCACTTTTAGCCTCTACGCCGGAAGAGCTTCAAGAACTTTTAGATGTGTATGCCCAGAGCTATGATTCCTTGGGACTTAAAATCAACATTGGAAAGACTAAGATTATGTCAACTCCTCATCAAGTGAACCAAATAGACATTACACTTAACGGAAATTCTCTTGAAGTGGTGGATCAGTTCAATTACTTAGGCAACGTTGTTAATGACAAAGCAAACATGGACAGCGAGATTCGCAATAGAATTAACGCTGCATCTAGAGCACTCTGGGGACTTAGAGAGAGAGTATTTGACAACCACGACCTTGCTTTGTCAACGAAAATGGCTGTCTACAGAGCAGTTGTCATTCCAACACTGCTATATGGATGTGAAAGCTGGGTCACTTACCGTCGTCATGTGAAAGAATTAGAACGTTTTCAGCAAAGACACCTCAGAAGTATGATGAAAATCCGTTGGTTCCATCACATATCAAACGTGGAAGTACTCAGGAGAGCAAACAGCCTTCCAATTGAGGTGCTTATTTCAAGAGCACGCCTAAGATGGGCAGGTCACGTTCATCGTATGCATGATAACCGCCTTCCTAAATGCACACTTTATGGTGAATTGCTAAGCGGTAGAAGAAGGCGTGGCGGTCAACTAAAGAGGTTCAAAGACGTTCTCCATGAAAATCTAAAATCCTGCGGTATTGCAGACGAGCAATGGGAACAACTTGCAGCGGACAGAACCGAATGGCGAGGGGTTGTGGCCAGCTATCAAGGAAATGTTGCTGCAAGAAGGCCGAATCCAAGACCTAACCAGGTCTATGTTTGTCCTGACTGCGGTCGACATGTGCTCTCCCGAATTGGCCTCTATAGCCATAGTCGTGTGCACCGTAGATGAATGGGAATTACAATAGACTACACCTTTTACTTGTTTTTATTGTACACAATTTATCGACTGTAACATTTTTATACTCGGACTCGAGTAACGGCTAATAATAATAATAATAAATAATTAACATGACCACTTTTTCATCTCTTGTATAAATTTGCGGCATTTTGAACATAATTAATAAGAATTTTAAACCACTTTTAAAGACACAATAAAAACACCGTTAAACCAACAAATGTTTGACAAGCTAAATATTTCATTGTTTTCAAAGCCACCTTAGTTACTTCTTAACATTTAATTAGAACAAAATTGTATTTTCTTATGTTCTTTTAGCTGTATTATGCTTTTATCGTATATATTAATACGACATATGAATAAATTCCTTATTAATAGTACTAATAAATGGTACCACGGTACCGATATTGTTCCATTTGAAAAAATTGAGTTTTGCCCCAAAAACTATTTTGGTGAATTTTGTTTGCTCATATTTCACATAATTTAGTGTTTTTAACGGGATTTCGATTTTTGTAGCATTACACGGGTCATCGCACACTTAAATGGAAAATTAAAATTATATTATAAAAAAAATTTATGTTTGAAATGTCACTTATTTGGTATCGTCGAATTCAGAAAATTATGCAGAATTCAAAAATGCAATAATATACAGGGTGTCCCATATAAAAATCGAAAGTTAGTGTCACTTCCGGTGAAACAGGAAGTGAAAAAAATCAATTGAAGTCCAAAAAGTGCCGCTTACTATGTATGTAGTGTATCCTAAATTTCAATTAATTATCTTCAAAACTAAAGGAAAATAGGAGGTATACCATGATCCTGATATAAATTTAAATATCTTAAATAAATTTAAAAATGATGTAATTAATTATATGAATATGTTAGCGACAGTTGGCTATATTTCCTACATAAGTAGACCGACAAGGGTCACAAATAATACTAGTAGTATAATAGATCACATATTTATCAGACAATAAAATAATTAGAACATTCAAAATGCAATTTTTTAAACTGACCTAACCTATCACTACACAGTTTTTTTATCTATACTATTAAACAATAACAAAAATTCAACCAGAGACATAAAAAAATAAGTAAGATAAACTATTCTAAATTAAAAAGTATGTTACAAGGCGAAACATGGTGTGATGTAGTGAATAAAAATAATACAGAGGAGGCCTGTACAAACTTTATAAATAAATTTAGATCAGCAGTAGAAATGACAACTGAACTAATAAAAATAAAAAACGGGAATTACAAAATTAAGCCGTGGATAACAACTGACCTTATTAACTACATAAAATATAGAGACTGTCTTAAAAAATTATTCCCCGGAGCTTAAAATAGAGTATACGAGATATAGGAATATGTTAAATAAATTAATCAAAAAAAAAACTAAAAATAACTACTACACTAGCTAAATATTAGAGGCAAATAAAAATTACAAACAAGTATGGAAAATAATAAATGAAGCGTCAAACTCTGAAAATAAACAAAATCTTTAAAAATCCCAAATATCATTGATCCTCAATACTTTTTTGTAAGTATAGGGTCGAAAATGGTAAATAAAATAAACAGAGTAACCGGCAGAGACACAAAACTAAATGACGCCCAAGCTCAATCTTTATTTTTTGAACCTGTAAGTAAAAACGAAATAATTGTGTTAATTTCAAAGTTAAAGAATAAAATTACAACTGGCCCAGATGATCTAGTATTTTAATAAGATCTGTACATCAGTACTTATTAACCCCTCTTTTACATATTATAAACCTAATTTTTAAAACTGAACTTATTCCTAAGGATTGGAAAGAATACATAGTAGTCCCGGTTCACAAATCCGGAGAAAAAGCAAATTTAACCAACTATAGGCCAATCTCTTTAATAAATAATGTCTCAAATTTTTGAATTATGCTTAAAAAATAGACCTCTAAATTTCCTAACAGAACATGGCATGATATCAAAAAACCAGTATGGTTTTCAATTTGGTATTGGTACTGAGCATGCCATCTTAGACCTTACAAAAAATAATAAAATAATCACAAATCTTGATGAAAATAAAAACTGCCTTACAGTCTTTTTAGACATAGCCTAAGGCGTTTGACACTGTGTCTCGTGTTGTTTTATTGGAAAATGGCAAATTATCGGTGTGCGAGGTCCTGTTTTAAATATATTTAAAAATTATCTTAATGAAAGAAGGCAAAGAACAAAAGTAGATGATATTCTTAGCGATTATGAAACTATCAATATGGGCGTGCCTCAAGGTACCATATTACGTCCAATATTGTTTCGGATTTATGTAAGCGACATAGCGTCTGTAAAAAGTTTTAGTGGGTATATAATTTCCTATGCAGATGACACATGAAAGCAGTAGGCAGCTTTCAGTGAGAACCTGAAGATGGCAGATGAAATTCTGCCGAAACGTCGTTTAGAGGAGTCACGGTTGTCTGAACGACGTTTCGGTAGAATCTCATCTGCCATCTTCAGGTTCTCACTGAAAGCTGCCTACTGCTGCTCCTCGTTGCTCGACCTGAATATGGCAGATGAGATTCTGCAGAAACGTCGTTCAGACAACCGTGACTTCTGGACGAGTCGACAATCGATGCGGGAGAGCACCCGGAAGTACAATAATACTTCATTTAACACATTTTTTTATATATTTTTATATATTTTTTATATACAGGGTGTTCCACTTAAAACTCCCAACGCCAATTACTCGAAAACTGAAAGAAGTAGTAAATGTCAAATAGTAGATAATTGGTGTGATCAAGTGCTATATTTCGACTTATAATAAATGCCGGCGCCTTTGACGGTTTCGGCGTCACGACGACAGAAACAAAATTTTCGATGGCAGGAGTTTGGAAAACAAAAGATACCAATAGTACTTTTAAATCTGAAGTTTTTTTATTATTAGAATTATTTTTTCTTTCGTTTGTTTCGGAGTTATTTGACATTGAAAATGTAAATACACTTTATTAAAATTTGACAATTTGATGAATTGTCTGCATCTAAGAGCTTGTGATTATTCCTAAATTTTAACTGTCAAAACGGTTGTTATTAGTTAAAAACAGTGTTAATTTTTTATTTTAATATTGGTTTTCAAGTAGTTTTTTAATATCTGATAATTTTTTGGAAAAGAAATGGGTCAATATACGAAAACAAAAAAAGTTAGACATGGTGTTGGTTTACGGTGAGTGTATAAATGAAATGCGTGGCAAGCGAAAAGTGTTTACGCACAGCGTTATCCTGATAGAAAAAGAAAGCCAGATCACAAAACAATTTTGAATTGATGTAGAAATTTAGTGATTTTGGTGGATTTGAAAAGCAAAACGGGAACGATCAAAACCAGTAACAAATGATTTTAACGTTTGGTTCTCCAACAGATTAATGATAATCCGAAGATATCTTTGAGAGAACTTAAGAGAACTACTTATATCTCAATAAGTTCTACCAGAAGAATTCTTAAGCAAAATAAATACCATCCTTACAAAACGAAACTTGTACATAAGTTAGAACCAAGCGACCCCTAAAGGCGCATTAATTTTCTGGCAAGATTTGATTATTTATTTTACCGTGATGAAAATATCCTTAAAAAAATACTTTGGAGCGATGACAGTAGATTTCACAACAATGGAATTGTGAATAGACATAATTGCCCTTACTGGGCACAAAACAATCCCCGTTGCATTACTGAAAGAGGTAACCAGCGCGTTTTTGTTATAAATGTATGGTGTGGTATACTCAATAGTTATTTAATAGGACCCCACTTTTACGAAGACACTTTAAATGGTGATCGCTATTGGAGTTTTCTTCAAAGAATATTGCCTCAACTATTAGAAGATGTCCCGACTAAAACTAGGAGGAACATTATTTTTCAACAAAATGGAGCCCCACCTCACAATGCTCAAATTGTAACAGATTATTTGAATGTACTGTCGTTGGATTGGAACATACGGTCCACTATAATGGCCAGCACGGTGGCCGGATTTGACCCCTCCCGATTTTTTCTTTGGGGTCACTTGATAGACTATATGTAGAGCCTATTGAGGATATGGCCGATCTCCAAAATAAAATAATTGCATCTTGTGCTGCTATAAATAGAAGAATTCTGTTAAGAACTGCAGATTTTGAGTTAAGACGCCGGTATGACTGCTGCGTTGAGGCAAGTGGAGAAAATTTTGAACAATTGTTATAAAATATTTTATTTACTTTGGATTTTAGATTAAAAAAAATTACTATGTTTAAAACACATATTTTTTCTGTTTAAATATTTCAACCAAACTGTTCTACTTATGTAAATAAAAGTGATATTCATTACCTGTCTTTTAATCTGTCTGTTTTAACAGTTAACAGAATAGTCACAGCTTATTAGATGCAGACAATTTATTAAATTGGCAATTTTTAATAAAGGGTATTTACAATTTCATGTCAAATAACTCCGAAACGAACGAAAAAAAAAATTCTAATAATAAAAAAACTTCTGAATTAAAAGTATTATTGGTATCATTTGTTTTCCAAACTTCTGCCATCGAAAATTTTGTTCCGGTCGTCGCGACGCCTAAACCGTCAAAGGCGCCGGCATCTATTATAAGTCGAAAAGTAGCACTTGATCACACCAATTATTTGCCATTTACAGAAATTTACTACCTCTTTCAGTTTTCGAGTAATTGGCATTGGGAGTTTTAAGTGGAACACCCTGTATATATTAAATGAAGTGTTATTGTATTTCTGGGTGCTATATATCTGTACACATACTTTTTTTTTTTGGGGAGCGTAGGGGTAGCAAGCTACCCGCAAGTGGCTCCCCTGACTCCGGATCACCACCCTGGTACCGCTCTCGCATTACTTCGGGGTGGTGTCCATAATTTCCGCAATTTCCCTCACCGCCATCCTCTTACGAGTATTGGGGTTCAGGGTTGGGCTCTTCGCTCTCTGTTGCCTCTCGCTGCTTGTTTTGCTACTCGTTTGGCGTCAATAATACATCTGATGAAATCCGACACAACCATCCATGTGTTCTCGCTCGTTAGCATGGATGGAACCAGGCGCTCTCCGCATATGTCATCTCCTAGCACCTCGCGAAGCTGGGATCTCTCATTTTCCGTTCTCGGACACTCAAAAATTGCATTCTGCGCATCATCAGGAACATGGCTGCACAGTAAACATGCGGCACTTTCGCTCCTCTTGAATCTCTCAAGATATGCCATGAAACATCCGTGGCCACTCAGGGCCTGGGTGAGATGATAATTTACTAGACCATGGGCTCGTTCGCACCATTCCCTGACACGAGGTATCAAACGATGTGTCCATCGACCTGCCGTGTCCGTGTCCCACCTTTCCTGACATCTTTCCATAAGTCGTTGCCTCGCCATCTTCCTGACATGTGCCTTCCGTTGCCTACTCCTGTCTTGACCACACTCCTCGTAGATCTCCTGCTTTTCCCGTATTAGGAGGTCGATCGGTGGAGTGCTAGCCAAGACCAATGCAGCTCCCTCTGAAACAGTCCTAAAAGCAGACACAACCCTAATCACACTACGCCTCTGCACCGCCGCTAACTTCCGTCTCATTGTCACCCTCTGAATTGCGTCCGCCCAAACTTCCGCCCCATACAGGATTTTAGAATGGACAACTCTATTTAGCAATCTCCTTTTCCATTCACTAGGGCCTCCAATATTTGGCATTAACCGTGCCAGTGCAGTGGCAGTTGTAGCTGCTTTTTCGGTGACTTTGGTAACGTGTTCTGCGTACCTCAACCCGCGATCAATTTGCACACCTAAGTATCTCACGGAACTACTCCAGGAAACAATCTCACCTTCCAACGCCAACGTAGGTGGCGTAACTGCTCGCTTATCTGTTATAAGTACTGCTTCTGTTTTTTGTATTGCCATCTCGAGTCCGTTCGCCTTGAGCCACACGCTGGCTCGTCGGATGGCCTCATTCGCCAATACATCCAGCGTTCCCGTTGTACTTGCAGTCACGACCACTGCCGCATCGTCTGCAAAACCTACAATCATTGACGACACCGGTAGATCAAGGTTGAGCAATCCATCATACATAACGTTCCACAGGAATGGTCCAAGAACTGATCCCTGTGGAACGCCAGCTGTAATTTCGTATTCCTTGGGTCCGTATTTGAAGGAGGCGTCCTGGCGAGATTCGGTTTGCGCTTGAACGGGTTTTCCTCTTGTATGGATATCGTACTCCCTTCTACCACTCCTTCGTTGATTCCAGTAGTTAGAATACTCCCCTCGGCCTGGGATACCACCAAGGAGGAGCCGCAGTCGTTGGCTAACGGTCCAGCGAGGCCTGCTCCAACACCCACGCTCTGGACCGGTACTGGGGATCCGAACCCCTGCACCTTAATCAGTTTATCCATATTCCTATTCATGTTCATTTCCCGTCCGTCTTGTGTATATTACTTCCCCGGTACCCGCCGGTCAAGACCGGTGAGGGTGTTCCCCTACCCGTCACCTGGGGACGCGCCCGATGGGAGACCAACAACTCCGCACGAGACTGTACAGATACTGTCTTTGAACAAATTACTTACTTACTTTCTTACTTACACAAAATAATTTCAATTTCGACTTTTCAATATTTTGGAATATTTAAATAATTGTTTAAACTAAAGCAAGAAAAGGGAATCTTGTTTGACGAAATCAATTTTTCGTAGAAAATAATTTTGCAACTCAAACGCCTAACTTTTCATTTTAGAGTATTTGATCATGAAAAGTACAAATGTTACTCTGCGACGCATTTTTATTGACTACCTACTACGTTTGGTAGACACTCACGGTGCGAATGTCCCTTATTTTATAATTCAAAAAGTGGCAACTCTGTCTATTTTAGAGTTGTCAATACCACCAATCAGATTGATTGCTAAGTGTAGGAGATATCTCTGACACGGCAACACCACGAAAATTAATTCGATTCCTTTATCCAATAAGCAAACCGAAGAACTTTTACACCTATCTTTCTTTTGTGGAGCTGATCAGTCAAAAGCTCGAAACTTCTGGACGCGGTATTTGTTACAAACACGTTACTGTGTTTCTAGCAAAGATAACATAAATATCTTTCAGAACGCACATCCCAATAAAAATATTATTATTCTTATTATTATTTTCATACCTCATAATATGCACGATTCTAAATTCCAGAATGAAATGACAGCTTATAACTGGGTATTGCATTGCCCACGGCATCGATACGATAGATATGTTCTTTATAATTCATGACCTAAGCGCATTTAAGAAAAATATATTTCCTTCTTTCATCACGCAATCTTTATGATAATTCTTTCACATTTCTGTCCCATTTATCAATCTGCATAATACAAAGTAACAAATGTTGGAATAGAATTTTATGAAAGAGGATCGTTCAATACATATTTTTTTAATTTAGCACAAAATAAATTGTCTACATTTTCTAAATATTTTATCTCAATTTAATTTGCGAATTAGCAATTGTAATCTGAAATTAAAATAAAATCGTTTTTTTTTTCTATAACAGTAAAGCTATCAATATTATTAGTATTATCAATCAAAATGGCGGATAGTGATGTTGAACTTTTAAATAGTGATAGCAAAAATGGTGAAAAGAACCGTGAAGTTGAAGAATTAAAATTCAAATGTTGTGGAAAGAAGTGTGCAGTTATGGTGTGTGTAAACTGCTACTCAGTGTTCCAGAATAGTTGCATTACAAGGTCAAAAATCAAGAAATTAGATGACACCAAAGTTATTTGTTGCGAATTAAATCCAATGGAATAAAAAATTATAGATATAAATTACAAAAAGCTTGAACTACAACTCGTAAAAAAACTGATGGCTGAAATTGAAGACAAACACAATATTTTAAAAGAAAATAACAGATTACTGTTAGAAGAGATCACCACCTTAACTATCAATAAGCCAACAGATGGCGACAAACATGCAGCAAGCAGTTAGTTCTGAAAGAAAACAACAGATCCAGAGAGTGCAAATATTCAAAACAAAGAAGATTGTAAACAAGTTCAGGAAATCATGCACAAAGCAGAACAAAAAAGCGAAACTCAACAAATAGAAGTAATAAATGGAACTAGTCATGATGAAGATGGTTTCAGAAGACAGATATATATATATATTTAGTAAATACGAAACCAATCATGCTTTCAATACAAGAAGTTGTGCGACATCAGTACTGTCTCAGCCACAAGCTACTTTCGCCAAAGTGCAACGAAATGCAGTTACGCAATTATTAAAAATTTATAATAAAATACCAAATGAATATAAAAATTTATTAACAAAAAACTTTAAAGTGAAACTAAAGACATACTTGACCAATCAATCATTTTATTCCGTCTCAGAATATTTTAACTACCATTTTGTTTTTTCTGTGTTAAGTGAACCGTAATATTTTATTATACATTTATTTTCATTTAATTGTTTGTCTTTCTTATATTTTTGTATCTGTAAGCCACGGTTGTTTGTTTTGTACTTACCTATATGTAATTACGATGTACTCTGTATATTGACCTGTTCTACACTATCTGATATAGTATAAATGAATAAAGGGATATTATTATTATTATTATATTATTATTATTATTATTACCGCAAAATGTGTCTTTAAATATCGTTTGTGAATGTTACACAACCATAATTTTAAAAAATATTTACGTCAACCGGAAGTCACTATAACGGTTGCAAAAAAATAACTTAAAAATAAGTAAATAAAATAAAAATTAACTTTGTCGCTCCTAAAGTCCTCCATAGTTCCATATATTTTTTCAATCGTTCGTCACTTTAGTTAAATTAAAGTTGTTCAATAATTTTTGGTCTTCCACAATTTATTAACTTTTCCATAATCTGCCTATATTCGTGATGGATTCTAACGTCTACCCTCGCACACAATGTAAACAGATTTATCTCTGAACCTCACTACAGTTTAATAAATTGAAAGAGGTTTTGGCTTAACCAGATTTTTAATTAAATATCATTGTCCCGCCTTGATAAAATCAAAAGCAGCCAAGCTTTGGCACCAATCAATTAGTTGAGGGAATTTTTTTCATTTAGTGCATTCTGTAGTTATTTTAAGAAAATTAATGTAAACTCAACATTGTATCATTATTTAATTATTTGATAAGAAATAATGTAATATCATTTAAAGGATCAGCTACAAGTACAATTTTGAAACTCTGGACAGACAATTTAAATTCCAAGTTTGACACATTGATTTATTGATCGATATACAGGGTGGGGCAATAGTGCGTCTGACCTTGATATTTCGAGTTCTACGATAGCTAGAAATGTTTTAATAAATTGCAAGTAAACTAGATAAAAAGTCTATGACTGGAAATTATTTTCGAACATACAGGGCGAGCTATGACGAAATTACAAGTGCTTCTTTTGTAAATGGAATGCTATGTATTTCAGTACATTTTTTGAAACCCCTTTCTAGGCTCTATTAATTCCTATATTAGCATTATCTCCCAACCACTTGGATGTAATGAATTTTTTTGTTGAAATAATGCAATCTGCAGATAAACATTAAGAAAATCACCACAGTCACAATTATAGGTTTTAAGAAAAACTTATGTGAATACCAGTTGCGAGACATCTAATTAATGTTTTTGAATCATTTTCATTTAATAAAAATGTACAGGGTGGCCAAAAATTATTTTTCAATTAAGACCATTTTAAATTGCATTTTTTCAATTTTTTCAAATGGATTTCTTCGATGATGTGATGTAGAAATGAAAAATGAACATTTTTTGTAAATACTTCTCTAGGGCTAATTGCAACCTATTTCGTTTTATTGAGTAATAATTACAAAATTTAAAAATAAACTTAAAAAAAGAAGTTTCTTCAAATAACTAAATAGAAAATATTATAATAAATGTT
The DNA here is from genome assembly GCA_963675555.1 of Leptura quadrifasciata. Taxonomy (NCBI): domain Eukaryota; kingdom Metazoa; phylum Arthropoda; class Insecta; order Coleoptera; family Cerambycidae; genus Leptura; species Leptura quadrifasciata. Next base: position 53,006,141 of record OY776675.1, read on the forward strand.
CCACATGTTGCCCATTTTAATTGACACACATCTCTATGCGGTTTTGAAATGAGGTTCCCACTGTTCCTAAAACTGCCAGTGTGATAGATGTAAAGGCAGTTATTATTCTTTCCTTCATATTTTGTACTGTTGTTGGTGTGTCTCTATAAACAATATCTGGGGATCTAGCAGGCCATTTAGTGGCTCCATTTCTTCCAATCCATTGATTAGGGTTGGTATTATTTAAGTGGTCTCAAACGGCATTTAAATAATGTGGTGGAGCACCATCTTGCTGAAACCATATCCTATTTCGAATTCTTTCAGGGAGATTTAATAATTGCGGCAGATAGTTTTCCAAAATATGAAGGTTGTGGCCCTATTACATATTCTCCAATAATTCCTCCCCAAACGTTTATAGACCTTCTGTATTGGTTATCAACTTGCATAAAAAAGTGAGAATTTTCCGAAGCGTAATAATGGAAATTGTGCCTATTAACAAATCCATTTTTATGAAAGTGATGAGGTATCATCACTGAATAAACAAGTATTGAGGAAGTTGACATCATCTTGCCTTTCACCTCTGACTCGATTACAAAATTGTAAGCGCTTTTGAAAATCGTCATCAGATAATTCCTGGTGTATTTGAATATGATATGCATGCGGCTTATTTGTTTTTAAGATTTGACCCACAGACCGTCTACTTATTCCTACTAATGAGCTCACTTCTCTTTGACTGACATGGGGATTCTCAACCGTTGCCACCACCACAGAAAACTCGTTTTCTTCGTTCACAACACGTTTTATTATTTCACTTTTTTATATTCGACATTTCCAGTTTCCACAAATCTATCGAGAAGGTTTTGGAAGCTGCTAATATCAGGAATCCTTCTTTCAGGATAACGTTGGTGATAAATTCTATTGGCAAGTAAACAATTTCTATCTGACTCGCCCAAAACAAAAATTATGTCTACAAGTTCCGCTTTATTGCTTGTCGAATAAAGAAAACAGAAAAAATGTACAAAAAAAACATTACAGTAAATGACCGGTTAAATGCTATTTACTCATTTCAATGGATTGGAAGAAATGGTCCCATTAAATGACCTCATTTCAAAATTGCATAAAGACGTGTGTCAATCAAAGTGGGCAACACGTCGAACACCTATTATAAATTTGTCTAGTGAATTATTTGAAGGAACCTCTTTTTTTAAGTTTATTCTTAAATTTGACACATATTTACAATTAGCCATGGGAAGTATACATACAAAAAATGTTTGTTTTTCATTTCTACATCACATCGTGATGGGTGTTCCATTTGAAAAAATTGAGATAATTCAATTTAAAAGATCTAAATTGAAAAATAAACACTTATTTATTTATATAACGAAAATGGTTGCAATTAGCTATACCACCCTGTACATTTTTAAGAAATAAAAATGATTCAAAAACATTAATTAGATGTCTCGTAAATGGTATTCACATAAGTTTTTTTTAAAACCCATAATTGTGACTGATTTTTTTAATATCCATCTGCAGATTGCATTATTTCAACAAAAAAATTCATTACATTCAAGTGGTTGGGAGATATTCTATGCTAATATAGGAATGAATAGATCCTAGAACGAGGCTTCAAAAAATGTACTGATATACATAGCATTCCATTTTAAAAAAGGCACTTGGTCCTGTAATTTCGTCTTGGCTCACCCTGTATGTTCAAAAATAATTTCCAGTTATAGACTTTTTTATCTAGTTTACTTGCAATTTTTAAAAAATTTGTAGTTTTCGTAGAACTCGAGATATCGAGGTCCGACTCACTAATACCCCACCCTGTTTATAAGACTTTCCAATTTGCACATCAGTAGAAGCCCTCTATCTCATTGTACATTATAAACGTGAACATAAAGACAACACATATAGTAGACATGTAGACAACCTCCAAATCCAAAACTAAAAGCTGTCCGGAAGGAGGTTACTCAGCTTTACCACCATTGTTGGGGTCAAAGGACAAAATAAAAACGGTTCTTCGCAAATAACTCGAAAATGGTTGGTCCTAAGAAAGAATACTTTAGGCAAAAGTTGCGTCAAATGTATACTTTTTCATAATATTTTTGTATATCTCTTTTTTCACTTTTAGTAAAGAAAGCTGTTTTATTTCTGTTGACAGTATATCGTATAGTTTAAAAAAGTTTGATTGAAGTAGTAGCTATAGAAAAATACAGATGTAAAGGTGATATTATATTACCCCGAGAAAAGTGCCTATAATAAATAAAACACAAATATTTAAATTTATAACATCATTAATAAATTCAATTTTAACTCTTAACTTTGCCTCGTTTTTAACGTTTGTGAAAATCATTGTCATGTAAGAGTTTTTTATGACGTAATAAAGTGGAATTTTAAAGTTCAACTTAATAGCAAACAATTTGGTTTCAAACAAAATCTAGGTACCCGAGATGCACTTATAGAGTTTTTAAGTGATATTGTAAATGGTTTTAATGAAAATAAAAATGTTTGGCAATATTTTTGGATTTAGCTAAGGCATTCGATACTATTAACCACAAATTATTGAAACGTTTGGAATCCCTGAGAGTAAGAGGCGAACCATTAAACATTTTCCAGAACTACCTCACAGGGAGAAATTAGAGAGTAAAAGTTAATAACATGACAGTGACCCCCTTCCAATCACAATGGGCATTCCCCAGGGTACTGTTCTGGTATTCATCTTATTTTACATCAACTCTATCTCACAAATAGTAAGATAGACGGGGAAATTATATCATTTGTCGATGATACTGCTATTGTATTCGTAAGTGAATCCTGGGAAAATATATATAAAAAACCCGAACGAGGATTGGGAAAACTTAAAATGTTGCTGAATGACAGTTTTCTGAACCTGAATGTTGACAAGACTAAATTTGTAACATTCTCATCCACAGTTGCTGGTCAACCAGAATTTAACAACATGAAAAATCACGCTAGGTCATGTAACAATCAAGCAAACTGTAAATGCGAAGCTATTCAGAAAAAAAATTGTATTAGTTATCTAGGCGTACTGGTGGATCAGCATCTAAAGTGGAAAGATCATGCTGAGTATATAGCGGGACGACCCAAAAGACTGTTACATAAATTTTATCAAATGAGGGACATTTTAAACAAAAAATTATTAATGATAATTTATGATGCCTTAGCTGAATCCATAATTTAGATATTGTGTATTGATTTTGGATGGTCTTAGGTCTGTCCATAAAATTTAGTTTTTAATTTTAAATGACAGATTTGTGGTTGCTATAAACAAAGTTTTTAAAAGAGTAGTCATTTACTTTCGGCCTTATTTGTAATAGAAATTACGTCAGCGCTGAGGCTAGAAAACGCTTCCTACTACGTGATCTGCAACAACAACAAAAGCACTTTATTTAATATTAACAACAATGGCTCACCAAGGCCTCATCCGGAACAAGCTAAACATTCACCTCGTATAACGCCATGACAGTTGAAAGGCTGGACGGAGCAGGTCTGGTTTAGCTTAAAAACAAACGATGTATAAATAAAAACTGAAGCTCCTTTCGCTAGAAGCAGCTGATTAACATCAGTAATAAAAGAAATTCAAACAAGAGGATGGAAAATAATTAACACAACTATTACATAGCACTGTTTGTTAAATTTGGTTGCTGACATGGGAAAAGGCAAAACGAAAAAACCCGTTCGAGATAACCACCGCTGCGAGGCGACGCCGACGGCTGGAATGCCTCGCAGCGAAAATCGATGGTTTTCTAATATTGGGGGTTCAAAATGCGTTGTAACGTTAATAAAGTTAGTTAATTAGGAGGAATGATTTAGAGAAAAACAACAAAACAACAAAGAAAACAAAGAGAAAGAAATATGGTGACTGAAAAGAGTTAAAGATATAAAGTTTTCAAAGAGAGAAAGTAGTGTATGAGAAGGTTATGGTAAGAGGAAGGGTGGCTGGAGTGGTTGCCGGAAAATGAGCAACGGCTGATATGGCAGAGTGGGTTTGATTCGGAAGGGGGCATTATGCTGTCTAAATTGTGTAATGTTGCGCGTTAGCGGACTATCACTCAGTTTGAAGGAATAAAACCTCTGGGAGATTTGCTGAATGAAGTCCGCCAGTGGGGAAATGCTACGCGATATGCGCTGCGATGCTCTAGGTTTGCTATAGTAATGTAGTTAATTTTACCACTGTCATGAGCTAGGACGGACCAGATATTTGTCCTAGTCGTATTTATCTGGGCTTTGAAAGAAAATCAGATACCATAATCACGTCTACGTTCGGCAAATTTTATGAATCTCCTTTCTGGAAACCTTCCTCCATATTTGACAACAATAAACAAACTCTATTTGACGTTGTAAATATTAAAGGCACTGTTACTGTCGTGAATTGAAACTTTGTTCTAACGAGAACGACACGAAATAAACCTAACGCAGCATACAGATGATCTGGGGCCTGCCGAGCCAGCAAGCATGTAACGGCATACGCGTTTATCTGATTGAAATAAAGTAGTTCAGTTACAGTTCTAACATTGTTATTATTATAGTTCAAATGTGCTCTTAGAGGGCGGAATATTAAAACATAATATTTTTAGTCGCAAAATTCTCTATAAAATCCTTATTTTACTATAAGGAACGTAACCAGACTGCAACCAACAGCTACTCTCCGGATTATGTGCCCCGCCGAGCGCTGAATTACAAGGTATAAGCCTGGTGCGTTAAGTGTAATAATTGCATATTACCATTAAAACGCTAATGCTTTGATTGTAACAAACACCAGCCGAAAGACTGATCCTACTTAAACGAGCTCTCGTGCCAATCGTCACACACCACTTGCATACTGCAATTTCGAGCTGTTGGCTCTTGTCAGTGCAAGGTAGGCATGTGACGACTGTCACGAGGATTATTTGACTATTTAGTACATTTCGATATCTTTGGGATAGCGACATGTAAAATAGTCAGCAGGCGCCATCTATCGGTCCAGTGTCTTTTGCAATCGAAAAATAACACTGGACCGCGACTAAAAATATTATGTTTTAATTGTTATCATTAGGTAAAAATCTTTATTTTGCACTACTTTTAATGTATATTAATATTTCTGTGGACAGACGTATTCTACATATTGTTATGTTATATCCTACTAAAATATTATACGATGAGTTAGACCTATTTGCAGTGAGAGAACTCTATACCTATCACGCTTTACTGTGGACATTAAATAACAATTCAAAATTACCTAAACCATAATATGACCACGAAACACGATTGAAAAAAAACATATCAGTCACATTGCCATTATGTATCAACAGTCATACTCAACGACTCATACTTTACTACGGACCAAAATTATATAATATGCTGCCAAAAAATCTAAAAGAAATTATTAATAAAACTAAATTAAAGAAACAACTTAAATTATTTATTGTTGAAAACTTGGATAATATTAAGAAAATGTATTGCTAATAGTGATTACTACATAAGTTTACTTATCTCTTAGTGCGCTTGCTACATTAATAACACATTTCTTCGTAAAAAACTATAATTATTAATAAAAAAAAAATAACTAAATTGAAATTATTAAAAAACAATAATTAATATTTTAGATATTTTATCATCGTTTATGTATTATGTCCTCAATATTGTATGACTGGGGGTCGAGAGGTGAGCGCACTTGCCTCTCACCCAAAAGTTCCGGGTTCGATCCCCGGTCGTGGCAGTGGAAAATACTGTGAGAGGGATTTTTCCACTATACACGGATATTGGGTGTATGTCCCATACAAGGCTCTTCTAGAGCCTTCCGGGATAAAGGGGGTCGTAATTACCTGGGATGTTATTTATCATTTATTTATTTATATCGGTGCCGGATTAACCCCAAGGCAATGAAGCATTGCCTCGGGGCGCCCGCCAAAATGCGGCCCCTATCAATTGCCTGAAAATTTATTTTATTAAAAATTAAAAATAAAATGAATGATTTCCGATTTTTTTCGAAATTTGTCAAATCAAACTCCCACCACTCAGTTAAACACGCAGTTCTCACTGCATCGTACATGTGTAATATACCAACACGAGCCTGCTCCGTTTTATTTATTTACTGCACTTGCAGTTTTATTTACTGCAATCACCAAATAGCTATTTATGCCATCAGTTACGAAATGCCTAATTTTGTGTAACGCGTGAGATTTTTGCGGAACGAACGAAGTGAGTTTCGCAAAAATTCACAAGTTACACAAAATTTCATTTCGTAACGTATTGCATACAAGATTTTTTCTAATTTTGAAGAAAGTAATAAAAAAATTAAATTTAATATAATTGATAAAAATTTGGAAAACATAAATTTAGTTTGTTGCTATTACTTCATGTTAGTTGTCAGTTTGACATTTTGTAAAAAAGTCTAGACGGAAGGTTTTTAGTGAGATTGATATATTTTTAGTTTTATTTTTTAAAAATGAGTAATTCAAGTTCTGAAGAGCTACCAAGCGATGTTGAAGAGGCAGCAGGTAATGCTCTATTATCAGTAATTCCCAAAAAGTCAAAGGCAGTTTATGATTTGGCATACGAAAAATTTGTTACGTGGTGTGATGAGAAGAAAATTAAACATGTTAATGAGAAAGTTTTACTTGCATATTTTGAGGGTAAGAAAGATCTAAAAGTTTCCACATTATGGACACTTTACTCAATGTTAAGGTCTGAACTAAATCTGAAAAGGAATATTGATATTAAAAAATATACAAATTTGGTAGCATATATTAAAAGTCAAGCGGACGGGTACAGTGCTAAAAAGTCAAAAGTTTTTATTAAAGAAGATTTTGCCAAATTTTTAGTGGAAGCTGATGACAAAGAATACTTAATGGCTAAGGTTGCAATGATAATTGGAATGGCAGGAGCATGCAGAAAAGCAGAATTAACATTTCTTCCAGTTGAAAATGTTATAGACGAAGGAAGCTATTTTCATGTTGATATCCCACCTTCAAAAACAAAAGTTATACGGCAGTTTGCAATTACCACTGGAGACATTGAAAATACGAATCTTGTTGAAATATTAAGAAAATATATTAAGTTGCGTCCCCAGGTTCTTAAACACAACAGATTTTTTGTAAAATATGCGAATGGAAAATGTACCAGAAATCCTGTTGGAATTAACACATTTAGCAGTCTGCCAAAAGTTATTGCACAATTTCTTCGTCTTTCAAACCCTGTTCTATATACTGGCCACTGCTTTAGAAGAAGCTCTGCCACTTTTCTAGCAGACAGTGGCGCTGATATTTTAAAATTAAAGAGGCACGGATGTTGGAAATCTAGCTCTGTTGCGGAGGGATATGTCGAAAATTCTATGAATAATAAGAAACTCATAGCGCAACAAATATTTGGTGAAACATCTAAAGCAATGTGCGCCACTTCCCAAATAACAGCAAGTTCGAGCAATGAAAAAAATATGTCGTCGGGAATTAATTTGAATAATTGCAATAATTGTGTTATCAATATTTATAATAATTAATTAATTTATAATTTATGTTTTTAACTTGTATTATAACAGTTTAATAAATAGAATAATTCTTTTTGTCACTAATTTTGAAATACATTTTTCGTCACCAATTGCATAAAATTTTACTTTATGCAACTAGTTACAAAAAGTAAGACGTTTCATAATGTCAATCAGTTTTAAAAAGTGTCACTTTATATGTCAAAATTAGAAAAAGTTATAAATATGAAAACGTCGTTAAGCAATATGTAAATAAAAGGTCCCCATGATTTACACCCCAGATTCTAGAAAGCTATGGAGGTTGATTCTCCGAAAATCACCAGTTTGGAGCAAGCGTCAACCCAAATTTTGCCTACAGGCCCCCATCCATGTTTATCCAGCCTTGTTCAATATCCTCAAATATCGTTTAAATGTGTTTCTCGGTTTCCTTTATGATACTGCAAGCAAGCTTTCAAAGTTTAGGCAGATCATAAAGAAATCAGAATTATTATGTTGTGAACATTAGCGTCAAATTGTAAGTTTGTAAAACCTTTTATATTCAATAATACTGATATTATTTGATTTGAAAAAGATATATGTATCAAAATGGCTTCATCCAAATACGTAGAAAACCAGGTTATGATGGTTAGAAAGATCTGGGCTTTCAGTATTTCTATCCACTAGGTAATGTTTTCGTGGTTTTATTCTCTTTTATTTTCATTTATTTGTTTATTAACATTCGCTTTACTTATATTTAAAGCAATATACGACGTCTTTTTTTATCGATTCCAATAGTCATTTATTCTGTTGGCATACTGCCCCTAATAAAGGGGTGCACCTCACACTAGAAAAAAATAAAACAATGAATAGGGTAGTAATGTTTCTAAGACCCATTTACCACCAATGTATAAAAACAAAATCGAAATCCGTTCAACATCTCATTTTTCCGAAATATTGTAATCTTGAGAGACTTTATACAAAAATACACCTCTAACTCTCAAGGTCCATCATATAAGAATCATATTTTGCAATATTTTGCCAAGTTTCAAACATTTTAAAAATATTCGCTATTAGATACTTTATAGACAACAATAAGAAATAGAGACAAGAGTGAAATCAGAATACTAATAAAAAAAATATTGCAAAGAACACGTAAGCAACAAGACAAAATGATAATACTGCAAATTTGTATAAAAAAAAATATTCAGAATTCTGTTCACACAAAAAAGATAGGCTTAATTTTTCTTTTAACCTTACTTTGTATTTCTATTTAACCGGAAAGCAAATTACGTTCCAATCCGTGGATTGTACAATATATCAGAGTAAACCAACGGCATATGTTTTTAAAACGTATTCTATGCCCACTGTATGTGTCATTTGTTGCAGATGTGACCACCAGGACTCCCTAAACGCCTTCGTCCACATAGAAGGTCGAATGGACAAAATAGACAGCTTTTGCGGTAGTACATTACCAAAACCTGTCATGTCCAACGGACCTAGGCTTAAGTTAGAGTTTGAAAGTCTCATCGCGTCTCGATACTCGAGAGGCTTTAAAGCAACATACAGCTTTACCGAAAGTAAGTATTTTGTTTTATTTTAACCTAATTTATAATTCATAGTATTCAGTCTCCCGCCCCGAAAAATTAAGAATTACAGTGTGGTACGTTCCAAAGACTATAATTTGGCAAAGATTACAAGATATTTAATTTACTTTTTGTTAGTCAGTATGATTTACTGCATACATTGCTTTTTGAAAGAAGAACTCTTCGAAATTATTCAATTTCTATCATGCTCAGAAGAGTAACTGGTTGGCAAGCACAAAATATTTTTTTAACACTCTAAATCAATCATTAACATGATATAACAGAAGTAGGTCCTTTTTAATTGTTTTATAGATCGTATAGAATGTGCGATTAACAAAAACTGAATGGTAAATGTTAGGCAAGGGAATATATTAAAAATTGCAAATTTAACGTCTCCTTGGGGTCCACAACCCGTCCAGGACATTTGCTCACACAGGCAACTACCCAATATCTATTCCCTGCGACACTGTCATTTGCCGTAGTAGAGATTTGAACTCAAGGGACGAGAGCGACTATCCGCATTGTCCCTCACACAACCGCGGTCTAACATACTGCATAAGTAAAAAAGGGCAGTAAACATCCATACATAACCATGATTCGAAATCTCCTTGGTTCCAGGGTGGGACTGGTCCGATCGGTAGGTCGGCAATAGGGTTTTCCCAGAAATAAAAATTATTGCTGAAATACTTAACTCACGTAAAAAAATTATTTATGGCATATTTATTATCTTATTAATTTTACTAATAGTAACAAAAAAAAAACTTGAAGTTTGAAAATATTGGGTTCATTTTAAACAGCCATAAATTGGTGCGTTGTGACGTCAACACCCTGAAATCCAATCACAGGATTAACATCACAGAGGTTGTCTCTGCTCAAGATTGTTTATTAATCTTGGTCTCTGTTAACATAACATAACCTCTATTTATTGACAGCACTCAGCACTTTTCTACTTTAGGTAAATTATCAGCCCCACCTTTAACATATCCCTCTTCCACTTGATTCCATTTTGATTGTAGAATTAATAAAACATAAACCAGAAACTGATAAAATAATATTTTCACTACAAACAATACAAACATAAAAATATAAATTTAACGTTTTAGATTAGTCATCTGATGTGTAATGTCGGTGAAGGTTAAACCTAAACTACAGTACAAAATATTAACGTCCGGCGCTTTCTCGAATAACTTGTGCGGCATTTATCTGGATTCTGATTGGCCAATATTTACACGTCCACTGATTTAGACCAGTCACAGTACAAGCATTACAAATTGAAATTCTGAGAAGTTTTAGAGGAAAGCTTTCTTAACACACAGTTAGAATCTATTACAAACTTTATATCCATAATCTCATTGGTTTTCCGGGTAGATACGTAATTCTGGCGCGTAAAAATGCCCGTTTTAAAAAGCAGTGAAATTATCAGCAAGTTGTTTTAACGATATTTTCTTAGAAATAATTCTTATTAGAAAAGTAAATTGTTGTAAATTAATAAAATGTTTTATTATATCATTTTCACGACACAAATTGTTAAAATGAAATTAGTGGGAAAACCCTATTGCCGATGAGGCCAAATCGCAAACTGAGACAATGTTATCAATTTTTCTTTACATTTCTCTAGAGAACGTGAAATTAATAATGTAAAATAAAAGATAAACTCTTAGGTTTTGCATAATTATTTCTTCTCGACCAAGATGCCATCCCAATAAATATTTTTAGTTATACAGATAGATTCATAAGTAATGGTACAACACTTAGCTGTAGATAGTAGGAGTCAAAATATTAATATTTAACCAATAATGCATCAATGAAATGTTTATAGGTAAATAGATACAGGGTGTTAGAGTTAAAATAATTTTTTTTATTTTGCTTTGTAGTTTAATGATTTTTTAACATTTGATCATGAAAATTGGTGGGTGGAGTTATTTGTGGTGGAAAATCATAACACACCTTCAACATTCATCTAACTCCTAGAGGGCGCTACGTACGCTATGTTTTATGTGTTAAACGGGCTGTAACTTTTTCATTCCCACCTTTATCGCAGATTTCGCAAAAAGTTTGTATTCCGCTATTATTTCTTAATAAAAAAGGTATACTTATATACTTATACAATTTGAAAAAATATTTGGCGGCAAAATTCGACACTCTTTAATTGTAAATATTTTTCTCTGAGTAGCTAATACCGCTTATGTGGTAATTGTTTGTATGGCGTTTGACAACTTCACAATTTCAGACATTAAAACAAATCAAATAATGATAAACTCTTAACTAGTAGGCATAAATAATTTAATTCAAAATGGTAAACAATGTAATGTAAATGTAAACATATAGAAGAACTAGAACAATAATAAGAACAACTTTAAAATATATAATACCTACTACAATAAATGTTCAATATGACCACCATTAACCTCAATACATTTTTTTAAAGGTTTATTTAGAGACCATCTAACTTTAAAAAACGATTCCCTGTTATCCATAATAGTTTCCACAGCTTCACAATTTTTTTCCCATAATTCTTCTCGGGTATTTATGTTATAATTGTATAACTAAATACTTACAGTAGCTCCAAACGCAAAAATTCAAAGGATTGAGGTCAGGATTACGAGGTGGCCAAGGAAATTCACTCCCTCGACCGATCCAGTGACGTGGATAGTGCATATGCATATTTAAATGATTACATACTTCTACCGAATAATGTGCTGGGAACCCATCCTGCATGTACCACATATTGTTTCTTAAGTTTATCGGAATATCATATAAGATTTCAGGAACAATGCTTTCTAAAAAGTCCATATAAAATGCAACATTTAAATTTGGTGGTAACTCTATCGGCCCTAGTTGCAGTCTCCACTGATAGCACACCACACATTTATTTTAAATCCGTGCTGGAAGTGTTCTTCCTTGGATAAATAGGGATTCTCAAGTTCCCGCGAATGACTTATTTCTCCAATTAAATACCCCACGCCTGGTAAAGGTGGCCTTATCCGTAAACAATATTCGTTTCATAAACATAGGGTCATTATGTTGTTTGTTACGCAAAAATAATGAAAACTACGACCTTTATGGAAAATCACTGGGTAACAAATTTTGCACTCTAGTAAACTGATATGATTTAAGTTTTTCTGTTCTTTGATCTACGAATCGATGACTGACTTAAACCAGTTGCTGCCGATAATCACCGCGTACTTACGTGCGAATTTTCTGCCACACGAACTAAAACGTCTTCTGGTTAATCCACAGATATTCTTTTTGGAGGACCAGCAATATCACGTTTTGGGCGGAATGCACCTGTTTCTCCCAAACGATCAGAAAGGTTTTTAAATAACCTATGATCAGGCTGCCTTCTGTTTCGATACACTTCTAAGTTCCCTCGACCTGCAGCACGTCCATAAAAAAATACTTAGTGCGGGTATACACAAATCATGTCTCTCATCTCAAAAATCGAAAAAAATGTACTACGAGGTCTTTTTTATAAAAAGATATTAGAAATAAATAAAAAACACAACATTTAATTGAATAAAACTCTCTGCAACAACTAATTATTAGGGCACCATACACGGAAGGGAATTTTAAACGATTTGTCCCGCCACGGACCAAATCTGTTGTCCATATTTCGATCGATGTTTTTTTTTCATACATTTATTTAACGTCGGCCTATTTCCGCTACTGAGGCCTAACACCGACGCCTGTAGACGAGCTACCCCCAACCAGGAATTTTGCCGAACCTCTTCCCTTAAGAAGAGTAGGGATCTTTTACTTGCCTAACATTTAATAGACAAGGGACCGACGGCTTTACATCCCCTTCGAAGGATGGTATATCTTCTATACAACCCTCGCCTAAGGTTGTATAGCTTCCGCGCATACACTGATATACAAGCCGCTGGAAGATGTGTGAGGCGAGGACGCGGTTTCCGTTGGAATGGTCACCCATCCAAGTACTAACTGCGCCTGTCGTTGCTTTACATCGCATACAGAAGTATGTACATAGTAAAGACGCACCTACGCTCGCCCCTTCTTTCAGGGAGATTTACCAATAATTGTGGCAGATAGTTTTCCAAAAAATTAAGATAAATAGCTCCAGTCAATGTACCATTAAAGAAATGTGGCCCTATTACATGTTCTCCAATAATTCCTTCCCAAACGTTTATAGACCATATGTGTTGGTTATCAACTTGCATAAAAAAGTGAGTATTTTCCAGAGCATAATAATGGGAATTGTGCCTATTAACAAATCTATTTTTATGAAAAGTTGCATTTCACCTCTAGCCCAATTACAAAATTGTAGGCGCTTTTGAAAACCGTTTTATTCTTTCACTTTTTTTTATATTCGACATTTTCAGTTTCCAGAAATCTATCTAGAAGATTTTGGAAGCTAACATCAGAAATCCTTCTTTCAGGATAACGTTGGTGATAAATTCTATTGGCAAGTAAACAATTTATGTCTGACTCGCCCAAAACAAAAGTCATGTCTACAAGTTCCGCTTTATTAAAATTCATATTGTAAAATTCCAAATATTTTAAATTCAATACAAATTGTAACGACCGATAAGTGTGATAAATGCTCCTTTATACACGACAATTTATACCAATAATAGCGAAAATAGCAAAAAAATGTACAAAAATACATTACAGTAAAGGACTGGTTAACTACTATTTACTCATTTCAATGGATTGGAAGTAATGGTCCCACTAAATGAGCTCATTTCAAAATTGCATAAAGACGTGTGGCAATCAAAATGGGCAATACGTTGAACAGCTATTATATATTTTTCTAATGAATTATTTGTGGGAACCTTTTTTTTAAGTTTATTCTTGAATTTGACACTTATGTTCGTTTTTCATTTCTACATCACATCGTTGAAAAATATACAGGGCGTTCCGTTAGAAAAAATTGAGAAAATTCAATTTAATACGTTCTTAATTGAAAAATAATTTTTGGCCACCCTGTACATTTTTAGGAAATGAAAATAATTAAAAAACATTAATTAGATGTCTCTTAACTGGTATTCACATAAGTTTTTCTTAAAACCCATAATTGTGACTGTGATGATTTTTTTTAATATCCATCTGCCGATTTCATTATTTCAACAAAAAAATTCGTTACATCCAAGTGGTTGGAAGATATTCAATGCTAATATAGGAATGAATAGAGCCTAGAAAGAGGCATCAAGAAATTTACTGATATACATAGCACTCCATTTTTAAAAATAGGCACTTGGTCCTGTAATTTCGTCTTAGCTCGCCCTGTACATTCGAAAATAATTTCCAGTTATAGACATTTTTGTCTAGTTTATTTGCAATTTTTTTTAAAATTTCTAACTATCGTAGAACTCGAGATATCGAGATCCGATGCAATATTGCCCCACCCTGTATTAGGAAAAACATGTTTTTAGAAAATTAAAGACAAATATATGAAAAGAGAAGCTTATGACGATTAATTAAATCGTCATAAGCTTCTCTTTTTGAAAAACTCGACCTGGTATTCGTAAATAATTTTTGCGAAGCATCCAGCTCATTCGCCCTTCTCGAATTAAGCGCATGTCCATTTTTTTTTCTGGATCCACGTTTTCATCCACTTTGTTAGATTTTTCTTCTTTTCATTTTCACAAAATTGCCAGATACATAGACCCTGTTCATCTTTTCTGGCAACAAATCCCTTCTGGATTTTAAGCATACCTAAAATATCTGAACGCTCGTTCAATCCCCTCGGAGGCCTCGGAATTTAAAGAGGATTTACCATTAACTGAACTACCCGTCCCCTCAATGACTTAATATTTGGCGAAAATAAACAATAACCATCTTTACGTGTGTGGAGACCAAAATATCTGTAAACTGAGAGGCGGCAGATGCGATCGGGCAGATCTGTAGGGCGGGACAGATCGTTTAAAATCCCCTTCCGTATATGGGAGCCTATTGTTTGAAAGATTAATTGATTGATAGGTACTTTTTGTCTTTACGCCTACTTGGTAAATGTTCTTCTTTATTTACTGTGATAATGCTGTGTCACAACGCCTACTTTTAAAAATCATTAATTGAAAAGGCTTTTAAAAATTTTACGTGCAACTCCTGATTTGCACTTTTCTCAAATCATATTGTACTTAAAGACTTGAAACAAGTATGCCTTTTTTATTAAGAAATGATAGAAAAATACAAACTTTATGCCAAACTTGCGATAAAAGTGAGGGTGAAATAGTTACGGCCCTTTTAATATATCAAACATAGTACAAATATCATGTATCACCGAAGAAAGATGAAGCAATACAGAAGATGAAAGCAAGCTCGAACCGCTTTGCGCTCTCCTCAAATTTCAGATTCGGCAAAAAATTGTACACAACATTAATTTAATTTTAAAAGCATGTCCAAGTCACTAGGCTAAACTTCGCTCCGTATATCTTAATTGCATATACACATTAATTCAATAAAGGGTTGTACAGCAGAAAAATAAGCTGAATTTAATGTAGTACTGCATACCGGTCTATATTGTTCCCTTCGATATTTATATACTTATTTTATCTCATCCTTAGGTAATAAACATAAATATAAACACACCACTGTGGTATCGCAGCTGGGAATCGAACTCAGTATACCATAGACAGTTGATAGAACGTGCTTGTCAGATGACACGCTCTTAACCTTACTGTGCCAGTCAATAAATTAAATTATGAATACAAAAATATTTAATTAGTATTATTTGTTTAAGTATTCATTTCCCTTATATCCTGAAATTTATTGACCATTGTTGGAGGAGTGGGTAGGGCATAAGGGGCAAATTTCATCTGTTGCTTACGGGGCCTAATGACAGCCCGACATTGCTTGGTCCCAAGCCCAAAAATTCAATTCAGTTCAATATTTTAATTAAATATTACAAGGGTCCTTCCCGGGACCTAATCTGTCCAGTCAACCATAATGCGAAGAGCCGCGATAGGTGAGAACTTGGACGAGGCAGTCAAATAGAATATCATAAATGAAATGAATGAATGAATAAATAAGTTAATATCATTTGAAATTAAATTTCAAAAAATATGTATGAATAATTAGAATATAAAAGCTAACAAAGTAATAAGTAAACGGAATACTGATTTAATTTGGGTAGTTGTTATGGTGTTACATGGCATATGTCCATTTAACAGTTTTATTTAAAAACTAGTGTTCGTGGATATTTAGCACGATCTGTATAATATTTTTTCGACTCAGTTTTTATAAGTGAAACTGTTTTCAACTAACAGAATTTTACTTGTATAACTGCTACACCATTTCACACTGTTTTATGTACTTAGTTTTATATCTTAGGAACTCAAGTCATATTCTAAACTATGATGTATCTGATTTCGTTCTACACAGCATCCCAGGAAGCAATTAACAATTTGTCTGCAAAATTTAGTTACATCAGATATCTATTTTTCAATTTTTATATTTTTGTTTACTATGGAGTACATATGGTTATTTTCCTTACCTTTTCTCATTCTATATTAGTATATCCAATAAGATGTAATATATTTACTAAGTTCACACCATAGTCAATACGTTTTACTATTTATTTACATCTGTTCATATTTGTGATTATGCACAAAATAGAAATTACAAAGGCAAATCAGCTGGTGTGGAAATAATAAAATAAACTATTATTATAGATTCCTTTTATCGATTATATGCCACTATTTTAGTTGTGAGTAAAGGAAATTGTAAAATTGCGACTTGCAAGTTGGAGCGCTTAACTTAACCACTGACAGATGGCCATACTTGTACTATTTTTATGGCTTTCAATTTAATTAGGGAATTAAATTTGTCAGGTTAGTTTTTTTGGTAGCGTTGTTTTCCAGTAACTAGGACAAAAAGTTTACCTTATCAGTAAAACTCACCAGGAAGTCATTTGCTTGCAGCCTTTGTACTGATTCAAACATATATAATTTTTAACTGTGGACTTCAGTAATTGATATTACAATTTTTATATCCCAGTTACAAAGTATTTAATATACAGGTAATTTAATTACATTATTCATTTAAAAATTTTAATTAATCTTCAAATTTTGCCTTTGATATAATTTCAATTATTTTTAAAATGAATTTGAATTCAAAGTCAATTCTTTTTAATTTAATAAGTAGTTAAAATACTATATGTACCACATGGTTTTAAAAATATTTTTCTCTTTCCTTTTCATTTTTTTGGCAATTTATAGTCTAAGAAATCAGCTTATTTTCGTGTAGCTAACTTGCTTATATTCGTGTAACTAACTTGCTTATATTTGTACAGCTAACTTGCTTAATTTTGTACAAGCATACATGCTTCGATGCTTATATTCTTAGATACTTAAATTCTGAGATATTTCTTCTACATTCCTGCATAGTTTTTTCACAGTTTATCTTTCATAGATAAAATTTCGTTATCTATACATTAAACCACATAGTTGGTTAATTTTCCTACAACTTTCGAACTTTCACCCCATTTCATTGAGAGACGTAAATTGCCAAGGAAACTATAGAATTCATTCTTGCAACAAGAGACAATTGTGGGCCTGGATTGCTGTCCCAGAACCAGTCACCTCAACCATAATCCATCAAGGATACTGGTATAAATTTGTTTTATATATATATATATATATATATATATATATATATATATATGTTAGATAGTGGATTCTTGAAATAGCTTTTTAAAAACTTTATTCACTTATTGGAGTCAAGCTTGACTCTTTGTATAATAATAAACAATAATAAATTTAGAATGTATTCGACCAAATGTGAGTATAAGACTGATTACAAAAAGGTTGTTGGTAATATTTATAATGTTTTGAGAACAAAGGAAACAGTGTTGCTGATTCAGCACAATCAGGATTACTTAGAATTGAAATACAATGCTCATGCAGCGTGAGCGGTTATTGAGAAGAGCTGTTACGCAGTATGTAATACGATATGTTTGAGAAGGTTAAGCCTGTCTCGATAATATTATATATCATAGTATATTTCTAATATAACAGCTTCCCCCTTATAAAAAAAGTTGGTGTTTTATGCAGCAACTTTTGAAATGAATATAAAATGTATATAAAAGGTAATGGTACAATTTGGAAAAATATAAAAGATACAAAAATGTTAAATCGTAAGGTTTAAAACACAGAATATAACCTTAGCGTCTAGAATATGAGATGCAAGCACAATAAGCTTGATTCATAAAATAAAATAACATAAAAATGTTAGAGTTAAAATATAGCTTTGGCAAGAAAGCGTAAAATACAAACATACTAGGTTTGAATTGTAAAATAGGATAAAATATTCCTAAGGTTAAAATATAGCTTTACTGTGAAAGCATAAAATATAAGCATGATGGGTTTGAATGAAAATGACGTAAAAATGTTAATAAAATTGAAATTAACAAATGATAGAAAAATAATGAAATATAATGATTAAACAAATGAAATAAAATTCACTGAAGAGTCCAGCACTGAAAGTCAGTAAAAAGGCACAAAACAGTTTGTCTTTATGTAAGTTCTATGTCTTCGGCTTCGTTGTCTTCTCTTCTTAAGGTAGGTCGTCTTCGTGAAGGAAATAGGTTAGCAAATGTCCTGTAGGGTTTGCTAGGCCTCGGTGGAGATGGGGGTGATGCAGAAACATCGATGGCTAGTCTTCGTCTTTTTGTTCTGCACTTACAAAATAGGTACAGAAATAACAGTCCAATTATTAGCACAATGATAAAATAGGTGAACCAGGATATGTGTTTTGTTATAAAGGGTTCGTTGATCAAATCATCTAAATCTCTGGAGTATTGGTCCAACTTGTGTTTGGCAACTTCGAGGTCTTCCGTATTGAGATTGTTTAATTTTAGTGGTTTAAGATTTGGAGCTCGGATTTTGTCTGGAATATGTTTACAACATTCAAATGGAATTTGGATTGGATGAGTGTCGTCTTTTACATCGGTTACTTCATTGGTACTAGCTTGAATTTTTGTGATGCCTATGAAGGCGTAACAATTTGGTTGTAATTTTACTATTGAATTTTTGTAGATGACTTCAGTTTTTGAATTTCTTTCTGGACAGTTGATGGTTGTTTGTAGAGGTTCTGCGTTAATAACTAACCATGTGTTTTCGTCTATTTTTTGGACGTTGTAGCCTTGGCTGATGATAAATGACGTCTGGCAGTTTTCTGGCAGAGTTTTGAGGTTCTTGAAGAGACGGGCTTCGCATATGGCATTGTTGTCAATAGGATATGCAAATAAATTTGGACATAATTTGGTGTTGAAATAAAGTGGTTTGCATTCTTCAAGGTTCGAGATAGGTATGTACATTAATGAATCATCATCTCTCGCGATATATTTTTGAGAAGTTGATAATACATGATATAAACCAGTTCTATTATCCAAAATAGGAATAGGGTATAATTGAAATACTGAATATGTTTGAGGGTCTATTAAAGGTATGTCTAACACAAATATTAGATCCGAATTTGTTTGAAAAGCTTTTAGTTCTATAATGTCTAAGTACTGTGCAACCTTTGATAGTTTGATTGGAAGCGGTAAATTGTTCCTTTGTAGGTTTTGCGAAATTTCCTGTAGAGAGAATTTACTAAGTCTTTTGGATTTATAATTGACGTGTGAATTATTTTAAGCCTCGCGAAAGTGATGGAATTTAGGATGTCATTTAGGTTATCCTCGATAAATAAATAACTTGCCATAAGTTGTTCGCAGATTTCGATAAATTTCAGTTTTGCATGGACGTTTTCTATGTCTTTAGTCATGTCTAAAATTGAGGTTTCGATTTCTTTAATATCCTTATTGAAAGTTTCTTCGTCAACTTGCAATTTTTGAATAGTTGCGTTGAAATTTTTGATTACTGAAGTTGTAACGGATATTTGGTTTTTAATTAGGTTTTCGAGTTGGTGTTCGTCATTATTCAATTTGTTGATACAATCAGAATAATACTGACCGTCTTCTGCGTCTAAATTTCCGGTTATTGATTTGAAAATCGTTCCGATGCCATTTAGTATTCCTCGTTTGTATCGTTTCGTGTCAAGGTAAATTTCGTCAAATTTTGATTGTATTGATTGGGAAATTTGCGTCAATAAGCTAAGGTGAGTTTTTACATCTCCTGAAAAGACGTTCATGTAATGATATGCTGGGTCGAGTGTGTTGTATAGTGTCTGTAAGATCTTGTCGTTTTTGTCGAAAGCTTTCTTAAAGGTAGATATGTTTTTGTGTACCAGTAAAGTCCATTTCTTGTGAGAAATCACAATGTCCGTGTCTTGGTGATAATATACTCCGATCGTATTGTTAATAGGTGTTATTTTAAATTGAGCAAGTGCTGATCCGATCAGCAGGAGAAACCCTAAATTTTTCATTCCTCGTGGTCCAGTTGAATGCGACTTCGTGAGCTTAGCTTCACCAAAGGTCTCTCTCTGCCAGGGGTGTCACTGGGTGTTCCTTCCACAGGGTTGCCTTTGATGCCGAAGACACCAACGATGGGACGGGATGAAATTCTTACTTGCTAATTGTTGAATCGTGTTGATTTGAAATGTTGCTTTGCTTGTATTTCTTGATAATTATTATTGTTTCGCTTCTGTGCGTTTGAGAATAATGTAGGTTCTTCTGAACAAAGGATTGGGATCCACCACTACAGCTAAGAAGTTCTCCTTGTTCCAGAAGCTCTTTTCGTCCGGTTAGGCACCTTTTTCAGATGGACTCCTTGTTCCCTCGGATATGTTTGCTACTGGTTAGGCTCCCGAACTGTGTGTTTTTCAGATCCGCCACGACTGCGCCAATGTTAGATAGTGGATTGTTTGAATAACTTTTTAAAAAGGAACTTTATTTGTTACACTAGAGTCTACGTTGACTCTTTAGAAAAATACAATAATAATTTAGATGAGGTTTATTCGAAAGTGAGTATAAGACTGATTACAAAAAGGTTGTTGGTAATATTTATAATGTTTTGAGAACAAAGGAAACAGTGTTGCTGATTCAGCACAATCAGGATTACTTAGAATTGAAATACAATGCTCATGCAGCGTGAGTGGTTATTGAGAAGAGCTGTTACGCAGTATGTAATACGATATGTTTGAGAAGGTTAAGCCTGTCTCGATAATATTATATATCATAGTATATTTCTAATATAACATATATATATATATATATATATATATATATTGTTATTATACATGATTTGCAGGAAACAACTACTCAGCGGGCAAATACCCCGACCTGCATTGAATTACACCTTACAAATCATGAAAAATTGGTAGCCAATGTCATTTGTCAACTCCCTGACCAGACATAGACCGGTTTCGAACTTATTAGTTCTCCTCAGTATGCCATAGGTCATGAAGCAGACAAATGACAGTGGCCAACCTGCTAGTCTTATACAGACTAATGTAAATGGTATAGTGGTGAGAGGTAATTGAATCCTCTCATGTGGTCTAATGCTACTATACACCAGACATCATAGATGTCTCCGTGGTGCATAGCGACTTGCCATTTTGCAAGTACCGAGAGCGGCGACCTTCAGCCCTTGGTGGACTTAACCTATATACTGTTATTATACATGATTTGCAGGAAACAACTACTCAGCGGGCAAATACCCCGACCTGCATTGAATTACACCTTACAAATCATGAAAAATTGGTAGCCAATGTCATTTGTCAACTCCCTGACCAGACATAGACCGGTTTCGAACTTATTAGTTCTCCTCAGTATGCCATAGGTCATGAAGCAGACAAATGACAGTGGCCAACCTGCTAGTCTTATACAGACTAATGTAAATGGTATAGTGGTGAGAGGTAATTGAATCCTCTCATGTGGTCTAATGCTACTATACACCAGACATCATAGATGTCTCCGTGGTGCATAGCGACTTGCCATTTTGCAAGTACCGAGAGCGGCGACCTTCAGCCCTTGGTGGACTTAACCTATATACTGTTATTATACATGATTTGCAGGAAACAACTACTCAGCGGGCAAATACCCCGACCTGCATTGAATTACATAATACATAATATATATATATATATATATATATATATATCAATTTGTCTTTCAAACCGATTTGTCTATTTTTCATGTAATATATTTTGTCATTCATTTTAAACTATCTTTTTATTTCTCTTACCAACAATTTCAGTCTGATCTATAGCAGACTGGTTATTCGAGAAAAAGAGACAATTTTGCTTATTTTACTATAGATGGTGCCCAATTTAACATCAATTTTTCTTTGTCCCCTTTTCTTGAAATAAACAGAAATCTGTCGCTTATGCTGTACATGTCAGAAAGGGTAAGTTACTCCACTCTTACGAATGCTCTGGACCCACGGCTCTCTGCTCCGACTTAAACCAGCTAGTCGTCCGCATATGTTGCCTCAATTCTTTCTCAAAAATAAATAATAAGAGAAAGGAGGTAACAATGGAAAGAAGCTAAACGAATAAAACAAGTGAAACAATTTGGCACTATTTATGTTATTACTTTCCCATGTATAGATGACGTCGTGATACAATCCAAATTCCAGATTTTGATGAAAATGGACGTTTTAAAGCTAAAACATACTAAATATTCCCAAATCGGTATGCGGTCTGTCAGACCGTCCGTGTGTGATACATTTTTCTCGAAGGCGACTCAACATGAAAATCTGAAATTTTAGTTATAAGACCTGTGAGGTTCAAGGAACAAGGCTATTAAGCATTGGTGAAATCGGAGCACCAGGAACGGCTCCAACCAAGGCCAAAAAATATATTTTTGTCGAATCTAAAAACGTTTCGAATAAGAATTATTTAGGATGGAAAATTGGCCTGAAAAGGTTCATTACAAGTTTCTCGTCTGAAGACCAGGGATGAGTCCAGGGAGGACCCAAGAATAGTGGGTCAAGGTATCAAATATTGTTTAATTACAGTAATTGTTTAGAATGAAAAATTGTCGTGATTTCTCGCCAAAGCAACAGGTCCCACTCCAGGGAGGGTCCAAAAAACAAGTAATTGATTAATCAAAATATGCGTTTAAAATAAAAATTGTTTAAAGTGGAAAATTGCAATAAAAGTCTGTGTGGAAATTTCTCACCAAAGCATCAAGTGTGGCTTAAGGGAGAACCCAAAAAAATCTTTCGTCGAGTCAATTTCCGATATATTTATTTGCCGTTTAAAATAATGCCCCGGTCCAGAGCCAATCCGCCAACCGTGGTGCGGAGCGCCGCGGTAAATGACGGGTTGGATGGGGCGAGGTTGGTTCAACTTAAAGCTGTGAACAAGTGTCTAAATTTAAACGTATAATCTAAAATACCCTAATAGACCCAGACACTCACAAAAACAATGAATAAAACGAATGTATAACATTTAAAATTCCAAGAAGGTGGATAAAAACAATTAAAACTTAAAACAAAGATTATCGGACTTTTTTCTATATACATTTATTTAACGTCGGCTTATTTCCGCTACTGAGGCCTAACACCGACGCCCGTAGACGAGCTACCCCCAACCAGAAATTTTGCCGAACCTCTTCCCTTAAGAAGAGTAGGGATCTTTTACTTGCCTAACATTTAATAGACAAGGGACCGACGGCTTTACATCCCCTCCGAAGGATGGTTTATCTCCTATACAACCCTCGCCTAAGATTGTATAGCTTCCGCGCATACAATACTCGCGGACTTTACTGATAACGATTTTGATTGTTGAAATGGGTAGATACAGACAAACCACAAATACCCGTTTGAAACAATGCAGGTGAGGGTAGCATCCCAGCCACCCAAAATGTGATTAAAAATGTTGGGATTTTTTTTAAATGTTTGATCATTTAGAAGAAGTTGAGAGTAAAAGAAGCTAGGAGTGCAAAAAGAAGTTATGGGAAGCGGAAGGTTGGCTAAAGGGGTTACCAGAAGATAGGCAACGCCTGGTATGGTATATTGTGTTTGATTCAGAAAGGGACATTATGCGCTCTGATTTGTGTAATATTTCTAGTAAGAGGACTATCAGCCAGCGTGGTGCTATAAAATTTTTGAGAAATTTCTCGGACGTAGTCCGTTATTGGCATTATGTCGTTACAACTTGCATACAAATCTCTGAGGGAGGTGTACCTGTCAGAATTTGATATGGAGCGCATGAACTTATGTTCCAAGACTTTAAGTTTTTTCATTGTCATCACCGATGTGTTGCACTACACCGGCGCCATGTATGTCGTGGCCGGCCTGACCACTATCGTCTACAACAATTTCTTGTTGCGTCTGTTTAGTCTGCTACCCCTGACCAGGAGTGGATACAGACTCCTGGACATGGAGTAGACAGTTCAAATGTGCTTTTAGAGGGCGGAATATTAAACATAATATTTTTAGTCGCAAGCTCCTCTATAAAATCCTCATTTTACTATAAGGAACGTAACCAGACTGCAACCAACAACTACTCTCTGGGCTAGTGCCCCGCCGATTGCTGAATTATAAGTTACAAGTCTGGCGCGTTAAGTGTAATAATTGTATATTACCATCAAAACGCTAATGCTTCGATTGCAACAAACACCAGCCGAAAGACTGATCCTACTTAAAGGAACTCTCTTGCCAGCCGTCACACACCACTTGCAGGCTGCAGTTTCGAGCTGTTGGCTCTCGTCAGTGCAAGGTAGGCATGTGACGACCGGCACGAGGATCCTTTGGCCATTTGGTACATCCCGGTATTTTTACAATAGCGACATGTAAAATAGTCAGCAGGCGCCATCTAGCGGTCCAGTGTCTGTTGCAATCGAAAAATAAATAGCCTGACTAGGCTTAGCATAGTTCAAATGTGCTTTTAGAGGGCAGAATATTAAACATAATATTTTTAGTCGCAAACTCCTCTATAAAATCCTTATTTTACTATAAGGAACGTAACCAGACTGCAACCAACAGCTACTCTCCGGGCTATGTGCCCCGCCGAGCGCTCAATTACAAGTTACAAGTCTGGCGCGTTAGGTGTAGTAATTTCATATTACCATCAAAACGCTAATGCTTCGATTGCAACAAACACCAGCCGAAAGACTGATCCTACGTAAAGGAGCTCTCTTGCCAGCCGTCACACACCACTTGTAGACTGCAGTTTCGAGATGTTGGCTCTCGTCAGTGCAAGGTAGGCATGTGACGACCGGCACGACGATCCTTTGACCATTTGGTACATCCCGGTATTTTTACAATAGCGACATGTAAAATAGTCAGCAGGCGCCATCTTGCGGTCCAGTGTCTGTTGCAATCGAAAAATAAATAGCCTGACTAGGCTTAGCATGGTTCAAATGTGCTTTTAGAGGGCGGAATATTAAAAATAATATTTTTAGTCGCAAACTCCTCTATAAAATCCTTATTTTACTATAAGGAACGTAACCAGACTGCAACCAACAGCTACTCTCCGGGCTATGTGCCCCGCCGAGCGCTGAATTATAAGTTACAAGTCTGGCGTGTTAAGTGTAGTACTTTCATATTACAACCAAAACGCTAATGCTTCGATTGCAACAAACACCAGCCGAGAAACTGATCCTACTTAAAGGAGCTCTCTTGCCAGCCGTCACACACCACTTGCAGACTGCAGTTTCGAGCTGTTGGCTCTCGTCAGTGCAAGGTAGGCATGTAACGACCGGCACGAGGATCCTTTGACCATTTGGTACATCCGACACTTAACGCGCCAGACTTGTAACTTGTAATTCAGCGCTAAGCGGGGCACATAGCCCGGAGAGTAGCTCTTGGTTGCAGTCTGGTTGCGTTCCTTATAGTAAAATAAGGATTTTATAGAGGAGTTTGCGACTAAAAATATTATGTTTAATATTCCGCCCTCTAAAAGCACATTTGAACTATGCCAAGCCTAGGCAGGCTATTTATTTTTCAATTGCAACAGACACTGGACCGCTAGATGGCGCCTGCTGACTATTTTACATGTCGCTATTGTAAAAATACCGGGATTTTCGCTTAAACTCTCGAAATACTTTGACTAGGGACTGGATAACTTGTCCTCATATTTAACACAACGCATGAGGTGCAGTGCTTAACAACGTGGATTCGTAAAAAGGTTTTCGTTATACTTTCTAAATTTTGTGGTCGGGGCGATATTACGTCCCCGTGCAGCGACATTTAGTATATTTCCTAAAATTATAGTCCTTTATGAGTTTCTGATATTTTTGGATAAAAAATGTCCCGTAAAGCGAAAATGTGATTGAATGTATAAAAACCTCTTCCAACGGCATTTTTACGTGAAGCACGCTTTTCATGCGAAGTGTCGGGTTTTGTTATAGTTTCGAAAAGCTCATCGAGAGTTTTGGCGTGTTCTATAACAAATTTAGTGACGGAAGTAATACGTATTTATGTATCATGGGCGTAAATTAGGCCTTTATGACCCGCGGCGTGGAGATAATAGTACGAGGCTTGAACCGAGGTTTACTACACGCCAAGGGCCATAAATGCTTATTACACCAGAGATATATACAAAATGTTATAAACGACCCGTTTGTAGGATCAGTCACTTTGATTTGATAATTTTGATGTTCGTTTTTCGCCCATCCTGTATATGATCAGATTATTGAAAAATATATTTCCATTATTAACATTCGTCATAACTTACTCTTATAAAAATTATTACCGCAAAACATATTGTGGTTTAATGCCTTAAATCAAGCAATTCGTTACCGTTACCTAACAGTCAAATAAAGCTGTTAGTAGTAGCCAATTTAAGGATAGCGGGCTATAAAATTGCTTTATCTCCCACAGGTCCTATTATAATCCGCGAGACATAAAATTGCACTTAACGCCTCAAGAACTTGTTCATAAAGTGTACTTTAACGCCCGGTTGTGTATAAAAGTTTAATTTACTATGTAATTACATGTTATAATATTAAATATTATGTAACTCATCTACGTTAGACATATTCCCGTACACACCACCAACATCACACTATTTTTACCTAAAGTTTATAGAAATTAAAATAGAAACTAGGACAAACTGCATCTCCTCGTATCATTGATTGGAATTGTCTGGTTGAATTCTAAATTATTTACTACCGCTGGGATGACACCGTTATCGCAGCTCGATAACATTGTACATTTGTACAATTTAACATTTTCATTCTCTTGAAAAATAAACACCCAACAACAAGATAAATAAATAGTTATTGAAGTATTAATATAATTAATTTATTAATGTATCAAATTCACTTGAACTCTAACTACAAATAATTTATTTTATCAGGCAGTTGCAATTTTCTGAAGAAAATGTCTGTTAAAGTCCTGTAGACAAACTTAGCGATAGCGTAACTTATTCAGCAATTTATTCGATTTGCGAATCTTGAGTCTAAAATTCTCAACCCCTTGCTACTACATACAGGGAATCTAAACAAGATTTTCATTTGTTTAACTTGCTAGAACACAGCGATATACAGGGTGTCCCGAAAATGGTGGGCAATATCTCGGTTTTGGGTAGAACTAGTGAAAATAAGGTCACAAGTTCATATATTTTTCTTTCCCCCGATATTCGCTATTGAAGTTGAAGGTTAAAAATCGATTTTTCGCGATAACTTTTTTATTGTTCAATCGATTTTAATCATTTTTGGACCACTATAATATTATTTCAATCCAGTTAGGTCAGTGTATTAGAACCTTGGATTACATTTTTGGGGACTCGGGGACAGAGCACCCATTGCCTTAATAAGTTGAAAAAAAAAATTTCAGCCTACTTTCTTTTATTTCTAAGGTTATTTTCAAAATTTTGAGCCATTTTTACATAAAAAACGTATACTTGTTTGATGCCGGTAATATGAACCGTTTTCGAGATGAATGCACCTAACGATGAAATTGCGATTTTCAATCACACAAATAATAGTAACTTTTAAAAATGAATAAACAAAGACTATTTACTTAATATTAGTTTGTCATATTATGTATGACCTTCCCGTCGATAATTTGAAAAAAAAAAAACGACAAAGAATGGTGCCGCACATGCTGATGCCCAAGTTCTGGGGTCAGCATTGAACGTGTTAATATTAATTTTGTTAAATATTAAAAAAAACAGCTACATCGTCTTATTTATGTAGACAAGACGATGTAGCTGTTTATGTACAAAACCAAAGGAGTAATAATGAGAGTTTATGGTTGCCATGGATCAAAATATCACATAATTGGAGTGACATAATTTTTCAGTATTAGCTTAATCCGACATTAATTAAGTAATTAATTGGTTGGCTTACATTAACAACGAATACGCAGATATGCATTTAATGTATGGAATGGCTTCTTGTAATGCCTCGAAAGCACGAAGACTATACGCTCGTATCGTCATCGAAGGGTTCCCGATCGCAAAACTTTTGAACGTGTTGATCAACGGCTGAGAGAAACTGGTACAAAATATGTCTAAGAATTATGTATCTACTTAGGTCGATTTGCGCCAAATGACGTAAACAGGGGTGCTACGCGGACAACACGTACTATTGAAGTAGAAGAGAACGTATTGGATGCAGTCGCTGCGAATTTATCTGTCAGTATCAGATCATTATCATTACAAATGAATGTCCCAAAATCGATCGTTGGAAGAATTTTGAAAGAGCAACTGCTTCATCCGTACCATATACAGAAAGTACATACCATTAACCCAGATGACTTTCCTGCTAGGGTGCAATTTTCGCAGTGGTTTATACAGAAATATGAACAAAACCATGCCTTCATTCGATCGGTTTTGTATACGGATGAAAAACCCACATGCCACAATTCAAACGTGCCATCAAAGGCAATTTCATATTAATGTTTGGGCCGGAATTATTGGCCGGTACTTGTTGGGCCCATCCGTGTTACCAAATCGATTGAATAGGCAACTTATTTTCTCTAACAGCAGTTACCACAAATTTTAGAAGACGTTGACATTGCATCTCGAGAGAACATGTGGGTTATGCATGATAGTGAGGGGCCATTTGAATAGAGTATATCCAAACTGGTGGATAGGTCAGGGTGGGCCTATTCCTTGGCCTCCCCGATCACCTGATTTCGATCCCCTTGATTTCTTCCTGTGGAGGCATTTAAAGAGTCTCGTATATGCCACACCAGTAGAGACAAGAGAGGAATTATACGAGAGAATTATGTAACATTCAAATGCAATTCGAGAAAACGAAGGAATGCTGTGGCGAGTTCAACGATGGTCAGTTCATCGTGGACAAGCATTCATTAGAGAAGGAGGTGCTGATATTAAGCATTTGTTATGAAATCTCGTAAATCTTCATTTTCCCTTGACCCTAATTAGTTTTCTACACTAAGGTTTCAAATTTTGCGTTTTGTGTGTTCAAGATTTTTTGTTCTTATAAGTTTAGGTAAATACTTACTACCTCATAGAGAAATAAATGTTGTTTTGTACATAACCCTCGTGTTTATTTAATTTTTAAAAATTACTATTACTTGTGCGATTGAAAATCGCAATTTTATCGTTAAGTGCATTTATCTCGAAAACGGTTCATATTGCCGACAACAAACAAGTATACGTTTTTTACGTAAAAATGGCTCAAACCTTAGAAATAAAAGAAAATAATCTGAAATTTTTTTTCAACGTATTAAGGCAATGGGTGCTCTGCCCCCGAGCCCCCAAGAATGTTATCCAAGGTTCTAATATCTAAGACCTAACTGGATTAAAATAATATGATACTGATCCAAAAATAATTAAAATCTATTGAACAATAAGAAAGTTATCCCGAAAAATCGATTTTTAACCTTCAACTTCAAGAGCGAATATCTTCGTAGGGATACCTCGGGGGAAAGAAAAATATACGAACTTGTGACCTTATTTTAACTAGTCTACCCAAATCCGAGAGAGTGCCCACCATTTTCGGGACACCCTGTATATGTCAAATATGGAAATTGAGGATTTACCAACCATTACACTACAGATACTCAAACAGAAAAAACAATACAAATATTAAAAAAGTCGGCCTGGGATGAATTTATATAGTCAGTATTTTCTCATGATTCCATATCCTGGATACATTTTAAGCTTTCTAAAACTTTTTGGTAGAATATAAAATTAAACTGAACGCAATTTAATCTGACGAGAAATATGCAAAGGGCGTTTTCGATACAATTCATTATAAGTATTACAAACATTATTTAAAGTTTATTTTCAAAGTACATATGTTTTTTGAAATGCACAGGGAATTCGGCAAAATATTTATTTGAAAAATTTAAAAAATACCTTTACAATTTCTCATCCTGAACAGTTTTGGATTCAACAAAAAATTTGTTTTAGGGCTCCCGGAAGCCGCCTTTGATGTCTGACGAAAAACTCAAAAAAGCCCTAAAGTGTCCTGCTTTAAACAATTTCTATTTTAATTCGACAAAAAATATATAATACGCCTGTATATACAGATTGTACTTTTTGATAGAATTTCCACCCGGAACAATTTTATTATTTGAAAAATTTTAACATATTTTAATTCGACGAAAAATTATTTAGGGCCGTCCAATACACTGCCCCTGTTTCTCTTATGAAAATACATTCGATATAATTTTCCACTCTAAATGATTTTATTTGGAAATTTTTTTGAATCAACAAAATTGCTTTGAGCCATCTTGGTACCGTCCCTGGCGCTCTAAGGGGAAATATACAAAAGATCTTTTGATGCATTTTTTCACTCCATATAATCTATTTTTGGGCTCTTCCTGGAGCCGTTCTTGATTCTCTGGCGAAAGATTTTGAAAATATATTTCATTTTCTGCTGAAATTAAAATGGTCGTATCATCAGCATACATAGTAACGTGGCCATATATACAGTTTGGAAGATCATTAATATATAACATAAATAACAGCGGGCTCAAGATGAACTCTTGGGGAACACCGAGTTTAACATTGTGAATAGCTGAGGTTATGTCATTATAATTTAATGCTAATAACCGTTCCTCCATATTTGATTTTATCCATTTAAGAGGTGTATGTCTAATTCATAAACTATACAATTTCTGCAATAGAATTTTGATATTTGAATTGAAAATTCGAAGTTTACAGAAAAGATAAAGCAAGAGAAAGAAGTAGTAATAGGAATGTTGACTGTAGAGATTGTCGAAAAATGGGCAGCACCTGGTATTTTAGGGAGTGTTTTATCCTGAAAGGCGCATTATGCTGTGTAATTTGTGTAAATGTTGCGAGTTGCAGACTATTATTTAACTGAAAAGTGTAGAATTTCAGAGAAATTTCTTAGATATAATCCGCTATTGGGATAATGTGACAACGTGCGTAAAGATATCTAAGAGAAATGTATCTGTCAGAATTTGTTGAGGCGCATAAATTTATGTTCTAGGACTTTCATTGCTATGACCGATGTGCTGCACCACGCCGGTGCCGCGTATGTGATGGCCGGTCTAATCGCATTTTCTTTATTTTCAGATTTTGGTATTAGAACTGGTACGCAGTTACCGGATCATCCATGTGCCTTTGTATTTAATAGTAACGAATCTAGAAATGGATTGTTCTACAGTCCGAATTATCCAGGTTTCTATCCAAGAGATACCGAATGCCATTATTTCTTTCATGGGGATTTGAAAGAAAAAGTACATCTACATTTCAATTACTTCGATGTCGAAGGAGTGCTACCGTAAGTTAATAATGCAATAATGTGGAATAAACTGAGCCAAATTTCCTGACATTATTTCATTTATATATATAGTAATCCAATAATAATATAATATACATATAATAAAAAATACATTTTATTTAATACCATCGTTAAAACTTATGATTTAAGAAACAAATCCTCTATATTCATTAACGAGGTTTTTCCAAACCAAAAAACTTTATGATTAATATTTATCGCGATTTGTGACGAATTATCTATATAACTATAATAAAGTAAAATTAGCACCAAATAGCCCATAATAAGAACTTAACTAAAATATCAATGAATCTTTCATAAATATGTTTAAAAATAGATACTTTATAAGAAACCAAGGAGTCCGGAGTAGCGGCGTACTTGCTTAAAGCAGTACTTAACATCAAAGGGAGCGGGGAGCGCTGAGGATCAAATCGTGGTAGCAGCGTGCTTTTAATTTAATCAATTTATGTAAATAGTATTAGTTTTAAAAATAGTCTAAATAATTAACTGTATTTTTTAGCTGGCTGAAATTAATATATGTTTTATTTGTGAATAAAGTGTCTTGGATGACAAAGTTCTAGTTGGTAAGAATGCATTAAAGCCGCTTTACACTTTGCAATTTTCCTTGCTTAAAAAACAAGTAGGTAGGTATACCATCTTAGATCAATCAGATGATTTATATAAAGATTGAAGGTTATGGTTATTAATTATCGTTTTTAAAAGATTAATATGTTCACGATGAATAAACAGGCTAAAATGGCGCCGCTGCACTACTACTACAAAGCCAAAGAGATAGAAGGTGGTGGATAAAGCCCTGGTTAAACACCGACAGGAGGTTTAGATTTATTTATGGCCTAAGTAGACAGATAGGTAATGGGCCAAAATATTTTTTATTTTTTAACATTTATTTAACGTCGTCTATTTTCACTACTGAGGCCTATTACCGACGCCTGTAGACGAGCTACCCCCAACCAGGAATTTTACCGAACCTCTTCCCTTAAGAAGAGTAGGGATCTTTACTTGCCTAACATTTAATAGACAAGGGACCGACGGCTTTTTTGGTATATCACATACACAACCCTCGCCTAAGGTTGCATAGCTTCCGCGCATACACTGATATACAAGCCGCTGGAAGATATGTGAGGCGAGGACACGGTCTTCTTTGTGAACACGAGCCGGACCTCCACTATTGAAAAAAATAATATATTTTTGACCGGAGAGCTTTAGATGAGACCCTGGAGGCCTGCTGTGCACTTTATTTCGTGAAATTCGGAGTTGGGGTGGTTTGTCCTTAAACGGCTGGAGTGGGCCAACAGCTTCGCCCTGTATCTAATTCAGAGCTAAAATTTACTCTTTTGGGACTTCGAAGTCGTAGGGTCTACTGCTACACCCTGTATAGATTTTTCGAAATTAAATTTGTTTAATTTTTTGTTGGCAGGGTCGAGGATTGCACCTGTATAATAATTTCTTGAAATGATAACACTGTAGTTTAAAACGAGAATTGAACAATATTTATTTAAGCGTAAAAACACAGAGTTGATTATTATGGTGAGAACTAAAATATTATACATGATTACTTTTTTTTTATCAAGTAACGTATCGACACTTGAAATTTCTGCCTGAGATGGAGGCGTTGATGGTAGATTTAATTAAATTGTAAACTGAGAAATTTCACTTAATACTAAGGGCCGCGAAGGCGAATTAAAATGGAGCACTGGGCTGAATACTAAAAAATAATTTACTAGGGGTTGCCTAGGAAGAGGGCACGGGCACTAGAATGTTTATCGCAAACGGAAGAAGCTATCACTAGGTATACTGGAACACAACTTGCCGTGGGCTTGGCACGCTCCATTATTTATACCCGTGATGGGGCACGACGCTCGCTGAGAGCTGGAGAAGCCGGAAAGGGAGCCAGCCCATCATATGGGGCTCAGATGATGAAATATTGTGCAATACTTGCTGAAATTTTGGAATTTCGGGTTGAAAATTGTACCCTTAAATAGGCTGTGAAAAATGTGATAATTTGCTATGAAAATGTCAGCGGAATTTAATTTGATTTTTGAATTATGAACGATAACTGCCTGAATAACATGGTAAATTGAATTGGTCCCGTGAAGTATCGTTGCGAGTCTTACTTTAAACCATATTTAATGTTATATTATGCCATATTAATCCATATGCGATTGTTATGTTATGCCATATTGAGGGTATGTAATTGTCTGCGTCGAGCAGAGTGGAATTCGTTTTAGGGTAATGCGATGAAGTTAGCTGCAAGTTGCCAGCATGCAACGGGAATACGTAAATTGAACTTATTTTTGGGACAAACATTTTATGGGCCGATGAAGAGTTAAATGAAAGGGATTTTGATGTATTATCGGAAAGTTGAATTTGAAATTGAATTTAAGAGAAAGGAGCTCGTAGAAACGTTGTGGAAGTAAAATAAAATATTTTGAATCTTGGTTTGGGGAGAGAATTGAAAGTGATTCGAGATGATGAGGGGGCTATATTTTTTAGGGCTGTCTTTTGTAAAGTTTCGGATGTAATTTAGTGAAATTTGACTTTGGAATTAATTTGTCGTTGGACTTGGGTTATTGGGGAATTATCGATTCTACCGGATTTTTCTCAGATTTATTTGCTGAATATTGTGAATTTTCGATGTTACGGGTGTCTTAAGGACTTTTTATAGTGTTTGCCACGTTGAGCGGAATGCTTGAATTATTTGACGAATTTTAATAAATTTTTCGTCGGCCATTTTGTTTAAATGGAGGAGACACTATAACATTTGAAACGGTCTCCCATCCAAGTATTAACCGCGCCTAACGTTACTTTACATCGCATATCGAAGTATGTACATAGTAAAGAGGCATCTACGCTCGCCCCGAGGCTAGAAAATGATGCCATCCAAATAAAGGAGAAATTTAAGGAATATGTAAATGGCTGCGGTAGTGTTCCCTAGTAGGATAACATGATTTAAATTTTCGTTAGGTTACAATAGGTCATTTTATTTATTATGTAATATAAAACAGTAAAAAATACGCATACCTACCAATAGTAACAGTAATGTCTATTCCGTTGATGACATGTAAATACCATAAAAATATAATTAAAGTTAGGTCAGGTTCTAATTTTGTTGCCGGCAATGAAAATTGCAAAGTGTATATCGACTTTTACAAACTTTAAGAAGATTCAG
The DNA here is from genome assembly GCA_963675555.1 of Leptura quadrifasciata. Taxonomy (NCBI): domain Eukaryota; kingdom Metazoa; phylum Arthropoda; class Insecta; order Coleoptera; family Cerambycidae; genus Leptura; species Leptura quadrifasciata. The sequence goes on from OY776675.1 coordinate 53,040,874, forward strand.
TAAAAAGAGAGATGTTGAAAAACACCGTTTATTACAAGGATTAACGTCTAGAGGTATCCATAAATCCTGCAGAAAAAAACTACACACGACCGAGCAATGCCCGTGCAGCAAAAAGAAAAATAGTTGCATCATCACGAAAATCGCCAAAAAAATTAAGGTCGGAATCAATAGTTGATTTTAAAAGAAAATGTTTGTACGGAAATTATTCCTCATAACTACAAACAGATTGAAGCAAAGAGATCACATAATGAAAGAAAAATGTAGTACATGTCACTAAGGAAGGAAACAATTATTACAAGCTGTTAAACGATAAATGGTGACGAGATGTTCAAGGACGTATTAGTAGTATTATCGATTTAGTTGCAAGCGAAGCGAAGTACTATCAATGTTATGTAAAGTTTTTCACAGAAATGACAGAAAAAAAAGTGATACACCTGGACGTCCTCGCTCAGATGAAGTAACAATTTATGATTATGTAGAAAATGGCGACGATTGCCAATTTGCATAAATGAAATCAAAGGTAGAGTTCCTCACGTTAATGCTATAAAAAGAAAACTATTGGAAAATTATGGAGATAATATTATAATTACTTCGTATAAGAAGAAAACTCCTACAGTTTGCTTTAAAAATGTTGGGCATGCAATTTTACATGAAAGCCGACAAAAAGAGAAGAAGTTAAATGAGACCGAAGAAAAAATTAGAATTATTGAAAGGGCTGCTGAAATAATAAGAGACAATATTGCAAGTATGATTCATGATAATAGCAATAGATTTTTAGATGAGATTGACAATGTAATTCCGGAATCTTTAAAAATTTTATTGGAAAACATTATCTTGAAAAAAAATGTAATCTGGAAGACCTCAGGAAAACATGTACTTTTATAGCCCATTGAATGACGTTAAAACATTAGAAATATCGATAATAATGGCACCTCCAGAAGATATTGAACCTACAGCGTTTGTTTAATTTGTCTTTGATAATTGTGATTTTGACATAGATACTAACAATAATTAATGGACCTCCAGATGATTTTTTTATATTTTAATCAATTATAAATATTTTTGATACAATATAAATATAACGTATATAAATAAAGGTTACCTAATTTTCATGTGTAAACTTTTATTTGATGATAAAATTAATAAATTTTAATGATGTAAGGTTAAATATCGTTTTGACCCAGTTCTTTCCACTAGCCTTTAAATCAGGTCCCATTTGACTCATCAGTTTCCTAAAAAGTAAGTTTTTTAAGCATGTCTAAAAAGATTTGAATTTTGTTTCTTTCCAAACCTAATTTTACTGTATTACTAGCCTCTACAAAATAAATGTATATCTTAATGTCTTAATAGAATAACTATTGATATTTCTAAATCCTTGACATAAAGTTATGATTAATATCCTTCGGGTTATATAAAATGTATTTGACATAAAAGACATTATATTTTCTCGAGAAAACTAACCGGTAAGAAATGTGTCGCAGTTAGTGATTTCTTATAGCAATATCGAAACGCATTTTCTTTAGATACGTATTGGAAAACTTTAAATTTAAGAAAGTTGGAAGTTTCAACGCTAACTTTCGGTAACTATAAAACTTCGGAAAATATGGTAGGTACACATTAAAGTAAATTTCATAAAGCAAATAATCTGACGGTAGTGGAATTGAGTATTTTATGTGCGGCTGCGGTTCAATATTTTCGTTTAAAAATCATTTTCTACGGTCAGTCGTTAGGAAGTAATCAATTTAATTCACTCATTTTTTAAGTGAAGGCATGCATCATCAGGTTCATATTTCAAGTTCCGTAGAAATTGAATGCCACGAACTTGAAGAAAATGGTAACATTATATATATATATATATATATATATATATATATATATATATATATATATATGAATATAGGCGGTCAAACATTTTCATTTATTGATTTTTATTGTGGGGGGGAAATACTATTCGGACACCCGCGAGAAGTGTTGGATTTTCACCAACGACCCCCCCTCTCAGTGTTTCCAAGCACTCTGGCTCTGCTTGCGCTTTCCATCAGAGTACATGGTCAATCATTTTTTTTTTTCCTTTTTTCATTTTCATTTCTCTCCCTTCAAATATGCGCCAAATCAGGGTCCCTTTCATTCTCCTCTTTCTTCCTCATAATTCTATTCACCATCACCTCTACCGCATTCCAGCTCTCCTCAGACTGCATCATAAAGTTGATCAGAGCTTCTGCTTTGAGTCTTCCTACTACCTCCCTTTCTTCATTCCATCTATTTCAATAGAATATCGTGTGCTCGGCATCGTCCTCTTGCCGCAGTAGACGCATTCCCTAGTTTCCCTCTTTTCTATACCTAAGAGATAATAGGCGAAACTTCCGTATTCCGTAAGGACCTGCGTGAGATAGTAGCCCACTTCCTCGGGGCTTCTATCTATCCACACTCTTATACTCGGAATCAGTCTGAATGTCCACCTTCCTTTTGTACCTCCTTCAAACCTATTAAGTAGGGCTTCCATAACCTCTCCTTTAGTCCCTCCATCGTACGCCTCCTTACTTTCCTTGGCAAGGAAGTCTATTAGAGGAATCCTCGCGACGAGACGATACGGTTTGCACTGAACACCTTTAATGCCACTTTCCCCTGTAACTTGCTCAGCCTGCTCCCAGTTCGCACCACCTTCTCTACTGCTTGCATCCACACCGGAGCCGCATGTAGGAGTATCGAGTTCACTACACAGTTCAGTAATCTCCTTTTACTCGCTTTCGGTTCGCTGGTGTTACACATCAACCTTCCAATTGCCGTGGTAGTCTTCTCTGCTTTCTCAGCGGATTTTTTTGCATCTTCTGCTTAATTAAGCTTCGAATTCAGCCACACTCCCAAGTATTTTATAGCTGAGCTGAGACCGACTTCGAGCTGTCCCACTCTGACCCTGACTGGAGGGAGATTTCTCTTCCTCGTTATACCACCACCTCTGTCTTTACCAGGTCGAGTTCCAACCTATGTCCCGTTAACCACTCCCCAATTTTCCTTATCGTAGCCTCATCCATTATAAATGCCACGAGGCTACCTGTGACCGTTACCGCCAGGTCATTTGCGTACCCAATCACCGTGGTACTATGCGACTGTCGAATTTGGACGACGCCGTCGAATAACAGATTCCACGGACCAAGAACCGACCCCTGTGGAACACCGCAAGTGACCTTCTTCTACTCCATATTTCCCTCCATCTCCACGCCTATATACCTGTTCTCCAGGTAGTTTTTTATTGCACTCAGTAGGTATGGAGCCACCCCCATCCTACTCAGTTTTCCAACTATCTCTCTCCACCCCGCTGTATTAAATGCATTTTTCACGTTCAGAGTGATTACGACACATGTTTTTTGTTCTCATGGCTTCACCTGCGATTTCTGTCGAGTGGATTGAACCAACCGTTGACCTCCCCTTCTTGAAGCCATTTTGAGAATCTGATTTCCTCGCCCGCCTCTTCCATATCTCAGGAAATACTCCACCTTCTAGCACCCGATTCAGTATTGACAACACTACTACCGGCTGCTCTTCCACCACTAATCTAATTACTTCACTAGGCATTTCATCGGCCCCGAAGCCTTTCCATTTTTTAGCCTGCTCACAGCTACCTTCAGCTCGTCCTCGGCGAAAGGAGGGACCTTCTCCACTTCCGTTAACCTTCATCTTACCTAATAAGCCATTCAAAATTACCCGCATTCTTTCTGCAGGTAGCAACAGGAGCAGCTTCAATCCTCCTGGTGGCAATCCTGTACCCATCACCCCATACATCGTTATCAATATCCTGCATAGTTCTCTCCATTTGTCCTTCTTAGACTTTTTTATAACGTCTCGCATTTTTTGCGAGCCTCCCGATAGAGCTGTAGGGTTCCATTATCCCCCTGCCCTCCATACCTCCCATTCTCTCAGCCGTATCTCCTCCTGACCTCCACACATCTCTCCCTCATCCTAGATATTTCATCCGTCCACCAGTATACAACGCTTTTCACTTTAGCCGTTCCTTTCCTCGGCATCGCTCTAGCACAAGTAACGGTTTCCGTCTCTATCAACCTTTCGCTCGTCCTTACGTTGCCTCCTCTAAGTTATTCCCCGAGCGATTGTTTAAATGTTTTTCTTTATTTAAACGACCCAGCTTCCACCCCCTACCTCTTGTCACCGGTATTTCTATCTCGGGGCCTAGTTCAAACCGGATGTATCGATCATCACTCAACGATTCCTCCTCCTCCATAACCATCAATCGCGTTTATAGAATTATCAAAATTCGATGGCTAGAATAACTATGAAAAATTGTACACCGATCGGGCATGGTGAAATTGAAATACGGACGTTTTCATGAAACATTTACTTCGCCTATTCAGTAAGCATCATCAGGTTCATATTTCAAGTTTCATTGAAATCCAACGCCACGAACTGGAAGGAGCTGTATATGTGAATATTATTTCAGTATTTAGGCATCATCAAGTGGTCAATATTGACTTATCAAAAATATTTCCTTGTGATTTTGTCGGTCCATATTTAAAATTTCGTTAAAATGCAATATCATGAATTTGAAGGAAATATCCGCCTGATTATTTACAGTACGGGTATTACTATTAGGCATATAAGAAAATCCAATACACTTATGTACATGTGCAATATGGGTTAGAATCACGAGATGATATATGAAATGGATGGTGAGCCATAGGCATGGCAGCTGTTCTATTCGCTGCGGTTAGTAATGTAAATGTCTTTGGAGAGGAAAGTGAGGTGACCGGTCGTCAAATAAAGAATTTACGAATTACCATGTGTTATCCCAAAATATTAATTTTTTAAAATTAATTATGGTGGTCACGAAATAATCAAAATAAACAAAAGTATCTTTCTCAAAATAAGTGGGAGTGGGTCGATTTTCGTACGCTACAATAAATAAAATCATTGCATCACCTAGTGAATGCCCGCCGCAGTACAATCTAATTGTTTGTGCTTTCTCATATGTTAAATATAAATACCCATTTTAATAGGTTAATATCATTTTGAGTGCAATAATACTTAAATTCGTAAGGTTACCTGTGACCTAAGCCCGACGGACTCTAGTAAATAGTAAATAAATCCATAACATCGAAAATCACAGCAGCGCCAGCGTACAGCACGTTGGATCGCCCCACTCCAATCACACTCCATTAGATAACATTCTCACCCGTATTGCACATGTACATAAGAGTATAGGATTTTCCTATAGGCCTAATGGCGATCCCCGTACTGTATAACACGACACTGTTAAAAACAGTACATTTCAAAATATGCTAAAAAAAATAAAACAAGTAGCGTTATGTAAATGTTTCATAATAAATGTCTTTAACCGCCTTCCATTTAAGCGACCCTACTAAGTCTGAGAGGTCCAGATTTGTCTGAGTAAAGGAGACGAGGCCCTACAGTTTATAGTGGAATCCGAACCACTGCTTCGAGATAGTTTTCATTTGAAAATTACTTTGTAGTAGGTGGGGCTCGAATCTAATTCGCTAGATATGACCAGAGAGAAATCTAGGTGCGCTAACCACTAAGCTATGGTCCTCGGTACAAAAACGTGGAAATGAAATTCATATTATCACTTAACTAACTTAGAATATAATAAAAAAAAGTCATTGCATAAATAACTTGACAGCAATCCATAGATATATATTTACAATAGTTATTAAAAAACCTCCTTTGCTCACTAAAGTTCATTGCAGTTACAAAAATTTACGTTCCATTATTTTATCCTTCTTCAAATATTAACATAAAAATTAGTTTCGCTTTATAAATTTCAATGCTTTTAAACAAATTCAGCAATGTATTATTTGATCAACAATTAACCGAAATCATATGCTTTGTTACACTTCCCAAAACCGAATATCATTACAGTAACTAAATTACAGAAATTTGCTTGACAGTAATGGACCTGTTAAAATCGCAAATATCAATTTGAGACTTTATATACAAATTTTAAAAATTATAATAGCTTCGCGTGAATGCTGCTGATTTAACTAGAATTTCATTTCACTTCCTTAAAACAAATTTCAAAGTCAGTTACTTCCTTGATCTCTACGTGAAATATCTCTCTCTTCAAAATCACCAGTAGTAATGAACCAAAAGTGATTTTTTCCGTTGAATTTTTAAAACAAAAAGCTAACTTTATTTTCTTCGGCATTTACTTTTTCAAATTCAATTTTGATTTTAATTTTACGCGAGTTTCTTAAGTTATTTTTTGAGAACATTTTTTTCTGTATAATTTATTTTTATATTTTAGTTTAAAACTCTGCAAAACAATGCCTAAATAAACGATTTATCATCTCGTCTTAAATCAGTTCTTCAATCGTCCCTGAAAACCTGAAACAGTATACCGAGCATCTCCTGAAAATGAAGCCAACTGCAACCGTGTTCTAGTGTTTGGTACGAAGAGGTCTAAGAAGCGTCTCAAGTCAAACAATTATTTAACTAAAGTTAAGGCCATCGTTCGTGTAATACATAATTAAACACAATATAATAAGTAAACCTAGAATTCAGGAGATCTGCATATCGCTCCGACTAGAGCCCCTATAAAGTAAAGTCTGGCCATTCGAGTTCGAGGCACTGATTGGTCTGTATGAAAAGTGTATGCATAATGGCGCCGCCAATAGAAGTTGCTTTTCTTTTGATGAGCTTAGTGTCACTAGACTCAATGTAATAGGTTAAAATTAAAATAACAGCCTGGTCATTAAATAATTAATGGTAACGCTATTACTTACACATATTTTTCCATTTTGTCAAAAATACTGCAACCTTGCTTTTGACACTTGCGATACGTTGTAGTAAACACATTGACGCACATGCACACACACACACACACACACACACACACACACACACACACACACACACACACACACACATACACGTTTCAGCATGAATGTGGCAACCCATGAATATTCCTCGACTGTGGCAGTTTTAAAAATATTTCATGTGCAGGTAGTGCCATCTTTGGGCAGGCATTAGCTATTTGTAATATTTTCTTACACTCAGAACTCTGTAACTTATGAACATTATTAATTATGGCGACTGTTGCCATAATATTGTTTGTATGCGAAATGTGCATGTAATTGCCACAGGTAGGTGGAAACAGGGAAGTGTGTATGTCACGGTTGTCAGAATTATTGAAAACCAAGACGAGTGTTAAATGCAATGTTGCAAAATATGTATATTTGTAGTTTTTAAAATTCTTGGAATATAGAAATATTAAAGTGAACATAGAATTTCTAATAGATATGTAACTGCAAAATTATGCTTTCCTCACAATGCAAATATTGTAATCATGAAAAAATCACATTCCTACGATTTTTCGAATTTTTCTATTTTAAATGTAAACTAAATACTTGTATCAGAACCAATCAGATTTGTAGCTTTGTCTGCGCTTAACTTGTTGGTGCTATGGATTGCGTGGTCATTAGGTAGGATAAATTGAGAAGTTTGAGGACATTGGAGACATATACAGTAGGACAATGATGTACAATATTCAAGGTGGGGTGAAACAGCTGCGTAGAAAATGACAATGAATGAAATTGATAAATGGGATAATTCCGAACAGATATTGATTATTTTATGGAATTTTATAAATAAATACAATACCCGTAATTTTTTATTTTTCCATATTATATCGTTTAATATAAGCAACAAATAATAGTTTTCGCGCTCTCCTCGTGACGACATGGTTCCCGAATCTTTCTCATTGGTTGTTATCGACGGCGAATTAGGTACTAGATACTAGATTAGATAGGTTCCTTAAATCTTGCTTCTGTAAATTTCAAAGGCGGCTTTTACGTAGTAATAATTGTTCAATATAAACATCAGACGTCCACAAAAAATTAAAATACAATAGAATTATGAAATTAGTACCAGTAGTAGTATGACAAATAATTTTTTTGACTAATTTAAATAAATAAATTTTCTTACATACATAGGTACTTTGCATAAGTGTAATTTAGTAAATAATTAAACAAAATGTAGTTGAAACTTATATTTTCTGTTTATTGACAATAGTTATTAATATTAAAAATATAGAGAAAGTCGGTGAAGCTAAAAGGAAAATAAAATCTCATCATTTAGTAGACTAAAATATTAAATGCTCATTTTTTCAGTTTTTTTATTTTTGATATTTGGTTCTTCACGCAAAACTTAATTTTTTTCCAGTCCCTGCTTGATAAAATTGATGAATGCTTATCAATACATTTAAGACAGTCCTCTTTGCCTGGCACATTTCCTAGTTTTATATGGACCCTAAAATATTTGAAAACGCATGCCATTTCTTCTTCTGTCCAAGGCTGTGGCACTACTTTTCGTTTCCCTTTCTCTGAAAAGAATAACATTTATATAAAGTACGAATTTATTTATAAACTAATACCTTTCTTTCCATCTTTTGTCTCAAAATTTGCACTAAATTCTATATTTTTGTCTATAAAATTGTTAATTTTGTCATTGTTGTTTTCTGAGTCATCTTTTGTGTCATTTTCTTCCGTATCGGATTCTTCATTTACTTCTTCTTCTTCTTCTTCTTCTTCTTCTTCTATGGTTGGTATTTCTAAAATAAGTTAAAATATTTGTTATGGTATACAATTTAACAAAAATCAAATTACCCTCTACATTGATTTCATTCAGGGTTTTTCCAGCAAACTGTTCAGCTTGACCGTTATCCACCGCTAAGAGTAATCGACTTACTTTTGTTAATTCAAAGGCACTTTCATGTAGGCGATAGAAATCCCTATGCACCTTAATATCATGACCGAGATGCCTGGCAAGCCAATCGTATTCATTTTCGGTAAGATTGAATACCTAAATATAAAATAATGTTACGAATTTAATACATATAAGAATTTAAATACTAATTGGGAGTATATATGATCCTTATTATAATGATAAACTAATATTACCTAAATGCAAAAGCATTTTCAAACATTATAAGGGCTCTGTAAATATAGTAATAAAATGAAATATTTTACTAGAAAATGGTACTAAATTATTTAAAATTTAAGTTACGTTAAGTTACTATACATAACTACAAATGTACATCTTTCTAAACAGGTGCTTTGCCGTCTATATGCCACGATGAATATCGATTATAAGGAAGATAACATGCACATTATGTATAGTACAATTAGTATTAATAATAATGTTATTTTAATTTAAATTACCCTGCGCAACAGAATTAAAAACAAATAAAATTAAAGCAGTTACCAATAAAACAGTTACATATTAAATTTTAAAGCATTCACATACACATGTTTTTATATCTATTTCCGTCAGTGACACTTCTTCCAAATTTTCCACAAAACTGACAAATATTCTAGCAATAATTATTCATAAAGTTTATTCTATTTAAAAGAGGTCACATTGAAAAGACGTAGATGGCAAAACATTATCTGTTATTATTTTAAAGTTGATATAATTGCCATATTGGTAAGTGCCTTGTTTTATTGGTTTTGGATTTCGTTGAAAAGTATCATTTAAATTAAAATAACATAATTGTTAACAGTAGCTGTACAGTACATAATGTGGATATACTCTTCCTTAAATTTAATATTAGTCGTGGCATATAGCTGGGAAAGCAGTTGTCTAGAAAAATATATGTTCGTATTTCTCAATGGTAAGTTAATTAACACGTTCTCTATCCACAATACAATATTATGAAGTCACACTTCAGATTCCCGCGTTTTTTCTTATGCTAATTCCAATTAACCATATATGGTATACATATATGGTTAATTTGACTCCGTTTAATTATTCTATGGCTTACCAAGTCATGGGACTTGGTAAGCCATAGGAGTCATATATGCCTCACAAAGCTCAGAAATGTGCTATATTTGTCTCAATTACATGCAGTAGGACCTGGAAGTCCATCAATAAAATGAGTTTGAAATTCAAATGTGCCGTGAGCCATATGCAGGGACTGGACTAAAAGAGTTTATGAGCTATATGGGGGTCTTTGGACAGGGAACGTAATAAGCAAAGGACAGAAACAAAATCTACATAGAATGGGAAGAATCCTTCTACATAGAGCTCGTATGATTTTAATACGTCTGTCTTTTGTATTATGTAATAACTTTATGATAATGCTGAAAATAATTTTTATTAATTATATGAATTTCTACTGAATCTACTGAATGATTTTTCTATTAGACTGTACATGACAAACCCTTGCCAAATCTTTATGATTCAATTCTAGTTGCCCAAAAATATGTTGTAAATATTTTTGAGCATGAAATCGCGATTAAACTGTATACCTACCTGGCATACAGTAGCAATGTATTTTCTAAGTCTGGTACCAGTTATTAATTGGGGATTTTCCAACTCAGCTGCTTTACATATTTTACTTAGACAGTCATGGCCCCTTAAATATCCCATAGAATTTCTTCCTAGAGCAAATATATATGGGTTATCTTTATTAATTCCGGCTTCGTTTCTTTTTTCTATTAGCAAATCAATAGACAATTTTAATTGCGAAGTTAATAGAACCGGTACTTTTCTGCCCCTCTTTCCTTCAATTTCTACCATGATCAATTTCTCTGTTAATTTTTTTTCAAAAATACTTAATGAATTTTTAGTTTCTTGTGTGCATTGTTCGGACCATTATGGTCTTGAATTGTAATTCTCCAAAGTCATGCGCGCCGCTTCACCGGACCGACGTTTATTAAATAAAATAATCCTTCCCAATGTATAACAGGCAAGTCTCTGCCAATTTTCTACAGTGCATGATTGTTATAATTGATTTTGGTAATTAGGTATACTGACGTTAATCAATTTGTTCAATTTTACGAGGTCACTCGTCAGAGGCAGAAGTTGTGTTTGATTCATTTTTCGTTTATTCAATGTACTCAGAGCATTTGATGATATTTTTGTTGCCCATTCCAACTCCACCACTTTCAAAAATGATGTCAAAACTTGATCTTGTTTTAAATTCATTTGTTTTAAAGCGCTACCTCTCTCGATAGAAGCACATTTCTTCAAAGCATATCCTATTTTTAGTGCTAGTGATGGCATATCAAACTCTGGCCTTTTTTGTGTTTTAACTTGATTGAGGCACAGTACCTTTGTAGCCTGTACTATTACATCAAACTTCTCAGGTCTAAGAAAATTAAATAAAGAAACATTATTGTCGTTTAGCATTTCCCTCAATGTTAATACAAGTCTCCCTATAAAAAAATTGTAAATATAAATGCATTGAATTAATTATTTTTCAGTTATTTAAGTAAATATTATTAATATTTTTCTTCTACCCTTTTGCTTTGTCACACCATAATTAGAGATATTACAATGCAATTTGAACTGATTACTTATGTGAATGCATATTTAAGAAGTCTGGTTTGAGTACTTATCTACCTAAACATTATTAGGTTAAGATATGTGATTAACAATATCTAAAACCTACATACATTAATAATCTAAATATTATCAAGTAATTTGAACACTCAAAGCAGACATTTACCATATTATCCAATACAATACAAAATTCTAATTTCAGCTAAACAATTTATAGACATAATTTAACAAGGTTATTGTATTTGAAAAAATCTGTGGTTAATCAGATAATTTACATAACATTGACTACTTTAATGATGGTGTAATTGAAACATTAGAAGAACAATATTAAAATGTTTCGTTGATTGACCGAAAAATGAAACAATTAAATGTTTTAAAACAACAAAACAGCTATTGCGGTAGATTAATATATTTTGCTAGTTTCTTCTTATTGGAATTAAAATTAATTAAATTATTAGATTTAAACCTACCTAACTGCCTCATGGATTGACGAATGAGTTCACATTGCGTTACATCAAATTTTTCGTATAGCATTGCTCCATATTTCAATATGAGTTGATCACTAGTGCAACATTTTCCTATGCTATCTTCTCTTATTTTGCTTACTATATTGGTTATAAAAGAACTGGATAATTCTTTACCAAATACCTGATTCAAGATAGCATTACTTTCGGCAATTACATTTTTATTTGTTTGATATTCCAAATGTTTACTATCTTTTTGTGGACATTGTTTTGTGTGATGCCATAAATGTCTTTTGACCATGAAACCGAGACAATGTGGACATGGTCCATAATCTGTATATGTTATGTATTTCGCTTCTGATTCTGTTGGTCTTCTTACCAAAATTAATTCTCCTTTCTTAAGTGAAATTACCTCACAATTATGGTTAAAGTCTCCAGCCCTGATTATTTCTGAAAATCCATCCTTTCTTCTTTTTGATTTTTTTTCCATTGAAAGAATCTTTGCAACAGTTAATTCATTTGGGTGAATTTTCTCAAAGTGCCTTGCCATGTTTTGAAAAGTGTTCATGCAAAAATAGCAAGAATGAACTTTGTTCCTAACTCGTCGACCATTTTTATGTTCAGCATTATTTATAACAACATCTTTTATCTCAACTGTGTCACTTTCTTCCCCTAGAGTCTTCTTCATAATACTTTCCTCAAATTCTGAATTTACCTTTTTATCTGACTCCATTTCGTGTATATTATTGTTATTCTCTGATACATTAAAATCTGTAAAATTCATATAAGGTGGGTCTTCATATAAAATATTTTCATCCTGTTCTCCATCAGCCAATGTCCTTAAAGTCTCATCTATAATGTTTGTAGTTTTATCCTTTTTTACATTAGATAATTCCATTTCGTGTATATTATTATTATTCTCCGATAGATTAAAATTTATAGAATTCATATAAGGTGGGTCTTCAAAAACTTTTTCATCCTGTTCTTCGTCAGACAATTTCCTTAAAGTCTCATTTATACTTTTTGTAGTTTTATCCTTTTTTACATTAGAAAATTTTAATTTATGTTTCTTTTCTAATATTATGTTTTGAATTACGTTTATTTTTCCTTTTCTTTGGATAATTTTCTTTTTTTTCTGCAATTTCTTGTCCGACTGATTGTCCAACCAGTTCTTAACTTTCGTATCAGATTGTATATCAGTATTCATCTTCCATTTTGAGTTTTGTTTAGATAAACTATCTGCTTCTGATGAAGCAGAAGGAATATACTCACTTCCTGAAGTTTTATCTTCAGAAATTAACGAATTCATTTCATAATCTGAAAAACAGAAAATCAACAATGTTTAATTCGATCGATAGATATATTTTCTGGCATTAACAATATGTTAGTCGTAATATGTCTCGAACATTCAATGAATGTATTTCGAAATACTTACTATTCACTCCTATATTTTGCTCATAAGTCGTAGATCCTTTTGTTGAGTCATATTTGGGGAAATAAAGAGAATTAGTAGGGGGCTCTTCAGATTTATCCGCTCTTGTATATTGCTCATATTCCGTACTTTCTTTTATTGAATCGTGTTTGGGTAGGTAAAAAGAATTAGTTGGAAGCTCTTTAGAATTTCCACTTCTTGCTAGCATCAGCATTTTTTGAGTCCGTGTCAGCATTTTTGAAATCTTAAAATAATCGGAACATAATTAAGCATTTTTAATATATTTATTATCCTATAGAATATCTGTTGTGCATCAAAATGATTAAAGTGGCAAAGAAGGGGTGAATTAAAATGTGTCCCAGTTATTTATTAAATTATGAAATCAGTTAGAATATGTTGGTAAAATATTTTTAGGTAATATATCAAATAATCCTTTTGTACAATAAATAGTAATTAAAAGTAGTAATAAATAACCAGAAGCCAACAATGTTCCCATGGTTTTAGACGAACTATCTGGAAAACTCCAGAATATAACAAAAAGTTATTGAAGCAACTTTGTAAAGCAACATTAATATCATAGTGATAGAGAGGCTAAGATTCGACAACGATATTGATTGATGTAATTCTCATTGGCATTGGAATTGGAGAAAGAGACTAAGATTACAATATTACTCATTGAATTGCCAAATGAGGAAATACATCGGAAACATATATCGGCTATCTATGCAGGAATAAAATAAATAAAGGCAAACTAACTACCTAAGCAGAATAATTTTATGTAGATATTAGTATATACGGAAGGGAAAAGTAATCGAAAGTTTGTACGAGTAGAGTAAGGTTTCCAGTTACAGTTCTCAAAAATTGTCACATTTGAGGAATATTTACACACATGTTGCCCCAAATATTATAATACATACAGCAGGAGTGTGAGTGGTATTAATTAGAATAAACTGAATTTAATGAAACTAACTTCTATACCTACTGTCTTACTACAGCGAAGCTACTACGGATGAAATAATAGGTACGATAATGTAGTCAATAATAAAGATAGCGTGAGGTACTAGATCTAATTCCGGAATAATTTTACGTTGAAATTAGTATGTGGGGAGAAAAAAAGCCAACAAAAGCTTGTGGCAGCAGATGTATGGATGTAAGTTGCCATAATATCCACAAGTTGTCACACTTCAGGAATATTCACACACAAGTTGCCATAAATATTGCAATACAAACACACACACACACACAAAAAGTTACTGTGGAGCAGAAACTAAGCATTACTAAATGTTAAAATTACACACTGATGTACAGCCAACAGGCTTAGATAAATTTAAATCTAAATCAGATTGATATATTTAAATCCTAAAGTACACTAGACACAAATGAAATAAAACTTATTTTCATTTTAATATAATAAAAAAAAATTGAAATGTGATGGAAACTAGTATCAATGAACAACTGTAAATAAACTACCACTGCGAATTCAATATGGGTTAATATTAGTACACGGGAAATGAACTCTAATAAAGGGTCATACATGAAACCTCTCTAATTCACACTATTCACAGAAATTTGGAAGCCCTAGAAAACCTCGTAAATATAAAATGGAGATCCCATAGAATCTCACATTTTTTATTGATTTTTCCAGATTTAATTATTTCAAAAAAGTGCAACAGGACAAATTTAAGTTGAGTGGTAATTATTTCTGGAAAATATAATTCTTAACATGTTTTCACGCAAACAGAATGTTTGACAAAGAAAGGCTTTTTTAAAATTAAAAAATCATTTTTCTTTTCATTCTGGAATTTAAAGAAGCACTCTCCGTAAATAAGATATATTACATATTTAATGGCTTTAATACTAGGAAAATTTTTGTAAAGGGCAACTTTTTCGTTCTTGCACCGGGTGAACTAAAATGTGGCTAGATATGCAGAAGTTTAAGACAAGCAGAATTCTGATGAGAAGAGTAACCTTTAAAAGAAAGTTAAAGTTAATTTAAAGATTTGGACGTAAACGAAATCGTATAAAATTATTTTTACTGTATTTATGATACACCTTAGCTATATGACAAAACAGATTCTGAACCAGTATAATTTCGAAACATGTTTAATTTTAAGATTGAGGTTAGAATAAAATATATTATTTACTCATAAACTGTTTGACATAATTTAATTCTATAGTAACAGAAGATATTCATTATTCCTATTATTATCCTGTAAATTAAGTACTTACTTATTCTGGAAACACCAATACACTTAAACACCAACTTGTGGAGCACTCGTTAAGTTAAATAATATTTTTATTCGTTACACGAGAGTTGTTATAAAAAATGGCAACATCGCAAATAATTTTATCTTAACAGTACAGATGTCGCTTTAGTAGTAATTACCTTAATGTCATAGTATTGTGTGTACATATACCATGAATAATAGTGAATAGTGGCGTCTCACACCTATTCCCAAAATATTGTTTCTAAAAATGTTTAAAAGAGGGCTAAGATGATGTAGTTGATAATGAAGATAGCGTGAGGTAATAGGTTTCATTCGGGAATAATTTCACGTAGAATTGAGTATGTGGTAAGGAGAAAATTTAACAAAAGCTTGTGGCAGCAGGTGTAAGTTGCCATAATTTCCAACAGTTGTCATACTTCAGGAATATTCACACACAAGTTGCCATAAGTATTGTAATACAAACACACACACACACACACACACACACACACACACACACACACACACACACACACACACAAACCATAGCCACCATTATGCATCCATTCAGAGGAGTGATGCCGAGTGGCCAGACTCTACGATATAGGAACTCTAGCTCCGATGGCTTCCATACCCACGCGCCAGCCAGATCTGTTGGATGTCGGTTCGTTCCATATAAAGCAAGTAGTATTGTGAATACCAATAGGAAATTTATAAATATTTGTAACATATTTCTTACTTAAAATGTTGCCATGATCGTTCAAAAAGTAATAGAAAATGAGTTTTCTTTTAATCTTAAATTGCTTTGTTTGCAGTTGCGAGGCTACATCTGCAAGCGACTACGTCGAATTTTCAAATTTTATGACTCGTGACAGGAAGTACTCAAGGCATTGTGGTCAACTAAAAGAATTCGACATCGAATCAGATAAGAAATTTTTCCGGGTTACTTTCCGTTCTAATGACAGGTTGGATGGAACTGGTTTTAATGCCACCTACCATTTCATGGATGAAGTTGAAACGTATACTGGAAAACCATCTGAGAATACCAATGGAACCCATCGGTTTAATGGTAAATATTTCAAATGTGTCATATAAATTTTATTTTGAATCAAAATTGACCGGAAAACAAAAATCGAAAATTTTGCTATTAAATATGATCAGATATGCAACAGGTGAAAAATGTTTGTATAAATTTCTATGTTTACCTAAAAATATTTTTTAGGCAACTGTCACAAAAAATTATGCTTATCGGATCTGGCAGCATTCCAAAAGTATCATCTCTTTGTATTCATTTGTGAATTTTATTTTTTTGGGCGCTTTTACTTCATAGCCGCATGTATAATTTGATCGTCACTAATATTTGAAATATGTCACGGCTTGTCAATAAACTATCTAATGATGTTTTCATTTGTTTTAGGTATTATCTTGAAAATGACATAAAACTGTCAGCTTAATTTTAATAGCCTTCTTGCAAAATTTTGTCCATGTCTCCAGTAATTTATAAGAAACAATTTTAAAAATACTTTTATTTTACTTTGTAAGACAGTTGCTTAAAAAATGTTGTACACCTCGACCAAATGATCTTTCTCGGCCTTTATCCGAAGTTTGCTTGGCCTCGGCTGTGCCTTCGAAGTAAACTTCGAATTCGGCCGAGAAAGATCAACTTTACGACCTTGATACACAAATAACTATTTTCATCCTTTTTAGTAGCATCTACTATAAGTTCTTAATCATTATCAACGCCTCCGGCAAATATCTGACAGTATTACAAATATTAAATTTTCCTTTTTTTATTTTTATAGCGTTTAGTTAAATTATCTAAACGAAATTTGCATAGAACCACCGGAAGAGCTATTTCAAACAAAAAAAAAACTTCCAAATCAGTTCACCCGTTACGAAATTATGCGCGAACATCAATAGAACATATAAATATTATATATTATTACCGAATGTATATACATTCGGTAATACTTATTTGTGTATCAAGGCCGTAAAGTTGATCTTTCTCGGCCGCAAACTTCGGAATTCTTTAGGCAATTGCCTCAAGAAGTAAAATAAAATGTTTTTAAAATTGTTTCGTATAAATTACTGGAAACATGGACAGAATTTTGCAAGAAGGCTACTAAGCTAACAGTTTTAATTCGTTTTCAAGGTAACAAGATAGTTTATATTGACAAGCCGTGACATATTTAAAACATTAATGAGGATCAAGTAATATCATGAGGCCGTGAAATGAAGTAATAGCTGCCAAAAAAATTAGATTGACAAATGAATACAAAGAGATGACACTTGAGAAATGCTGTCAGATCCCATAAACGTCATTTTTTGTGACCCTTACCTAAAAAAGAAGTTTTATAGTCCACTGTGGGAATGCAAACACGATTAAAGCACTGGGAAAGCAGCAAAAGACATCTCTCCCCTCCTTCCGTTTTTGAGGGTGAAGAATATGATGGTGACAATGGTTTACATTTTAATTTAGCGTAAATCGCCCCTTTATGCAAAAAATCACCCCTTTTCCAGAACGAGGCGCTTGTTAGATCGAGATTTTTGCTAAATTTCAAAAACTGAACAATTATCGACCACAAGCCACCCCGCCTGGCCCAAAGGCTTGAAACTACACCCCCGAAAATCTAAATATATCCAAAAAGCTTCAAATCGAACAGAAATTGGTATAATCTCGTTTTCGAGAACGAAAAACACGATGATGACAATATTTTCTCACCCACCTCTCCCCAACCATCCCCAAATGCATAAACTTGACATTTGTCATAAATTGTCACCATCGTTTATCTCGCCCACGAAAACGGGGGTATTCACATTTCTGTTCAAATTCAAGCTTTATGGCGGTATTGCAGTTTTGGGAGTGCACGTGGTTTCAACCCCTGTGGTCGGACGAAGTGGCTTGTGATCGAAAGTTGTGTAATTTTCTGGAATTGGGCCAAAAAGTCTTCGCGCACCCAGGTCTAGATAAGAAAAGCGAGGAGGTGGTTTTTGCGTTTGGGGGTGGTTGGAGAAGGGTGGATGAGAAAATATTGCCACCATCGTGTCACCCGCCCTCCAAACAGGGGTATATCAATTTCTGCTCGATTTGGAGATATTTTTATGTATTTCGGTTTTTGGGGGTGTGGTTTCAACCCTCGAAGTCGGGCTTGTTGTTGATAGTTACTCAATTTATCGAAACTGAGCAAAAAATCTCGATCTGACAAGCCCTCTCACGCCCAAACCTGAAAAACCGGTGAAGGGGGTGGCTTTTTGCATAAAGGGGTGGTTTGCGTTAAATTGGGGTATAGACCATTGTCTCCATCGTATTCCTCACCTTCGAAAACGGGAGGGGGAGGTATATGACTTTTACTGCGTTCCCAGTATACTTTAACGTTTTTCGCCTCTTTCTGATGTAGTTCCACAGAGGACTATTATTATTATATAGGGTGGGGCAATAGTGCGTCGGACCTCGATATTTCGAGTTCTACGATAGTTAAAAATTTTTTTAAAAATTGCAAGTAAATTAGATAAAAAAGTCTATAACTGGAAATTATTTTCGAAAATACAGGGCGAGCCAAGACGAAATTATAGGACCAAGTGCCTTTTTTTAAAATGGAATGCTATGTATATCAGTACATTTTTTGAAGCCTCTTTCTAGGCTCTATTCATTCCTATATTAGCATTGAATATCTCCCAACCACTGGATATTTAAAAAATCACCGCAGTCACAATTACGGGTTTTAAGAAAAACTTATATGAATACCAGTTACAAGACATCTAATGAATGTTTTTGAATTGTTTTTATTTTCTAAAAATGTACAGGGTGACCAAAAATTATTGTTCAATTAAGAACATTTTAAATTGAATTTCCTCAACTTTTTCAAATGGAACACCCTGTATATTTTTGACGATGTGATGTAGAAATGAAAAACGAACATTTTTTTCAAGTGTACTTCCTTAGGGTTAATTGCAACCGATTTCGTTTTATTGAGCAATAATTACAAAATTCAAAAATAAACTTAAAAAAAGAACCATTAATTAGATGTCTCGTAACTGGTATTCACATAAGTTTTTCCTAAAACCCATCCATCTGCAGATTGCATTATTTCAACAAAAAAATTCATTACATCCAAGTGGTTGGGAGATATTCAATGCTAATATAGGAATGAATAGAGCCTAGAAAGAGGCTTCAAAAAATGTACTGGTTTACACAGCATTCCATTTAAAAAAGGCATTTGGTCCTGTAATTTCGTCTTGGGTCGCCCTGTATGTTCGAAAATAATTTCCAGTTGTAGACTTGTTTATTTGCTAGTTTACTTGCACTTTTTTAAAAAAAATTTTAAATAATGTCATAATTTTTTCTCAAACGGACCTAACAATTTTAATCAAATTTAACACATGAATACTGACTTAGTAGTAGCATAAGGTAACATGACCGGTTGTACCTAAATAATGCAGGGAGGGAGGTTGCGGGAGGGGGGGGGGACAAAGAATTAAATAATTTCTACCGATTTTGATTAAATTTGGCACATGGACACTCCCCTAATACAGGTATGTAATGACATGCCCAGTTGCTCCTAGAAAATGCAGGGAGGGGAAGCTGTGGCGGGGCGAGATTTAAATAATTTCATAATTTTTTTCTTTGAAACAGATCTAACAATTTTAATCAAAATTAACACATGAATACTGTAGTAGTAGCATAAGATAACATGACCAGTTGCACCTAAACTTATGCAGGGAAGGAGATCGCAGCGGGCAAGGAGTTAAACAAAATGTTTTAAATTTCAACAAGATTGGTTGAGAAGAAATAGAGATTTGACTATGAAAAGATTCGATGCCGAGACCAGGGTACATTAGTTCGGTCTACTCCTAAAGTTTGTCCGAGTTGTCGCGGACCGATTTTTTTCTTATGTTTTCTTTCCTGCACTCGTTTATTCAGGCAAAAGTAGTTTTATTATATCCTGAAATAAGCTAGTGCGAGAAAGAAAATAACAAAAATTAGTAACAGAAAGTCGGATGTACTACTCCCAGCACGCTGCACACTTCGTGAAATATTATTTTTATGGCCTTGTCTTAGGGCATCGGTATTGTCGCGGTCAACGGTAGAATAGAATGCGGCCGTGTGAGATGGGAAGTAGAGAAACTTTCATTCGTGCCTCACTAATATCTGCCTCGCTTTCGCGCAAGCGATTTTTGTTTTCTTTCCCTTTCTTTGCTTTCTTCGATGTACACTACTTTTGCCAAATCTGTATACATTAGATAAAAATATTACTGAATCGACATCCATATATAAGATAGAAGAGAAAATAAATAATATACTGAGAAAAAAGATATAACCGACGCTGTTGCCGTTTCTCTCTGTAGCGGACTAAGGGTCAAATTCATAACTAACGTACTTACTGAGCTGCTGGCATCAATGTTAATATATCGCTTTTTTCACCTACGTTATTTTGCTATTTATATTTCCTTATGTCTTATTAGGTATTGATTGAAGTTTTGTACGTCAGTATACTGTATAAGAATCGAATAGAAAACCTCCTCCGGTTAAATATACCTGAGAAAATATGAAGATTGCGAGGCAATGAAACTGTACTATTATTGTTATCAAAGCATTTTTAATAAGATCGTTGCGAAATGAGTGAAATTTGCACTCTGGCGTTGTTGCGCTCGTTTGCAACTTTTACTCGCTTTAATTAAAAGTATTCCTTCCTTATTTCATTTATATTATAGTATTGGTATCATTTATTAATACATTATTTGATTTCAGGTTCAGCTGTCTCTGTCCTACTATTCATCATATTGGTGATCAAAATGACGACATAATCATTTTAAAAAGTAAATTTTTTTAAAGCAATACTTCCAAGAAGAGAAATCAACAAAAGAAATGTGAAATTTAATTAAATTCATAGACTTAAGATGTTTGTAAAAACACTACTTTAAATCCAAGACTGTATAAATAAGAATACTTAAAACACTATAACTATATGTTACGTTTTATATGTTGAACTGTTTATGGTTTTGTTGAAAGTATGGAAAGATATATGTATTTTATTTAATTTATAAACATATCGTGAATAAATGGGGTAAGTTACTTGTACTTGGTGCATAAAATATGAGTTCAAATATATGTTCATATTTTTAATTAACAAAAAATCAATTCTATATATGCCCCAACCTATACATAGGTACGATTGTACAGGACCAAGTGCCATTTTTTTTTAAATGGAATATGCTATAAATATCAGTACGTTTTTAGAAGCCGAATTCCTTTCACTCCTATATTATTATTGACTATCTCTCCAACCATTTGGATGCAGTGACTT
Source organism: Leptura quadrifasciata (assembly GCA_963675555.1). Taxonomy (NCBI): domain Eukaryota; kingdom Metazoa; phylum Arthropoda; class Insecta; order Coleoptera; family Cerambycidae; genus Leptura; species Leptura quadrifasciata. Next base: position 53,062,595 of record OY776675.1, read on the forward strand.
TTTTTTTGAATTTAAAAAAAATCACTACAGTCATCATTATAGATATTAAGAAAAAGAATTGTGAATACCAGTTACAAGACATCTGTGATGTTAGTAGATAAGCTATGAGAGTTCTGCGCCAAAATCTCATGTTATTTCTTATGGAGCTTCATTCTGGATTTCAAGGTCACTTTTCGCCAGGCTCTGCCCACCTGTAGCTAACTTCACAATTTGCGCGCACAGAGTGAGAAATTCAAACGTTGCTCCCCCACCCCCATCGTTCCTAGCACGAAATTGAAACGCCGTGTCCCCCCCTCCCCCGTACACATAGCGCCATCTAGTGATCAATCCGGAAACTCTTAATGCTTACAATTTCCTATAGATGTCATCACGTGTTAATTTTTTTTAAGATTCGATCCCGCGATCCTCCGTTTGCAGACATGACACTCTAACACGTCGCTATTGGAATAGCTAAGTATAGTTTGCCTAATATCGTAGACGTCGCGCCATCTAGTGATCAATCTGGAAACTCTTAATACTTACAATTTCCTATAAATGTCATCACGTGTTAATTGTTTAGGATTCGATCATGCAACTCGGGTATCGGAATAACCAAGTCTAAGTCGCATTATATTAGAAGATGGCAGGGGATTACGAGAATTTGGTTCTAATTTATAACCGTGGAATTATTTTCTTTGAGATTGTCTTCTCAAATCCATTCGTCACAAAAGCTAAATAAAAGCCCTTATAACTCCGCGAACGGAGCAAGATATCGAAAAAATAAACGCAAAAAGCTCCCCTACTATCGCAAAGTCTGATTGGCAAATCTCTACCTGTGGGAAAAAGTCCCAAGTCCATAATACAAAAAATAGCTAAACAGGTTCTGGAGCACTAAGTAGAGGAACAACAGCGGTTACAAATGACATCACGAACTGGATGGCATGTGCCCATCAGGGTATATAACAAATTTTAAACAGCTCTGAACAAGTTTTAAACAGGTCTGAAAAGGTTTTTAACAGGTTTCAAACAACTATAAACAGGTTTTAAACCAATATAAACAGATCCTAAACAGGTTTTAAACCAAAATAAACAGGTCATAAATCACAAAGAAGAGAAGGAAACAGAGTATGTCCAGAAGAAAGTCACTAGCAGTGGCGTAACCAGAACTGAATTGAGGGGGGGGGCCAAAGCCAAATGATAATACTAACTGAAAGATGATTTAAGCATCTGGTGATAGATTTTAATCACCTAAAGTAAAGTATAGTGTTCACTGTTTTGGTTTGGTATACGTGGAAACCAATTCAATGTTAATAAAAGTAAGAATTTAGAAATAAAATGGAAACTTTTATTTATCAAAACATAACGTTCGTATAAACGAAATAACAAAATAAAAATTCTACAGCAATAAATAAAATATAAAACTTACAAGTAAAACAAATTTGAGCAGACTAACGGGCGGTTTTATACGTTCTGTTTAAACTTCGGGTGTTGGTTAAACTGGAGTTTATCATAAATGAGCGTTTTATACGTCTCGTTGATCGCCAAATCAGGTTTAACCATCAATCGATAGATAGGGTATAGTTTAACTTCAATCTGAAGATTTAATCATGCGCAGTTTGAGATTTTGAGTAATATGGCTGTCACAGACCAGCTGTTTGACTGACGTATTGAAGTTTTCAACTTAACCCAACTTGTTCACACAAAAACAGAAATACAAAATGGATTTATTTGATGCTTTTGAGGAATTAATAATTGACGAAGATGAGGACTTTATTCAAATTGTAGAAGCACCGCGCCATTTGAGAGTCTTTAGAGCAAAACCTACTCATTTTGAATATTGGGATGACTTCATTTAGATTATGATTCTGATTGTACTAACTCATGCCATGCATAACACAAAAGGAGAACTTAACCTCTAATGTAAAAAATATAAAAATGCTGACACTTGGACCACCTGGATTCTGTTATCACTTTGTCTATCAGTAGCTCTGATGAACCGATGAAATAGCAGATATACCAGTACCATCTGGCGTAAAAACTAAACTAGTCTGTCACAGTAACAAGCACCTATAAAACTTCCTACGTTTAAACTTCAAGTTAAACTTATGTTACAATATGCAAGTTAATTGGATCTAATGCTCAAGATATTTAAAATAATGCGCGGTTAAATCTTACCCAAAAATTTCTTTCCGTTTTTTATGAGGAGGGGGGGGGGGGGTGGCAAGGCAAAGAAGAAAGTCCAGTGGCAACTAGCAGTAGGGGTAGTACCAATACGCTTCCTTCAAAGTCTAGCAATTTTCTTATACCTTCTAATTTTAAACTAAGTAGTAAAGACCAAGCAAATCATCGACACTTTGCTAGTAATACAAATAATTCCCAAGATGGACGGCCTAGATCTATCTCTAACCAACACTTTAAATTGTTGGACCATTGCTAGGTCAAGAATTTCTACCGAAAGGTCTGATACTTAAGAAATTCGCAGCGGAAGTTTTGCCACTTAGAAGGTAGCATAGCAGCCAAATGAGATTCGCCTTAAAAAATGGACTCCAAATAATGTTAAACCTAGAAACTAGGTATAAGGTAATCTTAGAGTGAAACAGTTGCGATCAAGAGATGTGAAACTGAAACAATTCCCATCACACAATGTTCGCAGGAAAGAGTTGCTCCCTCCCCAGGTGTCCAAAAATCAGCTGTTGGTAGTAAAAAGAGAATATTGGATGATAGCGACAGTGAGTATGATTCTGAAATGATGATTTGATGATGACAAGCTAGAAAACAATTACTCCAAATATTTTATTGAAATATTTGTACGTGATAAATCAAAATACAGAAATATTACTGAAGTTGATATTTGCATAAGAAATGAATGAAGAGGTGATCGGTAAAAATTAGGCATCATGGAAGATCGAGGAGACATGAAAAAGGAAGAAAAAGAAAGCACTGCTGAAGAAAAAAATTATACTGATGTAATTTTCTGTATCTAGTTTTTGCGTGAATCGTTTTTATATTATGATTTGAAAGTTGTTTAATTTGTGATAAGGACAGTTATTTATATAAACTTTATATTGTACATCAAATTAATTTATGCAACGTTTTTTGGATATTTGTTGCATCTTGATCAAAGTGAACTACACGTATATGTGAACACCACTGTGTCTGGAAGGTATTGGTCAATTATTTTCCCTCCAGCCCAAGATGTTGATCGCCCCTTGCCGAAGGATGGATGGCACCAGGAGAACCGGGTCACCTCCTGATATATTTTACCTCACCACAGCAATACAGGGCTCCACTGTACTACTATTTCCTTACTTCTGATGGAACTCTACGGTAACCTAAGTTAAAAACAATTAACTCAACGAGAAATGAAGCTGCCTTGGAGACTGGATCAAAACCCATTACACAAGCACTCCTAATCCCATAAGATTAGGAGAAGGCTGTTAAAGCCAACGACTCTGGAGCATGACGGAGAGGGCAATTCAGTTTGGGCAACTTATCTTTAAAGGGGACCCAAACAGTATAGTTATCAACATTACCAAAAGGAGAAAAATTACCAATGTCGAACCTGGAGATTGGACCCAGAACTTGATAGATAGTTGAATAAACGTGTTCGCCACACAACAAGATCTAGCCTCTGTTGCTACTTGTGCCAGGAATAAATTTTTCTCCTTACCCCGAGCAAGTATTTTGCAAACATTTTCACAGAAAACTAGAGAATACACTCATTTCTAGGAATTTTTTTATCAAGGAAGGCTCTTAGTTAAATTGCCTAAATTTTTTATGTTATGAACTTTGCAATTTTCGAATGTAGCCTGTCAAAAATAGAAAATTTCCTTAATTTTAGACAGTACTAAAAGAGTCATGTTTGTTTAAAATGTTGAAAATATCAATTTTTGACATGCTGTATCTCAACGACTGTTCAGTTTTTGCAGTCGTATCCATTGAGACTTTTATTCTGGAGATTATAGTCGACAGCTTATCAAAAATTTAGACAATGTAACTTAGACCACGGTGTAGTATATTAGATAATGCGACAAGACCCGAATGAATGGCTTCATAAGTATTTAGTTGTGTAATGCAATAGATGGCAGGACAAATAAAGTCTCATCATTACTTACGCATAGAAACATTGAAAATACAGTTTACATACATACAATAGTTAATGCTCTGTAGATTTGTTTTATTTATATTTAAAGAGCCTTTTAGTTCGTTCTTTTTGTCTTAGTTTTGCCGTTTAGTTTTGTATATATGCAACACTAGATGCATCACAGGAAATCCATCTATCTTGCCATGATCTATGCCTAGGTAATTGCAGGGGTATATTCCAGGCGCCATCTACTGAATTAAATAGAAACCAAGCACTTATGAAGCCGTCGATTAACATGACGTGCCATGTGTTGAACCACCTAATACACTACACCGTGACTTAGACTCACTTCCCATGAGGTAAGTGCGAGGTTCCTTCACATACTGATGGGAACTTAATACTGGAACCGATAATTTGGAAGAGGTATGCGGCTAGGATCAGTAGAACTGATGCAAATCAGACCATGTACGCATACGAGTCAAAGCCCAGCCAACTATAGTGGATGCGAATAGGTGCCATGCAGGGCACAAGTAGTTCCGGCCTGGAATTGATGCATTGCTTTCGATCTAGTATTAGTTCACTTGCAAACGGTACTTATTCATTCTCCTACGGCCTGTGGACAGCACTAAATACACAATTATGACTAATAAAATTCGAGTCCAACTTGCAGGGCGCACCAGCTCATACTGCCTCGCCCTAAAGCACCACATACATTATACTACATACTGGCAATATTGAATTTACTTACACTAGCAGATTTCAAACCTCAGCCTCCTAAGGTATCAGAGATATGGAGGTAACAACCCTTAACACATTGGGTGCCGCTGTCATTTTGACACGTTTTGCCTGGTGCCATGTATAAAGACTATATTATTGCCTGAAATGAATTATTTTTTTAAAGAAAAAACACACTTATAAGCAGAGGTGCATTGAACTTCGAAGTTTGTTTCCACATGTTCAAGAATATATCAACCGATGCTGATAAGCGGCAGCGAAGCCCAACGTGTTAACTTCAGATTTATCCATAACTATTAAAGATAATTCAATGAAATAAACGTCAAATTCAGAAGTTTTCTTACATACATTTTTTCTACATTTCTATTATATTATTAGAGATAATTATTTTAATTTTTATGGGTGCTTTATCTATACTTACCTACCTATACAAAAATCAATGTTATACAAACTGTCCTGTGTAAAAGTTACAGCGAAGTCATATTAGCGGAACATAATTAGAAAAAATAAAAACCGAAGTATTGAACAGTAGTTGTTTTTACTAAAACAAGTAAACAAAGCCGCTTGAAAAATTATAAATGGTTATTCTAACAAAAATGTAAATAACTTGTCAACTATACCCCCTGAAGTATTTAACGATTTTTGTATAATCATAGATGAATCAATTCAAAAGATTCCATAGAGTAATATAGACCCGATGAATATTATAAAAAAACAATGTCATTGATTCGTTATTTTTGTACCCTTGTACAGCAGAGGATATATTTCAGGTTATAAATAATTCAAAGAAATCGTCTGGTTCATATGCTTATAAAGTTATTGCAAAATAATCAAAATTGCAGTTCATAGTATGTCAAAACCCATTGTATATTTGGCAAATACCTATTTGGAAAACGAAATATTTCCTTGGGCCGTAAAACTGCGAAAGGTAATCCCAACATTTAAAAAAGGGATCCATCATTTTGTGACAATTATAGATTTATAATGATCACTCATATCATTTCTAAAATTATTGAGATTATTCTAAAGTCTAGGATGGCACAGTTTCTAGAAATAAACAATATATTACAGTATGGGTTTCGTAAAGGGTTATGCTATGACTGATATAGTACACACACCATTCTCAGAGATCTGCATAGTGGCATTGGTAGTCTTGTGACTTATCCTTCGATAGTGGCTCCCATGGCATCTTAATAAGGAAGTTGTACAAGTACGAAATCAGGGATAGATTACAATTTGTGGACATAAACAGCCAAACATCTACAGTAGTTCAGCATGGGGTGCCCCAGGGTTCCGTACTTAGACCACTCCTATTTATCATTTCAACAAAAATAGAAAGAACAAAATTGCTTGGGTTGGTAGAATGGGAGAGATCTCCACGGAGATTATCGAAGGGAAGCTACTATGCTTTCACTTGGACCCCAAATAAAGTGGTGTACCCACGTTTCCTCAATTATCGCAAAATTATCTAGAGCCTGTTTCTTGATAGAGGGTTTAAAGCAGGTTGTTTCCATGGAGGTATTAAAGAAAACTTAATTTGGGCTCGCTCACTGTCACCTCGCATATGGGTTCTTAGTTTGGAGAGCAAGTGTGGGGGCCATTGAAGAAATTAATAAGAACAATGTGTGGAGTGGCGGTTGATAAGCATGCTCGTTCATTATTCCAATGTTTCAACTTTAATAGTTGCCTGCACGTAGATCTTAGAGGTTATTCTGTGGATACATAATAGTAAGAGCAATTTCGTAAGAGATACAGATGTGTATCATTATCATGCTCGGGATAAGAATAAGTTGAGGCTGCCCAAGGCCAAACTATGCAGAACAGTCACCGGTGGGAAGCGACTGTTAAAGATGTATAACAAAATCCCCATGGAGTGGAAAGGTCTCAATTATGGAGCTTTAAAAAAAAAGTCAGAGACTTCCTCATCAGTCATAACTTTTATGAGATATTTCTCCATAGATGGGTGAATTGATATGAGGCAAAAGATAATTGTATTATAGTTATAATTATTAAATATATATGTTATACAATCAAGTCACATTATACTTGTCAACTTTTTTGTGTTTATGTTGAATGTAGTTTTTTTTCTTTTTTGTGTCAGTAACTTGCCAAAACAATTGTATAGTCTGCATTGTACTATTGTATATTGCTATAGTTAATAAAATTATTATTATTATCATCATATGGTTGAAGGCAGGACGCCCTCAATTAATAGCTTGCTGAATATGTCTTAAATCATTGCATCGGAAAGACCACCTCTAATTTTAAATAGAAACTTAACCAGAGCTTGTGCAATTTATTTAGTAGTTTATAATGCCAAAGTTATTGCTAGTTTGTTAATATTTCCTTCCGAAATATTAGTATAACGTTATTATAATGAAATTTATACTTTATGCACAAAGTACTTTTATCCCATTTTTGCTGTTAATATTATTTGTAAAAATGTTATATGGGTGTCCTTGTGTCAAGCAAAAAAAAATAGATCTCTTGATGTATCCATGTAGAAAAAAAAACGTCATTTCTGTAAAGTTTTCTATGAGCGTAATTATAAAAACTTGGCACTCTCGCACACTGTTTCATGTATGATTATATGATGAAATGTTTATCATTTAGTTTTTAATTACTTTCTAAATAGCAAATTGTTACCTACAAAGTAAAGAGTTGTACTCCCAATAGACATCTAACGACTTACTTTAAAACCGCTGGAAGATGTCTAACTACAATAACAATATGCTGTTTGAAGTTTTATATAATTTTCCTATATGTACATTCTATGTTCTTATTAAGACATATTGTAGACTGTGAAAGAAAGGACCCTTTGTAAATAGTTACATTACGACAAAAAAATAGTGCACAATAAATAAAATTCAATAAAGACTTGTTATAAATATGTGTTTAATTCGTTTTTAGTACCTACAATGAGAATTTTAAAACAAGCTTTCCATATTCTATAATAAATCATTCTGAAATGAAAAAAATGCAGAAGCCATAAAATCAAACATGATTATTTTATCACCGTTCAACTCTGATGTTGTTGCGCCAATTTCATCTCCGCAATCTCCACAATAGCATCTCTGATTCTACTCTTTTCCAAACCAAGATACTGAACTTTTTCCATTTGTTCCGTTACAAATTTTATTTTACGCTGAAAATAATCTTTTGCTCCATTGATATCCTGTAACAAAAAATAAAAAATATTAACAATTGCAAGTTAATACCTTAAATCAATTAAATACTAGATGCTGTATACAGTCTATGTTATATTTATATATATATATATATATATATATATATATATATATATTTATATATATTTATATATATATATATATATATATATATATATATATATAAGCATAGCTGGGCTTCAGCATAGTTTCAACTGAGTCCATTTTGTTAATTATTTTAAATGAAATTTTAATCAGATTTTATTAATATGTGTAACTAAACTTAAGTTAAATGTTTTATTTATAACAGTAGGAGTGTAGCTATGTGTGTGGGATCGACAACTAGTTACGTTTTAAGAAATTTTCCTGCCATGTGTTTCGACGCAGGTTTATCAAATTAACCTCAAGTTAATGTCTTGAGAAAGCTAATAAACATTAGCGAAAGCTTGACAATAACAAAGAGTTTTCTTTTTGTATTGGCCAAAATACCTTATCGCTGACTGCAACCATAAATTTTATGTTTATATATATATATATATATATATATAAATTATTTGAAGCTTAGGTAAACATGATGGGAAGAGCGTAGGTTGCAGTAGATTCCTATGGCAGTGGCTAATTTTCTAGAAGAGGTGTAATTTGAAACAAGGCTACATCTCTTGTGCTCATTTTTGTTAGGAAATGACATATTTTCTGGACCCATGTGGAAAAACGTCATTTTTATTAACAAACAAGTAAGTGGTAATATATAAAAAATTTAAAAATAATAAGTATATGCATCCAAGCTGATCATTCATTATTGTATATTGTACACCCGTACTTGACACCTATGGCGAAGCAGATTAGGAATGTCAGTTGTCAGCAAATGAGCGCTACCAATTAGCCAAAGGAAAGCGAGGGAATTTCTTCAACCACTCCGACTATGTTGGCTTTACCACAAATCAGACAGATAGATACACAAAAATATATAGATAGTGTAGTGGTACTCAAAAAAAAAAAAATACATTTCTTACACAAGTCCACAGAAGTAATGATAGTATTAGTTACTGAGCGAATAAATCACACAAAATATTTTAAAAATAAATATATAGATATTATAAATAATTAATGATAATATGATTGTTTGATTTATAAAATCGTCAATATATAAATCAAAATTAGAAACATCTTTATTTTATAAGTGTGAATGAAAATTTAACAAGGACAGGACTTTTAGACATATGGGAAACTGAAATACCTAACTCTGTAGATACCACATATAAGACCAAATAGGCTTCTTTTTAAAAAGTAATAAGGGAAAATAAATACTACTCAAACTTACATAAAATAAAATGACAAATTTTCAAGAAACAACCTCTTCTCACACAACAACAACTTCCAACTTCTCTTCTGCAGTGATTGGTTCAGTTGAACATGAAATACAAGGTAAAGAAATAAGCGATTTCCTCAATGATGAAAATATTGTCCATCATTATTGCTGATGAATAATTTTCAAGGCCACGAACCCCCCAAAGATCCTCATAAGAATAATAAACGATTACTTCAACTCACTCGAACGCCTCCTTAATGAAGGTATATATACAAACACAGACAGTAGCCTGTCTAACCTAGCTTACCACCTGCACTTTTGCAATAACCCTGTTCTCGATATCTCCAGTTTACACATACCAAAAAAATAATATACAACACCAATAAAATGCACAAGATGCAATGGGAAACATCATCATTCAAAGTGGGATTCCCAACTTTCACCAAAATGTACAGGTTGTGGTACAGAAGACCACTTGCAATGATTTTAAAAAGCAGTTAAGCCTATCGAAGGCATACCTAACATCTGAATTAAATCTTTTAACAAAAGATCACACGAACTTGAAAAAAATCACAAAAAATTCTAAAATACATTTTTCAAATACAACCGACGAAAATGTTTCCAATTCGTATATTACTAAAGTTAATAAAGAAAAAATACCAATAGAGGAATTTGTTAGTGGACTGAGAAAGAGATTTGTTAATCAATATAACATAGGCACAGTTGCCACCTTTTCTGGGAACTGACTATATATATTAATGTTTGATTTGGACCGGCAACTAACAGTACCTCCAACAGAGCTCACACAAGGAATCATAATGTGCAAATTCACATTGACAATTAATAAATGTAATGTACGCAAAGAAAACATTCAGAACACACAATATGAGATGGCATTAGAATTTTAAGACACAACTGAAAACAAATACCTGCTCACTGAATCTACATGTGTTTTGTATTTTGTATTACTTATTATACACATATATATATATTTCTTTTTTACATACATAATTTATAAACTACCACTTCAATTACATTACATTAATTTACAAAAATTCTTAGCAACACTGGTTGAAGCACTTGAGTTGATGGCCATTTGGTTTATCCAATACAATACTTTCATCATTATTATTATAAAATTGATTTTTTAATAAATAATCTTTTACAACCATATTGAATGTATGAATATCTAAAATTCTTACATCTACTGGATGCTTATTAACATGTTAACCGCTATCTCATGTCACCCTACTTGTGTGCGAGACCAACCATATTTCTTAAAATACTGAGAAACAAAGAAATTGAACACACCAGACCATTGTCGGCACCGTGCTCGAAAATTGCATGTCGTTCAATGCACTAGCGTGTTGAGCTACCTAACCTAAATGACTTTAAAACACATTCGCCGCTACCTCATGTCACGCCTCGCGCTTTCATTTTCAACCATAATAAATTATTTCAAAGATAATTAAGATGTCTAACCTGCTAACCTCAGATTTTCATATAAATTAACCTAATCTAATACATGTTGTAATTGAGAACCAAACCAATGAGACAAACAAAAGCAATCCGGGGAAGTATAGCTAAATTGAAATCCACCAAATGATTTTAAACATAATTCATTTGCATTGATTTGATAAGACCAGCATACAACAAACAAAAAACTAATGATTATAAGTATTTATACACCATAGAGCAGTGATTTTCAACCTGTGGATCTCGAACCCCAGGGGGATCGCGAAGCAATTTCAAGGGGGTTCCGAGCTATTAAGAAAACCGCGGCCCAAGGAATCACTACTTCCACATCCAGATTTTGTATCCAAGTCTTATATACACTAAATCCCAATGTAATATTTTACTCCCTTTAATAATAGGGTGGGGGTGGTAGAAGGGGTGGCTAACGCCAGAATACATTTTAAAGGCCCTTGGTTCTCGTACACACACTAAAACCCAATTTAATTTTTTACTCCCTTTAATAATTGGGTGGGGGTGGCAATAGGGGTAGTAGAGGGGGTGGCCAATGCCAAAAAAATTTTAAAGTCATTTGGTTCCCGTATACACACTAAATCCCAATTTATTTTTTTTACTTCCTTCAATAATAAGGCGGGGGTGGCAATGGAGGTGGTAGTGGGGGTGGCTAACATCAAAAAAAATGTTTGAAAAATCTAAATATTACACACATACAATTTTAATGGAACCAACTTTTTAAGTATTAATGAGAAGGTTGCGTCTATCTTTCTTTGACTAGTTTATTAAATCGTCGCTCAACATTTGAAACGCAAACAATCAAATCTTTCTCCAGACTCGGTCTATTTCTATTTTTATTGTTAACCATTGATGACAAACTTATCTCACACAGGTACGATGTAGCAAATGGAACTAAGAGCCTTAAAGTTTATCTCGCAAGCTCTGGGTATTAGAGTAGTGCCCCTAGGCCTATGAGACCTAGTTAGGAAACCGGCCCTGTTCGTCTCTTACAATCACAACCGAAAAAGTATGATAGTTGAGTTAGGTGCCAACGAAAATAAGAACACATAGATGCAAATCCGAATGAAATAAAACAATAATTTCAAGCATATCAACGTGCTTGAGAGTCGGTGGTAATTAACTAAAGTAAAGAGAAATGCGCCAGCGAGTTAAGGACCGTTGGAATATAATATAGTGTAGAGTTAAATGTTTTTTTAATATTAAATGTCCTATATCCAAATTGTCTTTGTTTCTGGTATTATAGTCATGGATATCGTTACGTGATCCATACCTGCCCCTTATTTTTCCTGTATAAAGCAAGCATTCATAAGTACAATGAGAAGGAATCGTTAATATATCCATGTCTATAAATGTTTGTCTAACAAAAAATAGGTGCACAAAGTCTGTATTAAACCAGATGTTTTGTTAAGTCTTGTATTTGTAAATTTTATAACAGATATCCGTGGATCAGGTAGTGCACTCGAGTAAACTTTGTTTTTTTTATTTGCCGAGGAAGTCACTCTATAAAAATATTTTGCTTGTCTTAGGGAGTAATAAATAGTTGTCAAACTTAGGATAAAAATTATACAGCCTATTTTAAAAATCAACAAATTTGAAACAAACTTTTTTCCGAGGGGTCAACCACTGACCTGACATTTGTACACATATTCCAGGTATTGCATTCGAGTGGAGTACGGTAATCGAAGTGTTATACAATTTTTCATAGATTCCAAACTTTGGGTAGTTGTTTAGTTGTCTTAAAAATAAGATATTCCTAGAATATCTACCTTCTGCAAGTGTCGGAATGTTGTTTTAAACTTGTAAAAGAGGTAAATTACAAGGGTTATCCACTCCGGGAATAAAGCGTATATCTGGTTTGGAATACCAGGAATATTTCCGGAATATCAAGAATATTTCCGGAATACCGGGAATACTTTCAGAATACCGGGAATACCTCCAGAATACTCGGAATATTTTAGGAATACCCGGAATATTTTTTGGAATATCCGGAATACATTCAGAATATCTGGCTAGTCCTACGTAACAACAACGCCGAGTATAAATAAAAACTCATCACCTTTCAACAAAATTAATAAAACAAGTTATAATCGAGGTCAGATTTACGGTGCACTCAAAAAAGGCAACAAAAACTGCACGACCCCATTATTATCGACTTTAGACCATGCGGCATGGTGTCATCAAACAAGCCGACGCGCATTAAAAACCTATAAAACTAAACGAGTCAAGTTGCGAAGGAAATAGTACAGAGCCGAACTTAAAATTCGTATGTTTTAGAATGTACATATAAACATGGACAGCAAGATTCGCAATAGAATTAACGCTGCATCTAGAGCACTCTGGGGACTTAGAGAGAGAGTATTTGACAACCACGACCTTGCTTTGTCAACGAAAATGGCTGTCTACAGAGCAGTTGTCATTCCAACACTGCTATATGGATGCGAAAGCTGGGTCACTTACCGTCGTCATGTGAAAGAATTAGAACGTTTTCAGCAAAGACACCTCAGAAGTATGATGAAAATCCGTTGGTTCCATCACATATCAAACGTGGAAGTACTCAGGAGAGCAAACAGCCTTCCAATTGAGGTGCTTATTTCAAGAGCACGCCTAAGATGGGCAGGTCACGTTCATCGCATGGCCAGCTATCAAGGAAATGTTGCTGCAAGAAGGCCGAATCCAAGACCTAACCAGGTCTATGTTTGTCCTGACTGCGGTCGACATGTGCTCTCCCGAATTGGCCTCTATAGACATAGTCGTGTGCACCGTAGATGAATGGGAATTACAATAGACTACACCTTTTACTTGTTTTTTATAGTACACAATCTATCGACTGTAACATTTTTATACTCGGACTCGAGTAACGGCTAATAATAATATAAATTAGACCGGAATGCGCTGTTAAAATTGAACGACTGAGTTGCTGATCTAAATATTTCAAGTACGTGCCTGAGCGCAATTACTTTTGCGACTAGTTTAATGGTATTTTAATGAGGTCGTAAATTTTCATTGTCTTTTTTGACTGCACTGTAAATCTGGGCTTGACTAAAATTATATAAAAAATTCCAAAAGGAAATAAAGATAATTAAAATTTGGAAGGTTTATTGAAAAAAAATAAACAAACGGAGACGAAGGGGGGACAAGAAACAATTTAAAATTCCGAGGTTTACAGAAAACGATATCGTAAGGTAAGGAGTGTTTTATCCTGAAAAGGGCATTATGCTGTCTAATTTGTGTAATGCTGCGAGTTAACGTTATCACCTTGTTTGAAAGCACAGAATTTTTTATTTGGATAATATTGTAACAACATGATGACATGATCTCCGAGAGAGGTGTATTTCCCAGAATTTTTTTGAGACGCATAAATTTTTATTCCAGAATTTTTAGTTTTTTTATTGTTATATTACGCCGGGTTTTTTCAATGTAAACCCCCTTCTACACAAGCCTCTGGCTTCAGAAATTAGGGGCTGTCTAATTTGTGTGGTGGTGTTTGGTGTTTATCCTGTAATCAGCCTTTCTAGATAAAAACATCAGAGATCGTGTTTCAATTAAAAAAAAAAACAGAAATGTAAAATTATGTCAAAACTAAATATATTTTCTTCAAAATGATATATTTGATGACAAATAAAAATTCAAAATTGATTGCTGGGTTACGTGTACTTTTTTCTGCAATAACCGGAATATTTTCGGAATTACCGGAATATTCTCGGAATACCCGGAATAAATAGGAATATTTCTAAATACTCTGGAATACCCGGAATTTCAATCAAGTATTCCGAAAATGGGAATAAGTGTACATTTTTCGGGTAGTGGATGACCCCGCGGTGAATTAAGTCTCTTTTGAGGCAATTCTCGATTATAAATTTTTTTGGCCCCATTAAACTGTAAATTAAGCAACTAAAATGTAGTCCTTTTATTATCAATATTCAAGGAACCTCCACTTAAATTTTAGTGATGTTGCGTCCCCCCCTCCTGTAATTCATATGTATGTATGCTTTTTTAGGGATAATTTGGGCAAATCTTGAACGAATCAGATGAAATTTTGGGTGAACGTGGCTCACAGTACCTACAAATAGCCTGCCATATTTGCCCAAGTTATCCTAAAATCAATTTTTGGTAAAAAAAAAAAATGTATTACAGGAGTGGAGGGGGACATAACATTACAAAAATTTAAGAGGACGTTCCTTGAACATTGACAATAAAAGGACCATATTTTCGTTGCTTAATTTACAGTTTAAGGGGTCCAAAAAAAAAAAAATCCAAAATTGTTAATTTACCACTTTTTCAAGTTTAAAACGTTCCCACACTTGCAGAAACTAGATATTCTAGGAATATCTTATTTTTAAGACAACTAACAACTACCCAAAGTTTGGAATGCCTAGGAAAAATTGTATTATTCTCCACTATTCCTTAAGTATTCCAGAGTGTTCCCATGGTATGTATTCCTTAACATTTTTATGTGATGACTATTTCGACCTATCTATTGATTTTCAAAATTTGTATTCAGCCAATCCCTTATTCTGCGTTATGCACAGGACATCCATCTAATTGAAACTCTTTTCCAGAAAGATCAGAAGTACACGTTGATTCAAATAACTCTCAGAAAAAAAGGACCAATAATTCTACAATCAAGTACTCCGTGCTGCACGTTTATTTTTTCTGAGCAAGTACTGCTTCTTTGCGTTTATGATCCATTTATAATTTTTGGCAGACCAGTACCGTGAATTTGGAAACGACACCACTCCATTTATTGTAAATGTAACTTCGTCGCTGAACAAAATTTCCTTTAAGAGTTCCTGTTGTTCAGCTATTCTCCCTGGACCCACAAACAGAATTCCAATCTTCTTTCCCCATCTCCCTGTTTTAGAGTATGTCAAATTTTTGGCTTAAATGGTTTTTTTTAACCTAGCACCGAAACCAATTGACCGATCACGGTGCCAAATATGTAGAGTCCTCTTACAAACATCTCCAGGCTTTTTGTATTTTCACCTACCGTTAAAAGTAAGGGTAGTTCACATGGAAAAAAAATCGATTTTCTCAATAACGGCTTTAACAATTTAAAGTGAGTATAATCATACTACTGTTTTAAAAGGATTTTAGACTGAAAATATTTACTTACCATATTGAAATGTTAACACAATAACACTAAGCGTCGAGACAGGGACAAACAACCAGTAAGACTTCGGCTTTGCAACCATTATCGAAGAGCCTTTATGTGCTGACGTATATCTTATTGCTTCTTGACACGATTCCGGCTATTTCCATAGTATTCCCGAGTATTGCCGGGGTATTCCTGAGTATTCCCGTGTATTGCATATTCCTGAACATTGCGGAGTATTCCCGTGTATTCCTGAAAATTTGTGCAAGTATTTCCGGCAGTGGTTGACCCCTCGCTTTTTTCAATTATGAAAAAAGCTTAAATATCATTGGCACAGTGACAGGCAGATATATATTGACACTTTCCTTTGCGCTTACAATTATGACTAATTTCTGGTACATGTTAATTATTATATTCATTTGCCATTAAATTTCCATAATAAAAACATAAATATTTACCTTTTCAACATAATATCTGGTTCCTATATCTATTATAACATTTTTGGTGTCATGAAGTTTACCAGGGACATACATCTTTTTTGCAAATGTTAAGGAAATATGCAATATAAATTTATTGGGAGATTGACTCATAAATGTCACACTCACAGTACAAACTCCAAACTTTTTTAGAATAATTAAACTTATATTAATTAATCCCTTATTAACTAAAGTCTAAAAAATACAGATTGCATCCCTAAACAAGTGAATAATAGTTATAATAATCTAAAATTCCGTGGATATAAATTACTCTCTACACATCAATACTACGCGGTCTCCACACATTAAGCCTTTGGCACAATTAACAAAAAAAAATCTCCACTTTACTACTCCAATCATTATTAATTGTAACCTCACATAGAGCGCCCATACTTTGTTCATCAATTCTGAATATTTTGAAGTTTACAATGTTCTGAGGACTGCAAGTACCTATCAAATGTCTCATATCAAATAATATTTTGTTCCTCCAGGAAGGAACATTAGTTGTTTGAACAAAGTAGCCATGTTTACCTGGCTATATAAATAGACAAAGGATTTGCTAAAATTACTCCATTTTAATTATAGTAATCTATTCAATGTTCAATTTAAATAAGCAAAAGTAAAATATTTGTATGAAAAAAACTTTACATATTTATCTCGATATTTATAATACGTAGAAGGCACTGGTATTTCATATACTAGATTTTTCTTCTCAGTACTATCCTTAGCCCGTACTTTCAGATTATTCTGATATGGTACACAGTATTGTGACTTAATATATTGGATTGACTAATATAGTCAATAGTTATCGAAAATAATAGTATCACATTTCATCTATGACCGTTATTGCAGTTATTTATGAATATATGATGTGATTGGGCTGTCCTGAAGGAAATGAATCAAAATAATGAAAGCTTAAGATTTGGTTCAAACCCCATCTTCTGTACACCCACTACATCACATAAAAGGATACAGATCCGGTCAAAGGGACAAGAATATATTTTCCTTCTGATGCAGGAGTGATTTTCTCCAATGTTTCCCCAGAATTTTGAAATTTCCCCTGAGCTACTTTTAAAGAAGCAAGAGAATCTTGAAACAGGTTCAGTTCCTAAAATTGAAAGATACTTATTGAAACATGTCTGAATTAAGTGAGGTTAACTTTAGTACCTGATCCAACTGTTGTTTTAGTGTGGACAACTGCTGAAGACTCAATGTGGTTAAATCTATTTGTTGCATACCTCTTTGTTCTGAAGCGGATATTTGTGCCATTTTAATTGTTTTAATAAATTGTTTATCAAAAGGGTTCAAACTGAGGGAATCTTGAGTGAAATTAGCCGCTGTCTTCCGTCAAATTTCAAAGGCTAAATGCTTCGACCGCACAGGCCACAGATTACACTATGCTCAGATCAACAAAGAGACATAAATAAATAACCTCATTTAATGGCCAGTTTCTGAAACGTTAGATAGAGTTAATTATTCGTTTACTGTCATAGTTACAATTATGACAACAATTGTTACTATGACATTTATTAATAGATAACTTTATTTTACGTTTCAGAAACTGGCCATAAGACATGTAACTTTTTTTTTATCAAGGATATTTTCTATTATTGATATTTTTCAATAACTATTTCCAGTTATTGAGAAATAACCAATGACACGCCGTAATAATTCTGAATAAATGAAACCCAAAATGAGGAGAAAAGTGGAGAAGAGGGAAGCGCTTTGATAATAATAGAATAAAGCAACCGAAATATATTGCTTTATTAGATTTTTATAAAATTATTTGTTACAGAATATAAACAAAAATACTGAAAAAACCTGAGCGAGAGCGATAATCTACTATACTTTCTACTTTCAGATGAGGAAACTGTAACCGCTTTAGGACCAAATTATTAATAAGCTGTTAAGGTGGCTTCAGATGTGAGCTTTCGCGCAACGTGGGAAGTACAAATAAAAAGCCAGTACTGTTCACATGCTGGTTATAAAATATGAGCAAGGAGATTCTTAACCTATAACCTGATATTATGTTTATTATTATTATAAAAAGAACATTAAACATATGACAAGAAGATTTTGGGTAAGGCTAATCTTTTAACAGATAAAGGAAAATATAAAAAAAAATTTAGATTGCATATATAGAGATTTTCCTTTATCTGTTAAAAGATTAGCCTTACCCAAAATCTTCTTGTAATACGTTTAATGTGCTTTTTATAATAATAATAAACTACAAACTATACAGCCGTATACCTTTATATCGTCTGAAGAAATAGAAGTTGGCCATGGCTAAATTACAGTTTAAAGTTCTTTAAATAAACAAAAAAGGAAGTACCTACTGAACCATCGGTTACAGAACTTACTAATGACAGAAGCTTTAATCACGGAAGTGATTATATGAAAGGGAAAGAAAATATACTCATTAGAATATGGCAAACATCAAAAAATGAAAAACTAGAATTGACCAAAGTGATATTTAAAAAAGAATGATATAGTTGGAGAGGGCAGAACTAGAAAATTTAAGAGGATAAATAAGGATAAAAAAAATGTATTATAAATGAGAGTTTTTGGTATGAGTATGAGGAGTAAAAGCAGTGTACGGTCCCAGTCGGAAAAATATGTGCCCTATTAAAGATTTAAATGGAAATCTCCTCAAAGAAGACCAGGAAATTAGAGCCCGATGGAAAGAACACTACTCTAACATTCTCAACCAGCAAAGTCAAGCCGATCACGATATTATAAATCTTATCCCTCAATATGACACCTTCGAAGACTTAGATAAACCACTAACAACAGAAGAGATCTTAACCGCCATTGGGCAGCTAAAAAATAACAAATCTCCCGGCGCCGACTCACTCCCAGCTGAGATCTTTAAAGCTGTGTCGTCAGAGCTCATACCCTACCTCAAAAACTGTTTGATGTCGTGTGGGAAAGTGGTCAAGCTCCGCAGGAGTTTCGTGATACACTTTTAATCAACCTCTTCAAAAACAAAGGGAGCGCTGCGGACTGTGGAAATTACAGGGGTATAGCTCTCCTGGCCGTTGGAGGGAAGATACTCACTAAAGCGATGGCAAATAGGCTAACACCTGTTATGAAATAGTTACTTCCTGAAACACAGAGTGGCTTTAGACCAAACCGAGGCACATCGGATTTAATCTTCACACTTAAACAGCTTCAAGAAAAAGCACTCGAACATCAAGGAGAAATTCACATGGCCTTCATTGATTTAACCAAGGCGTTTGACTCGGTGGACAGGGAAGTGCTCTGGAAAATTATGTTCCGCTTAGGTATCCCTAGAAAATTTGTGGAAGTATGTCGCAGTCTGTACAAACAACAACGCCCAGGTTATGTATAATAATATGAGGCAACCGAACCTTTCCAAACCCTCACTGGAGTTAGGCAGGGATGTGTCCTGGCACCCTTACTTTTTAATTTGTTTACCACTGCTCTAACAATTATTGTTGACAACAAACTGACAGTCAGAGGAATAGGTCTCAGATACCGTTTTGATGGCGGTCTCTTTAACATAGGGCGCTTTAGAGCTTTCACGAAGACACGCACACGATTCATTTGTGATCTCCAGTATGCGGATGACTGTGCAATTTTAGCCTCTACGCTGGAAGAGCTTCAAGAACTTTTAGATGTGTATGCCCAGAGCTATGATTCGTTGGGACTTAAAATCAACATTGGAAAGACTAAGATTATGTCAACTCGCTGAACCAAATAGACATTACACTTAACGGAAATTCTCTTGAAGTGGTGGATCAGTTCAATTACTTAGGCAACGTTGTTAATGACAAAGCAAACATGGACAGCGAGATTCGCAATAGAATTAACGCTGCATCTAGAGCACTCTGGGGACTTAGAGAGAGAGTATTTGACAACCACGACCTTGCTTTGTCAACGAAAATGGCTGTCTACAGAGCAGTTGTCATTCCAACACTGCTATATGGATGTGAAAGCTGGGTCACTTACCGTCGTCATGTGAAAGAATTAGAACGTTTTCAGCAAAGACACCTCAGAAGTATGATGAAAATTCGTTGGTTCCATCAAATATCAAACGTGGAAGTACTCAGGAGAGCAAAGAGCCTTCCAATTGAGGTGCTTATTTCAAGAGCACGTCTAAGATGGGCAGGTCACGTTCATCGTATGCATGATAACCGCCTTCCTAAATGTACACTTTATGGTGAATTGCTAAGCGGTAGAAGAAGGCGTGGCGGTCAACGAAAGAGGTTCAAAGACGCTCTCCATGAAAATCTAAAATCCTGCGGTATTGCAGACGAGCAATGGGAACAACTTGCAGCGGACAGAACAAACAGCCCAGATGAACCAACCAATAAACATTGGTCGCGTTCATCACGCGGTAGCGCTAAACTGAGCGATCACGTATCATTATGCAAGGAGCCAATGAGGACAGTGCAAAAAGCGCAGTTTAAGCATGTGATTAGTGAGCGCTACCTGATCGCTCACCGTGATGAACGCAACCAATGTTCATGTTAACACCATTTTGTCTTCTAGTTATATCTCTAACAGGGTATTTATATTTTATATTTTTACACTAACAGGGCAGAGATATCTTTATCAGATACCATAAAGGCGAGTTTATATGCCAGCTTTTAGCGTATCGTTTTCTGATTGGATCTTGAGCGAAAGAGTGCTGTTCAAGGCCAGTGGGCAAGAAGTCGAAAACATTTCAACATTTTTTCGTAAAAACGCGCAGTTTTCTACTTTAACCTTACTTCTCTTTAGATTATTGTCACTATTGTCAGATGAAATAACCTTGTCTTGGCGATTAGGTAGCTATTCAAGCACAGAGACATCTTGATCTCTGTGTATTTAAGTCGTGGATTAGGCCAAAGAAGATTGAGCATAATGGAGGGAAGCGTGGAAAAAAATGAGGAAATAAACATTAACATTTGCTGTAGAGGTTAACAATATTCACGTGATAAATGAACTACGAATAACATCCAACTTTTATATTGACGGCCCTATTAAGCGAAGCAAAAAGTCAAATTTATCTGTACTTATGCAATCTAAAATTTTACTAATAACTCTCTTTTATAATACATTTTTTTATCCTTATTTTTCCTCTTAGATTTTCTAGTTCTGCCCTCTCCAGCTATATCATTCTTTTTTAAATATCACTTTAGTCAATTAATTTTCCATTTTTTGATGTTTGCCATATTCTAATGAGTATATTTTCTTTCCCTTTCATATAATCACTTCCGTGATTAAATCTTCTCTCATTAGTAAGTTGTGTAACCGTTGGTTCAGTAGGTACTTGTTTTATTTTTGTTTATTTAAAGAACCTTAAACAGTAATTTAGCCATGGCCAACTTCTATTTTTTTCAGGGGATAATACAACTGTATTAGAGTCTAGATATGCATTAGAGTAATTCTAACGTACGATAGTATTATATCGTCACCTCGGTTGCCTCTATTGCTATATTTATGGCATTGGCGTTTTCAATTGTAAAATACTGTTTACACAATATATTTAAAAGCTTTTCATCATCACTGCTCGTAACTTTTGCCTAAAGCATTCCTCCGTCAGTTTTTATGGTTCCCTAAAAGAAGAATTAAATTATTTGGTTTTAATCATGTTCTATTATACTATTTCTTTATATTTGATAAAATATGACATATTTATGTACTTACATTGTACATATATATTTTGTTTCCACTCCTTTTTCAGTAAAATTGCAAAAATATTACAGAGGTTAGAATACGATATAAATAAATAACATTGTAAACTCTGTGAAGATAGGTTTTTTACTAATTGCTGCACAAAAATACTAGTTCCTTCTTGTTAACAAAGAGTTACTTAACTTCCACTCAATTTTCGTTGGTGAATACCATCGAGATAGAATATCTCAATGGTGAATACCCATTCTAACGTCGAACATTCTAACTCGATGGTGAATACGATATATGGCTTTAACTACCTGATAAATTTTAACAGTCAGTTTAGTATCGGTGAGTTAAGCAAAAGTTGATGAATACGGGCGTTAGACAAGCAGGGGCATGTTGGCCCACCGGGAAACTGGAGCGTCCCTGTGTGTAACTTATCAGAAGGGCAATATTTTGGTTTGTTACCGTCTATCAAAAGAAAACACATCTTTGTTCTTTCTACATGCTAGTCTTCATAATTTTAAATTCCATGCGACAGCCTCAGCCGGGGAGCTGCTGATACAACCACAGTAGACAATAGAAATTGGGTTTTGTTACTAGGTATTGATATTCACATTATTTTATTCGCAGTCTAAGTATATGTAATCTGTGATGGTCATCGGCTAATTTCCTATTTGTTGTACAATTTGACAGTTTTATTTCCTGCTTTGACAGATAATAAGCAGGAAGAGGAAAGTAATGAAAGTTTAGATTTGGTATTTCGTTTTCCAATAAAAATGTTAATATCTAGAGGCCTATCTAGGTTAGCAGCTTTAAAGAAATTACATAGCAACACTGTACTGGCCAAACAAGCGATTAGAAATCATGGTCACCAGTAAGTTTAAAATAATTTTAGTTATATAATCGATATCAATCTTTTTACCTTCCAGTTGGAATTATCGGGTAGGCGGTCCACCACCATCTAAGAATATTCTGTTGATAGCTGACTTAGTGCAAGGTTTTGCTTGGTGGTGGGTTTTATGGCACCTTTGGACAGAACCTGGACACATACTCGTAAGTGGATTTGTCGCTAACTTTTTCAGTTATTAGTATAGGTATTGATATTTATTATTTTTTGTAGGGTGAATTTGAATATCCTGATGCGTCCAAATGGACTGATGAGGAACTGGGCATACCTCAATAATGTAAAAAATGTACTTGGTAGTAACAGCTGAATAATGTAATTAATAATTATTTGATTAAATTTTAAAATATGTTAGATATTTTTTTATATATACAAATGTGTTCTTGTAAAGCCAATAGAACATCAACAGATTAACGTTTAATACTGTACATATGAAGTGCCAAGGAATTCACAGAAATTGTCGCTAAAACAATAATTATATTTTATATCCAAAGTAGCTGATCCATAGTCGAAAGTTCTGCTGTAGCACAAAGGGTCTATTTTGTAAAATAATATGGCAGCAGTTTATTTTATTTGTTGATTATAGTTCTACAAAAAATTCTTTCACAAAATGTTAACGTAGTTCTTTTGATGTGAAATATTAGTGATTTGAAGTTAATGGCCAATAAAAGCATCAGTTTATACTCAAAAATATTTGACCGGGTAACTACCCGATTTATTCACTTCAGAATATCTGGCTATGAATTTTAATATCCAATTTTCCTGCATTAATGTTTTGCTACTAATGATCAGGTACAAAATGTTCCAAAAATTAATAGTAACGCCATTATTTCCTTAAATAGCCTTTTGGTTATAAGATCTCATTATTATTTGATGACATTTACTTTTTTGATTATTGCTTTTCACTTTTGTATACGTGTGATGACACTGATTTACACAAACTACAGTTAGTACAGTCGTGAGCAAAAAAAAATAGGACAAGCCTTATATAATGGTATTTTGCTAAAATCTAGTTGTGTACATCTAACTTTAATTTTTGTGACATTGTCAGTTAATTGTCATAATTTATTGCAAGTGTGCAAAAAACTAATATGCCTCATATAAGCGATTTAGTTCAACCTGGCGTTATTGCTAAAGCAGAAGATGGATGGTCAATGAGACAAATTGCACTGCGTTATAATATTGACAAAAGTTCGGTGTGTAACATTTTAAGAAAGTGGGGAATAAACAGTACGATTAGTAGAAATCCTGGATCAGGGCGACGAAGGATATCAACTCTACAACAAGATTTGCAATTGGTAAATGCTTTAGTAGAAAATCCATTTTACTCAGTTATTCAGGCTGCTGAAGAAACGAATTTTCCTGGATCGAGTAGTACTGGTCGCCGGCAAGTAAGAGAATCGGAGCTACGCTGTCATGCAGGAGCACAGAAATACTTACTTAAAGCTGAACATAAAGAAGCTTGAGTAAGATTTGCGCTTGAATTTTTAACGTAGGATGTAAATTTTTGGACCAATGTAATCTTTATAGACGAAAAAACTTTCCAGTCAACACTCAGCGGTCGTATTCGTGTTTACCGCCCTCCGAATACTCGATTCGATGAGAAATATATCTAACAATGGTAAAAGTGATAGATTTTCCGTCAATATGTGGGCTTGGATATCGGCACATGGTCCTGGTGTTTTGTGGCATATTGAGGAATGAATTAATAGTGAAACGTATATTAGGATTTTAAACAATATTATGCTCCCTTCTGTGTCACAATTATTTCCTAATAATGAGTTCATATTTCAACAAGACAATTGTTCCGTTCATACTGCTCATACCGTAACTAACTGGTTTCAAGATAACATCAATATCAATGTTCTTAACTGGCCCAATCGTAGTCCAGATCTTAACCCTGTGGAAGAAGTATAGGGATTACCTGTAAGAATAAGTATCCAAAAACCAAATGTGAGACCACGGAATTATTGTATGAGGTTATTTAATTCTATGCCAAACAGACTTATGGAAGTTCTAAATAGAAATGGTGCAATAACGAAATATTAATAATTTCTTGTTAAGTAGGATATCCTTTGTCCTTTGATTCAGGATTTCTACTAATCCTACCGTTTATTCTCCACTTTCTTAAAATGTTACACACCAAATTTTTGTTAATGTTATAACACAGTGCAATTTATCTCATTAACCATCCATCATTTACTATAGCAATAACTACAGCATTAAAATAAAAAATATATCTGTTTTATTTCGGCTACTCATTACATATTCAAATAAAGACAGATTTACATTTAGAAAAAAAAAGTTGTCCTATATTTTTTTTCTGCTCACGACAGTACAAAACCATTGCATGAGATTCATATTAATAACCATAATGCTGATGCAATTAACCTGCATCAGCTTTCAGTGAAAAATTATATTAAAATCAGAACACTGGGTATTCATGTGTAAATTACTAAAAATGTTGCTACCAACATACTTATCTGAAAATATTCAATTTAGAAGAGACATTCAGAATTATAACACAACACATACAGGGACCTATTCTCAGGCAATCTTAATGTCCGAGGTTAACACCGCAAAGTTTGCAAGTCGAATGAAATCTGGTATTTTGTCATTCTCGACCACTCGTTTCCAAAGAACTTGGGTCATCATCAAGGAATTCGCGTGTTGCTTTTGACAGTTCTCAGAAATTTTTGTTGAAATAAATAACGAAAATTTGAAGATTATTATTGAAGATGGATGAATTACGAGTGGTACTAGAACAATTGGAAATAGCTGAATATAATAATGCTGGAAGAATCTCTCAGGGATTGAACAATGAAGAATTTCGTAATATTTATGGATTAAAAAAAGAGCTATTTTATTTTTTAATGGAGATAGTAGAATAGTTCGTAACGCCAAAGGTGAGAACTACAGATTTGGGCATTCGTGAAAAGTAAGTAGGTATTACTTTATTATTATACTCCTCAAACCTATGCAAATATGATATGTTTATAGGGTGCTGGCGGCCCTAAGATTTATTGCAACTGGTAGCTACCAAAATGATATTGGTTCCAGTTCGTTTTTAGGTATGTCTCAGAGTTAGGCGAAGTATTCATGAGGTTGTGAATGCCCTGAGAATCAACCTGAGTATTTAATAGATTCGTTAAATTTCCACGAAATTTGGGGGAACTAGAAGCAGTTAGGCTCGAGTATAAGCATCAGGTAAATTGTATAATGTTCCTTAAATTAATTGGTTATCCATTTTCGGTTTTATAAGGAATATGCCTGGTGTTATTGGATGCGTATATTGTATTGATTTTCCCTCCTCATACTGTAGACCTTCTACATCCAGAGCACTTATACGTTAATCATAAGCAGTACCATTTCATAAATGTGTACAATTGGTATGTACGAAGATGTTGGTAATTGAAATGTAGAAGATAATATTGCGAATGGTGCTATGAGGCGTGTAGATCCAGAACTTTTTCTTGGCTGGGCCATAGATCTCGAAGAAGATGAGTCCAAAATTTTTTTGTGCCTAGGTAATAAATTACATGTGTTCATCCAAATTATAATATATTTGTATTGTGACAATAAGAATGACGTTTTTTATTTCGCTTTATGAATTTAAGATTAACATTAGAATCCATCACATATGCAATATTAAGGTTGATTAATTTAAAACATATAATTTAACAAAGACAACATCCTTTTTCGGCGCTGAAATAATTTTTTAAGTATAAAGAAACAAGTTTATGTGTAAACACAATAATGGCAATAACCATAGAATAATAATTACTACAATAACTTCAAAACCAACGGTCAAAATTATGTTTGAATCATAGCTAGACAATGTTGTTATACAGACTGTTTGCTTTTCCAGTATGATATGGCGATGATCGCAATACTATGTTAGAATGTACGAGATACTTCGCAATGAGCTATTTGCATTAAAGCATGAATGCATTTTTACAATTGATGTTGAGCATAGCGCCCCAGATCAGATATTGATATATCCTACCCCATTAATGAAAACGAAAAAGTATATGATAAAGGTATCATAGAGTATAATAACTTACCTGAGTTTGTTAAAGGATCATTAAATGTAAACACACTCATTAAAAGTTAAAGGCATATTACTAACAAAATAAATAATCGAACTAGTTTTAATTGTATAATACGATTGTTATTTGTTCAATTTTATTTACTGATACACACCTTTTCCAGCTGTTATTCAGATAATATCAATTGTATTTCAGAATAGTAAATTATATTTCAGAAAGCATTAATTATAATTGAGATTACATTAATGTATTTGAGAAAACATCGTTTATAATTCAAATTAGTCAATTGTAATTGAGAAAACATCATTTGTAATTCAGAACTTGTCAAGACAAACTAGTTACAAAAGTATTTATTCTCAAATGAATACATTAACTTATTAATAAATTACTAACAGAACACTGTATTTTTAAATATTTAACGTCCTCCTGGCATGTCATTCATGGCTAAAGTTGCAGCATGGTGTGCAGTCATATGTTGAGTTGCACATGCACAATCGCCTCCGACAATTAACTGTATCTTTTGCCTCATTAATAATTGCTTTTAAGTACACCAATATCTGCTCAATAACATGAGGAGCTTCTACATGGGGATCTTGAAGACGAATTTTAACATAACATTTTACTTTAGACCAAATGCATTCAATTGGATTTAGCATTGAGTAGTAAGGTGCCAATCATAAAAGACTTGCTGCCATATCATTAATAACTGTTTCGAGGGTTGAATGACAAGGTGCGTTGTCACAAATAATAATTAAGTCAGCTGATTTCTCATATCCTTCCACTGCTGTAAAAGCCTCCTAACTCAAGCATTGGCTAAAACTGAAGTAAAAGATCCTCTTCTATACTCCATAGCTACTACACCTACACCTACGCCGATATAGCTCCTAGTAGATTAGATGCACATTGGGGCCACGTGATGCGTATAGGTGTTGAACCACTCTGATACCAGCTCGAGCTAAACCTCTTCTCCAATGGCAAAATAAATTAAAATTAGTCTGTATGAAAATGTTAAGAGCTTGAGTTATTTTATTTTCACCAGAATTCATAGAAAGGAGCTCTTTGTGTACCTGCTTTACTGTAAAGAGCCTACATCAGTCTAGGTAGTTACCTATACTGCCCTACTTGGGAAGAAAGCCGCATGTGAATATCAGACAGTTTGGAGAAAATTGCTACTGAAGATTAGGCGTACTTGATTTCGCTGTAATTTTATTACTAAATAATGCAACAACTTGATTTTTTTGGTCACAGGGTATAAGAAATTGCTATTTTTTATTACTGGTAAAGATTGTTCGAAAATATTATAATTTCACTGAAAATAGCCTCACTTATGCGGTTTACTCTTACTAAAACTAAAATTTTGCTACGCAAAAGGACCACATGTATAACTTTTCAAATAGGAAATAAGGACACTAACTAGGAGAATTATATAAAATACAGAATTTGTAGTTTTTTGATAAATAATCCTGAAAAATAATTAACAATTATTTAAATAAACGGTTAAATCCATAGAATGCAGTAATTAGAATTAGTTGATAGTTAAAATAAGAAAATAGAGAGAAAAGACAAGATCTATTCGTATGAAATAAATGATTTTCAAATAGTAATTAAAAAATATCTCATAGAATATATACACTTCAGTCATTTTCGATATTTTCTATTAAACTGGAAGAGTTGCCGTTTGTCACCATATTGTTCCAATGTTCCTTTCCTTTCTTCAATTATTTTCCGATTTTCTGTTCTACTATCAGCCTCAGAAATTAGAGATTGTTTGGTCTTATAGATATAAAATGAAGTTCCTTTTCTTTTCCATTGAAATCTTCCTTGTAAAATAAATTTCGCTATAATTGGTACAATTTGTTTCAGCAATGGCCTGCTTTTGTCCAATTATTGAATTTGAAAATGCGTGATTAAATTTAACCAATTTCATTTCTTTTCCATTTATGTAGTTGGAAAAAACATAGGCAAAATCGTAGATTTTTGGTTTCTTCTTCATTGCTAATTCTACAAGATGGTGAAAGAGTCTGCCTGATGGGTTCAAAATATTTGATTGTTATGGTGTCGGCGACGATTTTATCAGAGTTTACATACATCCTATGTAGCAAAGTGGACACCAATTCTTATTTTCCCCCGAACAATTATTAGACCAAATGACAATATTTCTGTGATCACGTGTAAAACTGAAAAATGCATCATAAGTACTGGTAATATCTTCCTTCTTCCTCACAGATATTGTTTCGTGCAATTGAACAGCTATTGGCTTACTTTATTTGTTTAGGTGCCCGAGAGGTAGGAAGA
Source organism: Leptura quadrifasciata (assembly GCA_963675555.1). Lineage (NCBI taxonomy): Eukaryota > Metazoa > Arthropoda > Insecta > Coleoptera > Cerambycidae > Leptura > Leptura quadrifasciata. The sequence continues at coordinate 53,091,801 of OY776675.1, forward strand.
TTTGATTGAAAAACTATGATGCTTGGGGTAAGTATTATTATTTTTTGCATATCCACAGAATAGCAAATCGTGTTTTCATTATTTTTTATTTCAGAATTCTTTCTGTATTCGTCCTTAGATAGTATCGCGTAATAAATGTGATTTTTCCAGGAACTGCATTCTTCCCACTGGCTATTTAAATTACTTAAATTATTATGTAGCTCAGATGCTTCACATTTTTTACATTGTTCGTGGCCCAATTTTATAAAAGAAATGTTCATGCTGCCGGAAACTTTTCCAAAAAGTCTTTGTACTTATCCGTAGTTGTTAGTTGCTAGGGAGATATAATTTATTAGGCGCATGTTCCCTACGATAGTGCAATACACTTGGCAATGAATTTGCACAAGCACTAACAAAATAAACGTGACACAAATATAAGAATTTTAATAATTAATTATTTTCGATTAAATTTAAAATATATATATATTTTTGGTATTTACACAATATTATATATTATACAGTTTCTAAAAATAGTATTAACTCAATTTGACGAAAACATGCAGTATAGTAGAAACAGAAACATTTTTTCAAAAGTCTGCAATATTTTTCCATTATTTGTTTCATCGTGTAGTTGCATTTCTCTTTTATCCATGAAATAATTAAGTCTATGTCGTCTTCAGTCATAATCTTAAGTTTTTTTACCTCATTTTGCTAACATTACATCTCTGCCAGATCGCACCCAATGACGCCGAAACTAGCTATCCAATCGTCCCCTCTATTGGCACATCTTACTATCTTCTGGTGATCCCAATCAGTCTGTTTTCCATATTGTCTTGTAACAGATTCATTGTCAGTAACAACAAGTCATCTGCACAAGGGCAAATTACATCTGGTATATTTATCACAGGTTCGGCACATTTCGTGTGGAGTAGGTGATGACTTGGTATTAATTTTGTAATGGGATATCTTGCCATTGAAACTCAACAAATTGCATAATTATCTGTTGATAAGTATTCCGATTTACAATTTTTAAAGAAACAATAATGCTTAAGTTGACTTAATTAAGTTTATTTATGTTATTAGTATGTATGTGGTTAAGGCATTTTCATGAATATGTTGATGTAGAAGTTGTAGCGCAGTTTATATAGAATATAGACATTTTAACGCTATCTGAAATTCACATCACGTTTTCTCAATTACAGATAACACTATCTCAAATAGAATTCACTAAACTGAACATTTCTGAATTTAAATCGATTAATCTGAAATACAGCTGGAAAAGAGGTAGTACTACTGTTTTATTTGTGTTTAGTTTCATTGTATCTTCTGAAGTTCATTTTATTTTTAAAAAAATGATATTAACAGCTTTTCTAAATAAACGATTTCTCTCTCTCCTTGTCCAGAAAATGTTTAATGTCAATAATTATTCTGATAATTAAATAATTGTGTCTTTGTAATAAGAAAAACCAGAAAATCAAGTAAAGTATATTATACGGTTAAAATATAATCATATTACATTTTTCGTATAACTCAATAAGTATACTTTTGTGAAAATTTATAATAAACATAGAGGTATTGTAAAAATATTAGCAAATTTTGCAAAAATGCGTGTACCTATATTTGCTTATCTAGGGCACATAGCATGCCTTCCCCCATCAACAGACATTGTAACTCCCGTAATAAAACTAGCATCATCACTAGCCAAAAATGCAATACTCTTAGCTACTTCCTCGGGAGTTCCCGTTCTACCCAAAGCATGTGTCTCCTTTGATTTTTTCATAAACGCCTCATATTGTTCCTGATTCAGACCACCTCTCTGATGCAAATTTGTAGCAATTACTCCAGGATTTACACTATTAACTCTAACATGTTTCGGTGCCAAATCTAAAGCCGCACATCTTGTAAATTGGTCGATGGCTGCTTTAGATACACAGTAAGCTAGGACTCCTGAAAAAGCTCTTATACCATTAACACTGCTAACATTGACAATATTCCCTTTGGTTTTTGTTAAATGCGGCACCGCTAATAACGTCAAATGATAGACAGCCCTGACATTTGTGTTCATGACTCTGTCATACTGCTCTAAATTAGTAGTTTCTATAGAACCCGTTTCTAATATTCCTGCATTATTGACAAGAACATCAAGTTTTCCAAAGTGTTCTATAGTTTGGTCAAGGATAGCCTGGGTCTCTTTTTCATTTGTCAACTCACCAGTCACTAATAATGGAATGGATTTAGTTGAACAGTCAGAGGCCACTTTTTTCAAATTCTCCAAATTCCTTCCTGCCAAAGCTAAAGTGGCTCCGAGTCCGGCAAAATGCTTAGCCGTAGCGGCACCAATTCCAGAACTGGCGCCGGTAATTAATACAACTTTTCCTGAAAACATTATTTTATGTACTATTTTTACTCTTCTTGCTGTTGACTTGAATAGGTACTCGTTTTTTATCTTTCTGATTATGAATAAATAGTCTTATCTAAAATGTGGAAACATGACCTTTGAGGTTAAACGTTAACAGCTTACATATTACATTTTACATTACATATTATTGACATTGACGGATGACGTCCGCAGTATAACAAATAATATGAAAATATCTGTAGCATCTCTTACAGCACCATCTAGGTGCAAATACACGTGTGAAAATTGGAGAGCGTTTTTTTATTTATTGGCTTATAGAGGGCGCAGCTAAAAAAGAATCCAAATAAAATAATAGATTGATCTCTTATATCTATATGACTTAGGGCCGGTTTATTAATACAGGGTTAACACTTAACTATAGGATAAATGTCAAACGAAACAATGGGTATCTATTGTTTTGTTTGACATTTATCCTTTGGTTGAGTTAAGCTTGCATCGATAAACCGGCCCTTATATGTCTATGATATGACTATTAATAAAGTAGCGCATTTCTGTAACACTGGTTGCTTTCATTCAGGCGAATAGCTAACGGTCGGCTGACTGCAATTTGTGTTGAGATGTGTATTGTTGAGCCAATACTAAGAACTAATAAGCATCTAACATCTAGTTTTTGTCATATATCTATTATAGTCCAATAAAGGGGACTTTTAAATGTCCATTCGTACTCCATGGCTGAATTTTTTACCAGAAATTAGTTTTAAGATATACATCAAGCGTCAGTAGTCAAAAATTAGAAATTGATGTGCAGGGATTGTAAAAAAAATATTTAAGTGTTGAAACCGCGATATGTCAAAAAGGCAAAAATTTTCGAAAAAAAGTTTTAGGCAAAAGTTGTAGAGAAAAAAATTCTGAGTAAAAAAGCTACTTAACTTTTTTTTCTATAGGTGACCGACGAGCCGTGAAATTCGATTCAAGTTTTTGAATGATTTAAACAGTCAAATACAAGACCTCTCCTCGCCGTTGCTTTTTTGACAGAACACAATGGCATATCGTTTGCAAACCTCTCAAATTGAAGTACTAGACAGGGTGATATTTTGAAAAGTGACACGAAATGTTGCTGTAGTAAAGTATTTTAATGAAATTTTGCATAAAAATCCTTATAACTCCGGAACGGATAGACATATCGAGATCATATTTGGCACGTAGGTTGTAATACAGATCTGGGATTGAATTCGAATGAATCTGCGGATGGAAGATGGGATTTAAGTCCCACATATCACATATGTTACCACAAACATGAATAATCCTTATAACTCGCAAACGGGTAGACATATCGCGCGTTCATATTTGAGACGTAGGAGTTACTATTGAAGAGAGACGGAATCCAAATGATCCTGCTGAGTGATTGGATTCGGGTCAGTTTGGGTTCCACACTGTTTCTTACGGTGTCCCTAAGACTTTTTTAAAGGATGGTGATTTCTGATATTCTGATGGTTTTCATGGGAAAAAATCAATCGATTGGATTCATGTCGGGTCAGTTTGTGTCACACAGCTTCTTAAAGTGTTTTCAAGTATTTTACGGTGTTTTTAAGGCTTTGTTTTATGCCCAGTAAAGGGGAATTATAATTGTTCACTCGTAATCCATATTTCAATTATTTTTGCCCAAATTTTAAAAATGCGCGTATAATGGACGCAAAATTACATTCAGTGATATTTTCTTCTAAGAACATTAATAGGTATAAGAATGCTCTTGTAGTTATTATAAAAAAAACTTCTCGTAAGTCGGACGTAAAATATGTAAGACTTACATATAGTTTACTTTAGCAATTGTATCAATTTTGCGACTCTTTAAATGGACGCGTTATCGATTCTATTTTTTATGAACCCGTTCCTAAAGATAGATAATAGTAAAAAGAACAGTGATAATAATTTTTAGAAATAGTTTTCTTTCATTAAATATAACAAATATTATTTAGCAAATCAATATAATGTGAATTTAGTGAACACATATGAGGGTATTTAAAAAGTACAAACACATTTAAGGAATCAAGTATCGTCTGAAAAAACAATGTTTGTGTGGTATTGTTGGTCGGTTTAACGCCTGAATCAGAAAATTTATTTATTTATTTATTTCGCAGCTAATTTTCGAGCGAAACAGGACCGTATTCATATACAGCAAGATACTGGTTTCTGCGCCATCTGGATACTTCTTTTCGTTTATAAAAAGAACATAATCATTTAATATTGAATTACATGTGAAATGAATTTTTTATCGTTTTATCTTTCAAATAAATACCTGTCTTTAACTTCTCATCTTATTACGGCATTGCTATTGATGTTTGAATTTTGAGATCTCTCATTCCAGTTATATTTGTATACTAAACCGAAGTACGTCTTCAAAAACGGAAGTATGACGACGACGGATACGGAAGTCGCTTAATTTAATTCTGTTACCGTGACATTTATAAATACGTGAATAATGACACAACCAAACACCATTTTGGTAACCACATTATTTAACCTACCTACGGTGGAAAACGTACGCTTGACCCTTTTTTTGCGAAAATTGCGTTAGAAACTTTTTTTAAATTTCTTATTATAATTTTATAATATAGGACTAATAGAGTTGAAATAACCAAATAAAATTAACCGTAATCGTTTCAATCCTTTACTGGGAGTGACGCATAGAGTATGACCTCCCAAAAAATACGATTTTTCCTAAATTTTTATTACAAATTAATGGGGGAAAATATGGAAATACTAATAGTCTATTTTTAGCAAATTATCAGTATTAATAATGGATATGGATATAAATCGTTTAAGTCGTGTTTACAGGGCGGAAAAGTGCACAATTTTGTTTTTAAAAAAATGTTTTTAGGATACCAAAGGTGTGAAAATCATTTTTTAGGTCCGTAGAGTTTATATATAATTTTTGTATTGTTGTTGAACATGTCAGGGAATTTTTAATATTTTATTTCATTTTTGGTCAATTTTGTGGAAGGGTTAAATGTGTCCTCATAAATAATTTTTTAGAACAAAAGATATTTACGCTGTTTCTATTAGTTTTTAAGAAAAATATAAAAGATTAAGGAAATGGTTGAAAACATTTTTGCATTAGAATAAATAATTTTAAAAATATTAGTCCTTAACCTTTTCGTTCTGTCCTCATAGATAATCATGGTAGTAAAAAAATTACATTTTCAAAACGCGAATATCTCCGTTAGTATTGATTTTTACTACATACATAGGAGGAAAAGAAATGATTAGAATGCCATTTTGTATCAGAATACAAATTTTGGAACTACCATCAATTAACACTTCCATTTTATCGTCTTGAGTCGCTTTTTTCGTTTTTAAGGATTCATATAGAAACGCGATTTGCACCGATTTTAATGAAAAATGCCTAGAGTAAAAAAGTGTTTAGAATACGATATTGCATAAGAGAAAAGATTTTCCCCCATCAGTTGGTAGTAAAAATTAAGGAAAAATCGTACTTTTTGTGAGGTCACTCTATGTTTACCCCCAGTAAAGGGTTGAAACGATTAGAGTTAATTTTTTTGGTTATTTCAACTTTATTAGCCCAATGTTATCAAAGCATAATAAATAAATTTAAAAAAAAGTTTTTATCGCAATTTTTGCAATAGAAAGGTTCAGGCTCAGGAGGTTTTCCACAGGGAGAAGCGAAAGGGTTAAAGAATGTGGTTACCAAAATTATGTGTTCTTATGCAAAATGACACTCTAAATACTTTTTTACTCCACATATTTTTCAGTAAAATCAACAGAAATGGCGTAAATCAGGAATTAATTCTTAAAGTCTGCCATTTTAGGTTCGCCATTTTGAATTTTCCAATTTTCACGTCGGATTCGTAATCAGCCACCCCAAAAACCTCTATGATATGAATTTAAGCCGATTTCGTTGAAAACATTGCGAGTTATTGAATTGGGGTTGTAAACTGGGGGGTGCAATCCCCCCGGGGTGAGTGCACTAATTTTCAAAGGTATACATTTGATATGTTGCTGAAACTTAACACAATGTAATTGGTTTCAAGTTTTTATATTGAAGTAGTAACAATTAAGAAGTTACACCCTTATTTCCTTTCATTTCCTCTACTAATCATACATAACATAAATATGAGGCGACGAAGACCGGATTTGCAATTACACAAGTGAAAACAGTTATTTATTTGTACAACACGTTCCTTCTTCCGGCATCAAATAGCTGGCGTCAAGACCTAAAAGTTTTGAATAAAAAATGATCCGTTTTGGACTTAATGGCATAAAATGGCGGCCAATTCAAATTTTAAATAACAAATTCAATTGCGCACATTGGGTTTAATATATTTGCACCAAATTTTCAGGGTGTTTTTGACAAAGCAAAAGGCAGATTTTCTGAAAGTTTGAAGCTGATCTGTTCACCCAGCGGCTCTGGGCAGCAAAATCAACGATTTTTGGCTGGTTTTTTCACTTTTGTTGGTTATGGTTGCGCTCCTAAGACCCACGCTAAAAAAAATTTTGGGTACTCAGCGCCTTAGCAACAGGATCCAACCATAAAATTGCTTATGCAAAAAGTTCCACTTCAAATCCTATTTTGACTGCATTATTAAGACAATGAGGAAGTTGCACGTTATTTTTTTATATCACAGATAGATAGACGACAGAAAAATATGCTTCCTCATATTTTTCCTTTTTTTTTTTGTTAAAATTGAGGGCTAAAAACATTATTTATTTTGGGTGAATATAAAACCATTGAAATGCTCTCTCCGTGCCAAGTGACGTCGTATGTGCCAGATGACATCACGTTGTTATTATTGAAATGTTGAAACATCTAAAAGCAATGCTGTGGCTATAGATTATACCCTAAGTATCTTATGAAATAATTATCCGTAATATTAACCAATAGCTAATAACAAAATTAAGGATAACAACGTGAATTCGCAAACTCAGGGCAAATCAGTGACGTCAAAATGACGTCAAGGCAATATCATAGCGTTTTCAGTCACGTGGTTTTGTTTACATAAAAACTCAAGTTTTAATGTCGAATATTTCCGAAATAAAATTTTTCTATGAGTTAATTTTATTATATTTATCAACTTATATAATGTTATTATGGAAAAATAATAAATTCAAGCATTTTTAAAATGCATGCATCTTCCTCATTATAGTGTTCAGTTTAGTATATCTACCCTATACAAATATGTTTTGTTTCTTCTGGGGGAAGATTGTTATATAGGGTTATTAGAATGTAGTTGGCAATAGAGTTGGTAGGAAAATGTAAGTAGAGATTTTGAAGTTGTGTGTGTGTATGTATGAATTGAAAGAGCTGACCACTGTCTAATTTCCTGTGAAATTGGCAATTTAAACTTACCTAGGGAACCCTTTTTCCGAACATATCGGGATTAAAATCCCGATATGTTCGGTTCAATTATCCAAAATTTCCTTACAGACCTACATAATGCTCCATTTCTGCAGATTTATGAGATGCATCACGTTCATTTGATATTCATGCTTCTCTTAAAACTGCTAAAATAACTAAGAACAAAGCCCCTTGGCTCACCGAAAATGTGAAGTTTATGTGTAAACTGAGAGATTTAAAAAGTCTAAAAACCCTGCTCATTGGGATTATTACAAAAATTTGGGCAGTTATGTTAAAACTGCTATTATTAATAAAAAAGGCCTATTTAAATTATTCTTTACAACAGAATAAACAAAATTGTTGGAAATCTTTTCGTGATTTAAATATTTATAATCGAAAAATTTCTAGAGATATACCTTCGTCTTTAGGGAGTGTTGACAATGTAAATAAATATTTCGTTTCCTCTAGTCAAATTACAGACGACGCTGATGAACCCACTGTTTCATTTCTTAGAAATAATGTAAAGCCCAATATAATAGATTTTTATTTTTCGATGTTTACTGAGGAGGAAGTTTATAAAACGCTCGGTAACATCTAAAGCATGCAGATCTGATTACATCTCTTTAACCATGCTTTTATATTGTTGTCCAACCGTTTTACCATTTATAATTCATTTGACAAACTATTACATTGAAACTAGTATCTTCCCTTCTAAATGGAAAATAGCGTATATATACTGATGCCTTTCCCAAAAATAAGTAAACCTAGTAACTTCAGGGGCCGCTTTAGCTTTTGCCGCCCTGGGCGAAATGGCATTTTGCCGCTTCCCTCAATGCACTATAAGTAATGTACTTATACCGCACAACAAGTTCCGCCTTGTGCGCATTTCGCGGCTCATGAGGTTATCAAATTACTTCTCCATGCGTTTTCTTACGTTTCCTTCTATGTCTTTCTTCGTTACTTTACTGTCAAAAATTTCTAAGGCCCCTGAAACAAATGAGGAATCAGAAACAAAATATCTGATTAATCGAAAAGAAAAAAATCATCCATTTATAAAAATTATGTTTTAGAGCCCACTGTGTTATTTGCAGGTTTTCATCGAGAGATTGATCAGAAACCGTATCATTTTCATTTGAGTTTGTATCTACCGGATTTATGCTACTTTCATCCGAAGTATAAATAGGTGATGTTACACTAGTATTACTGCAGTCAATGTCAGAATCAATATTTAAATTTCCCGCGGTTACAGGCACATACGTATCAAAATCACATAATATTATATTAAAATATGGTTCAAGTTCAGATAGATTAAAAGTTTGAAATGTACTTGAAGAACTAGGAATTACCTCATTATTTAGATTACTTTCTAACTCTAATACAGAATAGTTATTTTTTATGACCATGTCTGAATTTAACTTTGCAATTTTGTAATATCTTTTTGACACTTTAGGCATTTTGCAGGGTTACTTATTAGAAGACAATATAAAATGTACTTACCTCTATTAAAGTGCTTCGTCAGAACAAATACGTACGTATAATTACTTTATATAGGAACAATAAATGTAAATGTGTATCATACAATTTAACTAATTAACAGAATCGAAGCTTTTTGCCTTTAACTAATTCCAACACATTCGACATATAGTAATAATAGTAGTAATAGTACTGCAGATGGGCGCACATCGGTGGCGCTAGTATCTAACCGATTTGTAGCGAATAATACTAAATACGCCCGCCAAGTTTAAATGAATTAGCGGGCGGCCGTCCTAAAAAATAAGGCTTATCTAGAGAATTACAAGAATCTTACCGACTGGCGAAGCAGGTTTAATTCCGGCGGGTTGTTTTAAAATGTGTCTCATCACGAGCCGATCCCGATATGTAGAAATATGGGTCAATTTCTGCTTATTATTATATATATCAAAAACTAATTTTATGGACATTAAATGGACATCCAATGGATACGTGTCCAATGGAACCAAAATATGCCCGTGGACATCTGGACCTGTAATGAATATAAAATGGATGTGCAAATAAAAAATCACTTAAAAGCGTATGATCTATTGCCTCAAAACCAATCAGTATTTAGAGTAAATCACAGTTGCGGTACAGCTTTGCTGAAGGTTGTCGATGATATTTTTATTGGAGTGCGATAATGATAACTTAACTATATTGGTCTTGCTCGATTACTCTAAGGCCTTCGATAAGATTAATCATGAGACTCTATTATCAGTGCTTCACTACGTGGGATTTGACGGAAACGCAATTCTACTCATTAAAAATTATTTGTTAAATAGGCAACAGATGGTCAAATTTGGTAACAATATTTCAAATCCACTAAATACGTTCTCCTAAGTTCCTCAAGGCTCCATATTAGGTCCTCTACTGTTTACATTGTTAACATCGATTTTCCAAGATAGTTTACAGTATTGTTCTAGTCACTTCTATGCAAATGATATTCAAATTTATTATTGGTTTGGAAAAAATGACTGTCTTGAGGCATGTGTACGAGTAAATCAGAATTTACGGGTACTAGTACTTATGTCGGAAAAATATTGTCTAACTATTAATCCCACCAAATCCAAAGTAATGCTATTTGGACGCAGAGCATCATGCGGTTTGTATGTTGATAGTATTCATATTAATATAAATAATCAGGACTTGCAACTTTGCAACATCTCTAAAAATCTTAGCCTCTTGATAGATTCTAAGTTGAAATTTTCGGAGCATGTTACACATATTGTTAAAAATGCATTCAGTAAACTAAAATTAATATATAGCAGTAGACATTTGTTGTATATTAAAAACAGAATAATACTGAGTGAGTCATTGGTTTTGTCACATCTCTTCTAAATCACTATGAGGATACACGTCTGCAGCGGATACAGAACACCTGTATACGATTTATAAATGGCTTTAAAAAATATGACCATATTTCGGCAGATTTTCATGAATTAAAGTGGTTAACAGTTAAACAAAGAAGAGATTTGCATATTTGCTCCCTAATTCATAAAATTATTAAAAATGTATTTGCTAAGTAAAATCAGGTTTAAGGCAGATGCACATAATGCTAATGTTAGATATAAACATATATTGACAAAGCCAGCACATAAAACCTCACTCTTTCAGCGTTCCTTTTCCTACTATGTTGCAAAATATAACAAAATTCCATCTATTTTAAAAGATCTGTCTTTAATCAATTAAGAAAGAACTAGAAGAAAAAAGAAGAAAAGAAGAAAAAGAAAATACTAAAACACTCGCTGCTCGAAGGTCTGATAACTTTTTTGTAACTCTGCTATATCATGTACGGTTTCGATTTATTGTGATTTTAGATTCACAGTATTTTTTTCTGTAAATATGTGTTTTGTAAATATTAAATATCTTTATTTTTTGTGTACCAGTACAAGTTGGTGAACTATTTGTGTTAAGTGATACCTTACAATGTTATTATTATTACGTTTCTTTTTTATGTAGTCATATATTTATGCACTCGATACAAATTTTACCATAATTATGTAATTACTGACATGTTTTTATTCCTTGTTTGCTAAATTTGTTTTTTTTTGGGGTTGAGTGGAAAAATCGAACTTAGTTCTAAACTCTGCCTCTTGGCGCAGTAGTACTTGCACTCCCTTTTATTTTTTGTATAGTACTTTCTAGATGCCAATAAAAAACCTATTATTAAAGTCATTTAAAAAATTACCACAATTAATATTCATTATCCCAGGATAAAATAAACATCATACATAACGTATACCAGAATAATCAGATTCAACTTTAAGTTGGTTATTACCATCAATTATGTATGGATAATAAACCTAACATTATTAACAGAGAAAATTTATTTAAAACATAAAAACACTATAAATCTTAGTCATAAGAAACCAGTAAACGGTAATAGTAAAATATCTCACGATAATATTTCTTGTACAAATCTCCCCTACAAATATTTGGAATAAAAATACAAAATATCGCCAAAAAAATATTTGGTTATAAAATACATTATGCTGTTACCCATCAACTGGCAGTTTAACTCCTGTAATAAATCGAGCATCATCACTGGCTAAAAATGCAATACTTTTAGCTACTTCTTCTAGAATCCCTGATGTTCTGCGGGTAGCATGAGTCTCCTTTGATACTTCTATAAATGAATCATAGGTATTCGCAGTCAAACTACGTCTACGTGGCAGATTTATAATAATTACTTCGGGATTCACGCTATTAACTCTAACCTGTTTCGATGCTAATGTTAAAGAACAGGCCAAATCCCTCGATAATCTTTTCGAAACTATAACAAAATCCGCATGAAAAGCGTGCTTCACGTAAAAACGCCGTTGGAAGAGGTTTCTATATGTAAATTCACATTTTCGCTTTACGGAGCGTTTTTTATGTCAAAATCTTGGAAACTCATCAAGGAGTGTAATTTTAGAAAGTATACTAAATGTCGCTGCACGACGTAATGCCGCCCCGGCCACAAAATTTTAGAAAGTATAACAAAAACCGAAATTTTGAAAATAAAAATCCGTTTACGAATCCACGTTATGCAGCACTGCAAGTCGTTAGATTAAATATGAGGACCCGGTCTCTAGTCTCTAGTCAAAGTTTCTCGAGAGTTTTAGCGAAAATAGCCCATAACGTCGAGGGTGACCTTTCACTTTTCAACCATCGATTTTGGCGAAAAAACTATGTGTTTTCCGCGCATTTGCCCTAAACCGGTTCCTCAGTGATTCGGTGTCAGAAAAGTATCTTTACCATGTACTCAGATGTGCATGGGACCGACCGGCTTGCCCGAACGTATGAATATATAATTGCCACAATATAATTCAAAGTCGTTGCGATTCAAGCATTTTTAAGCTCCGAGAAGCGAACTAAATTAATATTGAACCGATAATACGTAAATAGACAGCCAAGCAAAAGCCCTCCAAAATTATAAACATTGATTTTATTTGTTAAAAAAAATGGACAATATTTCATATTTTTAGTGTTTTGCAAGAAAAAGAATAGTAAACTACGCAATTTGACATAAAGACGAATAAAATAGGACGCTTGGTTCAGTCGCTTTGCTCAAAACTCAAAAATTCAAGATGGCGGACTTTCAGGATTTTAATTAGGACATCATCCTCAACATCTCTAGCAATTTTTAGTTTTTTATTTCAAATATCCGTGCCAATGTCTTATTTGGCTGGACTATAAGCCGGGTTTTCCATTTAAAAACAATCTTCATTATTATATCACGTGACTTATGCAAGCATTTTTTCAATTGCATTTAAAAAATATAATTATACAGGGTTACTGGTAATTCGATACATTCCTTTGGAGATGTGATGGGGCATGATCTAAGAAGTAAATTTAGCCCTAACATATATTATGCAAAACTCAATAGTTTTTGAGATATTTAATTTTTTTTGTTTTTGTCAAAAAGTAGATCTTAATGTCCTAAAAGTTAATTTTCGAAAAATCTATTTGACATTTTTAAATTTTTTTTTACTGGATTACTTGTCCAATATTATAGATATCCGTTTGGAACGAAAAATATCTGGAAACATTTCGATCATGTGAACATCTGAAATAAAAACTTTAAAAATATTTTTTTTTTAAATCAGCTATGGAATTTGCCTATTAGGTTTTTTCAAAAAAATATTAACGTAACACGCGTATAAATTATTATAAAAACTGCCTTATTTCAATAGCTATCTAACAAGGTACAAATGTTCAATGTACCCTTAATAGTTTTAAGAAAATACTAGTAAAAATAACACAAGTAGTACGAATTTTATTTTTAGATAAACAGTAAAAAACATTTTAAAAGTAGAGTTTAATTATTCATTAATTTCAAAGTTGTACTTTATTTTTTATATGTCTTGCTCAAAATGGGAGCCCCTATTCCGTATACAGACACGGCAGCGTCTTCTTATTTCCGTCCTTGTTACTCTGGTTGTCAGATTATGCCTTATGTGTTGGGCAGCATCGACTATCCTTTGTCTAAGGTTTTCTATAGTATTGACTGGTGTGGCATAGACCATCTCCTTCATATGACCTCATACGTAATAATCAAGGGGTGTTAAGTCAGGGCTTCGCGCTGGCCAAGGTATTGGGCCCGCTCTTCCAATCCAACGGTTAGGGAAACGTTGATCAAGTAACTGTCGTACTGTCAGCCGATAATGTGCTGGACAACCGTCGCTCTGAAACATCATTCGCTGTCTGACGGCGAGAGGAACATCTTCTAAAATCACCGCCAGATCATTTCTTAAAAAATTTTCATAGATTTCCCCGTTTAAATTTTGAGGAAGAAAGTGTGGCCCTATTAAATAGTGGCCAATGACTCCCATCCACACATTAATAGAAAACTTCATTTGGAAACTAGTTTCACGTGTTAACTTGGGATTTTCCTCTGTCCAATAATGTAGGTTGTGAAAATTTGTTATACCCCCGCGATTAAATTTCGACTCGTCCGTCCATAAAATACTTGTTAAAAAATTTGCACTTTCTGCATCTGAATTTAACATAAAGCGGCATAATTTCACTCTCCTTCCAGGATCACCTTCCTCCAAGCCTTGGACAGGGGTATAGTGGTAAGGATGACATCCAACTCTACGTATCGTAGAAAAAACTTTCCATTGTGACGCTCCGGTTAGTCTTGCGACTTTATTAGTTGAAATAGTTGGGTCTTCCTCAAAATACCTCAATATGTCTTCCTCATCATCTGGTTCATAAACGGGAGGAGCACCAGCGTCACTTCTCCTACATTTCACGGAGCCAGTTTCAGCGATATTTCGATATGCCGTACTGAATACACGTGCATTTGGTAAGCGGCGGTTAGGGTACCAAAGACCATATTCTCGGCGAGCTTCAGCAGCGTTGCCGCCACAGTATCCATAGACAAACAAGATATCAGCGTATTCTGCGTTGGCATACGCGGCCATGGCACAGAAAATACAATAACAACAACTAATAACAACAACTACGAGCAAAATCAAAATCTTCGATAACTAATTTAGCAAGACCAACAAACTTAAGGGACACGGAGATAAGAATGTCAGTTAATGACATATATGCACGAACGTCAAAGTCAAGGACTGACTGACTTAAATGAAAATGAACTTGAAATAAGGAAGTTTTTATAATAATTTGTACGCGTGCTACATTAATATTTTTTTGAAAAAACCTAATAGGTAAATTTCATAACTGATTTTTAAAAAAAGTTTTACAAGTTTTTATTTTAAATGTTCACATGATCGAAATGTTTCCGGATATTTTTCATTCCAAACGGATATCTATAATATTGGACAAGTAATCCAGTAAAAAAAAATTTAAAAATGTCAAGTAGATTTTTCGGAAATTAACTTTTAAGACATTAAGATCTACTTTTTTGAGGAAAACAAAAAAATTGAAATATCTCAAAAACTATTGAGTTTTGCATAATGTATGTTAGGGCTAGATTTACTCCTTAGCTCATGCCCCATCACATCTCCAAAGGAATGTATCGAATTACCAGTAACCCTGTATATACAATCCTACAACTTTTATACGAAACTTATTTTTTAATTTTCGGTAATAACAGATATAAAGTGGGGCCAAAATACAGTGAATAATCCTGCACAAGGGCAAGTAACCGAATTTCTAAACAAGAAAAGTAGCAAGTAGCTTCTTTATTTGTATCCAAATGTGCTGTGTATTCTCGACAGGTTGTCTACATTAATCTTCATAAACTTATATCGGTGGTCCTTACGAAACACCACCTGTTAGCTACAGAGTTGTTGCGTCGCTTCTATTCCTAACCAGCCCGCCGCTTTTCTCGTAATATTTCCGCAAGTTTCGCGGTGATAGCCGGCAGGACGAGACGCCGGAAATATACATTTGATAGAAATCGCGAAAACGTAATTTTCTATTAAAAAAAATTGTGAATTATGGATAAAAATTTTGTGCTTCTTTTTAGTTAGTTAATTAATGTATTGAGAATGTATGGAATGTTGCTGGAAAGTGTGCAACACTTCGTGCAGGTAAGTAACATTATTTTTAAATAGTTAAGTGTTTATGTACACCGCGGCCGGCTAATTCTTGAACATAAAACTTCTAAAAGTAATGGAAATATAACACACTTTTATAAAATATTAAACACTGGATAAACATTTTTCAGCACAAGCTAAAAAAAAAACTTTCATAAGACATTTTCGTCCTAGGATAAACTCATTACGCAATGGAAAGAAACACCGCCTTTTTATTACATATAAAAGAAAATGGTAAAAGAGCAAACATAGTGTAATGAAAAAGCTACCCTGGCAAATCTTTCAGATCATTTCGTATATAGTGTTTTTTTATATGACTAGGACGGTGTATTGAAATTAAAATTTGTTATATTAAATATTTTCTTTTGGTTAATTTATTTACCTTTTAACGCAAATACAGGGCGAAGTTTACTCGAAGGCAATCCGCTATAAACATCCAAAATTTTGGAATAAACCTACAACCATACTATTAATAGTTAAAATATTCTTTATCAATGGTGCAGTGTAATAATAATAATAAAAAGTTTAAGTTCTATGCAGTGAAACACTGCTTGTCCACTTAACCCAGAAGTCTATTCCGGGTGCGCATGAGATCGAATAGCCGTTAAATTTTTCTTTATTTTTAAGAATAAAAGTTTCAAATTAGGATGCAATTGAGTAAAAAAAATAAATTAAATATTGTTCTAAAAAAGGAATTTAAACAAAACTTATAACTAGGTATTAATTTTAATTTAATTGTTAATAACAACCTTCAGCCTCATTAAATGTAAATTTTACATTACGGTTACCACAAATTATATTACGATTAGATATGTGGGGGATATTGTACAGGCCATTAGAATCGTTAATTTCGATTTGGTCAGGAGAACTATTCTTAGACTGTTACAGAACACAGAAAATAGATATGTTTTATAACAATAAACCCAGTGATAATAAATAAACGGGCTACATAAAATTAAATAACTGATTTATTGTAATTTTAAAATAAGATGTGATTATTACAGAGGCTCCGATAGGCATTTTTTACTTTTTTACTTTACACACTAGAGCGTAAAGTTTAACTTTACGCACTCACAAAGTGAGTACTGGTAGTAGAAAAATATTTATTAAATAGCCACAGTATTTGACAGAAATGCATTCTTAGGCATTTTCTTCCAAAATAAATTAGTGCTTTGTTAGTTTAATGAACATGTGCGAATTTTTTTAAATAAATATTTTATAAAAGATACACGGCTCAAAACTCGCTTATTTGAAAACTATATAGCACAAGTATATTTGAAGGCGCAGTAAATGATGATAGTACTATCGTCCAATATCTTGAATATAGCCCAGTAACTTAAGTACAAGTGGTTGTTTTTCAAAAATTCGCAGCAAGCTGAATTTTTACATACACCTTTATTTGATCGTTATAAATAATGTGTAAAAAGTCCCCATCGATATCGAGTAAGCTTCAAAAGTTATAACTTTTGAACCTCAAAGGTAAAAAAAATGGTTTCTCGTTAATATATCGCTTGCTATTGGTCGGACGATAATTTTTGAGTTACAAAGTTGTCGATAAGGAAATGGTCTATAAAAAAGGTTTACATTTCCACGTAGACCGTTTCCGCGTTATATGCAGCACAAAGAGTCAACATGATGAAATAGTGCTACAATAGTGATGCATTCGTTTCCCCACCACCTTCGAGGTAGGATGCAAGGCGTGTTTTTTACATGGTTTCAACAATAGGCCTAGTCCATGTCTTTATCAAGGTGGAAAATTGACACTCTTCCTCTTCAACCTCTTCTACCGGAAGCAACGATTCCTCTTCTGCGTTTGCTTTAGTGTCGCCATCATCAATCTTCTCAAACAGGTTTGTTCCTTCGTATTCAAAATCTTGCGAATTGATATCTTCAGGTATATCTGCCGAATCATCACTGAGAGGTGCATTGAGACAGCATTGACCATGGCAGAGTCCACAAACAGCAGAGCATGGCAAACCAATTTTTCTGCAACCGCAGTTCGTCTCGCAACCTTTTGTTCAATTGCAGAAGATCATATGGAGGAGTTCATCGGGTGCAGGTGGCAGTAACGTCGTGACAGGCACGAAAACATGATCTTTCATGGCCCATCCCAACTGTTCAGGATTTATTTCATTACCGAACCAAGTTTACACTTGATAATAAACCCGAAATAGATGCTGTCGGGCGGCTCCAGTTGTCAGTGGAAGTGATTGTAGTTTTACAGGTTTATTGAACCTAGTGGATTTAGCAAAGCTCAAGTATCGGTTCCAACATAATAGTTGCATTCGATGGATATAACGATTCTAGTAAGAATATCAAAGCAATGGAACAGCTTCGACGATCCAATGTACTTTCTGGCTCTTTCGATATTCTCTTCGATGAAACGAGGCATGCAAAGTCGGTATCAGCTTTTATGGCGTGTGTACGGCTCCAGATACGCCTTGTTTCAAGATTTGTTCTCACTCATACACATATCAGTCGGTCACTGTACAGCTACCTACGACTTTCCACTCTATCAAACTACTACAATTATACGTTCATCTCCTTCGTTCATACGGTTAAATGCGCTGATAATGGGCCAATGTTTGTGTCCACTTAATTGTTTCCGACATAGCCGTACGACAAAATTAAATTAAGCGTAAGTGTAATTGAATGTTTTCGATATATTCAAAATGTTTTAAACGTATTTTAAAAAGATTTTATTAAATATTTTCGAAATTATTTAAACAAAAAACCGCTGCCCAAGGAGACACTTCCACATGCAAATTTTTTATCCAAGTCTCAATTTAATTTTTTATTCTCTTTGATAATAGGGTGGGGGTGGCAATGGAAGTGGTAGAGGTGGTAGAGGTGGTAGCTAATGCCAAAATAAGTATTAGGGGCCCTTGGTTCTCGTACAAACACTAAATCCCAATTTAATTTCTACTCCCTTTAATAATAGGGTGGGGGTGGCAATGGGGGTAGTATAGGAGGTAGCTAATGCCAAAAAATTTTTTGAGGCGTTTCGTTCTTGTATACACACTAAATGGCATTTTTTATTTCTTTTACCCTCTTTCATAATAGTGTGGGGATGGTTATGGGAGTGGTTATGGGGTTGATAGTGGGGATGACAAAAAAAGTTTTTGGACCTTGACTTTTCGTACATGCCCTAAATCGTAATTTTATGGACACTTGCTTGCTTTGCCTATTTACCTTTATTTACCCCACTTACCCCCGAACTCTTCAACGAAATTAGATCAAAATATAATGTAGTTCCAGATCTCGTTATAATACATAAGTGTACCAAATTTCAAGTCAATATCATAAACGGTTCTAAAGTTTGATTTTATTTAATTCATTAATTTCAACCTCGGTGCAAAACTGGTTGAGCCGACACTGTTCGTCCCCTGCTTCAAATCGTTTTAGATCATATGCTTCTCGTGACGCACACGCCATAAACGCTGAGACGAACTTATACCAAAGAATCAAGTTCAATCGAGGTTCATTTCAATAGCTGCTAAGCAAGCTCGGGACGATGCTGACGTTCTGAGAATAGAGACAGCATTTGAAATATCACATGCAAATACAGCTGTTGTTGTGGGAGAAGATGTCAATTTACTAGTTCTTCTCATTGCACGTACTTCTTCATATCAGTGATTTAAAAAAAAAAACAGGCAAAGGAAATGTTCAGACAAAAATATATTCTTCTAATATCATCGGTCATTACACAAATTGCAAACAACATCTTTTATTTTTACACGCTATAACCGGATGCGATACAACTTCCGCACTTTTCAATCTTAAAAAGAAAGCTCTACAGTTACTTTAAAATTGCCAAGATGTAGCGTTCAGCGGAAATGTTTCAGCAGGAGACTTGCTCTCCAGAAGTTATTGTTAATAATGGAGTATATTTTTTATTAGTGATATATGGACTTCCAATTAAAGAAGTTTCACTTGATAACTGCCGATGCTTGAGTTTTGCTAAATCCACTAGGTTCAATACACCTGTAAAACTATAATCACTTCCACCGACAACTGGAGCCGCCCGACAGCATCTATTTCAGGTTTATTATCAAGTACAAACTTGGTTCGGTAATGAAATAAATCCTGCTCAGTCGGGATGGGTCATGAAAGATCATGTTTTAGAGCCTGTCACGACGTTACTGCCACCTGCACCCGATGAACTCCTCCATATGATCTTCTGTAATTGCACAAAAGGTTGCGGGACGAACTTCGGTTGCAGAAAAATTGGTTTGTCATGCTCTGCTGTTTGTGGACTCTGCCATGGTCAATGCAGTCTCAATGCACCTCTCAGTGATAATTCGGCAGAAGAGGAATCATTGCTCCCGATAGAAGAGGATGAAGAAGAGGAGTGTTGATCATCCACCTATTTTGACTAAGACATGGATTAGGCCTATTGGGGAAACCATGTCAAAAAAACGCGCCTTGTGTTCTACCTCGAAGGTGGTGGGGAAACGAATGCATCACTATTGTAGCACTATTTCATCATGTTGACTCTTTGTGCGTAGTATAACGTGGAAACAATAGCTCCTATGTGCAAAGAACCTTTTTTATATAGCATTTCCTTATTGACAACTTTTGTAACTGCAAAAATTATCGTCCGACCAATAGCAACCGAGATATTAACGAGACACCAATTTTTTTGCTATTGACCCCCGTATAACTTTTGAACCGTACACGAAATCGATGGGGACTTTTTACACATTTATAACGCTTAAATGAATGTGTATGAAAAAATTCAGCTTGCTGAGAATTTTTGAGAAGTGAAACCCTTAAATTACTGTGCTAAATATACCGGGTGGAACATTTAAGTTGGCAAACGCGAATCGCTTGAAAATAAAGCATTTTCGAGAAAAATATTTCAGACAAAAGTGTCATCATATCAAAAGCGATAATCTAATGTCTATATTCTTTAACGTTTGGACCTTAAAAGCCTTCATCAGAGTCATATGAAGATCAATAGTGTTTTTATGCACCTCTATTTTTCTTACATATTCATATTCTTTACTAAAAAATAAACAACTATTGTTTCTATCCTCTTTCTATTTGATCCGATTGTTTGGGAGTAATGAAGCATTAAACGTGAAAGTACCATATCTGCGTAGCTGGGAAATAAAAAACAATATGGAAAAGTATTCAATGAAGCATTTAGAAATTACTCTAAGGGTCAGTTTTATAATATCGGAATAAACTGCAGAGCACAGATAAAACTACAGATCTCAAAAAAAGTCTGTTTTATAATGTCGGTAATCTTTAGTTTGCAGATTAATTACGTCACATAAACTTAAACTTCAAACGGTGGATTCATAATCCAGAGTTAATAAAATTCGGTGTAATATTTGATGGATATGTATTCGAAATATGTGATTACTTATAGTGTATACGACCAGAATTGAAACCGTATAAAAACTAAAAGCCGGCAAAAATAGTCGGCATCTCTTTATTGTTTTTCTTATGACAAGCATTTCTGTTTACCTCCGCAAGAGATGCCGTCTGTTTTTGCCCGCTTTTAGTTTTTATACGCTTTCAATGAGGAAGTTGCATGATTTTTTTTTATATCATAGATAGATAGACGACAGAAAAATATGCTTCCTCGTATTTGTTCTTTTTCTTTTTTGTTAAAATCGAGGGTGAAAAAAATATTTATTTCGGCTGAGAATTTAAAACCATTAAAACGCTCTATCCCTAAAGAATAGTGTCATTCGTAACCTGTAGCGTCACGTCGTTATTGTTAAAACGTTGAAATATCTAAAAAGAATGCTGTGGTTATGGATTAACGCGTTAGGGATGTTATGAAATGATTGTCCGTCATATTAACCAATAATTAATAACAAGATTAAGAATAACAACGTAAATTAGCAAATTCAGGTCCAATTAGTGACGTCAAAATAACGTCAAAGCAATATTATAGCGTTTTCAGTCACGTGGTTTTGTTTACACAAAAGTTCAAATTTTAATGTAGCATATTTACGAAGCTAAATTTTTCTATGATTTTTTTTCATTACATTTTCAACTTATATAATACATATTATGGAAAAATAATAAAATTAAGCATTTTTAAAATCCATGCATCTTCCTCATTCTGGTCGTATACACTTTACAATGTGATGATGACAGAAAATTATTATTAATACGCTCAAAGTTCTGGAAATTTTAGAATCAGACCTATAGTTATAAGGAAGAGTGTAATCAGAAAAATGTATAAGCTGTTTAGATTGGGCTAGTTATTATTTTATTGGAGCTAATTGAAAATTTATTATTACATCTGACAGAAAGGTAAAGATTTATGTTTGATCACCTCACACCTATATGCATATATATGCTTATTGTTACCAGAAACTTTGGAAGCCTACATAAATCAACTGCCTCTTGTATAATAAAAATGTTTCACTAATAAAATTAGTTCAGCGAATTTGCCATTCTTCTATTTCCCTCTATTTTTTACAAAAATAACTTGAAATGTCATGCCAAAGTAGATTAGAATCAAACTACGTGAAGTTGCAATTTCTGTTGAACAGTAGTGGAAACTGTATAAACTTAAGTTTATTTTTATAAAACAGGCGTTTGTAAAGTTTAAGTCGCGGTTTAATCTTAAACAGGCACAGCCATTTATTGCGAACATAGATAGATATATATTGTTTATCAAGATAAATGAATTTCATTGTCACAATGTTACAAATTAATAATCTTTTGCATAAAGTTCTCGAAAAACCTAAGTTCCTGATATAGGAATACCATGGTATGGATAAAATGTGTACGTTTCAATATTTTTAGGGTGGTTCTCCGTGATATTTGAAAATTATAAGCAATTTTGCGAGAGGTTGTGCGTGAATTGATTAATAGCGACTGTGGTTAATTTAACGAGGTGATTGTCAAACGGATGGCAAATATAATATTCTGATACCGTTTGTACAATTATCAGCAAATATCCTGAAATTTCGTTTCATACCTAGTTAATAGAATTATTTTGTGTTCGAAATGTAAACACATTTTGTTGCTATGTTTGCTAAAAACATAGCTTTGTGTGTGGTTGTAAACTGCCGGAATAATAATAGCAAGAAAACCAGGTATTTGAAAACATGTATAATCTCTTCTCGTTTCTAAAAAAGACAATATGTGAAATATGGGTTCAAAAATGTAATTATATTACAATCTTGTTAAGAGCTTCCAAGTATAATATGTTAATTTTAAACAGCAAGTTGACTGTTAAGTATTTAAATGCCGGAAGTTTACAGTAAGATGTATTCTCTAGAATTTTTTAAATCGTTACTAACCAATACTTTTTCAAATTAACGAGAACGTCGGACTTTGTCGCTAAGATTTAACATTTATTGTAAATAGTCAAAGCTAGTAGTAACCTTTCATGAAAAAATTAGCGAGGTAACAATTAATTCTAGCTTTTCATCAAAATTAATCTCTGACAATTGGGCTATTACTCTTTGCAAATAGATAACATATTGACTGATACGGTCGAGACACTTTGACCAAATTTAAAGGTACACCAATACAGAAATATGGGTATAAGTGTATTACAAACATTTATTTCCAATTTGTAATATAAATTTGAGATTTATCAATTTTCTCAGATACCAAAATTTATTTAATCTAATCTTAAAAGCATTGCTAACGTTAAATCTATGGGAATAAGATGGTAATATTGGGTTACATTTATTACTGTAATTGTTATATATTCGAAAAGTTACAGAATAAGCATAAAAAAGTTATAAAATTATTATTTACCTCAATATTCCGACTTTCATATAAAATATTGTTGGCTGTCACAGAATGACGACATGTGCAGTAACGAATAAAATTAAGAGTCTTAGTGAGCATATTTTTATATCCTAGTATCACGGAGATACATGATATGTATGAAATTTTAGTTCATGTGCCAGACCTATCAGTCATTATAATTTGGGGGGACTGAATGAAACCTTTACCACAGGTGTCTGGGGTCATACAAAAAAATTCGGGAGGTCCATCATGGGAAGGTAGCTTTCAAATATGGCGACCGTTCAAATTGGCGGCCCGACTATGAATTTTTAAATTCAATTTTCTCGAGATGGGATTTAACAATTTTGAATTTCTTTTTTTGTAAACATAGGTAAATGAATGGACAACAGTTTTATTCCTAATGTTTATGGCCGAAAAAACAGTATTTATCAGTCAAAATTCGAAAAAACGAAAAATAGATTTTTTTTAAATTTGCGTTTTGCTGTTTATTGTACTAACGGTAGATTAACAGAACCCGAGATATCGAGATTCAAAACAGATGGGGCGGGGTTGAGCGCATTGACAAAGCGCTCGGTGCTTTGAGCACCGTGAGACGAGACGAGATGAGACGGCCAGCCATATTTGAAAGCAACAGAGGGATATGTGAACAACTAAGAGAAATAAAAAGGCCTTATTAATATTATTAATAAACTTGAATTTATTCTTCTTCACTAGTCACTATTGCAGCTATTGTAATATTGTACTTCTCTTCCTCATCTACTGTTGTTTTGGTACACCCCTTGCATCCATAGCTCTCGGTGCATTGGATTTGAGTTGCTAAGTACGAGCAAGTTTCTGGTACACACTTGCCCTTGCGGTGGCACTGCAAAAGGAAAGCACGCACTCTGGTGCTGGCAAGCCTTCTATCCACTTGACGCATAAGTTACCAGAAATGTCATTTTCCCACCCATGAGCAAAGGGGTCCGGAATTATTAGTCTGGTTTCCAGGTTTTTGAGCCAAATTCCGGCCTGGTAGTTGGCACGGTTATGTTTGGAAACTCTCAATTTGCCCCTCCTTCCCGCTGAACACCTGGTAACGCAGCTCATCAACAGATTTCACCTTGCATCTTGGGCATATAACTGGCAGACGAATTCCTCTATAATGTCATCAACATCATTAGATAGCACACAATCTCTGTCTAACTTGCTGAACGCTTCAATAACTCTTTGTTCCTTTTTGCACAAAAGCTTAAATCCTTTAAGTTTTAACTGGCCAGCAAAAGCTCTGACTGTGTCACAGCCAGACCGGCAATAATACGCGATGAGAGCTGTAACAAGCTGTTCCACTGAGGCAGATACTATCTGGGAAATTTGAATAACTGTTAAAACACTTTTGTTTCTCTTCACAATACATACGTTTTTGCTTTTTATGATTTTGCATAAACCTACGGCCAAAACTAATACATCCGTATCGTTTGAAAAGCAAAGAATTGATCCATATCATGTATCCGCGTTCCTTTCGTGCAGCATCATTCTAGAATCAGCTTCTTCTTGAGTGCGGAACAGCTCAGGAACAGTTTCGCTCCCAGTAGACGTGATCCTGAAGCAGATTTCACCAACTGTTACGAAAATTTCTTGGTTTCTTAAATTTCTCCTTTTTCAACTGTCAACAAAGAATTTTATCATTTTATTTTTGCTGTCACTGTTCCTTAATAGCTTGCTCCAACAAACACTGGGCAAACACTGATTTGCAGGTTTTCTTCAAAAACTCATCAACATTTGCCAGAGTTCATGAAAATTGTGCCAGAGGATATTTGAACACTTCCTTCATGTTTTTTTATTTTCTGTGATATAAATCATTTTGCCGAAGAGATTTCGGTCGCATCTGAGGATTACTCCTTTGTTTCCAACCTTGGTCGTTTTGCTAGTCTTTGGTCTACTTATCTTCAGACCCACTTTCTAAATAGGATTATGAAACCATTCTTTTTTGGCTAGGCTAACCGTGAACTCTTGATACGCTATTTTCCCCTTGTTTTCAAAATTAATGAGATCAGAAGCTGTTGATTCATCAACACATATTACAGTAGATAAATGCACAATATCTGAAGGAGTAGGATCAAAGGGGTTCGTCCACTCATGGGCTAAAAGTTCTGTGAGACCTGTCACATCTTTCTCATCTCTAATTATCCGTGGGCTTCGGAGGTCAGGGTGGCAGTGATTTGTTTCGCTGGATGATAGAAGACTGCGGAGGTTTCCTACTGCAGAAGCTCTGTGCTCAGCATTAACATAATACCATGCTACAGCCTCCATTTTTAGAGTGAAACCCTTAGTAGTTTGGGTGTCTTTGTTCACAGTCTCCTACGCTTGGTCTACTGGAATTCTAGAAAAAGAGTTTTTACTTCTTAGTTGTACTAAAAAACCTCCATCTACAAAGTATTGGTAAACAAGAGGGCTATCCTTTTCCAGTTTAGTTAATTCAATGAAGTGGTATGATAGATAGCGTGAGTAGTTCACCCTATCTAGTGCAAAATACCAAAGCACCATTCTTTTAATCGCAGATAAGAACAGAAACCAATTTCCTTCCCGATTACCCTGAAGAAAAGCTAGAAGTAGCTCCCTAGGTCCATATATTTCATCCAAAAGGACGACATTGCTCCATTACTTATACGGAGATGTGTCAACTAGTTATCAAAAGACTTCAGAGTGGCTTGGACATGTTCATCTTGTAGAACAGAGTTATGGGAGTATTTTCCTGGCTTGTCACAGAAAATGCAGATCTCCGGATAAACACGTCCTGTAGTACTGGCATTTTTCCTATCGGGCAATGATCTTCTCATAGATGATGGAGTTCCATTGATGTTTCTATTACCTTCATCAGATGAAGGACCTTTATCTGCGGCGCGGCCGATTCTTTCAAGATTTCTTCTGTGGACGAAAGTTTTGCGACATTCTTTATGGTAGTAAACGTCAGGTATTTGTTGGTCAGATAACCCCTCGTGCAGTTTTATTTTTGGTTCAAATTTTCTTAGTATCGCGGCATTGTACAAAGTATTGCAAGAGTCCAAGTCTTTGGAATGGTGTAGATTAACCAGTGTAGAATTTTCACAAATGATGCAGCTATGGTCAGTTTTCAACTTTTTTGGAGTAGGATCCATGTTTCTTTGGAGGAGTCACACTATTACCTGAAATATGAAATAAATAATATAAAATGCAAAAAACAATAAAATTATACGGACAGATAGATAAACCCTATTATTTTAAAACACAGTATTAATGCTCATCCCCGCCCCGTCCACTTTGAATCCCGTAATGTCGGGTTCTATTGATCCGATTTTCAATTTCTGTTTTGCGTTTTACAGGTGAGAGTTGCTCTAAAACTCTTATGCAGAACACGTTCTCCAATTAGCAGCAGTTAGTCCAATAAGCAGCAAGACGTAAATTTAGAAAACCTTATTTTGCGTTTTTTCGAGTTTTGACCGATAAATACTGTTTTTTCGGCCATAAACATTAGGAACAAAACTATAGTCCGTTCATTCATCTACATTTAGAAACAAGATTGCTCCACCTTATCTCAAGATGATTGAATTTAAAAATTCGCAATCGAACCACCATTTTGAACGGCCGTCATATTTGAAAGCTACCTCCCCATGATGGACCCCCGACTTTTTGCTCCACATAAGCCCAGAAACAGCTGGTAAAAGTTTCATTCCAAGTCCCTCCAAATTATAATGACTTTCGGAGGTCTGGCACATGGTCTATTTCTGATGTTTCAATATTTATAAAACGCTTAAACCTAAAAAGAATTTGTCCGACAGAAGTTGGACAATCTTTTCCATTTAGGAATGGATTAGACTACCTGGTACTGGCATTTAATAATAATCTATATAAATACAAATGAAATGCTGTTCGTTGGTAAGCGCATCTGGATCGATTTGGCTATTTTTTTTTTAATGCTCGTAATAGTCCGAATAAAGTTTTTATGGAAAAAAAATTGGAAAAGTTGCCCGGAAAATGGAAAGTTCTGGAAAAACTGAAAGTACTTTTTGTGACAGGGATGTCATAGCCCTTTTTTCAAAATGGCAGAGGGAAAATGCACAAAATAACATTATTTTCCGAAAAAGTTTATTCTATCGCATTTCTTCGAGTGAGGTCTCGTTTCATATGATTTGGGGTCACTGATTTAAAAAAATCATGTTCTCGGTACGTGAGGCGAATATAATGATAGGGCGAATAAATTAATATGCCAGTTTTCTTATAATAATGGTGGAACACTTTTATTTCATACCAATGCCAATAAATAGTAAGTACCTGTGCATTGGACATTAATCCGAGTGGCACATATAGAACAACTGTACACTTTCAGATGTGTTACAACTACATTTACACGGATCACGGCATTTCAGATTGTCTTTGAGACATTTACAGCGATTTGCAATGCAATCCTAAACTATACTTAACTAAAGCTTCGCACGTTTCTGAAGCTATAGGCTTTGTACACTACACGAGTTCGCAAATACTATAACATTTTTTCAACCAAAATCTGATTTTCTAGAAGGTGCTGTATCCGGTGAAGCGACTGTCTCCATATTTAGCTTTGAAGGGAAGCGCGCCTGGCATGCTGTTCTAGAGCATCCCTTGTTGGTGACGACGGAGATGGAGATAGAAGGGGGGTATTCCTGGTTCTCGTGGCAGAAAAATTCTCCTAGACCATTAGGCTTGTTGGCACTAGTGGCAATGGACATTGTATAGTCTGTTAAACAAGCCACAATCATTTTTAAAACTTGCCGCTTGGGACTTATGATTCAGATTTGGCATTCTCTTGACAGGGGTCTTGAATAGATGGAATTGATTTAGTTTAATAGAGTCCATTAAAGACACATTGTTGCTCTCCAGGTCTGATATAGTGTTACACCGCGCTCTTCTTTGCTAATTGGTTTACGCAGGACAAATTTTTTTTACTTTAGTTCATAGAGATCTTCATTTTCTTCTTGGAAAGAGTTGCCTAAATCGCTTATGACGTCCTCCAGTGCTTTCGTATGAGTTAAGAAATGCATTTGCGCTGCCTTATTTGATGGGTGTTATTGGTCTAGTTTTTCATCATTAAATAAGGCTTTTTCAAATTCGACAACCATATTTGCCATTTCCGGACCCGACAACATAAACTTTCTTAGAGCAGCGGAGTTTTCGGTAAGCGCCGTGACACCCATTGCTGCGCTCGAACTCGGTAGCGGACCAGCGCTGCGCTGTGGGCGGATTTTAGGCCCGCGGTAAGACGATTCGCGCGCGCGGATATCCGAACTGCGCTTATTAAATTACATGGCTATTCATGGCACTCACAGTATTCATCCACCGTACGTACTCAAACATGATTTTTCTAAATCAATGACCCCGAAAACATATGAAATGAGACCTCACTCGAAAAAATGCGTTAGAGTAAACTTTTTCGTAAATAAAGTTATTTTATGCATTTTGAAAAAAAGGGCCGTGGGCCCTAGGACCCTTGCGTGTGGTCTTAAACATACCAAATCATGCATGTGCACCAAATTTAAACCCTCTACGACACTTTTCAGCTCCAAAACAAACGAAAATGGTGATTTGCCCCCGCGGGAGCCCCGACCATGGCAACATTTCACACATCAAAAAGTAGAGTCTAATGAACAAGTGTATTAAATTTCAAGACTTGAGCATAGAATGCAAGGTGGGATCCATTCGTGCAGGTTACCGTCAGGACTATTAGGACTAACGAGTCATGCCATCTTAACTATTGCTAATAAGAGACTATTTTTGTTCAATTTGATCGTTAGAGTCGCTTTTGACAAAAATATTACTTTGCATGTTTTATCGGTTTTTAAAAATTGGTGCAAAATCGATTTAGTAGTTTAGGCTCCAGGTGCGACCACAGACGGCAGACAGACATTTTTTACAAACCACTTTTTTGGCTGCAGGGAACTTCAAAAACGTGTAAATTCATCAAAAATTCAAAGTCGATTTTTCGTACGATTACCATACTTTCCCATTTACTGCATATTTGGAAGAAAAGTAAAAATATATATCATTAAAAAATTTGTCCGCATATCTAAAAAAAATGGCGAATGCGTCGGTAATAAGAAAAACCTATTTTTCGATTTGTGCTCATCTTAACTGGACGTAGCTTGAGGAAATCACGATGGGATCACTACTGACTAATATTTTAAAGTTTTGATAATGTTTTATAGAAATCGCTTAAACTAATTCTAGTGAATATTAGCCATTATATGCCGGTTAAATTATATCTTTAACCACGACTATTAAATAATAACAATGTTTGCAATGGTTGCTTGATGGAAAAATATTTCAAGTTAAAGTTATGACTTTCTTTGTCCAAGACCATTAAATAACGTATCCATCAAGTATGTATCTTCTCAAGGATAATGCTGTCCATTATTTACTGTAGTATATAAATGAAATCATTATTTACTGTAGTAAATAAAGATTTCGTTTTTCACTAGTCCTGAAATTCTTTATTTTGATTAAAATAACAAAATTTTCTACGATGACGCATCGATAATAATTTCATCGAATGGGCCATGACATGTCAGCCAAAGCGTGAAATCGTTATTTGATTTGAAAGTTATTAAAGTAATATTTATCACGTCAAGAAGTTTGATCAATATAACATCCTCGAATTTATGATATATATTGAATTTTCTAATACCGTAAGAAAAATTTAGGTATATACCACATAATAGTTAGGTATAATAGTACATGTGGTAGAAAACCCAAATAATAGGAAAGAATATTCGTAGAATGCCACAAATAACTTTCAGACAATAGGTATATACGTATATTTCTATTCCTTTCAAGCTGACTTAAATCTACTTTTAATATGCGTAAGCCAAATTGTACAACATATTTTACTTTAATTTGATGACAGAAAATAATAGTTCTGCATGTACTAAAGAAAATAAGAAATTAATAAAAATCCTGATAAGATAGATAATTCTGTAATTGAAATGGTATAGCATCTATCAATTGGGAATATACACTGAATTATAAAAATCTCATTTCATTTTACCTTATATATTCCCTAAATGAGATCTTTATGTACAACTACAAATATTTGTACCCCAGAATAGATCTTGCGGAGCAGACTGTGTGGTATAATTTATATATATATATATATAATGGTATAAACTCTGTATTGTAGTTAGGGAATTGTTTTATTCTGTATTTGAGTTTGAAAACTTAAATTTCTGCCTATTTTGGCCACAGAAATTCTCCTTCTGTATTAGTTTATGCTAGATGATATTATTTAACTCAAATATAATTTTGTAAAGTAAATGTTCTACTTAAATTAAATATGGTTACCTAAATATTATCAAGGTACTTTGACAGCAAATTAAACGAAGCAAACTTTGATAATAAAGTAAGTAGCATGATATAGTTTAATATAAATTAAATATTTTCTTACAACATTTAAAGGATTTTTTTTGAGTTATTAGTGCTTCTAATATTCTAATAAAAATTTGTTCCACAAATCGTTTTAAAATATTGAAATTTTTTACAACATTTCTGAAAGAAAAAGTCAACTTTCCATGCATATTTTACTGTTTGTTTTTCTATTTGGAAGCAATTTCTCTATTTACATAATACGAAATGCAATTCACTTAAAGAATGTGTGAAGTAAAATCGGAAATTTTTATCATCGTAATAATAATATTTTGAAAATTATCGACATCCGGGAATATAATGATATACTTACGATTATGAGAATAACTTGATGCCAACTCTCTTGGCAACGTTTTTTAAAATAAACACTTCTGTTTATTCCATCCTCATTAGAATTAAGTTACAAATGTACAGGTACATACGCAGCTTTGTAGATGCATTTTTATATTTAAAATAAATACCAAATGTACATTAAGTAGATACGACATTTGTAAAAATAGTATAATATTTTTAATTTTACGATGTATCTCTACATCAAGAACTTACGTTTTTCGAAAACTTTGTATGGATTATTGTATTGAGTTGTAAGATTATTCGTGATAACAATACTCAATCATCTTGATAAACCTCTCCTATTCCTTGCATTAATTACTAGGCCACTGCAATTAGGTTTTGACATAGACAAAATTTTTAACAAGCTGAAAATTATTGAAAATGGTCAGAACAATGGCTTTATTGATATCCGAAAGTTTCCAAAAAGTCCGAGATAAGGAAAAGCCGTCAGCGTGGAAAAACCGTCGCCATCTTAAATGTTTCGGGTTTTGGCTATATTATCTTTTCAACTAATCGTCCTAGCGAGGTTATCAAGTGTCAAATTAACCGGTTTCGACGACGGAATTAAGGAAATCATTACATGTTCTACAAATAAGTATATATTGGATGGGAAAGATACCCAATATATGAAGACCTTAGTGTGCTACAGTGCTTTAATTGCCAAGAACGCTTTCAAAAAAATAGTAAATGTACTAAAAACACAGTATGTGCCAAGTGTTCGGAAAAACATGAAACTAGTAGTTGCCAAAGCGCTGTTATAAAATGTATTAATTGTTTAATAGCAAATAGTAAGTATGATACGAAACACAATGTGAGTCATAAAGCCACAGACCCGGAATGCCCAAACCATAAATATTATTTACAAGTTGTAAAAAATAAAATAGATTACGGTCAAAATAGTTAAAAAAGAGTAAATGGAAATTTTTGAAACCTTAGAAGTTTTAGATGAAGAGACTAATGGTACCGTAATAACTGCCGAGGACATTAATGCACAATTCTTTAATAAAAAAATGTTAAGTATAGCTCATTTTAATATAAGAAGTGCCGGTCAAAACTTTGATGAACTATTAGTTACAATTCAAACATATCAGCTTAATCACTGTGACGTAATTATACTTAGTGAAACACATCAAATCCAATCAGTCAATAATTTTTAAATACCTGGATATAATACATACTACAATAATGGTGATGTTAATAGAAACGATGGAGTGCTTATTTTTGTCAAAACACACATTAATGTGGACATAGCAAATATAAAATTTAACAATAATTCTCATGTAACAGTCAGCAAATTGAACATTATGATAAACAATATATCTTACGGACTCACTGCCTTGTACAGACCACCCTCTACGGACAAACAATACTTCATTCATGACCTTGACCTATATTTTCCCTCTAGCTTGAAAGCTCAAATAGAAATTCTAATAGGTGATATTAATATAAACATATTAGAAAAGGATGATAAACATGTAAATAGCTATTTATCAATATTAGCGCATCATGGCTTTGAGACATATATTAATATATCGACATGTATACCTACTTTAACTTGTTTAGATCACATCTTTATAAGAAAGAAATTAAAAAAGACCAATTTAATTTACAAATCTTTTGTCCTTCATAGTGACATCACGGACCACTATCCTGTCATGATAAATATAAATTTACAATCTCATGTTGAAAGTGTAACAAGAACATACACCATTGTAAAAACCAACTACACAAAACTTGAATACCTAATTAAGTCACAAGACTGGTCAGTTGTAACAGCATGCAATGATCCATTAGAGGCGACTAATATTTTTAGAAATCTATACAATAAGCGACTCCAACAGTCAAAAACAACAAAAAATCAAATAATTAAAACAAATCATAAAATAAAACCGTGGATCACAAATGCCATTATCACTTCAATAAAAAACAGAGACAAAATAAAAAAGAAACTCCTACACAACCATAGCGTAAATTTAGAAAATGAATATAAAGCTTATAGAAATCGTTTACTGAGTATTATTAAACAAGCAAAAATAGTTATTACAGTGTTCGAATATTACATAATAAAAACAATATGAAAAAAATTTATCAAGTAATTGCAGAAGCTACCAATGAAAATATGGATAAGAAAAAGATTGAACTACAAATACACGATGTAAATAATAAACCATTCAATAATGACATTGAAATGGCAAATTATTGTAATGATTATTTTATTAACATTGATATCAATATGTCGCAAAGAATTTTACCTCAGATTCCTGACAAATTTCGAATTTCTAAAAATAATTCTACAATGTTTCTCAAACCCGTTACTGAGAACGATGTTATTAAACATAACAACTCGCTCAAAAATAATAGCCCTCCTGGCATCGACGGTATAACTGCTGAAATGATAAAACTAACTCACTTATATATTCTTAGT
Organism: Leptura quadrifasciata; assembly: GCA_963675555.1. Taxonomy (NCBI): domain Eukaryota; kingdom Metazoa; phylum Arthropoda; class Insecta; order Coleoptera; family Cerambycidae; genus Leptura; species Leptura quadrifasciata. The sequence goes on from OY776675.1 coordinate 53,125,394, forward strand.
CCCTTAGTATATATTATAAACTTGATATTTTTGACTGGTAAAGTTCCTCCACAATTTAAAACAGCAATCGTGACACCTGTACATAAAGCTGGGGATAAAATAGTAATTAGCAACTTTAGACCCATAAGTCTAATAAATAATTTCGGAAAATCTTTGAAAAATGTCTTAAAGATCAACTAACTAATTTTCTCAAAAGTCATAATATTCTGTCTGAAAATCAATTTGGATTTATTAAAGGATTAAGTACATCCGACGCAATGTATAAATTAACTAAGGAGATAACGAACAATCTTAATAACAACCAAAAGTGTACAGCTGTTTTTCTCGACCTAGCAAAAGCATTTGACACAGTGCCTCACACAAAGTTACTAAATGTCTTATGGTATTATGGAGTGCGTGGTACTGTGTCGTATACCTTTAAAAGGTACTTGTCAGAAAGAAGACAATATTTAAAAATCAGGGAAAGTATGAGCGATCCAAAAATTATTCAAATGGGAGTACCGCAAGGTACGGTCTTTGGTCTAATTTTACTCATAACCTACATAAACTGTTTACTTAAACAAAATATAAGTTGTAAAATCCTCTCATATGCTGATGATACGGTTTTAAATTTCAAGGTTATACACGGGAAGAAACAAAAGACACCTTAATTGAAGGAGTAAAAATTGTTAAAAATTGGTTAGATACATATCAACTATCACTAAATGCGAACAAAACAAAGTACCTCTGTTTTTCCTTGACAAGTGCATATCGTCCACAATTTAAATCCATTAAAATAGAAAATCTTAACGAAGACATAATAGAAGCATCGTGCATTAAATATCTTGGAATAATGATAGATGAAAACTTGAAATGGGACAAACATATACTTTATTTAACTAGTAAGTTAAGAAACTAATATATAAATTTTATATTATACGAGAATTCCTAACAAAAACCTAATATTAACGATATATAAATCTTTGATTGAATCGCTATTAAGATATGGTATGATTGTATGGGGTGGTCTTTACAATAGCACTCTTAAACAACTATCAGTTGTCCAAAACTACATCTTAAAAGTTATTTACCACAAAAATAAACGCTATCCAACCAATCCATTATACTTCTCTTAAATACGTAATATCCGCAATTTATATGTCTTCACCATTTGTCTATATATTCATAAAAAAGAGAATTTAAAAAACTATATTTCACATGGCCACTACACAAGAATTAAGACTGATCTACATTTAAAAATTCCTAGTAATAATAATAGCTAAAATTTGCGTTTTTTTGTTTACCTTGCTCCAAAATGTTATAATTTGATTCCGATACAAATAAGAATGATAAAAAATGTTAAAATGTTCAGTTTGCTATGTAAAAAATATATAGTTGAAAATTTCCATCTGTTCATGACTTTTTTTTTTAAATTGGTATAATTAACAACCATCATCCATTATTAATGTATTAAGCTGTTCATTAAATGTTTTTATTTAAGTTAAAATTTTATATGTAAGTACATTTTAGCATGTAAGTCTGCACATACAGGACGTATGTTCTATGTTCACCATAATGTACATTGCCTTTATATTATATACATGATACAACCTATGGTTTTATGTAATGTAAATGTAAATTTTGCTAATAAATTTATTTTTTTTACAAAAAACCAGTCACCCTACTCTGTGGCTCCGACCCTCACAGAGGGGAGCTGGTAATACCAATAGCCACTCCCCACGCCCGTGGGGTGAGTGACTACCGGGTCCGAGAATCGTGTGCCCTAAGTAGACGCAATGATCCGAGGATGACAGCCTTCTGCATTCTGCCGGCTAAGATCTCTGCCGAATCTCGGCATGCCGGTATGATCTTTAGTTCTGAAAGCAGCGTCTGTCTCATTCCACCGAGGGCTCCTATAATCAGTACCACTATTTTAACAGAATGGCCTGGATAAAGCCTGCGGAGTTCGAAGAGCAAATCTCGATATTTTCTCCGTTTTTCCTCCACTTTCAAGACAATGTTGCTCTCAGCGGGAGCCGAGAATTCCACGACATACATTGTCTTGAGTTGGTGGTCGAGGAGTACTATGTCAGGCTTGTTGGCTTGTATTTGCCTGACGGTGGGAAACGAGTAGTTCCAATAGATTAGGCACTTCTCATTCCCCACAACGGACTCAATATCCCCCGGAACGTAAGGTAGCACTGGTGTTTCGTCTATCCCATACGAATGCTTTAGATGATAGTAAAGCACTCGTAATGCTGCGTTGTGTCTATGAATATAGGCCGAGACTGCGTATGTCGGGCAAGCCGACAGTAAGTGCATTACAGTCTCCGGCGCCCTGCGGCAGGCCCTGCAGCTGACATCAGGGACCTCCATACACATGACACGACGTCGATAGACGAGAGTGTTAAATGCACCATCCTGGCAGGCCATTATGAATCCCTTCGGTCTCAGACTTCAGCCCAGCTGACCTTAAGAAGGCGAAGGTCAGCCTTTCGGATAAGCCGAGGTCTTCTATATTTTTATAGAAGACCCCGTGCAATGGCTTATCCTTATGGAGCTGCAGAAGGATGTTGTGTTCTGCAGCTCTAATGTGGGCTTTTAGTCGAACGGGTTCCAACTCGGTGACAGAGTCGGGGTTTACCCGCTCGACGTCGAAGATGAGACCAAGTTCATCGGCTGCTCTCCGTGCTGCCTTAAAGAGAAAAGCTCCTACCTCTGCATTTTCATGATCTCGGACCATGCAGAGGAGGGGATCCGAACTCCTGATGACCTTACATGCTCCATCCAGAACCATCCTGCTATGGAGACTCTCCAAGCTCAAGAGTCCACGGCCTCCCCGATGTCGTGGGAGATATAACCGTGGAACGGACGATTTAGGATGCAAGCTCCTATTGAGATACATCTTCTTGCGGGTTACTACATCGAGTTGACGCAGCTCTTCTCTAGTCCACTTCACTACTCCGAAAGAGTAGAGAAGGATCGGAACGGCAAGCATATTTGTAGCAGACACCTTGTTCTTCCCCGACAGTTCTGAAGACCAGATCTGTCGGAGTAGGTGCTGATACTTGCCGCGGAGAGCGTTTTTCACTACACTCACTTCTTGGGTGGAGCGTTGCTCGACACCCAAGTAAGTGTACGACTCTCCGGCATCTAGATGGTGTAAGATGCTTCCGTCCACGAGCTGCGCGTCCTCTCCGTAGTCACCGCATCGTCCTCTCTTGAGATGGATCAGTGCGCATTTGTCCAACCCGAACTGCATACCGACAGCCTGCGTGTACTCCTGTACCACCCTAAGGGACTGCTGGAGATCCCTCTCTCCAGAGGCATAAAGTTTAAGGTCATCCATATAAAATAGATGGGTGACCTTATGCCTCCTGTCGCCGGGGGTACCGCAGTTGTAGCCACGGGTTTTCCGGAGCGAGACGGATAATGGCAGTAGTGAGATGCAAAAGAGAAGGGGGCTGAGGGAATCTCCCTGAAATACTCCTCTTCTGAATGTTACCGACTCTGTTTGGACTCTATCGTTACCCGATGTTATGGTAAAACGAGTCCTCCAGAGCGGCATCAGTTCTTCAATACATCTCACTACGGGGCCTGGTACCACAAGACATCGGAGCAAGTGAACAATGAGCTCATGCGATGTCATGTCAAATGCCTTGCGGTAGTCGATCCAGGCCATAGAGAGGTTCCGCTTATACTGCATGGAGTCCTGCGTGACACATCTGTCGATCAGCAGGTTTTCCTTGCAGCCAGCGACACCTCTCTTCGACCCTCGTTGCTCATATATCCGTTCGTAAACCGGTTCAACTGCGTGAAGCACCCGCATGTACAAAATGCGTGTAAACACCTTGTAGCATGCGTTTAGACAGGTTATCGGTCTGTAGTTCTTTGGGTTGGACAAATCTCCGTTCTTGGGGATCAGCACTGTCCGCCCCTCAACAACCCAAGAAGGGATTTGCTGCTCCCCATTCAACCAAGAATTAAAAATTCTGGCCAAATGGTGGTGGGTGCTCGATAACTTTTTCCACCAAAAGTTATTTATCCCATCGGGACCTGGAGCAGCAAAGTTCTTAGAGCCCTCAAGAGCCCTACGAACCTCTTCTGGGGTTATTGGTTCGCACACTTCCTGTGGTTGCTGAAGCCTTTGACAAAAGGCTTCAAAGTGTGCAAGGGCAGGAGAATCTCGGTTGAGTGGAAGCCTCTCCTCGTACAGCGTTTTCCAGAAGTTCTCCACCTGATCTGCAGTCGGCGGATTTTCTACAACACGCGGAGGCGGTTGGAAGAGGCGCGAGGGCTTTTCGCGGAACAGTTTATTTTCCGCAAGCCCTCTCGCCCGCCTCACTAATGACTTTTTGCAAGTCACTAGCATCCGTATCCTGTCGAGACAGTGCTGTTTGGTGGTTCGCAGCACTGCCTCATTGAGTGTGTGATGGGCGCGTCTTAAGTTTTCGGCTAATCGACGCACTTTAGGCGTGAACGGCCTGTTGGCCGCCATATAGTCCATCACACATTGGATACGGGATGCGTGTTGCCTCGCCGACCGGATCTTGGCTTCCATCTTTTGTATGCGCCGCTCCGCCCTCTCCTGTGGAGAAGCAGTGTTTTGCCCCTCCACCCGAGAAAAGCGTTGAGCAGCAGCATACACGGCACAATTTATGTGCCAGAGGTCAGCCCGTTCTGGTAGCACTGCACGAAGTTCTTCATCCACTCTGGCCAGGTCTTGTGGCCCGGGGGTTTTTATGTGGTGTAACCCCCGTCTGGTACTGAGGCCCTCTGGTGTTGGCGGAACGAGAAGAACCACGTCCTCAACCGGTGAATGCGGCGGCCCTTCTGCCACCTCATTCACCGGTCCAGGAGCAGCCCTCACGTAGCCCCTACTACGAAGGTGGGATACATAGTCACGCAGATTTTGTGGCGTGAAGGCGCTATGCTCTGGTAGCCTCTCACACCACAGAGCATGCATCCGCGCCATGTATCCCCTCCGCGCGGGCTCACTGCTTTCATAGCACAGCAGAAGGTCGTCCCTTAAATCATCGGTCCACTCAAAGCGTCCTTGTAGCTCGCGGTCGTCGTCATTAGGCAATCGATCCGGTTGGGCCCCACCACCTTGCCCGTGACCCCTATCCGGATGGGGTCGATTGTGGGGGCCCTGCCTTCGGTTAATCGGAACCGGAGTGTAGAACTTGTGGGTGGTTAGCCCAACAAGTCCACGGCCGACACCAGAGGGGAAGATGCTTTCCCCTCCCGGGTGCACTAGGGCTGCCGGTTCGGTTTTGCACCCCAGCTGGAGTAAGTGGTAGCGCTACTCACCAAAGGCTTGATAGATGGAGGTCAGCCCCTCCTGCTTATTTATTTTTTTTTTTTTACAAAAAACCAGTCACCCTACTCTGTGGCTCCGACCCTCACAGAGGGGAGCTGGTAATACCAATAGCCACTCCACACGCCCGTGGGGTGAGTGACTACCGGGTCCGCGAATCGTGTGCCCTGAGTAGACGTAATGAACCGAGGATGACAGCCTTCTGCATTCTGCCGGCTAAGATCTCTGCCGAATCTCGGCATGCCGGTATGATCTTTAGTTCTGAAAGCAGCGTCTGTCTCATTCCACCGAGGGCTCCTATAATCAGTACCACTATTTTAACAGAATGGCCTGGATAAAGCCTGCGGAATTCGAAGAGCAAATCTCGATATTTTGTCCGTTTTTCCTCCTCTTTCAAGACAATGTTGCTCTCAGCGGGAGCCGAGAATTCCACGACATACATTGTCTTGAGTTGGTGGTCGAGGAGTACTATGCCAGGCTTGTTGGCTTGTATTTGCCTGACGGTGGGAAACGAGTAGTTCCAATAAATTAGGCACTTCTCATTCCCCACAACGGACTCAATATCCCCCGGAACGTAAGGCAGCACTGGTGTTTCGTCTATCCCATACGAGTGCCTTAGATGATAGTAAAGCACTCGTAATATATTATTATTATTATTATTGTTATTATTATTATTATCTCAAAAATGGTTAATGGTAATTTTATCTGAAAATAACGTTCATTCTTAAAATCAGTAAAAAAAAAATTCCATGTTTAAAAATTTGCAAAAAACCCACAGAACATTGTACTAAGAAATGAATATGAAAATTATAAGAAAAAATTACAAGTACAAATCCGCAAAACAAAATATCAATACTATAACAGCACAATAAATGAAAACGCTAATGATTCGAAAAATCTTTGAAAGATAATACAGAATTTAACAAAAAGTAACTCTAAACCGAACACTGTAGAGTCCATAAAAACTACAAACGGATATAAAATAACTGATTCCAAACAAATATCAGATGAATTTGTTAAAAAAGATCCAAAGTATACTTTACATAGGTATCCGAATTCCCAGTCTTTTTTTAACTCGACAGATAAAATGATTACATAACACAAAAATAAACTGATCTCTGAATTAAAAAATAATAAGGCTACAGGGCTGGACCTATCAAAGCAGAGGAACTGAAACATATCTCGTAATATATTACGGAACAAGTGCAAGGAAACAGGAGTTTGACTTCTCGGCTTTTAAAAATTCAATCATAATTCCAATTCACAAAAATCGCGACAGATCTCTAATTAATAATTATAGACTTATATCCTTAATATCGAACTTGGCAAAATTTATTTAAAAAATAATTAAAGTGAGGCTTAATTCATATCTTAACAAATTCAATCTACTCTCTAAAAACAATATGGATTCAAGGAAGGTGTATCAACAGAGGACGCAATAGTAGACTTAGCATTAGATGAAGGTAAACCATGTTTATGATGTACTTTCATTGATCTTAGCAAAGATTTTGATACGGCCAGCCACGATTTGTTGTTACAAACACTCGAGAATATTGGAATTAGAAGAAATTGCTTAAATATCTTTAAAAGATATATAACTGGTAGGCTACAATATGTAAGAATAAATGATGCATTGAGCAACTCTCAAATTGTAGAGTACGGAGTACCTCAAGACACTGTATTAGGCCCGCTACTCTTTTCTATTTATGTAAACGGACTATTTTTCTTGGGGAGTCTAGGTGAGTTTTGCGGACGATACAGCTGTTTTTTATAAAGCCGATACTTGGAATGAACTAAAAAAATGTTGAAACCGATCTAACCACTATAAATAATTGGTTCTATCATAAACTATTAACCTTGAATTTTGAAAAAACTTTCTATGTACCATTTAGCTGCACAAAAACAAAGCTCCCTAGCTTCCAGGAAATAAATGTCCATACACACGGAAATCAGCATGTTATATTACCTAAAACTGAAATAAAATATCTGGGTATCATAACAGACCAACACAAAGTGGGGGGGACCACATATAAACATTATAATCAAACAATTGCAATTTATTCTACATAAATTTAAATATTTGCAGAACATATTAAATATAAAACAGATGAAGCCTTAGTAGAATCTCACCTAAGTTACGGCATATTAGGTTGGGGTGGAGTGGCGAAAACACATTTAACAGCATTGGAACTCTTATAAAAGAGATTCTTAAAAATAATACTGTCATAGAATTACAAGTACCCCACTGAGCTCTTATACTTAGAAGCCAAGGTGTTCGACTAAGGCATTTTTTAAATTTTTTTATTCAATTGTGAAATAACATTAGCATAAACCTTACCAACATATAGATATGATACAAGACAAAAAATAAATGTTTATATGCACTGATGTTAAAAACGATTGGTCAGAGATCATATCAATTTTTATCACCGAAATTGTATAATTCGGTTCCAGACGATATAAAAAATATAATATCAATATATTCATTTAAAAGAAAATTGAAAACTTATGTTCTTGAAGAAAACAGAAAAATATTTACAGATTTAATTGACTTCAAAAATAAAAATTAGTATTTACCTTGCAATTAATATGTTAACTATGCACCATGAACACAATCTCTTCTTGTTCACTTGGTATCTTATTCTTCTCTATTGTTGATTTATTTTTATATTATTATGCCACAAATTTTTAACTCTCATGACTAATATTATATGTTAATATATTACATAACACTGCTACCTAAATCTTGTCGAGAATAGCACACCTTCAAGTAAATTCTACATATTAGCCTCCTCATATACTTTATATGAGTTATTATAAATTATGTATTAATTAATAATTAAATAGTGTTAACAAAAATAGGTTATAAAATATTAATATAAGTCGTACATTGATTTGTACTGTATCGTAAGTTTTATTGTCAAATTTTAGTTATTATGTATTACATTTTAGGTAATAAACCTAGTTGTCCTCGAAACAGGTGTCTGCGCACCTATTGAGCTGTACGTTTATTTACTTTATTTATTTATTTACGAACCTGTTGGTTCAGTAGGTACTCTATATTCTTGTATAGCACTGATATAAATGTAATAAACATTATTATTACTATATTATTATATTTAATACTATAATAATTGCGAATAACGTCATTAAAGAATGCCTGAGCTGACGTCTTTCACTACGACGAGAGACGTCCCTGATTTTAATGGTCATTGAAATGGCATTACTTTCACCAGTCCTCGAGGTGGCAAGTCACCATTTTCTGGTAATCGTGATGACCGAGGTATAGGAGCACTCGCGTTGATGCCCTTTCCTGGGGTGACGCACTTAATTCCACCCATGGCGTGAAAAGTCCTGTGTCCGTCAAGCCTATTCACAATGCGGTCCGCGTTGACGAATACGAACTGAACGTACGCGTCGTCGTCAACAACCGGGGGTGAATTTTCAGCCACTGATATCTGACTCTGAAAGTTCATCGTCTCCTTGTACGTAGTACACACTCCACATCTTGACAAGACATCCAAAATTAGCTTTGAACCAAACCTTCTGTGCAGATGGACTCCTAGGCCGACCTGTAATGGCGAGACGAACGATCTTGGTCGGGCGGTGGCAATAATTGCATGAGCGATATTGATTGACTTCCTCTTAGTAAATGTGTCGTCGTGGAATGGTTTTCTTGTCTTTACAATTGTCCGTATCATGGTTTGTAAAGTGTCTGGTACCAGATCTTCTCTTCCGAATGCAATATCTTCAGAGGTGGGATACGCGGTGCAGTCATATAGACGGGACCTGATGTCCTGTCGAATTATATTGGCTCCAGTCTCGACTATTCGCATCCTTTCCTCTTTAGGGTTACACTTTTTTGAAGCTATACCAACTCGCCATCAAAATCTTACCTGCTGTATCTGTAAAGTAAGAATGCTGGACCTGACAACTTGTTCAGCAATGACGATTTGGTCTCCGTATTTACTTTGCAGCTTCCTATTTAGATGTTTTTCACTATGGTTATTCTGCATTAATTCCATCAACTCTGTGTACTGGCATTCGTCGTTATTCTCGAAATACTCGCACAATTTGTCGGAATTCTCGAGGCGACCCGCAGTATTTCTGGAAGAAAGTCCCAATGTCAACGGAAATTGGCTTGAAATCCAAAAATACGTAAAGCACTTACGGTGATGTCGACCCTCGACTGCCAGTAGGTCAATCTCGGTGTTCAACCTCAACAACGCTTTTTCTGCCCAAGCGTCGGAACGCTTTGAAGCCATTACGCACATTATCAATGAAGACCAGCAACCTAAGTATAAGGTCCTTGTTGTTTTGGATGTATTTCGTCACTAACTTTGCACTCGCAAAAGAAGCACTAACGCGACGGTTCTGATGGGACTTTCTGTTGATAGGTTCTTTGTGCATAGTATTGAATGGAGCCCCAAGTCGCCATGTATACTCGTTTCAACAGTTATAACGAATTGGAACTGTTTTCGAGTCGCCGATTAGAGCGGCGATACCGTCATTGCCAGCTTCACTAAACCGACGAATAGTGTCAATGCCTCTTTCTACCCTCTCAATTTTACCACTCTTTTCGCCCTGACACAAAATACAAACCGAATTGTCCATTTAGAAAGATAAAATGCACCACCACGACTAAATCGCAATCTGTTTACGATAAGACAAGCGCACTCAGTTCGCCCGTAAAATATCACGCCCGCCCGCGCGACTCGCGGGAAATTCAAATACAGGCATGATATGAAATGGTAGTTTTTCTGAACACAAGGCAATGTCCTCTAAATAAATGAGATATATAGATAGTATAATCCTTTATTTCAGCAATTCTTGTGTTTTGCCGACGTAGTAGGTTCAAACTTATCAAAATTAAGGTACTTTAAATTAAATAAAATTGCTGCAGAAACATCCATAACTCATTTAATTTATATTTCCTTAATTTCCCGGTCGAAACCGGTTAATTTGGTAATCGAATGACCTCGCTAGGTTTTTTCACGCTGGCGGCTTTTCTCCAACTCGAACATATTGGGAACTTTCGGATATCAATTAGGGCATTATTCCGAATATTTGCAGAAATTTTCAGCTTGTTAAAAATTTTGTCCGTGTCAGGGGTCATTTTTCTCTAATTGCATTGGATAATACCTGCAAATAATAAGACCAAACAGAAAAATGGTGGTAATAATTAATAAAAGTTATTTATTATTTGGTGAACATTATGAATCTATAGAGATAGATAGATAGATAGATAATACGTTTATTTAGCCCCAGGCTATACAGGTAGAATACATTATATAAATTTCTTAAACATATTTATTTTACAACATTATTAATATTATTATACCTATACGAAACAAAATATAAATATAAATAAAAAAATAAATTTAAGTACATATATATATATATATATATATATATATATATATATATATATATAATACATACGAATGTACAAACACTTCTTCTTTCACACACATTCTTTCAGACACACATTCTTTTCCAACATACTATCTTTTAGTAGCCTTTTAAAAGTATTTAGATTTGTTTTGCTTAGTTCGGTACCTAGTAGATTATACTCCACTACACCTTTATAGAAAAGGAAACAATGCGTAGATGTTTTATTCGCTTGTTTAATTATATAACTTTCTTTTCCGTGGGTATTATATTCGTGCACGTCTCTCAATTTCTTTAAAATATTTTTTAAGTATTCTGGAAAAATGTCTTTGTTAATTTTATGTATAAAAACTAAAACGTTATACTTAAGAAAATCTGCTACATTCATCCAATTTAAACATTTTAACATGTCCTCTATTCTAGTGTAAATACTACATTTTAATATGACTCTCATGGCTCTACTTTGCAGCCTTTGTAACCGTTCCAAATTCGTCTTATTAGCCATGTATAATATTGTGCTACAATAATTAAAATGTGGTAATATGATAAACAGTTTTTCTTGCATTAATTGATAAATACCAGCTAACACGCTTAAGGATTCCAATTTTTTTTTTATATTTTTTTGCAAATAATCTACGTGGCTATTAAAATTCAAATTGCAATCAACGATAACCCCTAAGTATTTAATCTCTGTTACTACAGTTACACTTTCTTCTTGAAGATTGAATGTTAAATGTCTATTCTTAAAGATGTTGAGATTTTGCTGATTAGTTATAAGCATACTTTTTGTTTTTATTATATTCAGTTTTAATTTATTTTTTTCCAACCATTTAGACACGAGTTCTAAATCATAATTTATTTTGTTTACCAACTCACTATGGTCGTCTTCATCAATGTAAATTATTGTGTCGTCAGCAAAAAAATGATATTTACAGTATTGAAAAATATTTGACATATCATTAATGTATATTACAAACAATAGGGGCCCAAGTATACTCCCTTGAGGTACTCCAACATCTATACTTTTTTCACATGACACAACATCTTCGCACTTAACCGTTTGCCTCCTATTTTTTAAGTAACAATCAAACCACTTCCTTACAATACCACTAATTCCATACTTTCCAAGTTTACTTAATAAAATTTTTCTATCAACCGTCTCAAATGCTCTTTTCAAATCTAAGAATATTACTCCTGTCATGGGTTTGCATTTTTAATAAAACAAAGTTGATCTTTAAATGGCCTTGATATCCTCCACCAAGCTAAAAATCCATTGGCCATTAGATTCTGTGCTTTCGTCTGAAACATTTTTCTCAAAAATGATTTATTTCCAAGTTATTCGAGTTTGTAAATGTCTCATCTGGTATAAAGTAATTAATTTATGCTTGCTTTGAAATCGTTAGACAATAATATGTTATGTCTGGGACAATTGTCTTAATTAATTTGGGAATAATACTAATTAATTACAGATATACATTAAGTAATAAATTTTATTGAAGTTGGAAATGGCCTAACCATAAAATATACAAGGTAATAATTACGAAATTTGTATTAATGCAGGAAGAAGTGAAAGTAGTATACCGGGTAACAACATATTATGGTACACTCCGCCTTTTTGTCCTTATTTTTCAGAATATCAGAATGAAACTTGGTTGATGTATTATATGACCAAGAAGATACTTTGTAGCATAACTGTCATTTTTTTCCTTTCCGGTTTTGTGAACGACCCAACTTTTCGCGTCTGAAGGGCATCCACTGTATTTTCCAAAAATGAATATTAACGTTCACAAAGAAGGGTTCAAAACGACTGTTTCAGACGGAGAATAATACCTAATTTATACTTACTGTTCGTTTATGCCTAACTGCTTCTCTGATGGTACCAATTGGACGTCGTAACACTATAAATCTAACACAGTAAGTACTAAAACTTTCTTAAAATTAAACCTGAAAGGGAATTTTGAAAACACAAGAGAAAGACAATATAAAGTTCAAAAATATATATTAAATCTCTTTAAGCAATCATGTTTTACAAAAACGTTCAAGAAAAATGTTTTTACAAACTATAGTCTGGCCCGTGTACAACACATGGTGAGGAACGGACGACTTATAATGCACCAACTACCATCCAATATGCGGTTTATATCTAACGATTGCACAAAAAGATTCAATAAAAGTTCAATGTTTAAAAATTTTTGGTGGACTTTTGCTTGCCTGTCTATTGACGTATTTTCAGATCAATATCATTTTTGATCGCTCCTCGGAGCTTAAAAATTCTTGAATCGTAACGACTTTGAATTATATTTTGCAATTACAATTTCATACGTCCAGGCAAGGCGGTGGTCCCATGCACATATGAGGACATGGTAACTATACTTTTCTGACACCGAATCACTGAGGAACCGGTTTAGAGCAAATCCCGTTAAAACCCAACATTTTCCCGTCAAAATCGACTGCTAGAAAATGATAGGGGACCCTTGTCGCTAAAGGCTATTTTCGCTAAAACTCTCAATATACTTTGACTAGAGACTGGATTAACTTGTCCTTATATTTAACACAATGCATAAGTTGCAGTGCTTAACAACGTGGATTCGTAAAAGGGTTTTTAATTTTGAAATTTCCGAAATTCAAATTTTGTTACTGTTTCTAAATTTTGGTGGTCGGGGCGACATTACGTCCCTGGGCAGCGACATTTACTACACTTTCTAAAATTACACTCCTTGATGAGTTATTGAAATTTTTGCATAGAAGTCGGATTTTGTTACAGTTTCGAAAGGTATATCGAGGGTTTTATCGTGTTCTTTAACAGTTTCACCGGTAATGACCCCCACTTCTAATTTTTAAATAGAACACCCTGTGTATTATGATACTTTTGGAATACTTGAAAAATTCTGAGTACGGTGACAATCCATATTTCGACTTTGATTCGAAACTTGTTCATGCATCTATAGTGCCATGACTAGAAAAAAATGCTTTTGGGCACATCCACGGATTCCTTGGAGTATACTCTAAGTTATGGTAGTACTCTCCCATTATGGTTTCGAAAAAATTAAGTTTTGTTAAAACTTTCTGGTCATGACACTCTAGATGCACCAATAAATTTCGAGTCTATTTTTTTCATGGAGTCGAAATACCACTTATGGGGGTCGAAATTTTTCAAGGTGAAACCGGAAAGGGAAAAAATGACAGTTACGCCACAAAGTGTCATATTGGTCATATAATATATCTATCGAGTTTCATTCTGATATTCTAAGAAATAAGGAAAAATGGGGTCTACCATATGTTGACACCTGGTATATGGTAAAAAAATATTGTTTCATATTTCATACTATACTTTCTCTAATCCTCTGTCTACTTATATCCAAAATATTTCGATGGTTTGATCTATATTGTCACGTTGCATCCCTTTGGGGAAGCCGCGACCGACGGCCACTTGGCTTGTGAGAGAGGGAGATTGGGTAGTCAAAGTAGAAGATGAGTTTAAAACAAATATAATTTATTGACAAAATAATAACAGACGGTGTCACAGTATCAACAGGCATAACAATAATAGTAACAAATTGGGGGGCTCTTACCAATATCACTGATGTGGGGAAATGCGTCAGGATAAGGAGTCGCACTTCTTAACACATTAAGAGTAGGACTGTCTTAAGAATTCGACTGTCGCCCGCGTTAATAAAATTCGTATTTATAATTTTACTATATGCTTATTTAGCAGGTTACCTATTGAGTACAAGTTCGTATTTATTGTTTGTGTTTAATAATTTAATGTCAGGTCTCGTTCTCAATATTTGTTTAATATTATTGCAAAGTATATCAATTATTTATAACTTGGAAAAATAATTTGTATCAATAAGTAACCTACTAAAACTGTTTTATAGTTTTCTCCTCAAATATGAATACTCCCTACGTAACAATATGATATCTTTAACATCATCATAGCTTGAATGAAAGTAGGCTAAATAAAAAAAACATGTATAATCTCTGCTTTAAATTATTTTTACCGAAAATGTAAAAAGTGATAGTAAAAATTATGTATGGATGGTCATTGCATCTTGTGAGAAGTTTGGTCCCAACTGTTGTTATTAGTTGATTTATCATTTAACAGTGCGAGTAGTTGGTTAGATTTTATATTTGTCCTTAACAACATTAGTAATGACTTTATCTTAGGAATTTTCTGTTACCGTCTTCTAAGATAATCCATAAATAGTCCTCACCGATCCAGCCTATGCTCAGTTTGCCATCTTAAAAAAATGGCGGTTCTAGAGTACGTCTGTCCGGAATTATTATCAATTTTGTGGCTGACGGATGCCAACTCGTCTGTACTATAAATAAACCACAAAAGTGAAACGTGAAGGATGCCCACTGTCCACATCACATAGAATTAATTATAAACCCAAATGTGTTGGTTTCCGTTTATTAATAATGTAACAATAACAATAAATGTCGCAGTATCATCTGTTCTAACGACCCATTATACACCTCTCTAAAAGACTGGCAGTCGGTATTTAAAGACGATTATGGATAATAATACTACATATAAATTTTACACGCATATAAAAGTTATGGATATAATGTATTAGTAAATTTTTTATGGCTAGTAGGGTGTCGGACTACATAATTATTAAGTAGTTGAAGTTGCAATGGGGCATAGCCATCTGTGAATAATCAATTAACATTTTGTTTCATGACATGGTGCCAGTGACTTTAAGTTTACAGCATTTTTATATATATATATATATATATATATATATATATATATATATAATTGAGGCAGGTATTCACAGCACTCATTTGTTTTCTATTGGTCTAATGGATCTAAGAAACACACTGTTTATTAGTTTCGATGTCTTGTAGATTGTCATACATACTGAATCGAAAACGCAAAATTACGGTATATAGGAAACTAGTGTGATTATGCAAAACATTGATTTTCAGTCTTTACCCAAGGCTCAGTTTGGGACCATTCTTATTTTTACTTTTTATAAATGACTTAACTGCTATTGTCAATGAGAGTTTACCAATTATGTTTGCTGATGATAATTCATTTTTAACTACCGATGATAATGTAGATAAGATAAGAAGTATTCCCTGTGGATAACGGACAACATAAGATTACTTATATCGCTCAGAAATAAAGCTCGCAACAAATGGCGCCGAACAAAAAGTGAAGCCCATTATAATTATTATAAAACTTTGCGAAATTATACCACTGGCCTGTAAAAATGAAAGAAAGCATACTTTGAAAACAGATTGAGGGTAATCGGCATCTATAAACTCTGGAAAGACCTAGATGTGTTAAACAATAAAGACCGGGGGAAAAAATATACCAAATGCTTTTAAAACTGTTGACGCAATTAATAGCTACTTCATCAATAGTATTTCTATTATGCCGCCCAATCAAAATGTAATTGAACAATATAATAATACTGTTAGAGATTGTATTACTAACAGCTTTGAACTTCATACCTTATC
The DNA here is from genome assembly GCA_963675555.1 of Leptura quadrifasciata. Lineage (NCBI taxonomy): Eukaryota > Metazoa > Arthropoda > Insecta > Coleoptera > Cerambycidae > Leptura > Leptura quadrifasciata. The sequence continues at coordinate 53,141,556 of OY776675.1, forward strand.
TGAATACAATTTCCAAAACATTATATACAATATTAAATCAAACGGACAAGGCTCAGATGGGCTTAACATTAAATTCCTATTAATGTGTTGTCCTTTTATCTTGCCATTTGTTACACATTTTATTAACTTCTGCCTACTGAATGTATTTCCGGAAACTTGGGAAGAAGCTATAGTACAACCGATTCCCAAAAGATACAATGCTGAAGAATTTAGAGATTTGCGTCCCATTAATATACTGCCAGTTTTGTCGAAACCTCTGGGAATAGAACTCAGCATGTCTCAATATTTTACATTTTTGTACCTGAGGTACAATCAGGTTTTCGTCCACTCCATATATGTGAAATAGCCCTGCTGAACATCACTGATGATATACTGAGGATGACTGATAAAAAATGGCTACAGTATTAGTGCTTATCGACTTTTCGAAAGCATTCGACACTATCAATCATGAAAAACTTTTAACTATATTGAAATCTATCCAAATAAGTAACAACCTTATCAGTTTCTTTCGCAGTTTCTTATCCAATCGAACGCAAAGAGTCAAAATTCATAATAATGTGCATGCTCCCCTCAGTGTGTCGTCGGGAGTTCCGCAGGGATATATATTAGGTCCACTGCTGTATACTTTATATAAGTACTTCAGATTTTATAAAAAATATTTAAGCACTGTCACGTTCATTTTTATGCTGACGATACGCAGTTATACCTCTCTTTTGATCCCACTAACCATGTCGAGGCATCGATTATTATCAGCCTAGACATTGTAGCTCTATTAGAGACATTTAAAAATCATGCCTTGAAATTAATGCCGATAAAACTGCCATGCTTATTTTTGGGCCTCAAAATACAAGGTCAGTTCTAGCAGAACAACTTCAAATTAATGTAAACGGTCACCATATATTGCCCTCTGAATCCGCAAAGGGTCTAGGCCTAACCTTTGATACAATGTTGAGATTCAAACCTCACATTAACAACTGTACTCGTACAGCATATATGAATTAAAAATGATTTTTAATAACCGCCATTTCTTAAATAATAAGTTTAAAACAATACTATGCGAATCTCTTGTTTTATCAAAATTTATCTGTGCTGACCCGGTATATGGTCCATGTTTAGATTCTGAGGACTCCCGTAGAATACAGGTTATTCAGAACTCTTGTTTAAGGTTAATCTTCAGCGTCCGGCGCCGGCAAGGTATTTCCCATAAACTTAATGAAATTGGACGGCTAACCATGGTTAAACGTCGTTTCTTACACTCGGTGTGCTTATTTCACAAAATCGTTATAAATAAAATTCCAAATTATCTGCATAAAAAATATCGTATAGGTCAGATGTTTACAACGTCAACATCAGATTTAAAGGAACCCTAACAGCTCCCACGTACCATACTGAATTATTCAAACGTTCATTTACTTATGCAAGTATAGTTGAGGATAATAGGAAAAAAGGAAAAAAGGAGAAAAGAAGAAAGGAAAAAGAAAAGGGTGAAGAGGAAAAAGAAAGACAAAATAAAGGAAAAAGAAAGAAAGTGAAAAAGGAAAAGGGGAAGAAATGGCACATTCTCTATTCTGGCTTTCCTGCATTGTTATTGCATTGTTTTGTTATTGAGTTGTTGGTTATGTCTGTATGTATCATTGTTTATTTGTTTATAAGTTGTGTATGATATAGTTAATATTATAGTATGCAATATGCTTAAGATGAAAAACAGGGTAGTATCACACACTACCATCTGATCTTCAGCATTTTTCCATTAGATCATTTTATGTTATGTGTATGATATTTGTAATGTATCTGTACTCGCTTAATGGAAAATAAAGGCCTATTATTATTATAATTTAATAGAAAAACTGTCTTTATATATTTCACACTGACAATATTAAACTATAAAGAAAGCTATTTACGCAAAATAGATGGTAAACCCTTGGAACAGGTAAAGATCATAACATTCTTGGGTGTTCATTTAGACAGTTTCCTTAAATGCGAATATCATATCGACAACTTGTGCAAAAAATTGTTTTATTCGTAGGACCATTCAGAACCGAGATATTTGCAAAAATATGATTTTTAAGCGATATTGCCCTAAAATTGGGGATATTCCGGGGGGTAGGCGAGGGGGAAAAATTAGTATATCTAAAACAGGCCTATAATGAACTAACTCCAGCAGTAAAATCTTTTGTCCGATTTAAAACGATGTGTTAATCTACCTGGCATGGCGGCTGGCCTATATGTATTAAAACAGAATTAAATATTTCTTTCTCTAAAACGGCTCTAATAATTTTGGTCAAATTTAATGCATGCTTTTAGTACTAGTTCGAGATAGCATGACCCGTTGCTCCTAAAACATGCAGTGACGGAGTCTGTGGGGGTAAGATTTTAAATAATCAGATATTTTATAAAGCGGTTCTAACGATATCGATCAAATTTGGCACACAGATTTAAAATGCAATTTATAATAACTATTTTTCAATGCCAATACCAGGTAGTCCGACCCATTTCTAAATGGAAAAGTTTGTGCGAATTGTGTCGGAAAAAAATGAATCCATAAGGATAAAATCCGGACTGTTATGTGGCCATTTAATTGTTCCATTATTCCATATCTATATTGGGAATATATTATCCAAATGATCTCGAACGAGTTGGACATTATACTGAGTTGCCCCATCCTGCATCCAAATCAGTTCATGCACCAAGTTCGGCTTTCGGAAAATTCTGCATAAGAATATTTTCTGCTGGGATATCCAGCCTTTTCCTTTTATGAGCCTCTGTTAAAACTTGTGCTGGGTACATTTTATATGGTCTGTAGTAATTATTTTTTAACGTATGTTGGATTTTGGAATAAATTTTACCTAATCGACTGGTAGTCGAGAGGTGAGCGCACTTGCCCTTCCGGGTTCGATCCCAGGTCGTGGCAGTGAAAAACACTGTGAGAGGGATTTTTCCACTATACACGGATATTGGGTGTGTGGCCCTTGTCTTTAAATGTGTAGCCCCCTCCCACACAAGGCTCTTCTAGGGGTGACATATGGTATATTTTTGAAATCAGGAAAAAAGAATCATCAAAGAAAGTTAATAATATACAGGGTATCCCATTTAAAAAATACATTATTTTATTGTATCCCCTGAATTCAGCATGCTATTGTACTTTTGATAACATTTTAACAAGATTCAGTCATAACTACACAACTTTTATTTAAAATCTTTTTCTATAGGCAATAACAACGATGATTAGGGGTGGGTAATTTATAATCAATCACCCTGTACATATATTATTTAGAAATTAGTAATAGATAATAAAATAACATGAGTAGAATTTATTTAGTTATTGCTAAAAATCATGTGTGTAACTGGAAAAAACTACCTGAATTGTAATCTCTAGTTATAACAAACATCTTGTTTGGCCAAGGAAAAATAAATTTCTGACGGGACAATTTTTAAGAACGTTGACAAGGGTCACGGTAAATACGGAAGTTCTCTCGTGACTTTATTTGGGATGGCTCACATTTTGTGCCAGAGTCAAGGTGAAGGAAGACACTGATGTATGTGTATATCTACGTGATTTGAACGCAAAGTTTTCTATAGAGTGACACTGTTTGCTTAAAAACCAATAAGGACCGTGCTACCTTTCGTAAATTCTGGAACTTGGATATTGTTTTCCGTGGCATATTCACCGGCACATGTAATGAATATTTTTGATTTAGCAAGTAAATGTTGAATTCGTATTAGTCGGGGGTCAGATAGATTTACGTGCGTATTCTTTTTCGTTGGGTTGTACCAAACGAGTCGGTAGTAAAGGGTCGTTGTAGTAAGTTCTTTAAACCGTTGACCGTAGTTCTGTGTAGGTTCAAGTTGAACTACCGGCGACAGCAGGAACCATTTAAACAGAGTTCAAACATAACCTCAAATATATTCTGTTCATAAATACTAAAATACTGATGACTGAAATTATTGTTCTTTCGAGGAAGATGGACAAATCTCAATAAAACCTAGGAATAAAATAGATCTTATAGAGTACAATGTTCACTTAAAATTTCAAATCAAAACATTCATGGAAACACCTGAAAGTCGTACAATATTTGTTCCTAAAACTTTGCACCCTTGTAAAATTGTGCCATCAAAACCGATAAATGTGTGCAATAGCTCAAATTGTGGCATATTGAGATTACTTTATAATTTATATCAGCTACAGTTAAGATAACGCCAATAAATGACAGTAACTTTCTAAGGTTCTTCTTTTCAGATAACTTCTTACCAAATAAAAATAAAGTACAAAAATAGTAATGTGTAGTAAAGTAAAAATACCTACTGCGAAAGTTCAGTATTCCACTGAAAGAAAATTGATTCATTGCCACCAATCAAGGTGCACAATGTGCGTTTTCAAATCATTGAAAATATTGTCCTATAACTTGTGACGTAATAAGTTTTCAATCGGAAAACGCAAAATAAAATCTGATTGCAATAAGCCCCCAGCAGGCAGATTGATCCTAAAGAAAAGACTCCAGTGCAGGGCTGTTGTGCATCGCCAGCCGTAAACTAGTTTCGAGCTTGTTAGCTCTCATCAATACGACATAGGCAAATGCACAACAGCACTTCAGTGGTCCTCTAGTCATCAAATTGCAGAAAAGAGGTGTCCGCAACTTGTGAATAGCTCTGTCTGGTGGCGACTTATTGCAATCAAGTTGATGGCAAACTCGGACTAAGTTATATTTAACAAAATATATAAGCCAACACAAAGTGAATAAATGATTAAAAAAATAATAAATGTATGGTAAAGTAAAAATACCTACTACGAAAGTCCAGTATTCCACTGTTTCCTTTGAAAGAGAATCGATTCATCGTCACAAATCAAGGAAACAGTGGAATACTAGAATTTCGTAATAAGTATTTTTACTTTACATCACATTTATTATTTTTGTAATAATTTAACCACTTTTTGTTGGCCTATATATTTTGCTAAAAATAAAATAGGTTTCACAGCTTTTTACAGACTTCCAGCAACAGATTTAAGCCAATATCTTACAGAATTTAGAAATATATTTAAACAGTATACAAAAACAAAGTTTAGAGATGTATGTATGTGACATAAATCCAGAGCGTTTCCATCGGAGATGGACACGCTCCCTTATATATTAAGGTGCGAGCTACTTCCTCTTTGCCAACTTATGTATGTATATTCTTTTTCTTGCGGCAGAGCCCGGACTCGGGAGTGGAACGGGGGGAAGCGGGAGGTCGAACTACCTTGCAAGTTCGCATTGGCGACGCGAGGATTTACGGGTAAATATTTTTAATTAGCTTAATAATGTTAGCTATCTCTCTTTTTGAAATTTTCATTTGACAGAGCACCGAGGGTATCATGGTCGCCGTCGACAGCGAACCGCCGAATGTCACAAAATGTCAAACTTTGAACGTTCCTGGCGGCTCGAAATTTCGTTTCGGACCGTCGAATTTACGATCTGCTTTCATCCTCGCACGTTCCGTATCCACATCGTACATCTACCGGCGAAGAGTTTTTCGCCAGATGTGAGCGTTTAAAGATTGCGTGTTGTGCGTTTCTCTGCGATTCCGGCGTGAAACGCACATTTTCGGTTTTCGTCCAATAACTATTAAACCGGTACAGATATCGCAAAAATAAAAATTCCCAAAGGAAAAGTCTACAGATTTGTCGTTCTAAAACTTCCAACGAAATATTTTTTCGAGGACCCGTTCGGCTCTTTGAAGAGAGCCTTGCAAATCCGCCCGAAAACGTTGCGTTTCGCTTAAAAGCCGAATATTTCGCCAAATAAGCCGTTTTCGGCCAAAATGTTCGTACCTAATGAAAATATAGCAAAATAAATTATCTACCGTTATGCAGAGTTTCATTTCTCTACTATAGGTATTAAGAAAGTTGTGGCCTTTAGAAAATGCGACTTTACAGTAATCTAAATTTCATGATGTGCGTGAAAGATTTTATCAAGCCGACGCGGTGGTCAAGCGGTTACAGTCGACGCGTTCAACATCCGCTAACAAGACACATTACGCAAATTAGACAGCATAATGCCCTATTTCGGATTAAACACCCCTTACCTTACCAGACGTTGCCAATCTTCCGGCAGCCACTCTAGCCAAACTTTCACCTACTATACCTTCTCTAATACTATCCACCTTTCACTGATATTTCATACCTTTTATCGACTTTAATTCTTTCCTGTCCCCCTCTTCTTTTGTTTTTGTGCATTTTTGTCGCGTTTGTTGTTTCTTCGTTTCTGTTTGTACATTTTTGTCTGTAAATTCATTCTTCCTTCATTAATCTTGTAACAGAATTAAAATTTTATCTTAAAACAATGAAACAATTTTCAGAATCACAGTTTAGGCCAGCCTTGCGCAGCCTGTCGTCGGAGTAATTCGCGGATGGCGCCTCGTACAAGTTATGGTGTCAGCGTCCGTACCAAAATTAAAATAGTGCAGTGCGAAAACGGTTAAAACCAAGTGTAGTTGTGTTCAATTTTTATGTTAAGCTTTCTTTTACCTTTTGTAAAAGTTGTTTAAGTTTTGTTAAGCCGCAGGGTCGGTCCCGGGATGGGGTCTGGAGAGGCAGTGTTGTTGTATCCAGTTAATATTAATAAATTTGATTTGATTTGACGCGTTCAACGCGGTAGGTCCCCGATTTAATCCTTGCACACAACTGCTTCTTTTTGCCGTACGTCTAAAATTTTCTCTGTATAATGATTTCAAAAATATTTTAGGTGATGTACCGTTTTTAGGAAGATTAACTGTGATTGACCGATTTCATATCCATTCTACAGATTGTACGGCAAACAGCAAATTTACACAAGGGAGTAGAAAAAATTTAAATAGGTTTTCCTCATTTTTCATTACATTTTATGAATATTTCTTTCATGAATTCGTACCTCAAATGATTTGAGGAATGTCACTTCAATATTTTATAACGTATACGAACTTAAAATATATATTTGGTTACAGATAGTTTCTTATAATTTTCTCAAATAGACAGAAATTTCTGTCTGTCGGTCTGTGACTATTTTTTTTGAGCGCAGTTTACTCTGGAACCGTTTATGATATAGACTTGAAATTTGGTACACTTATGTATTATGACGAGATTTGATCCAATTCCGTTGAAGGGTTCGAGGGTAAATGGAGTAAATAAGGGTAATTAGACAAATCAACCAGATAACAGTCCATAAAATTACAATTTAAGTCATTTACTAAAAGTCAAGTCCAAAAATTCTTTTTTCATCAGCCATCCTCCACTATCACTCCCCATTACCACCCCCCACATTATTGTGAGAGGGAGTAAAAAAATTAAAATGTGATTTAGTGTGTATACAAGGACGAAATGTCTCAAAAAAATTTTTTTAACGTTACCTACCCCCTTTACCACCCCATTATCGCCACCACCCTATTATTAAAGGGAGAAAAAAATTAAATTAAAACTTACTGTGTATAATACGAGAACCAAGGAAGTCTAAATTTTTTTGGAATTAACCACCCCTATTGCCACCCTCACGCTATTATTAAAGGGAGAAAAAAATTAAATTGGGATTTAGTGTGTGTACGAGAACAAAGAGCCTCTAAAATTTATTTTGGCATTTCTTACCCCCTCTGTCACCCCTATCCTATTGTTTAAGGGAATTAAAAATTAAATTGGGATTCAGTGTGTATACGGGAACCAAGGACCTCTGCTGCAATTTTTTTGACATTATCCACATGGAAAAGTGAAAAATGGAATACTAAAAAATGGAATAGTGAAAAATGGAAGTGAAAAATATAAATATGAAGTATTCATAAATTGAATATATTATGTCCCCATTGATTCATATTATTAATATATGCTTTCAATCCGGAAGAATTCAGCAGCAGTGGAAGGAGTCATTTGTCACCCCCATTCTAAAATCCGATGACCCCACTAAACTAACCAATTACAAACCTATATCTGTAATTAATAATACTGCAAAAATCCTAGAGAACGCCTTGAAAACAAAACTAATTGAATTCTTTCCTACTCACAATGTCATTACAGACAATATACCGTTGATGATTTTTTGGAGAAGGCGGTCGGGGCTTTGAACGAGTCATCAGTTTTCCTTTATCTGGCTAAAAGCCTTCGACATACGAAATATTACTCAATGAGCTAAGTAACTTTGATGTCCAAAGACTTTTTTCTACTAAAAATTATATGATGTAACAAAAATTTTCAATGTTAAATTACTTTTTATTTAGCAATGTATAATAAGAATATATGTTTCTCCTGAAAAGTTTAAATAAAAAAACACTCGTTTAACTCGCTCCACTGTTAACATGGACTTTGCTGTTCAATTTTTCAAAGAAAGCAATTACTCAAATATCTCTATTTTTTGGCCCTAAGTTTTTTAATTCAATCCCAGTACACTTCAAACAACTACCCAAGTTAAAGAAATTTAAATAAGAAATTAGAGATTATATGATGGATCACCAAAATAAATTTTACGAAGATGGTAAAAAAAACAATCAATGTATCCCTTGTCTGCCGATTCGTGTATGCACAGTTCGCATTATACATCCTCTGTCTATTCTTTATTAATTACACTGTTATTATCTGTGAACTTGTCAAAACTGCATTCCTTATGTACTTTGCAAAGTACTCAGAGTGGGTACATAGCAAAACTGGCAACCCTGCTTAGGCAAGATGTTCACTCTGGGAGTCTTGCTTTATTTTTTACTACTACTTTGAAAGCATGTACTTTATTTCATATTTCATGTACGTATGTACTTTAAGATAACCGAAAGAATTTTTTTACAATGCTTGACCAAAAAAGGTCTTATTTGTCACACAGCGTAGGACCAACCATTCTTTATAAAAAAGATTTAAAATGGTTACTGCTAGTACAAAAAATGATCCTGGACTATGCTTTTACTTAACCCTATATTATTATTTATATGCTTCGTTACTTAGATAGGTGATCGTTTCAAGGAAGGCCGTGTCCTTGTCTCACATCTTCCAGTAGCTCGTATATCAGTGTATGCACGGAAGCTATGCAATCTTAGGCGATGACTGTGTAGGGAATATATCATCCTCCAGAGAGGATGTAAAGCCGTCAGTCTGTTGTGTATTAAATGTTAGGCAAATAAAAGATCCCTACTCTTCGAAAAAGAAGAGGTTCGGCAAAATTCCTGGTTGGGGGTAGCTCGTCTACACGCGTCGGTATTAGACCTCAGTAGAGGAAATAAACCGATGTTAAATAAATGTTACAAAAAATTGCTTCTTTAGTTAAGATATTTTAATATACTAAGAATTTGACGTAAAATATACTCGTTATTTAAAAATTAAAAATTTTTTTAAATTTTGGTCCACGTTGTAAATTATAGATATAGAATCAGTTTTATACCGAACACGTAACTGTATCTTTAAATCTCAATAAAAGTATCAAACTTATTTCTAACTCAAAGAGAGGTGGTTATCTTCACCATGCACTTAGCCTACATATTATGTTTAATAAAACATAATATATTGTAATATTGTTAAGATATTCATTTATTAAACTAATTAGTCTTCTCTTGTTTCAGTTGGAATATGGAGAAGAAATCTGGCAAAGGACGCTTCAGATGGCGGATTGTAAATATACGGTTTTTAACACTCATCAAGTTTATCCGGATCATATAATGGCGAGGATAGCGTCATCTTTAGCTAAAATCACTTTGAAATCATACGACAGTTTTATGAACTTCTTTGGACATTGTTTTGTTAAATTCTTTAGCAATTATGGGTGAGAACGCTTTATTACCATCTAAAGTGGGTCAAAAAATACTTCATGAATTAAATTGCAAACACTGTGTATTTATCACTAACAGAAAAAGAGCTTGTTGTTTATTCACAAATATTAAGTAAAAGGAAAGCATACATCTGACCTGGGAGTAAAAAAGATAGACTGTGGACACAAAAGTGTTCGTCTTGGGGTTCTGCGGAAGAATTAAAAACTTACTATCTGACACACTCAAAGACATCTTCCAAAAACAAAAAACATTTCAGAACTGAATAAACTTTGCTCATCAAGTGCAGCTCATATATAACACAAATCTCTCTTGAAATATTGAAGTATGTAATGCTTAGAGAAAAGATCTCATTAATTACTTAATTTTTGCAAAAAGCTTCAGCTGGATGTTAGTTGAGGGCTCATGATTCTAATTTAAAATGCCTCAATCTCGTTGAATGTTGGTAGTGACGTAACCATTGTCTAAATTTATTAGTTGTTAGTACGAGGGAGCCAAAGCGTAATTTTGTCGAAAAAATTGGAATATTCTTCGGAATAGTTATATGGAATATTTTATTCACTTCCCGATAATACCAACATGATTAGCGTAACGTACGGCGAGTGTGGTATAGTGTTTGTTAAAGCTTTTTTGTCTATCTCTTGTCCAGTCCCATCAAGTGTATAAAGTCTACAAAATTTTCTGTTTGTGTCTTGTGAAGAATTTTATATAATCACGAGGATATACAATTGATTCACATAAATCAAACTTCCTATCATTTCTTTTTATTCAGACATAAATAATATACATCGTGTAATATCATACCAGTTCGTCATTGAAATTTTATATTTACATTAAATGAAGACTTTCTATTGTGTTTTAAAAAGGTAAACATAATACTGTTGACGATTTTCAAAGCCTCAGTTTCACGAAATTATATTTTCTCCGCGTCGAAATGATTATGAGAGAAGATATATTCCTATCAGCTTAAAAGCTTTTTATAGAAATTTTAAGTTCAGGTGCAGGTCGTTAAATTAAATGAGGCCAAAACCTTTATTTAGAATCGTACCCTAAATTCAATGAACATAAATAAATTTAATTAGTACACTTGTATTGAGACTGTGAATGTTAAGTTTTAGGCACTTTTAAGTTGTACCATAGAGTATAAAATACACTACATAAATTGGACAGCAGCCTAAACCAGAGCGATTCTGGGAGAGTTGAACTGTCGAAAAAAAAACATGAAGACACAATCATATCATCCGACATTGCCATATGCCGAATCTAAAACTCAATCCAGTAGAGAAACTGCAGATTGTTCACGTAACACATGGAGATTTAATTTATAATCTATAATACGAAAGATTTGTCCGACTCACTGGCTCAACGTTAATTTGTTAGGCTTGCAACCAAGAAGTTCCGGATTGAAGTCCTGGCTAGGGTATTGATGTTTAGTGGCTTTTTTCATGTGTTTTACCGTGTTGGTAGCAGTGAACTAGACGAGGTTGCGTGAGAGACAACGTGGTTCGTCGCTATATCACTCCTGGGTTCGAGTCTAATCTGCGATAGATGGCAATGTCGTAGTGAATGGTCATTGTATAATTATCTCCATATTTGTGAAACAAAATACAGCTCTGTAATTGGGAACATCGTTCCTGGTTAAATTAAAATGAACCGTAAACACGTGTTAGCATATGATCGAAATAATTTCTTTTAATGTTGATATGAAATAAACAAAAACACTTAATCTTGAGCATGTACAGCAAATAATTAACAAAGTGAAACGCAATTGAAACAAAAATTTTGAATAAATAAAATCGGAAAGTTTAGAGAAATTATCTGAACTTGACACAATTCCCAAATCATGGTTCTTCAATCGTCCCACTTATACCTCAATTATACCGCAAAAAGAGACACACACATATAATAGGGTATTATTACATGTAGTATATATCACGTATAATTCAGCGATATAGAAAAGCTCGCAACAAAGCGTAAAGGGGACCGACCGCATATCAGTTTCAGTTTAATTGCAAAAAAAAAACATAAAAAGGTTCTTTTGAATCATCACAAAAAATAGTCATATATATTTTCTAGCAAGTTAAGGACGTAGGCCAATCCCACTCATATGTAATTGCTTCAAATGTGTGTTACCGAATTGATGAATCGTTGAGTGAACTATAGTCTGGCCGAGAAGAGTAAATAGTGGAACCAGGGGCGTGCGGATTTACGAATTTCGTAAATTCCATAATATTTCGAAAAAATCCTCGGATTTTGTTTATTATGTATGAGCTACCATGTCTTAAATAAAAATTTTATGTTTGATTTTTGCTTTATTTTATAAAATATGAACAATATTATTATTTTATATATACCTATATAAATATATGTGTTTCGCCACTGGATGATGAGCTATTCGAATATTTGACTTTCGTTTATAAGAGCCCCGTCTATTTTACAGCAAGTCAACAAATTATTAGATATAAATACGGCTCATTCACACGTTCAAGCCATTTGATCGACTATAGCAATTACACAGAATGTCGTAGTCGTGGTTTTCATTTCTGGTAGAAGGCAAAAACGGATAAAATTCATTATATTTCTATGGTAGAATGAGGTGCCGTTTCACTATTAAATAACACTAAATCCTTTGATGAAAATGCCACTGATTTTTTGCTCTACTATGTATTCTTTTTGGCTCCATTATATCTAGTCAACGTGGATTTCCAGGAGTGCGCCGACTGTTTTTATGGCATAAAAGTTTCACATTATTGTTAAAGTAAATATCTTGAAATTGAACAGTAAACCTAAAGTTTACAAGAAAATAAATTCTTAAAAATAGACAAAATTTCAGTTTTGGAGAAAATAATTTTTGAATTCTAGGAGCAACTGCATGATGGTATAAGTATACCATCGTGCATTGATGCTGAGGTAATGTTAGGGCCGTTTTAGAGAAAAAATAATTCTTTAAACCTTACCTCCGCAGCCCCTTTCGTGTATTTCTAGGAGGAACTTGTTGTATCTTGTCCGGTCCTGTGTACTGCTACCATATAACGCCAACGGTATAATAATCACAAGCTGTCGGTCCCCTTTACGTTTTTTGTGAGCTTTTTTATATTGTTAAATTATATACGGGACAAACTATATGCTTCTGTACTTATAATAAGAGTATTATTATTGATTTAAAATCTTTTTTTCAGTTACGATGCAACTATAAAAGCTACCGGGAGAAATTTCACAGATTTCCTCGAGAGCGTTGACAATATTCATTCCCAGTTTAGACTGTCATACCCAAAGATGAAAAGTCCGTCCATGTATTTGACGGAAGTTGATGAAAAGGGCTGTGTTTTAGTTTATAGGAGCGTGAGGCATGGCTTTACGCATTATGTGATGGGTGAGTTATACACTAGTTATTTTTACTTATTTAACTTCACCTATTCTTTTATGAAAATTACCATATATAGGTTACATTTATCTAAATAAAAATTATTCAAACTGGAAAACAGTATTTGAAAAACTTGTTCAACATGTGTTAGTAGAGAATTTATCCCGGGTGAAAAGTAGCCTCCTTCTCCGCAGCCCCCGCCAGTTTGTCTACTACCTTATGCATTCCTCTTCTTTATACATTTCGCATCGAAAAGAATCTACCTTGATCTGATCCATCCATGACTGCTTTGTGCACCCCTGACTATGTCTACACCCTTCCTGGTCTGTCTATTACTGTGTTAGTAATTCTCTTGCAACTTTGCAGGACTTGAAGTTTATTACACATAAATTTCCAAATTAAAAGAAGAATCCAAAACACTTGAAATTTACTAACCATTAGGATGCGAAATAGTTGAATAGTTTTCCCTATATTTAACAGTTAAAATATTCTCATTAGCTAAAAAACCTATTCTGCCTTTTTCTAAGTTCAATTATCGTCGCCTCTTCCAACGTTTATTCTTTCCTCAATTTGGATGTTAATGATGTTATAAAATACCGTCTGTCTATATTACAATGGCCACACCAAATATCTTGCTTGAAGCCGGGAATACATCTAAAAAGCGTTGTCATTTGTTCGCGTTGTCCAACATTTATTTCTATGCGTTCGTCAAGTGTAGACGGTAGTTTGCAAATAATTAATTGTTGCGCGAATGGCCAGCAATGCGAACGAACGTTTTCCACCGGCTGTCGGTAAAATGAAAAGATCAAAGAGAATGCGAACCAAAGAATATCTGCAAACGTTGCTATGTGGACACGTTTAAAATAATTTCCAGTAGTTCGATACCATTCGCCGAGAAAAGTTTATTTTGGTCTTCTCACAAGTATGAGTGAAAATCAGTTAGTTATAGCTAGTGCTGCATATATCGTTATCAGTAGAATTTTATAGCGACGAAGAGAAAAGAAGAGTGGAAGTATAGTAACGCAAAAAAATATATATTTTTTTGTTGAAATAGGCTTAAAATGTCATGGAACGTCGAGATCTTAAATTTGAGCGAAAAAAAATTCCCGTCTGTCGGTCTGTGTGTCTGTCTGTCGGTCGGTCTGTCTGTAACTTTTTTTTGTGCGCACGTTTACTCTGGAACCGTTTATGATATTGACTTGAAATTTGGTACACTTATGTATTGCAACGAGAACTAGATTATATTTTGATCTAATTCCGTTGATGGGTTAGGGGGTAAATGGGGTAAATAAGGGTAAATAGGTAAAACAAGCAAGTGAGAGTCCACAAAATTGCAATTTAGGGCATGTACGAAAAGTTAAGATCTCAGAATTTTTTTTGGCATCAGCCACCCCCTCCCCCTATCACCCTCAATACCACCCCACACTATTATGAAAGGGAGTAAAAAAATTAAAATGTGATTTAGTGTATATACCAAAAAGGAAGGTCTAAAAATTTTTTTAGCGTTACCCCCTCTACAACCGCCATTGCCACCCCCCACCCTATTATTAAAGGGGGTAAAAAAATGTGATTTAGTGTGTATACAAGAACGAAACATCTAAAATAATTTTTTGGCGTTAGCTACCCCCTCTACCACACCATGGCCACCCCCACCCGATTATTAAAGGGGGTAAAAAAATTAAAATGTGATTTACAAGAACGAAACGTCGAAAAAATTTTTTTGGCGCTAGCTACCCCCTCTACAACCCCCACTGCCACCCTCATCCTATTATTAAAGGGGGTAAAAAAAAAATGTGATTGTGTGTATTAAAAAACGAAACGTCAAAAAAAAATTTGTGGCGTTAGCTACTCTCTTTACCACCCCCATTGCCACTCCCACATTATTATTAAAGGGAGTAAAAATTAAATCGGGATTTAAACGAAGGGCCTCTAAAATTTATTTTGGCATTAGTTACTCCCTCTACCACCCCCATTTCCAGCCCCAACCTATTGTTTAAGGGAATAAAAAAATAAATTCCAACATTAGTGTGAGAGTGTATTACAAACAAAATCAATTCATTAGAGTTCTTATTAGACAGAAGTGATCCTACTTTTGTCTGCATTTCTGAGCATTGGGCAACCACCACACAAATAGAACAGGTAAGGTTAACAGGTTATACTAAAGTAAGTAATTACTCACCACAAACCCACATACATGGTGGCCTGCGATCTTTGCCAAGAATCACATCATACATGAATGTAGAAACTCAAAAAATATATGTGATATGTCAATTGAACTCTCGTTCGAGTGTTCAGCTGTGACATTCAGAAACAAAACCTGTATAGTCTATTTACAGATCACCAAATAGCGATGTTAACATATTTTTTACGCAACTATCTGCACTATTATCAAAAATAACCAATAATTATGAGAGTCAATTTGTATGTGAGGCTTCAACATAGATATCATGGTGCCATCCTTTAACTCTGCGGTATTAACTGGCATTATGGAATCATATGATCTTAACTCATTATTTAATCATGCTACTAGAATTCATAACCATAGAACCCACATTTCACAGACCAGCCTTGACTACATCTTAACAAATGTCAACAACAACAATGTAATCCGTAACAACTTTGGCCCGGGCCTATCAGATCATTACACTCAGTTAATAAGTCGGGAAATTAATGCTACAAACATCAGCCATGAACAAACATTAACCAAAACATTTAGAAAAATCAATGGACTTTCCATAGCAGAGTTTATAAAATTATTTTGCGGTGATCAGTTATTCTTGACAAACCTTCACAGTAGCACAGACGATATTAACAATATTATATAGTATATTTTATGAGCACTTCTCCTGGTGCTTCCAAACTGCATTCCCCAAAATTACAAAAATAGTGTCAGAAAAGCAGGAAAACAAAAACAAATTTGGTCCTGAAACATTAAAAAAAATGCAAGATCTCAAAGATCTAAACTAATTAAAAAAACAAATAAACTGCGAATACTTAAATGTAAAGTATAAATAGTCAAAAAGAGATGTAGAAAACTGTATTAGAACCGAAAAACAAAGATACTATAAAGACAAAATAAGCAACTCCAATAACCAAACCCGTTCACTCTGGAAAATAATAAAAAAGAACTCAAATCCTGGCTTAAAAGTTAATAGGAACATATCGCAATAATGAAACTGTTACAGACACCTCCAAAGTAGTTGATCAAGTTGGCGATTACTTCTCCAACATCATAGAAGACAAATTAAGCGATCACTTTGATGGTAAACTATATAAAAATTGTACCAATATAAAACATACAGTACATAGCTTCTTCTGCACACCTGTCACTGAAAATGATGTCCGGAAAGTTATTGCTGCTCTACCCAACAAAAAGTCCACTGGATTTGATGAGGCCTCTGTCGATCTAGTGAAAAAATGTAGTCATATACTGTCAGGGCCAATCGCGTATGTCATAAATAAATCTATCCAGCTAGGTCAATTTCCCGAACTGTTAAAACTTGCATTTCTCATACCTATACCAAAAGATGGTGACCCTCAAAATATTGAAAACTACGGCCCAATTGCCATACTAAGCGTATTCTCAAAAATCAACGAAAGTCATTGCGCAAAAAATAAAGGACTACCTCAATATATTTAATATAATGACTGACTGTCAACATGGGTTTAGGAAAAATCGCTCTACTGAAACAGCAACGCTGGAATTTGTTCAACACATACCTAATAAAATTGATCACAATGAAATTACCATCGGCATTTTTTTTATCTGTCTCGTGCATTTAACACACTAAATATTTAATTCGTATCTGAGAAATTAGAAAGTATGGGGATAAGGGGTAACACCAACGCCCTATTAACATCCTACCTAGCCAATAGAAGATTTATGGTAAAATATGGCATCACAACATCGAGAGAATATACCATAAACAGAGGCACACCGCAAGGCAGTGTCCTTGGTCCACTAAGTTTTTTACTGTATGTCAATGATCTTCCCCAGCATATTACAGACGGAAAATTTTTTATATATGCGGATGATACCTCCATAATTACCTCGGGAAAATGCGCAGAGGAAGTACAACATTATAAAATTAGCATCATGAAACAAAAAACTGTCCTCATTAATTTCTACAATCGCATTGACAAATCCACTAATCTTCACCTGATTGTTCAAAATATTACTTTAACTTACTCTTACAAATTTCTAGGTACTATAGTTGATAGTCAAATAAATTGGAACCTACATATCGACTTTACAGCCAAAAAACTTAATATGGTCTTTTACATTATAAAGAACCTGAAAAATAAACTACACACAAATTCCATAATATCAGTATATTACTTTCACTCAGTAATTTCATACAACATTATTGTGTGGGGCCGGTCCCCGGGTATAAATAGAATCCTCATCCTACAAAAACGTGTCATAAGAATGATCTTCAATCTTGAGATGTGTACCTCATGCAGAACAACCTTCCGCGAAAAAAATATTCTAACAGTCACCAGCATATATTTACTAAAAATTCTACTACACATTCATGGAAATAAAATTGAACTAAATAAACATTCTAACATACACACAATCAATACCAGAGGGAAAAATGACATATACCAAAACAAGCATTATCATTCTAAATATGAAAAGTCACCTTTATACTCAGGCACCCATCTGTATAACCTGTTACCACTTGACCTGAAATGTCTACCTTTCCTTAAATTTAAAAGAAAGTTAAAAGGGTATCTTTCCTCAAACTGTTTTTACACCATTGATGAGTTCGTCCAGGCCATCAATGGAACCTCTACACTGTCTCACTAATTAATGAACCCAACTATTGTTTATCCCTTGTTGATGTTATTTTATTATTTAATGTGTTTTATCGTTTAATGTATTTTATTATTTAATACTGGATTTTATTATTGTATATATTCATACCCTTTTGTATTGTACCTGACTTATCTTATCTGCACTCGATGTAGCTTAAAAGATGAATAAAAATGTATTATGTATTAAATTGGGATTTAGTGTGTATACGACAACCAAGAACTTCTAATTTTTTTTATATTAGCCACCCCATCTACCGCCCCCACTCTGTTATTAAAGGGAATAAAATATTACATTGGGATTTAGTGTATATAAGACTTGGATACAAAATCTGGATGTGGAAGTAGTTATTCCTTGGGCAGCGGTTTTTCTCTTTCCAACGATATAAAACACGTCAAAATAATTTTAACTCATAGTGTCAATATTTATTATTTTACAAAAGCCACAATTCATATCATTGAACCGTAAAAATCAGCTATGCCATAATAGTAAAAATTCACTTTATAATAATTATAATTCAGTAATTATTTATTTCAATTTAATATAAACAAACAAATATCTCATACATAAAAATACAAGTACAGAATACACCCAAAAAATGAAAAACTATGTATTATAACAGTACTACCTACTATCATATTGAAAAGAAAATGTGTGTATTTATTTTTCTAATTACAAATGCTCAAATTGTGCGCCATACATTCTAATACACAAACGTGCTCTCCGAAACACCTCAAACATTACATTTTGGAGCATTTCGGGAGTAATTACTTCACATGCATTTCTAATTCTGGTTTTGATGTCCTCAATATTTTTAGGGTCAGTTTAAAATACCTTGTTTTTAATGTAACTCCAGACGAAAAATCCACGGGAGTAATATCTGGTGATTAAGCTGACCATAGAATGGGTCCATAGGTGCCTATCCAGCTATCTGGCATAACGTGATTTAAGCAATTGGTACATATTACAGCAGTGTGAGGTGGAGACCCATCTTGTTGAAAATATGAATAATTTAATCTTTCTGCCTCTGTTAATTCATAAAGAAAATCTTGAAATTCGTTTTGCAGAAAATTAAGGTATCTACGAGCGGTTAATTTGCCATCATAAAAATAAGATCCAATTACTTTAGTCCCTAAAAGAACAAATATTCTTAGAAAATCTTTCTTGGAAACAGTTTCTCTGCACCAATGTGTATTTTCTCGAGTCCACTTATAATGCATTCTATTGAAAAATCCATTATTAGAAAAATTTTATTCGTCCAATCAAAGAATTCTGCTACATATCAGCGGGTCATTCCTTTTTTTATTTAACAACCATCTACAAAATCTTACTCATTTCGGCTATCTCCTTATTTAAATGTTAAACTTTCCTCATTTTGTAGCATCGAAAACAGTTTTTTTTTTAAATATTTTTCTTGCACTGTCATTTTTTATGCGACAGTTTCTCTAAATTTGTCTCAAAAAGATTTCTTTATTTTGGTTAACATAATTCAATACTCTATTCACTTTTCTTACATAATCCCATAATATGCCCTCACCTTACTACTTTTTTTGAAAATGAACCCTACGTTTTTAGATTATGAACTAACATCCTAAACATAGTTCGATTTGGCTGCGGTGCATCTCGAAATTTATCTCCATAAACCGTGACTGCCATCTCAGCGTCAAAATTGCACTGACAATAAATACTAATCATATCGAATTTGTAATTATTGGTGTACACCATAATTACTGATATAAAACTTGTCTTAGAACTCGACAACGAAACATACAACAGTGACAATCTGTCAAATTTGTTAATAACTGTATACATTGTTTTCACTAATCAAGGCATAACTGATTTTTACGAATAAATGATATGAATAATTGTAGTTTTCGTAAAATATTAAATATTGACACTATCAGTTAAAATTTTTGCGACATGTTTTACATCGTTGGAAAGAGAAAAAATAAACGGAATTAATGATGTCATGGCCTACTTTGAGATTTGTTCTTTTCATTTTTGCACAAGAGCGTATGTCGAGCGTTTTTCGAATTTTTCGATACATGTCATTATTCTTGTTGTATTTTCCTTCAACTTTCATCCCTTTAACTTTTTTCGTATCTCCTCAAATAAGGAAGCTATAACCTTTGTGGTTTTTGTATTTTTCAGGATTTTGTAATTTCTTATTACTGAAATATGGCTCACGAAAAATGGGATAACTTCTTCAAAAACTTTAATCTTCTACAATAGATATTAAGCGAGTTATTTGGTGTAGCCCTCGTGAAATAGACAGACAGTATATATTTTGTGATTTATCTATTTTAGGACAACTGGATGAAATAGCACGTGACATATATAATTTAGAATTGGTCTCGTCAGTTCTTAGCACCGAAACTAAAAATATCGCTGGAAGTGACATAACTATCGTAACATTCCGTTTAAATTTCGACAATTCTCAGTACGTAAGTACCCAAATTTGTTTTTCTATTTTACGGTCATAATAACTTTTATAATTTTTATAATTTAAAATGAAAATGGATTATTAAATTAAACTGAATACCTTTATTAATATCATTTTATATGTATGTATACAGTTCCTGAAAAGAGAACTATACATTTGGATAAATCGTACGTACAGTCAAATGTCAAGCGAACTAGAACCAATTTCTTATCTAAATCCGAGACCTCTAGAAGGGGATTTCACTTATCTTTCGGAAATATAAAATAACACTGTCTCAAGGAAAGAGAAAATTTTAGATTAGAAAAGGAACATATAATTAAATTTATGATAAAACCGTAAAATATAGTCATAAATGACCATTTATAAACATATATCTATTAATTGATAGTTATAATTCATATAAGAAATATAAAAACAGATACGAAAACCTCATCGAATTAACGTATGTTTTAGTGTGATCTCCCTCCTCATTCAAGATGTTTTTTATTTGCTTAATTTTTGTTTGAGTACAGTTAATTTTAATCTTCTTATTGTTAAGTATATAAATTATAAAAATAATTTAAATGACTTTAACTGATGCCACCTACAAAACACAAACTGGTTACCGCTATATTCTTTTACTGTAAATAAAGCTTTTAGATATTTTCTGAATTTCATTCTGTTTTGCTTTGAAGTTAGTTTAATTAAATAAGGAAATCAAAATCTGTTAACGGAAGAAGTAAAAGGTCCTGAATTCTGAAGAAATAATATTTGAGGGAATTTAGATCAAGCAACTCTTCTGAGAAATGAAAAAGGTATATTATAGTAGAATATTGTCATTGTTTAATAAAAGAAAGAGGGATATAGAAAGGACATAAATACAGCTAAAAAAAATTACTTCACAAACAAAATTGATTGGAAATGGTAACAACATAACAAAGGAAACATGGGGGATAGTTAATAAACAGTTAGGTAGAATCAACTATGAAAATGCTACCATAAAGATTAACAATATTATTTCTGATAAAAATAAATTAGTAAACCCATTCTCTATTCATTTTGCATCTACGGCTGTTAACAAGGTTAACGACTTTTTCAGATAGAATTCATCTTCGCTATATACACTTGTAGATAGTCTTATGAAATTTATTTATATTTAGAATACCTTAGCTAGTGATTCGTCTAATGTGTTACTGGGGAACTTAAAAATAAGAAATCATCTGAAAATGATGGTTATACCATGCCAATTTGACTTTACACCTGGTACACGATGTTAATTTGGGTGCCCACAAGGATCTGTTTTAGTTCTTGGATTGTGTCCTCGACACAAAAAATGTCGCTCTTCGTTCGTTAGACAAATTTGTTGCATGCCAGATGCGAAATATGTAAGCGAAGCTTCTATATACCTACCTACACGATATTAGTAACACTTTCATTAAAGAAGTTATATTAGTTATAAGTTTTCAAGTACATATATAAATAACTAATTAATCCATTAAATAGAACTGTACAATGCACCGTATATTGTAAGTTTATCCATTACATCTCAGTAGCTTCTAGAAATTAATAAAATACATTATAGAGCAATACATCACCCACAATGTCGTTCATTAATATCACAAGTTTTGTACAATACAAGTATTACGTAACACTTTAGAGATTAATTACATGATCCAGGATAAAGGAGTCTCATGGGGTTCATGAAAGATTAAGCAAAAGAGAATTAGTAAATTATCAGGTTTTGTGATGAAGTTGCCTGAAACTAAATATCTGCTGGAACAATGTATGTAATTAATAAACTGCTCATTTTTCTCTAACAACGTGCGACAAAATGAATATTTGATATGTAGGGAAATGTAACACTAGTCGCCAAATGAAGGAACTATTGAATTAGTTTGACAATTATTTATTTGTCCCTTAAATGAGTGAACAAATATCGGCCCATCTGTCAAGTACACCAGTTGTAAATGTTTTTATCCGCCTTCCAAAGCACTCAAAGGAGACAGAACCCTACAGTTTGTAATGGGATCCGAATCACTTACTGGGGGTAATTAGTAACTGAAAATGGTGGGACTTGAAACCATTTCGTTAGGTATGCTCAGAGAGAAAGCTACGCGCGCTGAGTACTAACTAATTCACCGTCCTGCCGCACCGGCTTAATATACAACGGGTACGATTTATAAATGGCTAGAGTTTCTCTAGGCTAATTGTAAAATTTTAATATTCATAAAATAATCTGTCGAAGGCACCAATATTACCTAGAAACAATATGCTAATTCTAAAAGCTATTATTAAACTCCTATGCCAAGAAATATGCTTACAATACTTTCAGAAATATCAAGTTTCATTTCCATATTTCTAATAGTTCCCATGTTCTGTGGAAACAAAAAACAGGAAATACACATAGAGGTCAAGCTGAAAACCTCCTTTCTAAAATTACTTCGATTAAAATTAAACTCTAATTTAAAATTGCACGAACTGAATATATAATGTATACAACTTGTAACTACTTTTTAATTAAATTTCATTTTGCTGAAACTTTAAATCAATTATAATTAAAAAATATCATTCCCATAGTAATATAAAAAACAGCAAACCGATGTGTGATGAAACACCAGTTTTATAACTATTGTCATTCGGTATGTTACATAACACATGTATTCAATTGATTACTTCTTAAAAGTTGGTTCGCTCCTTTAGTTTTTAGTTCGTTCTTTCATGTAATGGCTTAGTTCAGTTTGTTTAGTAAAATAAATTACTAGATCCATTTTCTTATATTACAAGTTTTTATTAAGTTTTACTTGTTAGTACGTTTGTTTGTTAGTTTGGGTCAAATATTGCAGTTCAATAGGTCTGCCCATAAAACTTAGTTTTGTTGGAAATTATAGATTTATGAGTTTTATAAACCCCTACAAAGTTTTAAAAAAGTAGGTAGTTATTTACTTTCCGCGGTATTTGTAATAGAAATTATCTCAATGCGTCGAGGCTAGAAAGCGCTCCCTTGGCGCGAGGCTAGGCGGGTGATGTCATATGCTTGCTACGCGATATGCGTTGAAATACTCTAGGTATTGCTATAGTAATGTAGTAGTCCAGTAAGCAGTGGGGTGCTGAATCCGAATCTGTGGTTTGCCACCTCACCAGGTGTCGGGTTCATAACGAAAATTGCAAAAAACATCAATTGCTTTGGCACTTTTTCAGTTTTTTGTCTGTAACTTGAAAATTAAGTGTTTTTCAAAAATGCTCATCATATAACAAATTAAAGTAGACAAAATTTCTTACAAAAAGCATACAGGGTGTTGCATCATGAGAGGGACATAGCTTAATAGGAGGTAGAGAACATCAGTGGTAACCGGAACCTCCCATAGAAATGTCTCATTGGGCCTTCACTACGAAGTTACAGGGCGTTTTATAATTTTTGGCCAAACCTGTTTTTTGTCATAACTTTGACAGGGAATGAAATAACGGATTCATATTTGGTACGGCTAATGTACTAACGAGCCCCAAGAGGTACATGTATAAAAAAAAAAATATCCAGGTCCGGACTCACTATAATTTATGTTTCTTCTTTGCATCAATAAAACATCACTCTGTATATATTTTTTTGAAATTTCGATACGATATTCGAAAAGAGCAAGAAAAAACAAACAAAATGGCCAATTTCATTTTTTTGTTACACCTTCGTGGTTATTTAAATACGTTG
Organism: Leptura quadrifasciata; assembly: GCA_963675555.1. Lineage (NCBI taxonomy): Eukaryota > Metazoa > Arthropoda > Insecta > Coleoptera > Cerambycidae > Leptura > Leptura quadrifasciata. The sequence goes on from OY776675.1 coordinate 53,165,602, forward strand.
TTAAATGTGCAAGAAAATGGATTACAGAACCCTATTAAATGAGAGGCACGTGAAATAAATAGTTTTATAACTAAAATTTGCAAAAATTCTATTGAGCCTAGGTGGTCTGGGAGAATCCTAATTCCGTCACGTTTTAAAGGTCCATTTTGGTAAAAAACTGTGGTCCTAATAAGTAATCGGGTATGAAATAACAAAATTTTTAATCAATCACAGTAGGCTTGTTCAAAGTGACAGATAATAAAAAGAAATCTCCTAAACAGTTGAATAATTGTTTGTTAGTAATTTAATGTGTCAATAATCCGCATTTAGTTAGTGAAAACTTGTGAAAATATTTTAACTATGCCAGTAAAATTTACAAACGTGGAATATGCTGACATAATATTCATCTATGGTTTCTGTAATGGAAATGGTAGGTCGGCGGAAAGAGAATATCGGCTGCGTTTTCCTGGTCGTCGATGCCCTAATCATAAAACCTTTAGTACGGTGTTCCAGTATGCAAGACAACACGGAAAGTTTCCTACTTCTGCAGTTGTGGAGCGTGTTTTACAACAAGGTGTGCAGGAACAAAACAATATTATAAACGTAGTTCAAGAAAACCCAAATATGAGCACTAGACGAATCAGTTTGGCTTATGGTATTCCTCATTGGTGAGTATGGAGAACCCTAAAAAGAGAACGTTACCATCCATATCATATCCAGCAGGTACAGCGTCTTCAACAAGGCGACGATATCCCCGCCTGGTATTTTGTCATTGGTTGTCTAACCATCGCCCAGTCATTTACAGAACCTTATTTACGGATGAGGCACAATTTACAAGGGATGGAGTAAACAATTCACGAGATAATCATAAATGGGCACAGGAAAACCCACATGCGGTACGCCAACGCCGTTCGCAACACAGGTTTTCTGTAAATGTTTGGGTCGGACTTGTGAATAGACATTTGATAGGGCCACATTTTTTTGAAGAAAGATTGAATGGTGAAATTTACTTTGATTTTCTTCAAAACATTTTACCGAATATGTTAGAAAATATCGGTATAAGAGGCATGTTGTTTCAGCATGATGGGGCCCCACCACATTTTAACCTTCAAGTAAGAGAACACTTAAACAATGTGTATCCTAATAGATGGATTGGACGCGGGGGTCCACATGAATGGCCACCAAGATCTCCTGATTGTAACCCTTGTGATTACTTTTTATGGGGCCACTTAAAAAACGAGGTTTATAGCATTGAAATTGAAAGTAGACAACATTTAATCCAGCGCATCGTTACAACCTGCGACGAAATACGGAATAATCCAGAAATTATACGTCGAGCAATTGGTGACCTTTCTAAACGCGCAAGAAAATGCACAGAATGTGGGGGAGGACATTTTGAAAATTTACTTTAGTGTCAATTACGTTTTATTTTTAAACACATTTAGTTATTGTTTTGTTATTTATTGTTAATTGAATGAAAAATATTTTATTTATTTAGATTTTAGTTTGTTCTCTTTTCCAATTTTTATTAAGTATAAAATGTTGATGATTTTCTTGATCAAAGTAACTGGTTGCTTAGGCCTAAATGGTTTAAATTATCTGTCACTTTTATTCTTTGAACAAGCCTACTGTGATTGATTAAAAATGTTGTTATTTCATACCCGATTACTTATTAGGACCACAGTTTTTTACCAAAATGGACCTTTAAAACGTGCCGGAATTAGGATTCACCCAGACCACCTAGGCTCAATAGAATTTTTGCAAATTTTAGTTATAAAACTATTTATTTCACGTGCCTCTCATTTAATAGGGTTCTGTAATCCATTTTCTTGCACATTTAACAACGTATTTAAATAACCACGAAGGTGTAACAAAAAAATGAAATAGGCCATTTTGTTTGTTTTTTCTTGCTCTTTTCGAATATCGTATCGAAATTTCAAAAAAATATATACAGGGTGATGTTTTATTGATGCAAAGAAGAAACATAAATTATAGTGAGTCCGGACCTGGATATATTTTTTTTTATACATGTACCTCTTGGGGCTCGTTAGTACATTAGCCGTACCAAATATGAATCCGTTATTTCATTCCCTGTCAAAGTTATGACAAAAAACAGGTTTGGCCAAAAATTATTTAACACCCTGTAACTTCGTAATGAAGGCCCAATGAGACATTTCTATGGGAGGTTCCGATTACCACTGATGTTCTCTACCTCCTATTAAGCTATGTCCCTCTCATGATGCAACACCCTGTATATTAACTTTTAATCGTGAAAATCCATACCGCCGCTAGCGTGTGTTGAAAAAAGACCGTTTTCTGGGTCTCCACTAAAAAAAGTTAAAAACACCATTCTAAATGCGCGATGCTGCCCTACTATCAACCTCATATACCTGAAACTAATTGTTTTACGAATACCTGGTATGCCCTCGTCACATTTACGGAATTAATTAACGTCAGTGATCGACGCACCTACTACTAGTTCAAAGGAAATTGTGTTACATTTCATTCGTAGGGAAAGTAGGTGTTGATGAAAAGAAACATATATGGAACAAAATTGTATTTACAGCAATATTTACATTTCACATAATAAAATCTTCTTAATGTTGAGAATCAGAATCATCACTTGGAACAGAGAGAATGGAGGTTTTAGATAACAATAATTATTAAAAAAAAACGGAAGAAGTACCATTAAGCAGTCAGTAAGTAGAAGAAGTACCAAGTTGGACATCCAGCCTATCTTCACCATTTCTTTTGAGTTCTCTCCGGGAAGGATGGTCGTTGGTCTCGCTACTGGGGAAAAAATTACGCTATGATGATTAGAATCTATTTTAATGCCATGAATTACCTTTCATCGGCTCAGATGAAAAGTCTTGATCTTCATCATCATCACTGAGTAGTATTTCTTTATTCGAGCACTTTCCTTCGCACTCCCAACATAAACTTGAGCAGTATAGCCCAACCCTTCTGCACACGCAGTTGCCCTTGCAGCCCTTCTGGCATTTGAAGGCAATGATTTTCAGAAACCTCTCTAGGGCTGGAGGCTCGTGTATCGTGATGGGAACCAGGTTGCCTTTGATATTCTGGTGGCACTTCAGCACCACATATAAAGCAGTGTGTTTTGAATGAGAGCTGACGAACATTTGAACGAAGTGTATTTGAATCCTCCCTACTTTGTCTATTCCGCTTATGGTCAGCATTAATACATTTTTCGTTGGTGTATCACCTCCTACATTTTTTGTAAACTACAACAGGTTTGTCAATCAAATGTCTTTTAAACAAAACGGACTTACCATCCTCTCACTTTTTACTTACATCGATGAAACTGTTTAATCCCTTTTCCTTCACTGTATACATCTCAGTTCCATCATCTAACTATTCGTCGCATATGATACACTGCCGAGACATTTTGCGCACAATACTTGTTGAATAAAAATATGGAACAACCTGTGATTGCTATCAATCTATGTCGCTATCGGAAACCAACTGAAAGACGAGACAGACTTGTGTGAGTTCGCGCTGGAGAGGGACGAAAGGGTCACAAAAATGTGAGAAGATCTCCATTCTCTCTATTCCAGGTGATGATTCTGATTCTGAACATTAAGAAGACTTTATTATGTGAAATGTAAATGTTGCTTTAAATACAATTTTGTTTCATATATGTTTCCCATCATCAACACCTACTTCCCCTACGAATGAAATGTAACACAATTTCCTTTGAACTAGAGATGCGTCGATCACTGACGTTAATTAATTCCATAAATTTGACGAGAGCATACCAGGTATTTGTAAAATAATTAGTTTTAGGTGTATGAGATTGATAGTAGGGCAACATCGCGCATTTAGAATAGCGTTTTTAACTTTTTTTACGGAGACCCAGAAAACGGCCTTTTTTCAACACGCGCTAGCAGCGTTATGGATTTCCAAGATTAAAAGTTGTTAATATATGCTTTTTGTAAGAAATTTTGTCTACTTTAATTTGTTATATTATGAGCATTTGATAGTTGAGCAATGAGTCCGCTGTGTTATAGATATGGATAGCGAATTAACACTAACTATTATTTTTTTAATTAGGTGAGTAGAAATGGCTGGGGAATGTAGACATTTTATTAGCTCAGTGAAGCCGGCTATTTTTTCTGTCAATTACTTGTTTACTATATCATTTATTGTCATGTTTTCTATTCAGGAGGCACACTTACATATTGGGTCCTACATATTCGTATTTATAGTATATTTTTAATTTTTACTAATCTGCCTTTTATTTGATTATTTTATTTTTTTATTTTTAAACTTTATTGATCACTTTATTCTGACTTATAGATTTATTATTATTATATTTATTGATTTAGATTTTTTCTCTTCCTTTTTTTTCTTTCATTGTTTGAGGATAATCACAGGGACACTTCTTTGACTAGGAGTCTATCTAGTTTCGTTCACATACAAATGGACCTCGGAATGTTTGTGTTATTCATAATATAGGAAATTCCCAAGATATTCGTTTTATAGGAAGATTAATTTTAAAAATACCTTTAACTTCTGTTTTTTTTAATATTTGTAATTTTTCTTTATGTGGTTTACCATTTTTATCAGGATTTGGATAACATATGGATAAACGAGAGGATATCTTAAACCTATGTTACATCACCAAAGTCATGGATGGATATCTTCAGCAAAATGCAAAAGATTTATCCAATTTCATGAATTTGTCCCGCAAGTGGTACCAAATTGACATTAATAAAATATAGTTAAAAAAAATGGAAATCAACAAACTAAAAGGACTTATTTAACATTTACATGGTTCTAGTGGTTCGCAAGTTATGGCTAAGTAGGAACGGTCCACGATTATAAATATTGAAGGTGTTAGTGTGCAAACAGAAATAGTAACATTAAATAATAACGAATTAATTTTCGACTTGTTAATCGGACAAAATTTCTTAGGTCACCCATCTGTTTTGGTTATTAACAGCACAAAATATTTAGTAATAACCAAGTTACCGGATAACATCAAAATTCCGCAGAATATGAGTACCAAATGTGAAGTGAGGTACCGTCACCGGTTTAAGCGCAGAGACCTCGATAACAGAACAAGACACATTACACAAATTAGACAGTATAATGCCCCATTTCGGATTAAACACCCCTTACCTTACCAGACGTTGCCAATCTTCCGGCAGCCACTCTAGCCAAACTTTCACCTACTATACCTTCTCTAATACTATCCACCTTTCACTGATATTTCATACCTTTCATCGACTTTAATTCTTTCCTGTCCCCCTCTTCTTTTGTTTTTGTGTATTTTTGTGACGCGTTTGTTGTTTCTTCGTTTCTGTTTGTATATCTTTGTCTGTAAATTCATTCTTCCTTCATTAATCTTGTAACAGAATCGAAATTTTATCTTAGAACAATCAAAATTATACATGTTATTCCCATTAATTTTAATAAAGTTCTGTTGAATTGAATTGAATTAAGACCTCGATCGGCGAAGTTAAGCAACATTAGTCGAGTCCGTCACTTGGATGGGTGAACGGCATCTCATGTTATCGTACGCTCTCCATATTACCAAGATGGCCGACGAAAAAAGCACTAAAATTTGTCAAATAATTCATTTATTACGGTCAACTTGGCAAAACCATTAAAAAAAGTCATTAAGACACCCGGGGAACTCAAAAATCCCAATTTCCAATGAATAATTCTGAGAATATTCACGCAATACCGATAATTCCCAAATAATCCGAATATATCACTAAAAACATTCCAACAACAAAACTCACCAAATTACAGTAAAATACTTACAAAAGATCGCCCTAAAAATATAACCCCCCCCGTCAACTCATTCACTTCTAAGCCACTTCCCAAGCCCCAAGTCAATAATATTTTTAATCACTTTCAAAAACTTTCTATAAACAAATTTCCCTTCAAAATCGTTTCAAATCCAATCTTCTATTCATATCTCAAAACATCTAAACATTTTTCATTCACCTTTTCAGTCAGTCCATAAACCATTAGTATCAAAATCAGACCAGTTTACATGTTCCCCACGAGTTGCTAGCAACCCGCCGCTATCTTCATTTCCATTACCTTAAAGTGGACTCTCGCACCGTTCAACACTAGCAAAAAATTACCCTCAATATGACTTAATATAACATTAAATATGGATTGACGTACAAGCTATCAATGTTACTTCACGGGATCAATTCAATTTAACAAGTTATTCAGACAGTTATTATTCATATTTCCAAAACAAAATTAGATTCCGCTGACATTTTCATATCAAATTGTTACATTTTTCACAGTCGATTTAGTGATATAAATTTTAACCCAAAACTCCAAAATTTCAACAAAAATTACACAATATTTCGTCATTTGAGCCCCATATGATGGTCTGGCGCCCTTTCTAGCTTCTCCAGCTCTCAGCGAGCATCATGCCCCATCATGAGTATAAATAAGGGAGCGAGCCAAGCCCCCGGCAAGTTGTGTTTTCGGTGTATCTAATGAAAATTAAATCCAGTGCCCGCGTTACCCCTTTGGTCGCCCCAGAGCCTAAATCCAAGTGTGTTTTCCGGAATATCTCGCGAATTTAACACAGTGCCCGTACACCTTCCTAGGCAGATCCTAGTAAAAAAGTAATCTATTAATAATAATCAGCCCCAGTGCTCCAACTCAAATCGCCTTCGCAGCCCTAGTTTTTAAGTGAATATTCTCATTATTAAATAACAAATTTTAATAAAATAAAACAACCCCGGCTTAGGCAAATTTCTAGTGTCGATACGTTAAAATAACCTTTGTGAATAAAATTTTAATTACTACTTAATAATATTTTAATACTCAACTCTGTGTGTTAACCGGAAATAAATAAGTTGTTAATTTTCGTTCTAAACCAAAGTGTTTAATTTGAAACTTGTGCTACCATACTATACAGGATGTAGCCTTTGACCCTACCAGCTGAAATAAAATTCAGCAAATTGCTAGATAAATAAAATAAGATTAAATTCGAGTGCAAATCAGCTCTAATAGTATACAAGGCGAAGCATTTGGCCCGTTCCAGCCTTTCAAGTTTAACCACCCTGACTTCAAATCAATCAAGAATAAACTGCACGAAAGGTCTCTAGAGTCTCATATAAAGCTCCCCAACAAAAAATATTTTATTTTTTCCAAACCAGAGGTACCGTTCGTGCACTCATTTTGCCGTCCTGGTTGAGTGGAAGAGTAGCTGTAGCTAAACTCCAGGACGTAAATATAAACAAAGGCATTTAAAAAAAATACACCGTAAACTGTGTGAAGGTCAATGAGCCCATAAACATTCAGGCGATATCGGATTTCATAAGTGGTGATATTACGAAGACGGAGCAAAGTAAACTTAAACAACTTCTTGTAGAATATTATGATATTTTATTTTATGTTTTAAAATTAATGAAGGAAAATCAAACACAATAAGCATGACAATTGAGCGTACTACAGAGAAACCTATAGATCTCCGACATCGTTTGTCATAATAACAGCGAGAGGAGTTTCATTTGATGATTAATGATTTATTAAAGAATAATATAATACACCCTTCACGTTTGTTATAATAATATGCGAGCCCATAAATAAAGAATAGGTATTTTCTGTTGAATATTGAATTTTGAATATATTAAAGTTATCTGCTAAATACTGAAATAACATTGATGAATAATTATGAAAGCAGAAATGAAAGACATTGTTCACAAATAATATGAAAAGACTCAAGTTTCAAAAAGTTGAGCCAAAATGTTTCCGAACGAATTTCTAGTAAAAATTACAATTTAAGTTCCAACCTCATAGTGTCGTAGCTTCGTCAGGAGTCATTTTTTGAAACATGTTAACAGAAACTTTACTTACTATGTACAATCAGCGTCTAATAGAATGAGTTGATATTTCAGAATATTCTATATATTTTTATGGCTTCATTCAGTAAGAATTTTTTTTTACTCTATACATTTAAAATTGTTAATGTTGGATATTTTTGAAGATTAATTCTCCATTCGGTTCTTCCATGGCAATCAAAAATTAAACTTAGAAGAAATATGCTCTGTATAGAAATTATGACTCGATTTATATCCTGACCTATTAATATTAAAAACACTTTAGTCTACTGAATATTGAATTCTACTATTAATGTTCCAGATTTTAACAAAGAAGGCTGAATCCGCCGCTCATTCAGAGGCAACAAGGCAATTGCCACCCTTTTCCTGCGATTTGCTTTTAGAGCTATTTCCATTTGCACTTTTATTTAATCCTGCACTGATCATTTTCGGATGCGGGGAGAAATTAGTAGAAGTGGCTGGTGGAAAGGAAAAGCTGTTAGGTCAGCCGATCACGAGGTATTTTAAATTAAGAAGGCCAAAGGGAATTGAATTTACTTGGAAAAACGTAAGTATGTGTTTTGTTGAAATTAAATTTTGCCTTTGCCGCCCGTAACAGAGAATGAAGCCAGAAATAGAAAAATAATTGGAACTCGACACAGGCTAATGACACTTTAAACAACAAATGGAAATAAATTGTTTTGCTTTTATTGAATAAAATGTATCCTAAGTACGATTTATATCTGAGCTCTAACACAAGTGTCTCAAGCTTTTGGAGATGTTATATTACAAATCAATTTTTTCTGGTGCAAAAACAATTATTTCATAAATATAATAGTTGTTGTAATTTGTATCAACACTATTATATGTATCAAAACAAGTATTTATTTGTTATGGAAATGTGAGAGATTTCATTAATTTTTTTACAAAAAAATTTAATATGTTTCCAAAAAGACAATAAAATAGTATGCAATTAACTCTACAAATGCATGCAATTTTATTTCATAATTTTTAATGACTTTTTGAAAGTGGTTCAACATGTAGTTCTCTTGACTTGTTTTCCCATTGTAACCAGTAGCTATGATCTTATTCAGTGAAGCATCAATGACAATATATTTTATTATATCTGGATTATAATCCTTGCTTAAGCAACTAAAAAGGATACGAGAAACCTTGATTAAAACACGCCATGTATTAGTATTTTAAAACAATTTCAATAACTTAAAACTTCTATTTATCTATCAAGTTACATCATAATATTAAATTAATAACAAATATAGCAAGTAAATTTTATGATTGTTTGATATTTGAATACTACTGCTCAGATCTGCAATTTTACTGTCTATATGAACATCTAAAACATTCACTGATGAAGATGTTGATGCAGTATTCGTTTCATTAACAGTATTTAAAGATGTTGATGCAGCACTAGTCCCTGCTTTGTTAGCTACTACAACAATGAGCTTCGAAATTTCGATTTTATTTACGGTAGACTCCTCAATGTAAATAACCGCTGATGATTTTCAGCCTACTTGGTGGTTAAGCTCATGCTTTATACCTCCATTAATCATAATTATTGTTGCCGACGTTCCCAAGAAAGCATGGCCGGTAGATGCATTTGGTCGATTCATAAAACGTTATTTATCCCAATTTTCTCAAGATGACATTGGTACCTATATTTTAGAAACACCCTCTCTTTAACGACGTACGTAACGAAAGGTACTTGGTAGATTTCTGAACATATTCAATATTTGGATCGCCGACAACCACAAATTTCTTGTCAGTTGCCGATGGACGAATGCTAATAATTAGGAATATTACCATCACTTGTGATGTAACTCGCGTACAAATTGCACATTTTATACCTTCTAATGAATAGTGAGCATCTGGAGCGAAAAATGTATGTAAATCTTTTTCTAAAGATTATTTAGGTTCAAAACCTTTGTTCGCTCCTTTCATAAATGCACGCAATTTATGGTATGATACTAAATCTATTCCACTTTTGTTCTCAGCAGTCCTCGCAGTTTCGAATGGACAAACCAAAGTGTGGAAGATTTATATTTCTTCGATATTTCCATCATATTTGCTAGCATTATTGATTCATTAACACTCTAGATTTTTTTCTTCTCCATTCACAGTACCAACTTTTAAGAATCCCTGGATTTTGCAGGAATTAGTTTGAATTTAGGGCTTCGTGGGTAAATTTTTGATGTCAAGTGAATTTTTTTCATTTTTCAGGTGGCCTACTTCATAAAATGTATAAACATTTTTTTTAATGATTTCGATTTGTTTTTAATCTTCAGCTTTATTTCTCAAGCCCTAATTCAGGTACAATAAAAATCGGCCTGGGATAACTCGGACAAACTTTCCCATTTAGGACTGAATAAATTTTCATGTTAAAAATTTTGTTTCAAATTATTGTAAATCTAGAATGAACTAGGAGGAATTAGTTATATTATCTCATAAGAGTACCTATGGAGTACATAATATAATAATGTTCATGAAAGTTGCTATTGCTGTTTGGGAGAAAATAATTATTTAATTATTTTAACTCTGCCCCTCACAGCATCTGTATGCATTTTTTAGAGCAAAGATTGATTTGGTTCTTTAAACGGTAATACTAAAGGAGAACGGAAACCTCGAATTTTTGCGTGATTTTTTCAGGATACCCTATTTTGGGGTCGTAGAACACGAATCTGAAATTAGTTTTGCGTGCATACGAACCGTTTCTCCAAAAAAAATTTTAGAAAATTTTTCTTATGACACGCACTATTTCATGCACTAATTTATCACCAACAGCACTTGTATATGGTATTTTTCCTTATTAAGATCACACTATGTCCTTTATAGAACAATAAACCTTCACTTATGGCAAAAAATTCACTTTCTTTTGTATAAAAATCAGAATTTTATTCACAGAAACGGTATTAGATGAACCTCCATCTGTCATTTTATTACATATTTGCATGTGTTGTTTGCGCATGTGTAAGGTTTGGTGTCTAAAGACACGACGAGTCTGGTAAAGTGCAAGTACCTCCGATTTTGAGAAAATCATGCTGTTATACTCATCTCGGCTAATAATAATAATTGAATGGATGGTAAGTATTACAAAAAAAAGTATAAAATGTATCTTGCACCCTATAACAATTCTTATTATTACTCAGCAAGGACCAACGAGAAGGTGTGAGCTTATCCCTTGCCGGGAAGGGATGGATGCAGGGTTGTTAGTTGAGGAATAACAAATTACAATATAAATGCCCGGCAAACATTAAAATTAAATAAATAAATAAATATCGTTCAGCCAGAAAAATAAATACATCTAAGAAAATTCAACAAAAAATAAATCTGAAAAATAAATATATAGGCTACTTTCTAAAAAATTTCAACAGAAATAAACTTAATTTTTTTTTAACAGATATAAACTTTCTGAAATATATAACAACAAATAATTCATGATATTATTTTGGTGAAATCAAAAATGAGTAAAATTTGTGCAAACTTTTATAATATTAATTGATCTGTAGGTATAGGTACCTGTAAATAGAGTTAGTCTGAGTCTGAGGTTTCCTCATCAGAATTAGAAGCAGCTGATGGTGCCCCAGATTTAATAAGGTGCCAAGTACTATTTTATATCCCTTGCCCTTCAAGACACTTTCGAAGCGTCGACGGGCGCGAACGTGTGTTGAAGGGCAAGGGATATATAATAGTACTTAGGACCTTATTAAATCTGGGGCATACGGTGCTGAGTATTATTTATAAACATACATATCCCTTGCCCTTCAAGACACGTTCGCGCCCGTCGTCGCTTCGAAACTATCTTGAAGGGCAAGGGATATAAAATAGTACTTGGCACCTTATTAAGTCTGGGGCAGACGGCGTTAAGTACACACATTCTCGCCTTGAAGGGCAAGGGATATGTATGTTTATAAATAATACTTAACCTCGTCTGCCCCAGATTTAATAAGATGCTAAGTACTATTATATATCCCTTGCCCTTCAAGACACTTTCGAAGCGTCGACGGGCGCGAACGTGTGTTGAAAAGCAAGGGATATATAATAGTACTTAGCAACTTATTAAATCTGGGGCAGATGGCGGTAAAGCATTATTTATAAACATAAATCAAGACACGTTCGTGGTCGGTCGACGTTTCGAAATCCGCGTCCTTTAGTATTTCTGTTCTTTCGGCAGAAGAGGGAGGTGTTCTATAGAATGACCCATACCGGTCGGTGTCGGTACTTTAGACACAACTTTGTAAACGCATGCGCATCGGGTTGACAGTTGTATAGTTTTGAGTAGCTGTTTTGTGATGTTTTACAAACTATCTTTTTATTTTTATGCAAAAGGAAGTGAGTTTTCTGCCATAAGTGAAAGGTTTATTGTTCTATAAAGGACATAGTGTGATCTTAATAAGGAAAAAGACCATATACAAGTGCTGTTGGTGTATAAATTAGTGCATGAAAAAGTGCGTATCATAAGAAAAATTTTCAAAATTTTTTTTTGGAGAAACGGTTCGTATGTACGCAAAAATAATTTCGAATTCGTGTTCTACGACCCCAAAATAGGGTATCCTGAAAAAATCACGCAAAAATTCGAGGTTTCCGTTCTCCTTTAGTATTACCCTTTAAACAACACTTTCAACCTCTCTCAATAGCTCTCCCTAAATTTTCTAGAAGCAACTAGTCTTGCCATCTTATACTGGTGCTAAGGAAGTATCTATGTGCCAAATTTGATCAAAATCTTTAGAACCGTTTTTTGATCTTATCCCCGACAGCCTCCGTCTTTGCCTTTTTTGGGTGAAACTGATTATATCATCCCATAAGTCAGTGTCAATGTCTTTAGAACCATTTTTGAGCAAAAAATTATTTAATTTTTTAAATCATATCCTCTGCTTGTGACGGTTTTTACTTTCCCATTTACGAAGTATATAAGGAAAGTATTGTGGTGGCACAAAAAAATCTATTTAGAATTTTCGACGAATTTACACGTTTTCAGGTCCCCTCAAGCCAAAAAGTCGTTATTAGAACGTGTTTGTCTGGCGTTTAGTATGTGGTAGCATCTAGAGCCCAAACTACTCGATTGATTTTGCTCAAATAGTGTATGCGTTTTCAGGACAGCCACTTCTCGAGGCGAAATCGCAGTATCGATCTTAGTTCATATGTGGTGGAAGTTAACCCCTAAAAACTGATAAAGGTAAATTTTTTTTTTTCAAAAATGACCCTAACGATTTTGATTAAACTTAACACATGGATACTCACATAGTACTAGTGCAAGAGGACATAACCCATTACACCCTAAAAATGCAGGCACGGAGGCTGTTGGGGTAAGGTTTTGATAATTAAATTATTTGCTTCCCCTAAAACGGTTTTAATAATTTTGATTAAATTTGACATATGGGTACTCTTTTAGCACTAGTATAGCGCTACATAACCTGCTATACAAAAAAAATGCAGAAACTGAAACTGTGAAGAATAAACTTAAAAAAGGATTATTTCTTTATGGCCAAATTCTATCATATAAAATACGTCTTGCTCCGTTTATTCAAACAGCTCTTTTAGTAGTATGAAAATGACAGAGGGTCGGTTCGGTTCATTTTCAAATTAGGGGTTGGAGGTAGTTAGAGGGTGGGACGCAAGACGGCGGGGCCTAGGATTGGTGGTGGGTGGCAATTGAAGTGGTGGAAGGTAATTAGAGTAATAGGGGGCGATTAGAATGGCGTGGCAATTACTGTGGTGGGATATATTAGTGCGGTGGTAGATAATTAGAGTGGTGCGGTAATTAAAGTGGTGGGGGGGTAATTGAAGTGGTGGGGGGCAATTAGAGTGTAATTAAAGGCAATTTAGGGACAAATAATGGTAATTAAGGGTAATCGCAGTAAAAATAAGGGTAATTACAGTAACAATAAAGTTAATTGCATTAAAAATAAGGGTAGTTGCAGTAACAATGAGGGTAATTGCAGTAACAAGAAGGGTAATTACAGTAACAATCAGGGTAATTGCAGTAAAAATAATGATTATTAAAGCAATTATGTACGCCCATCCGTCTATTACAAAATTATTTTACCTGTATTTCAGTATCCTATTTAATTTGTCTTATGATTGCAATTATCTATGTCAAGGGTATCTTACGGTTTGATTTACATTATAAGATGCGGTAAGGATGCTTTGTATTGTCTGCACCATAATAAAAATAACCGTCACCCATCAGGAGGAGTCCATACATTTACGTAACAATGTGCAAATAACGTCAATTATATCGCACACTTTTACACTATCGGGTCATTCAAGCGTTCTTAGTGCAGAATTTTATCCTATGGTTGCGGATTATTTACTTCAAGGGTTTGATTTGTATTATGAAAACAGCCTGTTTTTTATGATAAACATTAAACTTACTATTGTGGATCTTAAAACTGTATAAGGGCGTCCTGGCATCATCAGTGGGATGGATGTAAAATGCTATAAATTCTACTATTGTGCTTCGGATTCTTTAGCTTGGTGTTAATTAATATTTCGTCTATGTTTTCTTGATAGCTGCAGTGTTTAAGACTACTCTGTGTTGTAACATATGCAAGAGCCGTCATCAGAGGACCACATACTTCTTCTATATCTCAATGTAGGCAATGATAACGCAATCATTAACATCTAGGACCACTATTAATTAATATTGCCTGGTTAGTAAAGATATTTGTAAGAGGATGTTTTGATTGACGCGACCAAACACCTTTTTATATTGGTATACTTATGTCGTATGTAATGAAATAAATATGTGGTAAATAAGACTGGGAGGAGGTATATTTAATTTACTATACAGGGCGATGTTTCATTATATTGGTAATGTTATTGGGAGCTAATTTTATATCCGGAAATATAAAGGAAGGCTTCCTTGGACCAGAAATTTTTATTGAGATATGACATATAAACTGCAATATACAGTATGTTTCCCACGTCATACCAGTCTCCCAAGTTCCTTCGGAAGATTTTTAACCATAGTTAAGGGTAATTTAGGTAATAAATAAGAACAATTAAGGCCAATTAAGGTAAAAACAAGGATAATTAATGGTATATAAGGATGCAAGGTGTCGGGATATCCTTAACCGACTCCCACTCCTAAACTAAACATAAACATGAACCGCGAACCGAGCAGACCCTCTTACTTACTTACTCTCTATTTAGTTTTTAAATTTCGAAAATATATGCACAACTGTAGTGATGTCATGAAGAACTTGGTATTATGAGGGATAATTAGTGGCGTAGTGGATCGAACACTTGACCATCACCCAAAGAATTTGGGTTTAAATCCTATTCTGCCTTCTTTTTTTTTAATTATCTTTTTATTACCAATTAATTTTTTGATTAAACAATTACATCTTTTGTCTTTTTATTAAGATTGGTTGAAATATAACGCATATTTGACGGAATGAAAACGTATTGCAGCAACAGAGCATGTTAGTGCAGCAGATTTACAATAATTAAATAAAAATTTTAACACAAAGAAATTAATTTATCCCTAAATGGGAAATTTGTCCGATCTGTCACGGACTGATATTTTTTATCACCAGTGACTTAGTTTTCTGTACTAGTATTCCACGTCCATAGAAATAGAAATAGCATTTATTTTTAAAGCAACATATTTTTAAATCATCCAAACTCAACATGACCTAAAGCCATTACGTGAACAGTGGTAACTGTCACTCAATACTCTCACTTAATTCGTTTCTTTCGATGGTTGAGAATACAGTTTCTCCATTGTGGCTATGCCAAATGCCTTTAAGGTTGTGCGGTGATCCTCTTGGGAAAATTCGTTTATTCCGGGTCTATATAGGGTGTTAAAGAATAATTTTTGTTCATCAAGTATATTTGCACGCACATATATTGAGAAAAGTTCCTTACAATTTGCTTCCCAAAATGCATGATTGAATATAATTAAAATAAATTTTATCGAATATGGTAAAACAATAAGTCATAATTAATTAAAAATCTTAAACCAAATCTATTAAAGTTGTCCCGAGATGTTTCCGAGGTGAACCGTAAAATCACTATGTAGGGTCATAACTCGAGATGGATATGAATGATAAGTGTGCATACCAGAGTTGTCTATCCTACTATCAGTGTTTCATACAGTATCTCAGGGAATCGATGTATTTTTATTGTTTTTATAACAATTATTCCACTTCCATATTATTTCCAGAAGAGTCTGCTAGTTCTAAAGTAGTGAATTATGCACTCAAGCGATAGCGACAATAGCAATTTTGTGTCTTTAAGTACAAACCGATCAACACCTATTTGAAGCAGTGACTTCCTGCTAACACCACGTGATCTGAATATATCACTCATGTGCAAGCTATCACCATGACCTTCCCTGTTTCTTATTATTTGTACGTGTAAAATTCTGAACTTCGGAAGAGACGTGAGTTATTTTCTTAACAGACCATATAAATCGGACCCTCCTAGGTTTCAAGCTATTTTACTTTACAATAGTCATATATTTTATTTTCCTTGCTTATCAAGAGGAAGTCTTGCTAACTATCGAATTTTTTCGGGTTTTCTCGTATCACATGATGTAGATTAGGATAATTAAGGTTTTTTAATTCCCTCAATATATCTGTATTTAAAACTATAATGTAATTTGAGTGAAACAGTCCTGTCCACAAATTGTTGTAGGTTACATGGAGGGCGGCAAAATTTTTGACTTCAGAGATGGGTTTGGGATAGTTAGGAGATAAACATCCTAAAAGTCCACGACCCTAGGAGGCAAGCTTTGCGGGGGAGGGCTTCCGGAAGGCCCTATTGATTTTTTTTGGTTTCTTGCTAGTAACTCGAAGTTACTATCTTCAACCTTTATCGACCCGCTTTTGAAAATTGCTGATATCCGGAAAAAGTTGTTTCGGATCACATTTTTCGTCATATCCTGCTCCTAACCCTCAAATCTTTGTAAAATAAAATACCAAATCAAGTAAAGAGGATTCAATTGACTTAAGAATTATATATTCTACATACAATTAATGGCTGAGATCATTGATTTCAAGATTATTTGCCGTAATGTGATAGGGTTATTGCTTGAAATCATACCTACATTTTATTGCATTCATTTGGCTTTTTTTGTTGTAAATTGCATTTGGCATAGACATGAGTAGCTACAATTCAACAGTGGGAAAAGGAACGGAGGTACCTCTATAAGAAAAGTATTATGGTTTGAACTGCTTTTATTTACATATAACAGCTACTTTTATTTATATGTATAATTGGATAATTTCTAATCAGCTAATTCTTTTTTAAAGAAAGGCAAAAACCGATCAATTTTCGGACAAGGAAATAGTTTATGGGTTACCACGCCAGAAGAAGAAGAAAATGGGTCCAAAGAAACTATTATGTCATCAAATTGTTCATCCTCCTCATCATCTGCTATGGGGACTCCATTGTGGCAGTTGCCCTGACAGTTGAGGCATGCTGACGAACAATTTAATGATGCCTTTCTGCATCCATATCTTGCGGAGTCACAATCTTTTTTGCAACGACAAAATATAACTTGCAAAATTTCGTCGGGTGCAGCATTTTTGTCTGTTAGTTTGGGCACAAACTCCCCATTCCTAAACCCCACAATTGTGAGGGCAATATAATTCCCATCCACTGCTAGATTTGGTAGTATATCCTGCAGGAATGGTACTTCATGGTCCCTCAGTTGGTGGAAGAGTGGAAATGTCTGGCTTGATCGAAGCGACTGATTTTAAAAATGGCCGATATCCGTAGTCATCTAAGGATATCTCTTAGATAGAGCACCGTACCATCTAAGGATGCAATTTTGTCCTGCTCTTTCAACCTCAGATGGTGTCGACTAAGGGCTGGTAAACATCTCAGCTGCTTCTTTGTCTTTGTCTTTTTTGTATAATTTTGCAAACCTGACTTTGCCCTTCCTGAGGGATGCGGAGGTGATATCACAGTTTGTGAAAGCATATACAAACAGAATGTGCTCCAGCCCGAGCTGCTGCAGCTCTTCTGAAGAGTATGTTGTTGTGCATACTTTTCCTTTTCCAGTTTTCACGAGGAATATGTCACGCTGGGGAGGAGTTTTGCCAACAACAGGACTGCCAAGCCCACATCTTCGCCTAACACAGCTACTGAAAAGGAAACTGACTAAATATACCAAATTCAACAACTTACAAAAATAAATAGATTTTAAAAAAGCGAAATGAATGCAATAAAATGTAAGTATAATTTCAAGCAGCAATCCTATCATATTACAGCAAATAATCATGAAATCCATCATCTCAGCCATTAATTATATGTAGAATATATAATTTCTAAGTCAATTTAATCCTCTTCACTTGATTTGGTTGTATTTTATATTCCAAAGAAGATTTGAGGTATTAGGAGCAGAGTACGATGAAAAATTTGATCCGAAACAGCGTTTTACAGATATCGGCGATTTTCAGAAGTGGGGAACTCGATAACGGTTGACGATAAAACTTTTCACTGAAATTAAAAAACGTAGGAAATTTCGTCAGCCTTCAAAAAGGTAACAATAATTTTCCCTCTAGGACCAATAATTTTCGAATTACTGCCGAGAAATAAAAAAAAACAACAAAATTTAAGACTTCCGGAAGCCCTCCTCCGAAAGGCTCATCTCCTAAAACCGGGGACTTTTAGGATGTTTACTTCCTAACTACCCCACACCCAACCCCGAAGTCAAAAATTTTGCCGCCTTCATGTAGTCTCCACCCCCATATTGAAAAATTCTTTGACTGGACTAAAATACATACATGGTGGTAACTCAAAAGAAAGAATAATATGTAAAACTTTCTAAATAAAAAGGGAAGCTTCGCGTGAATATTTGTAAGTATATATCCGGACGAGATCACTACATCACAATGTCAATACAAAATATCTTTAAATTCATATTTTGTCTGTGTTACGAATTTCATATAATGAATAATTTTTACCAGTTGGTGAATTCCATTCTCTGTGTATTAAGTAAAAACTGATTGATTGTTAGTAAAACAATAACTGATATGTAATTAATTTCAGACATTTTATCTCAAATCCGTGTTATTTGAAATAGAAGTTCTCAGATATGAGTTGGCCAAAAATGATTCTGATTCGGATAAAGCAGGCAGTGAAAGCCACAGCCTGGGTGATAGTCTGGCCGATAGTCTGGCCAACAGGGAAATTGAAATTGACGGGAAGAGCATTTCTCCGTATGCTTTGAGGCGTGATAGTCAGCCGGGTCTTAAAAACATTCTGTTGAAAGGTCAAATGATGTATCTTAAAGATATTGTTGGAATGATTTATCTCTGCAGCCCAGTGTAAGTATTTAAAGTAGCAAATATAAAAAGTGTTGATTAAATTTTTAATAAAATAAGAAAAGTTGAGATAGCAACTACCAAGAAAATAGGCCGAATGCCTTTTTTCAGCTGGAATCTGCTTAAAATACGGTTACTTTTACTATGTAAAAATTCACGATCGGTAGCTGATCGATTTGAGATATAATTTAGTGGGATTGGTGGTGTGATGGATAGTGGCACGTCCTAGCACGCAGACGGCCCGGGTTCAAAACCGGGTCACAGTAAGTCGATGAGATATAGTGGACAAGCGGATCTGCTCGCGTCACCATCTTTCGAAAGACATGTAAAACTGTGGGCTCCGTGTATCACGTTAAAGATTCCTACTCCACGACAAACTGTGGGGGTTCGGCAAAATTCCAAGTTAGGGGTCTCAGTGCCTACATAGACACTGATGAGCTTATCCCCTAGCGTCGGTGATTGGCCTTGGTAGCGGAAATAGTCCGACGTTAAATAAATGAATAAAAAAATATATAATTTAAGAAAACATGTCGTAAACTTCAAATGCATGAGAATGTCTTAAAAAAATCAGGGCTTTTAAAAAAGTTAAGACTTCGGAAGCAAAAAATCAATGTTCGTAGAATATTTGTTATATTATGTATTAGTAAGTGTGCATCAAGAAATTAACTACTATATGCACAGCAAATATGTGGGAGATTTCAATAAAAATAGGTATTTTTTTATATTTATTATCGCACTGACCATAATACTGTTAATTCTTTATTTGCGCAATACTTCAATAATAGATTTTCTAATCGTGAATAAAAAATAAATAACTACACAGAGTCACAGACGAAGTGCCTACACTGATATATTTGCATTTGTGGATTTGACAACGTCCATTTTAAGTATAATTTGAAATTTGGATTTTGCTGGACGTTATTTTTCCATATCTATACATAATAATATACTATACTTTACTACGACTAATTTAAAAAAATAAAAAATGATACAATTTGTTTGCTTTACTGCAAAATGTATATTAATGTTGCTACAATTGATAAATTGAACAGATGATGGAATGTTAACACGATTAGAACTACTATTTGTAAAAGTAATATTTTTATTATCAATTATAGTAGTGTTATGTGCATGACTACGCCACTGGAATCATATAAAATTCGAGAACGGCGCCAGAAAGGTCGCGAATGTTATACCGAAACGATCTAGAATGTTCTACTACATTCGACGCGGGTATATATAGGGACTAGATCGGCGCACTGGAACAGTTTTATATTTATATTTAGGTAAGCCAGTGTTAAGATGAAATAAGGGACAGTATCATGTTGTAAGTTAAAGTAGTGAATTTATGTTAGATTAAAAGTATAATTAGTATGTTTTAGTATAATGAATAATTATTGTAATTAAGTGATTAATAAATCAGTGGTTTATGAAATCTTTTGTTGCAATTTAATTGAATCTACATACAGAGTGCTTACTGGAGATTGTAAACACGTAACAGTAGAGTGAGGAGGTGGAGGTTTCGGTATTGTACATCTGTCTTGAAATAGTGTCAGCTATGATCAACTTATTTTTTTTAAATTGCTACCTGTGTCGATTTTCAAATTCCATGACGGTCCAGGCCTGTTATATTGCCACCCCCGTCAATGTACAATGTAGCCGAAGAACTTCGATAACAGTGGCCTGTATATCTATCAGGATTTGGTAATTTCAAATACACTGCTATTTGTCTTCTTATGATGGAAAATTTATTTTTACCAATTCGTTGTATAGTGCATTTAGATTTTTGGTAATAAAAAAAAAAGAATTTATTACTACATGAGAGTTATTAATAAGGTACTACCGATATCTTTCACATCCTCTGTTTACATTTCATAGGGTTCATTAGGCATCCATAATTCTAGTAATTAATATAACCTATAACAAATTGTAACGTTAGATTTGAAATACTGATAATTATTACCTTATGTAAAAGATAGACTTCATCAGGTGCTTCTGAGATAAATTTCTTAATTTCCATAGACGTTAATGTTTCAGACTTCTTTACTTGGTAGCCTTCTGGTTTTCTTTTCAAAAAGAACGCAGTTTACTATATTTTTCCATATTCACATTGTGCTTTAATATTAAAACACTTTTCAACATTCATTAGCTTTAATATCTAAAGAGATAGTGAGTGAGAGAGAATAGAATTCTGTTGATAATTTATATTAAATTGTCTGGTTAAAGTGAACTAATAAAAAAAAAATACGGACAACAAATTGGTTGATTAATAGTCTACCAATTAAAGTATTTGTGGTATCTAAATAAGTTTTGTTAATGTTAAGTTTGATTATTCTGCACTTATAACCTAATTTTCGTGGAGGAAGTCTTAGGAACCAGTGGCGTAGCTCGCGGAATTTTTGCTAAGAAGCAAGTATGAAGCCAACTAATATATGTTCTTGTTGTAATAAATCCTTTGAACAACATCTAATGGTGGAATGCTCAATCTGTAAGAAATTATTTAAAAATACATGTGTCGATATTACATCTTCTGAAGTGCGAGCTATCAATGCTAATAAAGGCTACGATTGGTCATGTAAAGACTGCCGTACTATTGGCAATGATCTTAAAGAATTGAAAGCGTTAATCATAGGCCTGAGGGATGAGATTCACTCACTAAAGGAAGAAAATTCCAAATTTGTTGGTTCATTTAAAAACAACATAAATTTTGAGGAAGTCATAGCTGAGATAAACGATCGAAACAGTCGCAAGTGTAACATCGTTGTCTTTGGAGTTGAGGAACAGGATCAATCAGGAGCTGAGGCATCAATGAAGGAAGGCGATAAGAATATGGTAATTAATATGATTAATACAATATGTCCAAATAATGAGGCGGAATGCATAGAATTTACCCGTTTAGGCAAATATCAGAGCACAAAAATACGTCCCATTAAGGTGACACTTAGCAACGACAAGCAAGTACTTTCCGTTATACGAAATGCTAAGAATTTACGTAACAACAGAGAATATCGTCATATCTCAATTTCGTACGATCGCACCAAGCGCCAAATTGAATATTATAAAACCCTTAAAACTGAACTGGATGAACGTCGTAGCCAAGGAGAACATGATTGTAAAATTAAATATTATAACGGAGTTCCCAAAATAGTATCAAATTTAAACTAATATCGTCCGACAGTGCTAGTGATTTATTAATTAGTTACCAAAATGTAAGAGGACTAAGAAGCAAAATACAAAAATTCTACACTACAGTTTCGGAAACTGAATTTGATATTGTTGCGCTGAGTGAGACCTGGCTGCAAGATGATGTAGGCAACAGCGAACTTTTCCCTCCGATCTATAACGTGCACAGATGTGACCGTAAGTTGGATCGTACAAATCTTACTACAGGTGGGGGCGTACTCTTAGCTTGCAAAAACGTTTTAAAAAGTGAAAAATTAGATCTATCTCATCTTGAGACCAATTTTCCTTTTCTAGACATTATAGGATGTAAGTGCACAATGAATGGTAAAGTGACTTTTATAGTAGTTATATATATACCTCCTACCACCACATTACAATGCTATGAGCAATTTTTTGAGACTTTTGAGTTGTTGAATTTATTATATAATCAAAATATTTTAATCATAGGGGATTTTAATAACCCAAATTATTGCAACAATGACAGCAGTAAGAAAACAATATGTATAAATAATTTCTCCAGCTTTTTCAACTTATGCCAGTTTAATAACATAACCAATGTCAATGGTAGAATACTCGACCTAGTTTTCTCGAATTTGAAATGTGAGACTATGCGCAATAATACTCCTTTTGTAAAAGAAGATGCATACCATCCTGCACTATTTATCTCAATTGAGAAAGTGTCAAAACCTAATAACTTTCATTCCAACCTAACACAGAAAGCATATAACTTTAGGAAGGCCAATTTCGCAACTTTATATGATGCGTTTTTTAATGTCGATTGGTCTTTTGTAAATAACTTCTCGGATGTAAATATTGCACTTGACGCGTTGTACAGCAAATTGTATGAAATATTGGACGCCCATGTCCCTCTTTATAAAAAGATAAACAAAAAATATCCCAAGTGGTATACGTTGGAGATAATTTCTAATATAAAAAGAAAGTACAAATATTACAAAAAATATAAAGAAACAAAGGATAATTTTTATTTGGAACAATTTAAACATTTAAGATCTGTAATAAAGAATCAAATCAAAGCTGCATACGATATCTATCTGTCGGACGTTCAATCGTCTCTAATTGTAGATCCGCAAAACTTTTGGTCGTACATACAGTAAAAAAAAAGTAAATCTAGAATTCCTGGTAAAATGTTTTTGAGAATGAAGCGTATGATAACCAGCAAAACATTGTCAACGTATTCGCTGAATTTTTTAGCAATATATTTGCGCCAGCTGATAATCAAATAAATATAAATTTTAGAAATGAAACAACTTCCTTATACAATAATAATGTACATGTTGATATGATAAATGTAGACGAAATATACGTTGTGATCAAAAAACTCAAAAACAAATTAACCTCTGGTCCCGATTTAATTCCATCGTTCATGGTCAAAGATTGCGGTTATATTTTAGCTGAGCCGTTATGTCATTTGTTTAACATGTCTCTACGATTAGCTACTTTTCCCAGTAAGTGGAAGCTTGCTAAACTCTGCCCTATATTTAAAAGTGGTGATGTCACAAAAATTAATAATTACCGCGGAATATCCATCCTATCTAACTTTGCAAAGGTTTTTGAAATAGTCTTATATAATCGTATCTACCTTTCAACTAATTACATTTTATCTCCCTTTCAACATGGATTTGTTAGTAATAGATCTACCGTTAGTAATCTCGCCACATTCTCTCATTTTGTGAGCAAAGAACTCGATAATAAAAGTCAGGTGGATGTGATATATACGGACTTTTCAAAAGCCTTCGATAAGGTCGACCATAACTTATTGTGTGACAAACTTTTAAATATTGGTTTCAGCAATCAACTAGTTTTGTTCTTTCAATCCTATTTCTATAGACGTGAACAGTTTGTTACATACAATGGTTTTAACTCTCAGATGATTATTGCTAACTCCGGGGTCCCTCAAGGCTCCAATCTTGGTCCATTGTTCTTTCTGTTATTTATTAACGACATATTTAACAATATTAGTTGTAATAGATTGTGTTTTGCCGACGACTTAAAAATCTTCACGAATGTCCATACCATCGAGGACTGTATACGCCTACAGAACGACTTGAATAGTATTAAGGTTTGGTGTGATGTCAATAAACTGCATTTAAATGTTTCGGAATGTAAAGTAATGACATATTCTAGGAAACAATTAAATATAACTTATGAATATACTATTGATGGTAACACTTTAGTCAGAGAAAACACAATAAAAGACTTAGGGGTGATTTTTGATTCACAAATGACTTTCATCCAGCATATAAATACAAAAACGTCTGAAGCAGTTAAAATGCTTGGATTTATTATACGCAATTGTTTATCGTTTACTAATACCGCTGCTTTAAAAACACTATATGCCTCATACGTAAGATCTAAACTGGAATATGGCGCTTTAATTTGGAATCCTTACTATTATTGCCACAAATATGCCTTAGAAAACGTGCAAAAAAGATTTTTAAAATTTTTGTATTTTAAGACTACAGATAATTATCCTGAGCGGGGAATAGATAATAATTATTTACTCCAATGTTTTAACCTCCAATCCTTAGAAACTCGTCGCAAATACAACTCCCTATCTTTCCTTCACAAACTGTTACACAATAAAATCGATTGTTCTGACCTTCTGGCTGCATTAAATTTTTTAGTTCCAAGGCAAGAGTCGAGGCAGAATCTCACATGTCATATTGATACAGCTAGGACAAATGTGTTTTTTAATTCACCAATACACACAATGTGCATTAATTTCAACAGCATTAGTCATTTATGCGACATTAACCAATGCAATTTAATCAAACTAAAAAGTATATGTTACAATCAGGTTTAACTACACACTAACATTTTTAGATGCCATTATGTATGTATCCTTACAATTAATTAAAACTGAGATATTTTAGCTCTTCAAATATTTAGATGTAGGTAATTATAATTTTTATGTTAACTGTTTTTATACTCACACTTGTCATATATACGCTATACTTCTTTACATTTGTGGTCTCTATTGTGTTTTTTCTTATTGTATTTGTTTCTTTTTTTCTACTCATACTTTTAGCTATTACATTAGTTTGTAGTACTATATTTTGTACACTTCAAAGTGTCCTGTAATTGGGCGTGAGCCTGTTGGATAATAAACGATTATTATTATTATTAGTATGAATACAATGAAGAAGATTTATATTTTTCTCTTAATTCGGCAATATAGGCCAGTAATATGTTTTCCGAAAATGAAGTAGTCTTTTTTTGAATACACAAGTCCATGAAGCTTCTGTACATTTTGTCGTAAAAACGTTTTGACTTTCCTGGCAGTAACGCAGATTTTGTTGCTTCCGCTTTTTGAAGAATATCTAGTGGTGTACAAGAAAATACTTCTTCAATATCGCTATTCACTACGTTTTCCACACTATCAATCTTAAAATCGCGCAATAAATAAACACAATTATTTATTTATATTGTCATTTTGTTTTAAAATGGTTTGACATTATGATTCAAGTACTGTCTTTTGATTGTTCTACGAAAGAGCATAATGATCCATTATTTCTTCATCATTAATCCCTGCGGGAATAATATATATGGCATTATGTAGCAAAATTGCTACATATAAAACTCATATTATATATTAGTCGTAGATAAAAAACAATTCATCATTCGTCATTTAAGAGTATTTGTTGTTTTTCGTAATTGTTATTTGGAAAAATATTCTGAAGTTTCACTTAAATTAAATGAACAACGAATGCTTGATGGATTAAATGGTACGCAATTCACTCTGGAAGCCAGACAAGTAAATATTTAGGTGAGTTAACATACTACCCTCTTTGCTTGCCTTTACTCTCCAGAATCTTGTTTTATTAGAGATACTGAAGGTAAAAATGTACGAGGAAATCTTATGAGTTTTAGTAATAGAAGTTTTAAATTGTGAGTGATAGTGATGGATTTATTCATAATCACGAGTTTATTGCGTGACCCCCAATGAAATTGGCTACTCAAACTGAAATCGGACAGGTACAATAAATACCATAGTAAAAGATGATTAGTGATAATCGCCAGAGAGAATAATTTTTTCCGAACGTGATTTATCTGTGTAAGTGGTATATTATGATAAATCTTTTCAGGGAAAAAACTATAAAATATGTCTCTCGTAGGAACATAAATATTTACATTTATTTTCAATTTTTTTCGTAATTTTTTAATGAAAATTTACGTATTTTGACTTGCTTTTCTTAATTCACAATGCGTGCACAATGATTATATTCTAATCTTGCATCCTTTATTTAACGCACTTCCTGACATAATCAATTATTGATGAAATTTTATACAGTTACTAAGATCGGAAGATAATACAGTATTTCACCGTTATTTTTGCAAATATCCGCATTTAGAG
This sequence comes from Leptura quadrifasciata, assembly GCA_963675555.1. Lineage (NCBI taxonomy): Eukaryota > Metazoa > Arthropoda > Insecta > Coleoptera > Cerambycidae > Leptura > Leptura quadrifasciata. The sequence goes on from OY776675.1 coordinate 53,192,253, forward strand.
GACTGCGGGGGTGAAAACTGTCTTCAAGTCTTGCATCCTTTATTTAACAGACTTCCTGATGTAATCAATTGGTGAAATTTTGCAATTACTAAGATTGGATGACAATACAGTATTCCACTGTTATTTTTGCAAATATCCGCACATAGGGGGCGCGTGGGTGAAAATTGAAAAATCTGCAGAACGAAGGAGCGATAAATCAAAACAAATCGTTAAGAGATGAATTTTTATTGTGTGCTCTCTGAGGGATAAACCCCCCAAAAAGTATGACTAAAAACTAGAAAATATAAAAATTTTAAAAACTTGCTTCTCTGTAAAAAGTCGTACTAAAAAGTAAAAAATAAAAAAATACTAATGTACGAATGCAAGAAAAGCAAGGCGTGCACACTTTGTATATAGGTATAGGTATTATCTTTATGTACGCATGACTGACGACACTATGTATACAACGATTCCATCCCTTTCATAAAATCATACGCATAATCATACAAAGTGCGCAAGCCTTACTTTTCTTGCATTCGTACATTAGTATTTTTTTATTTTTTCTTTTTAGTGCGACTTTTTACAGAAAAGCAAGTTTTTAAAATTTTTAAATTTTTTTTATTTTAATTAAATTGATAAGAAGTGTCACAAATGATTTCTTACTATATGCAATTACCTACTGGTTCCTCTATTCTTTCGGAAAATTCAGAACCTTTTTAGGTATAGTATCGTTCAAAGATTCCCTGCAAATAAAAAATGTAACAAAAACTTTACGAGCTTATTATTACCTCCGGCCAACCAGTCGGTATGGTGTCATCAAACAAGCTGAAGTATATTAAAAACCTATAAAATGAGTAAGTGATTCAATTTGCCGGGGGAACAGTACAGTGAGTAATGGTATTGTAATGAGGCCGTAAAGTTTTTTTTCATTTTTTATTTGCAGGGAATCTTTGAGAGATACAACGATACTATATGTTTATATCATTTTTAAGCAAAAGTCGCGTATTAATTCGTCTCTGTTAGACAAGGACTATTGAATTTTTCAATGTGCGTCTAAGAACCTCCTTCAACTTTTATGATGCGTAATTCTGCTTAAGCAGACAATCTTACGTTGGGTTCGGGTCTTGACGATGAGAGCGTTTTCGTATGAGGGCTATTTTTCACAAATTAATATCTTTGATGTCCGAAAATTACTTTTACGTGTTTCGCTAACCATGTTAGCATCATCAGGAGATGATTAAAGCTGAAACCAGCCTTATTCGTCTCCAGATGATGTTAATATAGTTCGCGAAATGCGCATCGAGTAGTAGTAATTCTAGTAGTGTTCAAATATTTTGGCGTATTGCAAAAGTGCTGTTTAGACATAAGAAATATTTATTTGTGAAAAGTAGCCCTCACCGCCATCGTCAGAACCTGAACTAAGTTTAGGGTTGTCTCCTTAAACGGGGTTGCATACCATAACAGTCGGAGTAGGTTCTCAGACGCTCTTTGAAATATTCAGTAGCTCTTGGTCTATTTCGTTTGTTTTACAAAACAATGCGATTAAAAATGATCATAATTTTTTTCTCGTGGCCAATTATTATAAGTCAAATTTGTTAGACTTCTCAAAAATGCTGACATTAGTAGTATTATTATTATTAGTATTAATAGTAGTCTATTAGTTTTTATCACATAGTTTTCTTAGATAGTTAATAGTTTTCTCTTTAATTATGGCTACCGAAGGGGGTTCGAACTCCGCCTACTGCAAAATAATTTTCAATTATAAATTACCCAGAAAAAGAAGTTCGGATCTCACTATAAACTATAGTTCTCCGTCTCCACTTCAAACCAATGGAAAAGTATCGGATATGATTTTTTTACAATGTACTACTTCTTCTAACCAGACTGCAACCAACAGCTACTCTCCGGGCTATGTGCCCCACCGAGCGCTGAATTACAATTTACAAGCCTGACGCGTTAAGTGTAATAATCGCATATTACCAACGTAACGCTAATGCTTCGATTGCAGCAAACACGAGCCGAAAGACTGCTCCGTCCTACTTAAAGGAGCTCTCGTGCCAGTCGCGCCACACCACTTGCAGAATGCAGTTTCGAGCTGTTGGCTCTCGTCAGTGCAAGGTAAGCATGTGACGACCGACACGAGGATCCTCTGACTATTTGGTACATCTCGGTATTTTTACGATAGCGACATGTAAAACAGTCAGCAGGCGCCATCTAGCGGTCCAGTGTCTAGTCTAGCCTGACTGGGCTTAGCATAGTTCAAATGTGCTTCGAGGGGGCAGAAAATTAAAATAATAATAATAGTAAAGTAAGGATTTTATAGAGGAGCTTGCGACAGAAAAATTATGTTCTATAATCTATATTACACGTGTTTTATTTTTTTTTACTTCCACGTCCAGTGGAAGTATACTTAATAACGCAAAGAAAGTTATTTTAAATAGACTCAAAATGTCATGAAACGTCGTGATTTTAAATTTGAGCAAAAAAAAAAAATTTTCTGTCTGTCGGTCGGTCGGACTGTAATTTTTTTGTGCGCACGTTTACTCTGGAACCGTTTATGGTATTGACTTGAAATTTGGTACATTTATGTATTATAATGAGATCTAAAACTAGATTATATTTGATCTAATTCCATTGAAGGGGTCGGGGGTAAATGGGGTAAATAAGGATAAATAGGCAAAGCAAGTAGGTAAGAGTCCATAAAATTTCAATTTAGGGCATCTACGAAAAGTTAAGGTCCCCAATTTTTTTTTGCATCCCCCCCCTATCATCCCCAATACCAACCCCAATACCACTCCTACATTATTATGGGAGTAAAAAAATTAAAATGTGATATAGTGTGGTATACAAGAACGAAACGTCTCAAAAATTTCTGCCACCCCCACCCTATTATTAACGGGAGTAAAAAATTAAATTGGGATTTAGTGTGTATACGAGAACCAAGGGCCTCTAAAAATTTTTTGGCATTAACCACTTCCTTTACCATCCCCATTGCCACCCCCACTCTATTATTAAAGAGAGTATAAAATTAAATTGGGATTTAGTGTGTACGAGAACCAAGTGCCTTTAAAATTTATTTTGGCATTAGCCACCCCCTCTACCACGCCCCATTGCTACCTGCACCCTAATATCAAAGGGAGTAAAATATTACGTTGAGATTTAGTGTGCATAAGATTTGGATATTCAAAGAAGTGATTGAAATATAATTCAATCTCTTACATTTTGAATTAATGAAAGTGAAAATATCTTTCAACGATAGCAGAATATTTTGGTATTGAAAACTTAGATGTCTTTTTAATAATTATTGTAAATTTAAAAAATTATTTAAAATTTTTGTAATATTAATTTATAAAATGTTAAAGTAAATGTTTAAATTTTTATCAAATTTTATATAATAAAAAGTAAATAATTGCATATTACACATATGACCACGTGTTATTTAATTCCAGTGTATTGTATGTAATATATAAAAAAATAATCCTCATGCTCTAATAATGTATAATTTTTACTTCATGAAATAATAATTTAAAAAATGAATAGAGACACACATGACAAATAAATTATTAATTAAATAATTTATACAAAATTTATATACATATTTTAAAAAATCCCCGAGTAACAGAGTTTGGTTCATTTTATTCATTATTTTCCAAAATAAGATTTTTTTAATGAACTCAAAAAATGCACTTTTAAAAATTCATTTTGGTCTGCACAGAAAGCATTTCCCATTTGTATAAGATAAAAAGTTGTAACATTTTTTATAAATGTCATCCTAAATCGAATGCAAAAACCTCATGTCGATCCGTCTTACTGCTTAAAATCCGTTTGAAAACGGCATTTTAGTGCTACATTGCCTCGATTAGTTTTGTATTTACCTCAAAACAAAATGATTTTTTTTTCTCTCAAAATGTACTTGAATTTTCAGTTTTCGGAAATTTTCGAAAGTCAACACATAATCGAACTTTGTTTATTAGTTGTTTCTCACAGAAAAAAAATCTGATAATATTTCATTGTATTGTTTTGCGAATAATAAACGACTTCATTGTAATATTGTAGAAAAAATCACTCATGGTACTTACTACTTGAACTTACAAAAATACGCGATAGAAGCTAATTTTCGCAAAAAATATCGCAGAAATAGCAAAAAAGGACTTTCCTAAAAATAAATTTCTTTTAAAGAGGTCGTCATGCACCACCTTTTTACACAGAAAAATCGCACTCGAAAGAAAAACCGTTTTCCCTAATTATCCTGTACAGAAAGGGAGAAAAATAAAATGGAGTTTATTTATATTGCACAATAATATTTACATCAATCGTAACATGGATTACTGCCATATATCTAACTGTTATATTTTATGAAAGTTGTTAAAATACTACACCATATGCTAAGTATTCTTGGTAAATTTGTTTTCGTGAAATAAAATTCTGAAACATTTTTGAAAATAATTCCAAAATATTTTATTATTTATCTAAAAATAACTCATGGAACTAATAACAAAATAGTGTTTTAATATCTGAACATATCGAGAAACATTAAGAATGTTTGATATTCTTTCCCATCTGCTAGTTAGAATACTTGAAATTGAAACTGTAACACCAAACTTTACTCCAGGGTTGTTAGTAAGTTTATCGGCACGAGGGTTATTGCAGACTGGAAACTAGAGTCCTGCATCTAATAAGGAATTATTTATAGAAAAGCAAAAATGTTCCCTTCACATGCAGAAGCGTAACTAGTCTTCATGGGGCCCTGGGACGATATACATTTTGGGGCCTTTATAGAAAATATGCAAAAAAAAACGAAAGATATAAAAACAAAAATATTTTATTTTTAAATGAACATAAAACAAACATTAATATAAAAATTCTCAAACAGCAAAAGTATATTCTCAAACATAAACAACATAAATGAATGAGATCCGATTAATCGCTTAAAGAAAAATGATGATAATTATTCTCTATTAAAATTCTCTTTAGAACTTTGGCATTGGCAAAGTCATTTATAATTTCAGTCAGATCCATTTTGGAAGCACTTTCTGATTCGATTGATAACAAAGCTAATTGGCTCAATCTCTGTTGACTCATAACAGATCTTAATAATTTTTTATTAGCTTTAGTTTACTAAAGGAGCGTTCTGCACTTGCCACAGTTACTGAAAGTGTAAAAAACAATAAAAACGCCATGAAAACATCAGCCACGCCACTTTCCAAACTTAATTATTACAGTTCAAATGTGCTTTTGGAGGGCGGAATATTAAAACATAATATTTTTAGTCGCAAATTCCTCTATAAAATCCTTATTTTACTATAAGGAATGTAAGCAGACTGCAACCAACAGCTACTCTCCGGGCTATGTGCCCGGCCGAGCTCTGAATTACAAGTTACAAGCCTGGCGCGTTAAGTGTTATAATTGCATATTACCATCAAAACGCTAATGCTTCGATTGCAACAAACACCAGCCGAAAGACTGATCCTACTTAAAGGAGCTCTCGTGCCAGTCGTCACACACCACTTGCAGACTGCAGTTTCGAGCTGTTGGCTCTCGTCAGTGCAAGGTAGGCATGTGACGGCCGACACGAGGATCACTTGACTGTTTAGTACATTTCGGTATTTTTGGGATAGCGACTAATAAAATAGTCAGCAGGCACCATCTAGCGGTCCAGTATCTGTTGCAATCGAAAAATAAATAGCCTGACTGGGCTTAGCATAGTTCAAATGTGCTTTTAGAAATTAATTATTAGTTCAAAATAATTTCTGTTAGTCATTTGGGCTCCCAACCTGAGTTGGGTCAGTGTCAGACTCTTACTGATTAAAACCCCTCCCCACAGGGTCGTCTGTAACACTCCGAGGGCACTGCAGCCTCTTGGGCTTATTGTGCACTCCCAGTTCCGATTTACACTGCCCATTTTAATACTCCTGTGCCACTGATAAGGTGATACAGGTCTGAGAATGGGCGAGTTTTAACGCTTTGCGGGTCTGTTTGTGTTTGCCCGTAAATATTATATCTTCTGCGGGCCAATGCCTCACATTCATATATGATATGGTCTACTGTCTCTGGTACCTTGCCATATAATCTGCAGTCAAGGTCGCCATCGAACTTGCCAATTCTGTGCAGGTGCTTCTTAACAGGAAAATGTCCCGTCAAGAGGCCTGTTACAATTCTCAACTGTAACCTGTTCTTTGGGAGCAGTTCTGCAGTTTGTTTTGGGCATGGTCCTTCAATAAGTGTTTTCCCATGTCGATTACCTGGTATGGTCCTCCAGTAATAATTGTGTTTATTCCTGACCCAGTCTTTAATCACCCCTCTAGCTGAGCATTTGGTAATGCCCAGCACAGGTTCTGGGCCATGGAATTTGTTAGCTGCTCCTTGTCTAGCAAGTCCATCAGCTTTTTCGTTGCCATCTATTCTGGTGTGTCCCGGCACCCAGAGTAGTTTAACTCTGTTCTGCTCACCCAGAACTTCGAGCTCTTTATGGCAGTCCCATACCAGTCTGGAGGACACTTTGTTAGAGGTTAATGCCTTTAGTGCGCCTGACTGCCAGATGCAATGCAGATCTGCTGGTTCACATATCGTCGTTTGACATTCTCACGTATACACTCAAGTATAGCCAGAATTTCAGTTAGAAATACAGTGGCGTGAAGTCCAAGAGAAAGGCTTATACTTGCCCTCGGTCTCACTCCATGTATTGCTGCTCCAGCTCCTGATTCCATCCTGGACCCATCAGTATACCAGGCCAGGCCTTTGCGTAGTAACTCAGGAGCTCCTGTTGACCAATCCCCTCTCTCTCCAATAGAGATGCTGAAGGGCTTGTTAAATATGATTTTTGGGACCATGTAGTCTGACCTTATGCTCAATACAGGATCTACTACAATTTGATTCTCCTCATATGTCCTGACTCCCCTGTGTGAAGAGCCACGTCACGTGAGTTTTGTACCCTATATGCCCCCATTCTTGCCTCTCCCTGAATCACTACGCTGAGTGGGGGGAGGTCCAATAGGGTCTCCATGGCTGCTGTGGGGGTGCTTTTCATAGCACCCGTGATTCCCAAGCAAGCCAGTCTCTGTACCCCGCTTAGCTTGTTGGCTGCAGTTATTTGAGTGACTTTAGGCCACCAAACTAAGGCAGCGTATGTAATGGAGGGTCTTATTACACTGGTATAGAGCTAGTGCACCATACCAGGCTTGAGCCCCCATGTTTTGCCATATAATCGTCTACATGTGGTCAATATGGTCACCGATTTATGTGTTACCCTGTCTAGATGTTGGTTCCAGGTAAGTTTAGAGTCTATGATAACTCCAAGATACTTTACCTCCCCCGACATCCTCAGTATTGTACCTTGAAGAGCCAGAGGACCCAATCCCTCCAGGTTTCTCCTTCTAGTAAATGGAACGATATTGGTCTTTGAGGGACTTATTCTCAACTCCTCTTCATCGGTCCATTTCTTGACCATATTCAGGGCCCTTTGTAAATGGTCCCTAACTATGTTATTGAACTTTCCTCTTGATATGATGACTATATCATCAGCATACCCCTGAGCTTCAAACCCCTCATTGGTAAGTTTCACTAATAGGTCGTCAACTACCAGGTTCCATAGCAGGGAGATAACACACCCCCCTGCGGGCAACCCCCTGCAACTGAGGCACTTAAAGTTTCACCCATCATGGTAGTAAATACCATCCTGCCCTCAAGCATGCCGCCAACCCACCTGCAGCAAGTGTCCTCAACGCCACGCTCTCTTGCAGTTCTGATGAAGGAGTTGAAGGAGGTGTTGTCGAATGCCCCCTCTATGTCAAGAAAGGCATCCAGTGCCACCTCCTTATGTTCCAACGTCTTTTCCAACCTTCTAATTAGATGGTGAAGTCTGTGGACATGCCTGCTCTGTATGCATATTCTGTTAGTCATACTTTCAATCAAATCATTTTTAACTAAAATCAGTATATGAATATATTGATCAGTGAAAGTGGAAGATAGTAGTTCTGAATATTTTTTGACAAACTTTTTAAATTTTTCAATTATTACAGCTTCTGTATACTTAAGAACTATTTTTGGAACCAAAAGGTCAAAATGTTCTTGCACAAGTTCCATGCCCTGAAATCTTTGTATTAATTGTGTACTAACTTGGTCAATTACAAAATAAAAAACATCCACTTTAAATTTTTGTTCGCGATTTTCAAATATATGATCATCTGTCAGCTCATCAAAATGTCTCTTACGTTTAGATTGTCTCTTTTCTTTAAATGTATGGTCTACTTGCCATTTTTGTGCTAGTTTCTAGTATGATGTTCTTAGTTTGCACACTTTTTCCTTAACTCTGTTTAAAACTACGGCAGTTTCATGTAAATCAATATTATTCTTTTGTAATACTCGTATTCGTATAGAGACAGTAAAGATACATTGATGCAAGTGACAAATTGGTTTTGATTGTTCCCATCGACCCCATTCCGCGATTCACTCAAGAAGCTCGCAGTCACTAGGGGAAAACGGAAAGTTCCGAGTTAGTGCATACAGTAGAAACCACACCACTGCAAATGCGAACACGAAATTATTATTAATACTTCGGAGGGCCAGATGGACCGGGGCCCCCAAAACCCTGGGGCCCTGGGCAACTACCCGAATTGCCCGTGCATAGCTACGCCTAATGCCAATTTATTACATAGAACCATTATTGAATGAATTAAGGTGGTCGAAATATGACATGAATTACAGGAAACAAAATATATCAAACATTTTATTTACCTACGATTATGAATAATATAAAATAACCGCACCTAACACTATATTATTCTATTTTCTAGGGTAAATGATATCAGTGAGTTACCCGATCAAGGACTGTACTTAAACGATTTGAATCCACATGGATTGTGTAAAGAAATGGTATTGGCTGGTTGGCAGAACAGTTCCAAGTAAATATCATTTGTTACCACTTTAGTAAGTAACTAGCGACTGAAAATTCTTTATGTTCTGAATAGTTGAAAGATATTGCTGTATAACTTAAATTAGAACTACCTACCTATTAAAATGTTACTAATTTCTAGTCTTCTATTATTTCTGGTAACTTGCATGTATATTTTCGGAATTAAATGAAAACGTATTTTATTAGCTGGATGATTCTTGTGCATGTTAACAATTATGTTTATATAGATATTTTGCAAGAATAACCCGATTATAGGTTATCAAAGATAATACAGAAATTTATAATCACTGATATTTTTAACATAAGTTAAAAAAGGATATACAGGCTGTCCATTTTATCAGGGCACTCGAGAATATCTCAGTTAATATCGGTCGTACAAAAAAAAAATATTTTTACGAAAATTGTGCCGATTTATATAACCTACAAAATGGTTTATAGACAGTTGAAATTCACGGTCTAATTTAAGAGTTATGGCGAAAAATATCGAAAATGCGAAGAGCGTCTAGTCCAAATATCTCCGTTATTTGAAGAGATACGAGAAAAATTCTAAGGCGAAATTTTTTTGCACAACAGAGTGTTTCAACAAGGTTTTATCTATTTTTTTCAAAACCGCTGTATTTTCAGATTTACTCTTCAGGCTGTTAAAAAAATTATTTTGAAACGGGCGGGAAATGGCACCATTAAATAGAGTATTTTCGAGAGTATTTTCCTCCCTTTTCAATGATATATCACATGGCGTATTTATTCATTGGTACTACGTTAGTAATTATAGAAACATTTTTTTAAAACCAATAAATTTTTTTTAAAAAGCATTATACTCGCCGTGGAGACGTATGATGAAATAAAACGATAAAATAATTCAATAAGTTGTTCAAATCTTTGCTATAATAAAACATTAACACAATTAAGAAGAATAAAGTAAATTCAGGTCAAAAACAAAATAATAATCAAGAAAGCAACATGGAGCGATTATGGAAAGAGTATTCGCAGTTATGCCAATGTATAGAAGTCCTCCATAAAAACGTCACTCTTTGCTCAGAAAGTTAAAATATCTTTACCAGTTAATTTAAGTATAATATCCATTTGTTTGTATTTCATGATTTCACTATTATTTCAATTATTTTAAAATAGTTGGCTATGAACAAACTTGACAATTTAATTTTTTGACAGATCATCTCACTTAATACTTAAACTCTCACTCAATCACATTCGTTTAAGAATTTAGAATTTTCAAAAATGATTTTCACATACATTGATCGTTATAATATGTTCATTACATATTGCCAATGCAATTTTAACTCTGGATTAGCTCAAGTAGAGTATAGAGACAGATTTCCACAAGCACTACAGCCGAATAAAACTCTGTTCAGAAAATTAGCTACGAAACTGAAAAATAATGGTTCAATTTTAAAGAAGAATGGCTCCACCCCACAATTCCCAGATTTGCCTAGATTATTTAGACGAAATTTTGCCTCAACATTGGATAGGTATCAACGGATTTATTCGATGGCCCCCTCGTTCTACAGATATAACCCCAAAGGATTTTTTCTATGAGGGTATATTAAAGATAAGGTGTTTTCGACGACACCGCAAAATGTAGAGGACCTAAAAACTCGAATTCAACAGGCATGTATTACAGTTACCTCCCGAAATGCTAAGTAATGTTTTAAATGCAGTGCCTCGCCGCGCTCGATTGTGCATAAGAAATCGCGGTGGACACTTTGAACACTTGACATGATATCTTAAAAATTATTTTGAGGATTAGATAAATATTAATGTTCTGTGTGCTATATTCTTTGTATTATTAATTTGTTTTTGTTACCTGAATTTACTTTATTCTTCTTAATTGTGTTAATGTTTTATTATAACAAAGATTTGAACAACTTATTGAATTATTTTATCGTTTAATTTAATCATACTTCTCCACGGCAAGTATAATTAAAAAAAATTTATTGGTTTTAAGAAAATGTTTTTATAATTACTAACGTAATACCAATGAATAAATATGACATGTGGTATATCATTGAAAAGGGAGGAAAATACTCTACTTAATGGCGCAATTTCCCGCCCGTTTCAAAATAATTTTTTTAACAGCCTGAAGAGTAAATCTCAAAATACAGCGATTTTGAAAAAAATTAGATAAAACCTTGTTGAAACATTCTGTTTTGCAAAAAATTTTCGCCTTAGAATTTTTCTCGTATCTCTTCAAATAACGGAGTTATTTGGCATAGACGGTTTCCACATTTTCGATATTTTCCGCCATAACTCTTAAGTAGGCCATGGATTTCAAATGTCTTTAACCCATTTGTAGGTTTATATAAATCGGCACAATTTTCGTAAAAATATTTTTTTTTTGTACGGCCGATATTAAGTGAGATATTCTCGAGGGTCCTGATAAAATGGACAGCCTGTATGTAAATTAATTTGTTTACTAGTTTTCTTGTATGTATGCTCAGAATTTGAAAACCATTAGTAATTCATTGATTTATTTGAAATGAAATTGCACAGTAGACAAAAAACACAAGTTGCTGACCAAAACCCTAAAACATCTTTCTGTAACCAAATAAAGTACTACTTTGTTAATACGATTATATTTCCTGTGTTTAATTCAACTTCAGCTAATTTTTGAACATAACTAAACAATTTAAAATATCTTACTTTGCCGTAGTAAAAACTTTCAAAATGCTACATCTACTAAAAATATAGTTAACTTTAAGGTAGGCATACACAATAGAGAGAGGTCCGATAAGGAAATATTTATTATTTTTGGCCATAACTTTTTTTTAATTCATATATTGATAAAAAAAGTATAGGACTACCTAAGTAGTACTATGACAAGTGTAGTGACATGAATTTTCACTCAATAATTTCAGTTGTTTGCAAAATAGTTAGATTTAATGTTAAAAATTATGTCAATCTTCGTATTTCCTAAATTTAAATCTAACTACTTCTCATATATTTGAAGTTATTGAGTGAAAATGTTTAAAGGCGGGGCTTCACCAAACTGGGTTTTAGCAAGTCGGCAATTGCGGTCTTTCCGCCGGTATAATGTCCAGCGGCTTGTAGCGGCTTTGCCGCGAAACTACACCAAAATAAGAATTCTTAGTTTTTAGCAGGTTAGTTTTTATTTGTACAGGGCCGGATTAAGGCGCAGGCGAAGCAGGCGGTCGCCTAGGGCGCCAAAATTGAAAGGATAAAAACTGAAAGGAGCGAAAGAAATTGGAAGAGCAAGCAAATTAAATGAGTTAAATAATTGATGATTGAGCGATACAAATGAAAGGGTAACAAAACCTAAAAAGCAACATATTTTTGGGGGGGGGGGCCAAAAATATCTTTACTTTCACTTTGATCCGGCCCTGTATTTGTATTCAGATAATGTATGACGACGATGACCTTCTGTTAGGGTATATGGCCCCCAAAAGTTATTAAAAACGAAAAACTTAAAGGAAACGCAGTTTTTTGGTTATTATCTCTCGGGTTTCACAAATTTCTCTATAACTATTAATAACGACGCCTTTTTATTTGTCCACTGAGTATTAAGACTGTCGTCTTGCCATTCACTGTAATATTTTGGCTATCTATTGTAATGTCCTGGTTATCCGTTATAAAAAGATAACAGAAATTATAAATGACACGTACTGTAATACTCGTACAGTCCCTCGCACTACTCTAGACAGTGGCTTAATAATCCGGTCAATTTAGACCAAAAAAATGAGTGAAGGTGCATAAAGTCCCAACAAGCTGAAAATCAGTAAAATTGTTCAAAACATAATTATAAATAAAATTTAAAAGTTCCCCATCATTCCCGTGTACGAAAAAAATTTTACTCGAGGTCAAAGGTCAAAAAAATGAGTCTTTCGCGATTTTCAGCGAAACGGTAAGTTTTATCATAAAAGTACTTCAGATCATAAAATTATCTATAAAAAATGTATCAATACTTTTTTTCCTACGAGCCATCGTTTCTGAGATATGACGATTCAAAAAGTTGTAAAAGTTGTTATCGACATAATATGCATAAGTACGCCACGTATATACATCTCTAGAGTTGTTATATATGTTGAAATATTTTTCTATCGGTCATTGTAACTTATACTTAAAATATAAAATATACATAAGTTATAACTGTAAGAATGTCAGGTAAAATGAAACCCAGTCCCTTAATTTATACGCATCTTCTGATATTTTATTTGATGAACTTATGACAGTTCCAACCAGTCAACAGAAATTTCTTACAAATACTCACAACAAGTCTCGGTTCATTTCAATGTTGAAAGAAAAGTTTACTGCTGAAAATATATTGGTAAAACAAGCTAATAATGATGCTGATGTATTGATTATTGAAACAGCAATAGAGCAATTCAATTTGACAAATACAACTATTGTTGTTGGTGAAGATGTAGACTTACTCGTGTTACTCACTGTTCGAACGCCAACTGAAAAAACTATTTTCTTCTTAAAACCAGGAAAAGCTCAACATCAATCGGATATATATTCATCAAAAAGTTTATCTACTTTTGTAAAGTGTCAAAATCATGTACTATTTTTACACGCAATAACTGGCTGTGATACGACATCTGCATTTTACAGGAGGGGTAAAACAGCAGTTTTCAAAATGTTTGAAAAACAAGATTTAATTCAATTTGCTGAAGTTTTTAAAAAGAGTAATTCAACTCAACAAGAAGTTATCACCAACGGCATCCGCTTTCTTCTTTCTATGTACGAAGCTCCTAAAAAAACTACCTGTTTAGATAAGCATCGATATGCATGTTTCGTTAAAAATACTAAAAATAAAAAACAAGTTCAATTAGCTTGTCTTCCTCCAACCTCAGTTGCTGCTCATCAACATCTTTTTCAGGTATATTACCAAGTTCAAGTGTGGCTTGGTTATCAGCTAGACCCTACAGACTGGGGTTGGAAGTTGGTCAACAATATATTAGAGCCAGTTCAAACTTTACTCCCACCTGGGCCGGAAAAACTGCTGAACACAATTTTTTGCAACTGCAAAAAGGGATGCAGTGCTAAATGTGGTTGCAAAAAAGTCGGACTGTTTTGTTCTCTGGCATGCACAAATTGTCAAGGCCGGTCGTGCTCTAATGTTGAATCACCAACAGTGGAGGATTCGTTTGATTCCGACGAAGTGTCATACGATACATCGCTATTGACGCAATTTACTTGCATCCAAAATGAAGATGAAGAAGAAGCAGGAGAAGAACAAGAAGAATTTGAAAGTTACGAATCAAGCGAATGAACTTCACCACTTTTTTTAAATTTACATCGCTTTTATCTTTTCCAATCTTTGAAATTTTCCGTTATTTTGCAATAGTTTCAAATTGAACAGGATCACAACTGACCCGTGGAGTAGGCCTACTGGGGAAACCACGTTAAAAAAAACGCGCTAAGTACACTACCTCATAGGTAGCGTGGAAACGTATGCATATTATGACGATAACAACTTTTACAACTTTTTGAGTCATTATATCTCAGAAAAGGTGGCTCGTAGGAAAAAAGTATTGGTACATTTCTTATAGATAATTTTATGATCTACAATTTCTGTCTGAGGTACTTTTATGATCAAACTTACCGTTTTGCTGAAAATCGCGAAAAACTCATTTTCTTTACCTTTGACCTCGAGTAAAATTTTTTCCATACACTGGAATGATGGGGAACTTTTAAATTTTATTTATAATTATGATTTAAACAGTTTTACTGATTTTCAGCTTGTTGGGACTTTATGCACCTTCGAATGTCTAAATTGACCGGATTATAACCCAATAACCCGCGAAAATTCTTTTGATCTTTACTGATTTTCGGCCGGAAACAACAACAAGCCGGCGGCCTCTATGGATATTTTTTCTGCGGCAACAGGCGGCCTGTGCCGCCGGGTCGGCCCAGTTTGGTCAAGCACCCCGCCTTAACACTACTCTTGTTATAATTCTACTTAGGGAGTCTTATAGTTTGTTTGCAATATGTGTTTTAGAATAAGAAGTTATGCCCAAAAACAGTAAATATTTCCCTATCGGATCTGTCTCTCTTAGATATGCCCATTATACTGCATAAAATGATGGCGAACTATAATTTTTTGATGGTACATCATTGTCTATTCTATATAAGCTAGAAACAAATGGTTTCAATTATTTGTAAAATCTCGATTCAATTCCAGGAACGATTTAACTTGTAACGAAAGTTACAACTTTAGAAGACCAAGATTTGTTACCCTTCGTGTGATATAAACTATTCTTGTAGGTTGGAGCTAATGTTCGACAAAGCTGAACAAAGGGCAACGGAACTTGAGAATAATTACACTCTGTTAAACACATGGAAGAAACGAGGTGATGAGTTACTTTATTCAATGATTCCAAAACCTGTTGCTGATAGACTGAGGGCAGGTCACAGTCCTTTAAGCACATGTGAGGTAAGAAGAATTTTGAGAAAATTCCTATTTCTAAACAAATTAAGAGTACTAGAAATAAGAAGATATTTTTTGAAGATAACGTTAGGTTTAAAAAAGTTTTTTATTTGTTATTGATTGTACAATAACAGTATTTTTTTTCGAAGGTCAGAAAAACATGAGATTTCTTAACTCATTTCATGGCATTAAGGTTTGACATTTTAAACGGCTGTGCGTTGCTACTAGCAGCGGACATAAATGTAGTTTTACCTACGCTTCTAATGACAACGAATTTTTTAATCTTTATTTTTTTATAGCTAATCACCGTTTGAAAAAAAAAATAGCATGTTTTATTCGGAGTGAAAGCCAGTTGTTCTTACTCATCTGTAATTACTGTGACTCGTCACAGAAAGTATCACTTTTAACTCCTAATAAAATAATATACTATTTTCATGGCGATCAAAATTTAATTAAACATATTGCTCTAAGTAACTTTTTTCTTTTTTAGTCCTTTGATTGTGTAACAGTAATGTTTTGTGAACTTGTTGGATTTAATTCCACCACTGTCGAGGATGCCATGGAACTGGTTTGCACGATGAATGCTGTATTTTCTTGTTTTGATTCTCTGATGGACACTTTTAACGTTTATAAGGTAAATACAATATCATAATCCTGAAAGGGGTCTCGATTTTTTTATGTCAGTGACGATGCTGCCAAATTGCTGAAAAATACACTCGACGTGCATTTCGCTAATGAAATTGTCACCATCGGGACATCACTAAATATACCAGACATGATACACTACCTGCCTGTTCCTGAAAGTTGAAAGCCATACTCTTAGGTGATGCTTTCGAATGAATGGGAAAAATTTAAAAAGCGAAAATTCCTTTAGGGAGAAGAGTTAGAGTAGTTCATTATTAGTTTAAATATCATAGTTAATATACGGTATATCTCCGAAGTATTATTGTTAAGTTCAATTCAGATTTGTCCGTTTCAAATCAAAGAAAGCTTTTTATTTATTGGGTATATTTTCGTAAAATTTAATTTCCTCTTACCAAATCAACAAATCAAGGTAGGGACATACCGTATACAAATTTGATTTCCAATTTTAATAAAGCTGTACAGTTTAGTATGTTAAGACTCTGATCGGTTCGGACATGTGACGGGGAAGATCATGCATAAGTTCTAATTTTGAATAAAGTTTTAATTTATTCCGGTTTGTATGAAGTATCATGCTTTATAACAATTTAATAAAATACAAGAACTAAATACACGTCATTTGACAATACAAAACTAAAACAATGTCTAAAGCAATGTTAGTATTGTCAGTATTGTTTTAAAGAATTCCAGAGGCACCTATAATTGCATTTTGTGTATGAAGTTTTATTCATTAAGGTGAACATAATCAATATCAAATGTATTTTTTCGCTCACGCTAATATTTCCTTTACTGCTTTCGTTTATAGTTGCACTGGAAAAAATGCATGGAACATATTTTTATTCAATATTGTTCAATAAAATACAGGGGCGGGGGCTTCAAAATCATAATAATCGTAATTTTCGGTTTAACAGGAAGTTGTAAAGTTTTATTGTCACATTATTCACATTACATTTCTATGAATAAAGTTCGTCTAAAATTTAAAGTAAGAAAGTTACGGCAATTTTAATTTTTTTTAAATTAAATAATTTAAACTCAAATTTCTCTAAAATGAAATCTAATTAAAATTAAATTCTCTTTAACATAAATAAGATTTTTAAGTTCCTGTCATCCAAAAAATGATTTGTAGCGCGGCGTCATCTACCCTTTAACATATTAAAAAACTATTTGTATCTCTAGTAGTTTCTGAAACATTTCACCGAATGAATACTCCCGGTAGTCATTGGCACACCCTGTATATGACATAATTTATTGAGTGGCATAGAGTTCATCATTCGTAAGTAAAACGGAAGTTTTGCGTTGTTTTGCTGTAATACATTAATTGGTTTACGAAGATAACTATACTAGCTACTTACTCAAGTTTGGAAACATGGGTTAAACTCTGTTTTACTGGAAATTTCGTATTAAGTTATATTTCCTAAAAGCGATTAAAACTTTAAAATAAGGCCCTCCATCCTCATAACTTATACAAAATCTAATCCTAGAGTTCAGAAGGACTTCACTCTAAATTTTACTATGGTTTAAATTCTCAAAATCTCACTATGAAAATTTTAAAGGATTATAATATTTGCACCATTGCGAAAATCAAAAAGTTTCTGTATTTCTCATTATTAAAAACTACATATCCATTTATATTTTTAGTAATTTATTGAGGAATAAAGCTTTAAAAAACAAGTTCTGCATATAGCCTCATATCTTTTAATTTTCAGCAGCACCTAATAGATTATCCAACCGCGCTGGTAGCTAATTCAGACACTTTAATTTCATCGAATTAATTTTAAAAGCTTTCACGACTGGAATTTTAAGCGAGTATAAATTACACTGCGGACAAAAGCTTCATTATAAACTAATGAGCTTTACTTTTAACTGTAGATTTGATACTGACATTCATTAATATTCATTAACTTAATAACGCATTACCAAAAATATAGCTCAACTTTCTTTAAAATTATTCGTTAACTATTGTATACTCCTGATAATTAAAACAATTGTTAAAAATAGCTATCATTATTAACAACTTATAAATATCTTACTGGCTATTTTCCAATAGGTACAAGGTAGGTGGGAAGCTGGGGTCATAGCTAGGGCCCATCGGTGCGGTTATGTTTCTTATTGAAATCGAATTGACTAAATAAGTCTGATATAGTCGGCGATGAATCTGAAGAATTTAGCGATTGAATAAAAGGAGGAAACCTCACTGACTCCGCGTAGTTCTGTTGATCGGTATGGTCCGAGTCATGATTTGCTGTCTGGTCAATCATGGTGCTACAGCTCCGTCAGTCAAATCAAACTTTAAAAAACTGATGCCTTGGGATGAAATGACTGCAGGGAATAATAATATGAGAGTACTCACCTACACGCTTAAAATTAACAAATTGCAAAAAAAAATTAAAAAGGACTCTGGCGATGATCTGGCCGTAACAGGAACAGTGTGGTCTGGGAAGAGTTGAACGTTGGACATGGGGCTCCGGCTCGGTCAATCTATCTCGGTCAGTTCTTGAATTGCCAGGGTCACCAATTATGGGTATTTATCCATAAATAAAAAGATTATAAAACAACAGATTTTAGGGACAATAAAGATGAATAGAAATGAATTACTGCGAGTAGGTGTGATTTAGTTGCTCCTGCAAATTTATCTTTTTAAGTTTGAAAACAAAGTAAAAGTAAACCTTTCTATCGTGAACATCATAGTTTGTGTTACAGTGTAATAGATAATAGAAAATGCCATTCTCAAAACAGCAAATTTCGGAATTAAAGGACATTATAACTGCGTCTATCAGCGAAACTTTGTCAAAAAATAGTGAATAGACTCAAAACATAGCTACCTACTGCTGTTGTAAAGGTTAAATGTGAAATGGAGAAATGACTTAAAAAGAAAGAAAATAAAACGCTACAACAAAAACTAAACACAGTAGAACAGTATCAGAAAAGAGATAATATTCGAATATTTGGATTCAAGGAAGAAAAAAATAAACCTCTGACTGATAATGTCACCCAAGTAATAAACAAAAAATTTATAACAAACTTAAGCATAAATAACTTTGAATATATTTTTCGTACTAAAGGGAATGATAATAAAGGACTTGTAATCGTCTGTTTTAAAAATTACGATGACAAACTTATAATGAGGAATAAAAAACTTCTAAAAAAATCTGGATTATTTTTCGCAGATGATATAACAATTATGAATTCTACTTTACTTAAGAAATCTCAAGAAATATATGGGTAAAATAAAGCATGGACTATGCTTTATTTTATTTGCGACAATGGAAATGGAAAAGGGAAAGTTTCAGATCTCGAAGATATTGTAGAAAAGGGAAATGGAAAATTGGCCAGCTAATTGTTTTCAAATTAATTTAAGACTCACAATATTGCAGGATAACTAATTATTCTTAGTATTATCCTTGTTTCACCTTAATAAAATTAGTTATAGAACTGATGTACATAACTTAAATATTAGGCACAAATCAACTATCACTATCCCAAGACATAAAACTGCCAAATTTCGCTGTGGATTCTTATACCGTATGGCGTCTCTTTACAATGACATTCCTGAAGATCTCAAACTACTGCTATATAAAAATTTTAAAACACAGTTTAAAAAAATTGTATTCATTGTGTAATCAAACCTTCTCACATTAAGCTCGCTGTTTATGTTTAGTTAAAATGCTATGTGTATGTAAAATAATAATGTATGTTTATTCTCAATTTTTTCTCTCTGGATTGAGTGGAAGAGCGATTCATTCTAAATTCACTGAACTCTGCCCTTTATAATCCAACTATTTACACTAATGACTTTTGTATTGTAATATTCTATTTTGTGGGTTATAATAAACACGATTATTATTATTTATTTTTTAATCTCTGTATATGTCAATAGTATTTTTTGTTGTAATTGTATATTGATTGAATCTATTGTTTTTTCGCCTCCATGACTTTTAAAAACTAAATTAAAACAAAGATGGCTGAAAGCGGCTTATGTATGTGGGTAAGCTACATAACCCCTTTCGGCTGCACAAAAAAATTACTGGTAATAGCCGTGTTTAAGCAATATCTCTTTTGACAAAAAAGCTTCTCGTAGCGTCATGGCACCGGGATCCATTTTTCCGGAATTTCCGGAAATTGGACCTAGGAGCCAGACATGACTACCAAAATTGCTGTCAAGAGTAAGTATTGTTGGAATATACACATGCACAGCAAAAAAGCCCTTTAAACATTATATGTCAAAGTTCAATTCGAATTTAATAAGATCCTATCGCCCCAGCTATAACCCGTGCTTCCCTCTCTCCCTGCACCTATTTACAAAAAGCCAGCAAAAAACTAGTGAGAGACATTCTTGCAGCGGCATTATTAAAGATCCATGCTACATTGTCTGAAGGACGTTTTGTTACTCTTTCGAAAATGGATAATAGGATGTTCACCTGAAGGGTTCGATTGATTCAGATATAAAATATAAAATTTATACCTACTCTTTACTTTTGCTTATCTGCTCACACCAAGTGGTATCGGTCGGATGTCTTTACACTG
The DNA here is from genome assembly GCA_963675555.1 of Leptura quadrifasciata. Classification (NCBI taxonomy): domain Eukaryota; kingdom Metazoa; phylum Arthropoda; class Insecta; order Coleoptera; family Cerambycidae; genus Leptura; species Leptura quadrifasciata. The sequence continues at coordinate 53,212,715 of OY776675.1, forward strand.
TCTTAAAGCTAACTCTCTTAATATATAACATTTTCGTAATTAATCTGAAAGGGAAATTTGATTCATTCGGACACAGTCAGACACAATGATAAGATAGGCTTTTGGGTAAAGGTATGTATTGGTCTTTTTTAGATAATTTTTGTTACAGTTACAAATTTCATATGTACAAGTATAAGGTTAACAAGATGTATAAGTTCAAGGTTGTCGGTCCATACCACACATGGTGAGGATTAGGATGACTCGGACAATGCAGTCTCCAACTACCATCCAATGATTTATTTTTAAGCAAACGATTGACACAAAAAGATTCAACTAAAAGTTTAATGTTTACCACTTTGTGGCCTTTTAGCTTGCCTGTATTTATTCGTATTTAGAAATATATCATAAATAATTTCAAGCACCCGTTGTAGAGCTTCACAAATTTGAAAGATAACATTATTTTATATTCATGTTCGGACACTGAATCACTGAGGAACCCCCTAAGGGCAAACACGACGGAAAACGTATAAGTTTACCGCCAAAAACGACTGTAAAATGTGGAAAATTTACCCGCAAAAATTTTGTCGCTCGCGCCAAATTTCCCTTCAGAAACTTCAATACGTAACTTTTTACTCGTCCTCATCTTTAATATAACGCATAAGATGCAGTGCTACACAACGTCGGCGCCTGTTCGTAATATAAAGATTTTTGTTCGGAAGTACCTGCTAAGTCGGTTTTTGAGGTAGTTGGCGGCCGTCCATAAATGATCTCATGCTTTTAGGGGAGGGAGGGGATTCTGGAAGTTGTGACACCTTGTGACAGGGGGCGGGGGAGTCTCAAGCAATTGTTATACATAGCAGTAACTATAAAATAAAAGATGGCATAGATAATAGGTTTCTTTTATTATATCTATCTATCACTTAATTCGGTAACATCAAAATCTTTAAGTCAAGTATATTATTCTGATTAATTCGTTATTATTATTTCCTAGTTACATAAATCAGAAAAATAGTTGGCCATCAAGTGGCTAGTGCACGTTAGGTAGGCGTGTACGTCACAAATGTCACAATACAAGAAAATAATTTTACGTGTTGCTACGATTCACACGTATATAAACAAATAAATACGTTGGATAGTAAGGTTATAATATATTACATAAAGAAATTTACTTGGGCTACTGTAGCGTAGCAGATATCGCAGACACAACTTACCCCGGATAAGTGATGTAACGTGCCCACGATAAAATTTCTCTAGCTCAGACTATCTCGGCCAGAATGGGTCTGATTTAGAGAACCTCCTTAAATAAATATAGATGCATAAAATCTTTAAATATGTACAAGTTACAATACAAAATTAAATATGAATGGAATATAACCGCGCAGAACCACTGAAGGTGGTCTCCGGTAAATAAAAACAACACACTTATCTAGGGTGGCACGATACCGACTTCGACGTAACTGTAGCCCTACGGTGGTGTCTTCAGGACGAAAGAAATTGACCCGAGGATGTGGTTGATTATAGCCTCTCCAGCCCTGGAACTTTCTACTGTGTGTGGATGCCCCGTCCGTGGAACTTCACTACTGTGTGTGGAAACTTGGGGTGTAATGGGGTAGTGAAGCGCAAGTTATAGCCTCTCCTACTCAATTGTTAACCTCACCTTCGCGATGAGTTTAATCTGAACTTGGTGCACCCTGTTTTTACTAACGAGGCTCTAACGACCGAGTAAGGGCGGAATAACCCTTACCTTTTGCCGTGAGCACATCCACCTTCTCACGAAGAGTGCGGTAAAAATAACCCACCGCACACAAAGGTTGCTTTTGGAATCGTTTGGTTACCCCATCGTCGCAGTCTCCTTCTGTGCCATGGGACCACACCACTCGCCTTCCGCAACCGAGCTGGTCAGTTGCATACCTGCACCAGCTAAAACTTCAAATGCAGCTTCGTTTTCAGTCGATTAAGGCTTAAAAAAAAATGATGGAGCGTTCAAGTGGGACAAAATCATCCGGAAGTAAAATACCCTCCCGATCGGATCTCCGGGGGAGGGTGCCCACAGGACACCTCATCGAATGTCGAAAAAACACCGACAAGTTAAATCCAAGAAAACTAATTCTTTCATCTACGGCGCTTGGAATGTTCGTACTTTGAACGACAGCACTCGCACCGATCGGCCTGAAAGAAGAACTGCTCTAATAGATAGAGAACTTCACCGACTCAAAGTTGACGTTGCAGATCTCAGCGAAACTCGATTTTTGGAGGAAGGCTCTCTCACAGAAAAGTACTACACCTTCTATTGGAAAGGTCTTCCCACCAATTCAAGAAGACAACATGGAGTAGGATTTGCCGTTCGGAATCAACTTGTATCCAACTTAACACAAGTACCACAAGGCCTATCCGAGCGTCTAATGCTGCTATGCTATAAGCTATCAGATGGCAACACGGTAAATATAATAAGCGCCTACGCTCCCACTCTGGATGCAAGTCACGAAACCAAGGAAAGCTTCTATCAACAGCTGGAAGAAACCCTCTGTAGAATACCTAAAACGGAACGACTCGTTATTTTTGGCGATTTTAACGCTAGAGTAGCGAGAGATGCAGACACCTGGCCAGGCATCATAGGCAAGAACGGTTTGGGCAACATGAACGCTAACGGTCAACTACTCCTAACTAAATGCGCCGAACATGATCTAGTTATAACAAACACCATTTTCCGACAAAAAGATAAATTTAGAGGCACCTGGCGACACCCCAGATCAGGTCACTAGCATCTACTGGACTATGTTATCGTACGTAGGAAGCATCTCAAGGACGTCCAAATTACAAAGGCGCGCATTGATAGTGAATGTTGGACCGATCATCGTCCTGTTGTCTCTAAAATGAAAATTGTTGTGAGACCCAAACACCGAAGAACTCAAGTAAAACATAGATCCCGTCTCTGTATTAGTAAATTGCGTGACCAACAAACCGTCGAAGAGCTAAAGCAAAAAGTTCAAGAGAATTTGAGTGCACTAGAAGAAACCAATTCTGTAGATGTCGCTACTACCTGGACACAAATTAAAGACAGTTTAAAAAGTGCGAGTGAGGAAATTCTTGGCACTGCAGCAAGTAAAAAAAAGGAGGACTGGTTCAATGATAATGAAGCTTTTATACAAGAACTTCTTGATCGCAAACATATTCCCTTCCAAAACGCTATCAACCACCCCAACAACCACCCCAACGACTCATCAAAAGCAGAAGCTTTTACCCAATGTAAGTATGAAACGCAACGCGAAATCAGAAGAATAAAGAACGAGTGGTGAGCAAGCAATGCCAGAGAAATTCAAAAGTACGCCGATTCACACGACTACAGGAATTTCTTTCAAGGAGTAAAAGCAGTGTACGGCCCCAGTCGGAAAAATATGTGCCCTATTAAAGATTTAAATGGAAATATCCTCAAAGAAGACCAGGAAATAAGAGCCCGATGGAAAGAACACTACTCTAACATTCTTAACCAGCAAAGTCAAGCCGATCACGATATTATAAATCTTATCCCTCAATATGATACCTTCGAAGACTTAGATAAACCTTACCTTAGATAAACCACTAACAACGGAAGAGATCTTAACCGCCACTGGGCAGCTAAAAAATAACAAATCTCCCGGTGCCGACTCACTCCCAGCTGAGATCTTTAAAGCTGTGTCGTCAGAGCTCATACCCTACCTCAAAAAACTGTTTGATGTCGTGTGGGAAAGTGGTCAAGCTCCGCAGGAGTTTCGTGATACACTTTTAATTAACCTCTTCAAAAACAAAGGGAGCGCTGCGGACTGTGGAAATTACAGGGGTATGGCTCTCCTGGCTGTTGGAGGGAAGATACTCACTAAAGCGATGGCAAATAGGCTAACACCTGGTATGGAAAAGTTACTTCCTGAAACACAGAGTGGCTTTAGACCAAACCGAGGCACATCGGATCTAATCTTCACACTTAAACAGCTCCAAGAAAAAGCACTCGAACATCAAGGAGAAATTCACATGGCCTTCGTTGATTTAACCAAGGCGTTTGACTCGGTGGACAGGGAAGTGCTCTGGAAAATTATGCTCCGCTTAGGTATCCCTAGAAAATTTGTGGAAGTATGTCGCAGTCTACATACAAACAACAACGCCCAGGTTATGTATAATAATGAGGCAACCGAACCTTTCCAAACCCTCACTGGAGTTAGGCAGGGATGTGTCCTGGCACCTCTACTTTTTAATTTGTTTACCACTGCTCTAACAATTATTGTTGACAACAAACTGACAGTCAGAGGAATAGGTCTCAGATACCGTTCTGATGGCGGTCTCTTTAACATAGGGCGCTTTAGAGCTTTCACGAAGACATGCACACGATTCATTTGTGATCTCCAGTATGCGGATGACTGTGCACTTTTAGCCTCTACGCCGGAAGAGCTTCAAGAACTTTTAGATGTGTATGCCCAGAGCTATGATTCCTTGGGACATAAAATCAACATTGGAAAGACTAAGATTATGTCAACTCCTCATCAAGTGAACCAAATAGACATTACACTTAACGGAAATTCTCTTGAAGTGGTGGATCAGTTCAATTACTTAGGCAACGTTGTTAATGACAAAGCAAACATAGACAGCGAGATTTGCAATTGAATTAACGCTGCATCTAGAGCACTCTGGGGACTTAGAGAGAGAGTATTTGACAACCACGACCTTGCTTTGTCAACGAAAATGGCTGTCTACAGAGCAGTTGTCATTCCAACACTGCTATATGGATGTGAAAGCTGGGTCACTTACCATCGTCATGTGAAAGAATTAGAACGTTTTCAGCAAAGACACCTCAGAAGTATGATGAAAATCCGTTGGTTCCATCACATATCAAACGTGGAAGTACTCAGGAGAGCAAACAGCCTTCCAATTGAGGTGCTTATTTCAAGAGCACGCCTAAGATGGGCAGGTTACGTTCATCGTATGGATGATAACCGCCTTCCTAAATGTACACTTTATGGTGAATTGCTAAGCGGTAGAAGAAGGCATGGCGGTCAACGAAAGAGGCTCAAAGACGTTCTCCATGAAAATCTAAAATCCTGCGGTATACCAGACGAGCAATGGGAACAACTTGCAGCGGACAGAACCGAATGGCGAGGGGTTGTGGCCAGCTATCAAGGAAATGTTGCTGCAAGAAGGCCGAATCCAAGACCTAACCAGGTCTATGTTTGTCCTGACTGCGGTCGACATGTGATCTCCCGAATTGGCCTCTATAGCCATAGTCGTGTGCACCGCAGATGAATGGAAATTGCAATAGACTACACCTTTTACTTGTTTTTTATTACACACAATTTATCGACTGTAACATTTTTTTTGTTATAGTCGGACTCGAGTAAAGGCTAATAATAATAATAAAAAAGTGTGGAAACTCCGTCCGTGGAACCCTAAAGATTTCCTGATTTAATTTGCATGGCCGGAAATGCACTTGAAGCGTGCCTAATGAGAGCAATTTAAATCTGACATAACCCACAAACGAAATATAATTTACCTCACTAAAGAGGGAACAATCCACCAATGTTCCTAGAAAGCTACAGTTGGATGAATGGGGTCGAGTCCGTCTTTCAAGTCGACACGATACTTCCAACGGAAATCCTGTAAATTTGTGAAACACGTCGGTAGAGAACGGGTAAGATGGCGTGAAGAGGTTAACTTACCTTGTATACTTAAATATTTTGCTTCCGCAGTTAAAATTTATTCACAACAACAAAATATTCCGCTAAATGGAACAGCAACAGATGGAGAAAATTTTCCTGTGTTGACAATCCCAAAATCCACCAGAATGCCTTGGATAAACCGAGTTTTGTGGAATTATCAACCGTATACCGCCATCAAAAATGTCACTCTCCTTTTCACCCGCTTGAAGTATATCGCGCCTCCCGTGGACAATAGCGAAACTCTGCTAGAGACGTAGCGGTTGTTATTATGCGACCTACAAAACGCTGAGGCGTATGGTGGGTCGTATATGCTAGAGGTCCGCAACAGTGTAATATTTTAATTATTTATCAGCATGCTTTATATTCGTTTATCCAGCGTTTTTACGCGACGCTGTGTCTCTACTAATCACGATCACCTTCTCTTATTCCATCGCATTGTAAATGTCATATAACCCATTTTTATATACGCAAAAAATACATATTTACTTTGACTCCGTTATGGCTTTAAAATTATTGAATTTTAATATTTCAACATATTTATACCTAAACTATTGGTAGATCAACAGCAGTTCAAATAGTTCTACTTACAAGTGCATAACATGGCGCTTTTGTTTTTATTATTGGTATTATCTATTATAACTATTATTATTATTTCGGCATGGCAAGTCAATACATTGAATAAATCGAATTTACACCCACCAGATATTTATCAGTTTCAAGACAACCTAAAACACCGTGTATTCAGGCAACTCGAGCTTTAGACTAAATCATGATAATCTGATAAAGTTGACGATGGAAACTTATTTCAATATCCCAGTGGACTACACGAGAGAAAAGCGTGTTTTTCCTTATGCCGTATATAATTTAGCCCTCCACAAAGCCGTTCGAGTATCGGATGAAGGAATAGTATAATATATAACAAATCCGCTCACATTGTTAAGAAATTCCTCGTAGGGGATTTTCTCATTTTCTCTCTACTCTTAGGGGACTAAGAGTAGTTTACTTATAAACGAAATTTGAAAGTAGATACGTTATTCATTTTTCAGACCACAAAGCTATTTACTGCCAAAGCTATTTCTCGTTTATTTTATATCTAAATTACATAATTATTCAGCCTTTAGTTATTTTTTATTCTCGCAAGGAGTTGAAAATATTTTTACCCGACTTCCAAGTCACCAGAATTACCTACCCTCTTAAGTCTAGAAGATCTAGACTTATGTGAGAAAGAAGACGGAGGTATTACAATTTATAGTAGGATCCGAACCACTTATTGCGGGTAATTTATAGTTATAAATTACTTCGCAGTAGGCGGGACTCGAACCTCATTCGCTAGGTATATTCAGAGAGAAAGCTAGAGGCACCAACCCATTGAACTGCTGTCCCCTTCATTCAATTATATAAATCAGACGTTATACATACCATCCGCCTTAGATGATAGTCTTTATTCAAATGCATTGTATATGTACTTAACATCATCAAACTAGACAGAATTACGCATAAGTTTTACATTATTTAATATTTTGAATTTTTTCTCGCATCCAATATCTATTCTGCACTAGATAAAGGTATACCGCGTCTTTGCATATTCATAGATCTTGCTAAAGCATTTGACGCACCCTCTACTCTTACAATCACTCCAAGATAGTACGTGTACGACAAGAATGTTTAAAATTGATTCAAAATTACATATTAAATAGACAACACAGTGTAAGAGTGGGAGGTGTCCACAGTGACAAATTCACAGTTGAATACGGTATACCGCAAGGTACGGTCCTAGGACTTATACTATCCTCCATTTATATTAATGATTTGTTTAAATTAATAGACAGAGATGTTATCGGATTCGCAGATGATACAGCTATTATCTATAAATCCAACACGTATATGGAATTAGAAACGTTAGTGGAAAGTGAATTACATACCATTAAAAATTGGTCTGACCATAAGTTATTAACAGTTAATATAGATAATATTAACTATATACCATTTAGCTGCCATCCATTCAAATGATGGTAACCATCATTTGAATCGATAGATATCGAGTTTGAGGGTAGCATCTATAATATATTACCTGAAACTAAAGTAAAATACCTAGGATTGTTTATTGATAGACATCTAAGATGGGATTTACATATAGCATATGTTATAAAAAAAACTTCAAACTATATTATATAAATTTAGACACTTAAGTAATATACTAGATAGAAACAATTTAAAAATTATCTACCATACTTTAGTAGAAAGTCACTTAAATTATGGTACCTTAGCTCGGGAGCTGCTACAAATAATCATAACAGACCGCTTGAAATTCTACAAAAAAATTTATCAAATTGGTGGTCAAAGAACAAAAAAATTACCCAACAAAACTAGTCTATATTTGATATAAGACAGCTTTTTTTATCATAATAGTAATGTCAATCATCCTAGAAAATTAGTAATTTGTGCAACAAGAGTGGATATGATAGCCATATCGCACGAGAAAGAAGATGAGTGCGATATGGATAATCCACTCGAGTTATACAGTATGCTTTTTCTACGACCGGATTAAGAAAAAAAACTACAAATAAGTAGTTTTAATCAAATTTTAATATAGAAACTTAGCGTCTGCTTAATCTTATGTAGGTGAAAACGTTTTATAGAGGCGGCAATAGCCTAGCGGTTGCATTGAACGTAAGAGGTCGTAGGTTCAACCCCCTCCCCTCACATACCTATTTTTTGCCATATATTTTTAAAATTTTGTCTGTATATAATAATTTCAGTAAAATTTTAGGTGGTATACCGTTTATTGATTCTTCACTGAATTCAATCATTTTAAATTATTTTTTAGTTCAAACTTTAACAGCTTACGCACTATCTTGAATTTTTTAAAACGAATAGTTGCCTATGTACTTAATACACGAATTGTGATTGATCGATTTTATATTCATCCTAGAACGTATATGAAATTCATCCGTTCAGTTAACTGGAATGGCCCGCTTATCCATTCTACAGACTGTACGGAAAACAGCAAATTTACATAAGGGAGTAGAAAAACAATATATAACAAATCCTTCGTATTCTTATCCACAAGATTATATAACGCTATCTATGATATAGGGTTAGAATATTTTTTCCTTCAAAAGAAAATTAAAAGTGTTTATCACATCAATGTCTCCGGAAACAATCCATAAATATGTTGATATAAAAAATTATTAAAAAATAAAATATCATAGTTATAGGTATATGTCTCTGCAGTGACAGGTAAGTTTAATTTTAAAAAAGGATTTTAATTTTTATTTCGTAGTGTCTGTGCGTGTGTATATGCATAATAGTACTATATGCCTCTGATTTATATGTATGCATACATATTTCTTCATTTCGAAACAAGTGTCCTTGGTCGCTTTTCGAGTAACTTTGTATTTATTTACATCTCTTTTCTGTTTTTTATGTATAATACCTTATATGTTGTTATTATTATATATTATTGTATGTCAAAGTAAGTTTCATCTCACATAGTATGATTTGTAATACTGGAGAAATGTATACTTAATTAAGTTATTTTAATGAATGGTAGACGATAACCAGCTTAAATATGAAAGGCATTCAAGAAATTTTGTCTTTAGACTGTTCCAATTTCGAATCTCGAGTCAACAACATGCCATTATCTCTGCTTGTGTCTAGAGAAAATTATAAAATAGCTTCAGTCGATTTGAATAGCCTTTAACGATAATGATATTCCTCTATGCCCAATTAAACCAATAGTAGAGGAAATGAATGGCATTTACTTCTTAATCTGACAATCCCATACAATGTAATTGTCTCAGTGGAAAATAAAGTAATATATTATCATTATTATAATCATTACTACTTCAATGTAAAGACTAACCCTTTTGCATTATGTTAAGGTTCGGCAACATATGAAATGTATATCTTTGAAAATTAGTACACTCGCCCCGGGGGATTGCAGCTCCCATTTTAAAACCCCCATTCAATAAATCGCAAAGTATTCAACGAAATCGGCTAAAATTCGTACAATGGGAGTTCTTGGGGTCGCTGAATATGAATCTGACGGGAAAATTGGAAAATTCAAAATGGCGGCTCCAAAATGGCGGACTTCAATAAATAATTCCTGACTTACGCCATATCTACTGATTTTACTGAAAAATATGTAGAGTAAAAAAGTGCTTAGGATGCCATTTTGCGTAAGAATACACCATTTTGGTAACCACATTATTTAACCCTTTCGCTTCTGCCCCGTAGAAAACCTACACTTGATACTTTTATGCGAAAATTGCGTTAAAAACTTTTTTTCAATTTCTCATTATAGTTTGATAATATTGGACTAATAGAGTTAAAATAACCAACAAAAATTCATGTTTGCAGGGCGAAAAAGCGCATAATATCGTTTTGAAAAAAATGTTTTTTGGCTACCAAAGAGGTGAAAATCATTTTTTAGATCCATAGAGTTTATATGTAATTTTTGTATTATTGTTGAACATGTCAGGGAATTATCAACATTTTATTTCATTTTTGGTAAATTTCGTGAAAGGGTTTTTTTTGTATTATGGTGGAGGGGAAATCCTATATGGACACCCGATACTAGGGTCTGCCGCGCCGGGTAGTGTCGGACTCCTACCGACTAAAACCCCTCCTGGATCATTGTTTCCACGTAACCTGGAACTGCTTTCGCTTTCCATCAGACCACGGGTTATTCATCTTGTATTGATATTAATAAAACTTCCCACGTTTTCCCTTACATCCCCCATCTGTTAAAACAATTAGGGGTTTGGGGCTAGATTTCTTCTATCCTCTTCCATTGTCCTCATTATTCGATTTAGAGCATGTGCTACATTTTCCAAGTTCTCCTCCGATTCCAGCATTGGTTATCAGAGCTCCAATGGTCTCCTGATGTCTCGGTCCTTCACCGGTTGCAGTAGAACACGGTATGTTCTGCGTTGTCATTCTTCCGAACCTTCCCTATGTCAAAGAGATATCCCACAAAGCTACCATGTCCCGTGAGAGCCTGGGTGAGGTGGAAGCTCATCTCCCCATGCCCCCTCTCCATCCACGTTCTTATATTTGAAATAATTCGTCTTGTCCACCTCCCTTTAGTTGAGTTGTTCCAACTAGTCTGCCATCTCTCGAGTAGTCTCTCCCTTGCCCTTGCCACAGTTCTGTAAGCACTGCAAACTCTGAGTGCAGCACTCCGCTGTACTCTCTCAAGCCTCCTCCTGGTGCTCTGTACCGCCATCGAACTCTCCCATACTGGGGTCGCATACAGTAAAATGGAATGCACCATACTGCATAATACCCTTCTTTTACTAGCGTTGGTCCCATACATGTTACTCATACGCCTCCCTAAGGCAGAGGCAGTTTTCCCCGCCTTTTCTGCTATCTTCGGTGCATGTAACCCATAGGTTAGCCGCGGGTCTAACCATATTCCTAGATATTTTAAGCCCCTGCTAGGTCTAATCTCCACCTGCCTTACTCTTACTGCGAAGTGTGGTAGAATTCTTTTCCTCGTAATAATGATGCACTCTGTTTTCTCTGGGGCTAGTTCTAATTGCACCTCATTTAACTACCGCTCTATTCTCCTAATAAAATACAAATAAATACACCACAGGTAATGACGACCCCCTTTATCCCGGAAGGCTCTAGAAGAGCCTTGCGTGGGAGGGGGCTACACATTTAGAGACAAGGGACACACACACACACACACACACCCAATATCCGTGTATAGTAGAAAAATCCCTCTCACAGTATTTTCCACTGCCACGACCGGGGATCGAACCCGAAACTTTTGGGTGAGAGGCAAGTGCGCTTACCTGTCGACCATCAGTCATGCTAATGGTTCCATTTACCCTTGCCTCTACTCCATCCACCCAGTTTCCTGTAGCTGTTATGGCCAAGTCGTCGGCGTACCCTGTCACCATAACACCGCCCGCTAGGGGCAGCTGCAAGACGTCATTGAACATTAAATTCCACAGGATCGGACCCAAGACCGATCCCTGTGGAACCCCCCAGGTCACCTTCCTCCAATGTGCGCCGTTTTCTGCCTCCCATCCAATTCTTCTGTTCTGTTGAGCAAATAAGGAGCTGCTCCCACTCTCCCCGGACTACTGACAATATCAGCCCATCCCGCCGTGTTAAACACATTTCTGACATCCAGGGTCACTAATGCACAGATCCTTTTTGAGTTCATGGCCTCTCTCGCAATCCCCGTAATCCTCCTTACAGTATCTACCGTCGATTTGCCTTACCTATAGTCGTACTGATTATCCGCCAATTCCCCTTTCTGCTCTATTTCAGTCTCTAGTCTTCCCAATACAAGGTATTTTAGCAACTTGCTCCATGCGTCCAACAAACACAGTGGCATGTAAGAGACGGTTCATCTGATTGTTTATTTTGGTATTAATACCAGCCTTGCTCTCCTCCATCTGTCAGGAAAAACCTCACTCTCCAGCGCCTGATTCATAATTCTCAGGGTAACCGCGGAATACTCCTCTGCAACTATCGTCACCATCTCGGGTGGGATATCATCTGGGCCCGGAGATTTACTGCTTTTAAGCTGCTACAAGCAGTCTCAAGCTCTTCCTTCGTAAAGGGGGCACGTCGCCCACTTCTGTGACTCCCCATCTGACTTCTTCCCTCACAGGAAATAAGACGCCCACCATTTCCTCTATCCTTTGCCCTGGGATTGCGGGAGGGGTGGCTCTCATACTTCGGGTCGCAATTTTATACCCGTCACCCAACACGTTTCTGTCAATCCATTTATTCCCTTTGGAATCTTTTATTACATCTCTGAGTCTTTCTCTTGCTTCTCGGTAGTCCTAGAGAGTTAGATTTTGAGCCTCTCTTCCTTGCCTCCTATTTTCCCTAACACACATTCTTCTGGCTGCCACACATTGCCTCCTGAGATTGTTGGTATCGACTGTCCACCAATACACTCCCCTTTTGGTCCTCCTCTTCTTCTGGGCATTGCTTGCTCACGAGCTCTAGAGACCACCCTTGTCAGGGATTCAACCGTCGTCACGATGCCACCTCTCACCTGTTCTTCTAGTGAACCTTTGAAGGCCTCTCAGTCGAGTAGACCCAGCTTCCATCCCCTCACCCTTATTACCGGCGTTCTTTCCTGTTGCCCCACCACGTACCCAAAGTAGCGGTGGTCGCTCAGCTTCTCTTCCTCTCGCAAGACTCTCCATCCGCTTATTCTCCTAGCAGGGCCCGCTGAGGCCAATGTTATATCCGGAATGGAGCCACCCTACGAATGTGAACACCGAACCTTCGCTGAGCACCCATGCAGATCATTCTGTACCATCCAGTCCACAACGAGGTTACCCCTAGCATCCACCTCCTCCATCCCCCACTCTGGGGCCCTGGCATTGAGGTCGCCAACGACAATGATATCTTTTCCCGATCTCCTGCCCTCTTCCAAGATATTGTAGTGCATCTCTTGTAGGGACCATTCTAGGTCTCCTAAACCTGCATTGGGTGAGAAGTAGCAGCTGAATATTATCTCTTCTTTCAGCTCCACCCATACAAATCAATGTTTTCTCCCACTTCAGTATATACCACGGTGTAGGTGGTCCGACACACGGCACCTGCTATGTTAATCGACGGCTTCATAAGTGCTTGGTTTCTATTTAATTCAGTAGATGGCGCCCGGGATATACCTAGGCATAGATCATGGCATAGATAGACGGATTTCCTGTGATGCATGTAGTGTTGCATATATACACAACTAAACTGCAAAACTAAGACAAAAAACGAACTAAAAGGTTCTTTAAATATAAATAAAACAAATCTACAGAGCATTAAGTGTTGTATATATGTAAACTGTATTTCTAATATTTATATGCATAAGTAACGACGAGACTTTATTTGTCCTGCCATCTATTGCATTACACACAACTAAACACTTATGAAGCCATTTGTACGGGTCTTGTCGCATCACTTAATATACTTCACCGTGGTATACACTAATAGTTCTATTCAGAATTCCTATAGCTGCATCCACATTCGCATCTGTATACCATCCAGTTCTGTTATTACCTATCATTGCCTTATTTGGCTCACTTACTATGAGGACCTCATTTCCCGTTTGCCTACCCACAGCCCACAACAGGTCTTGAGCGGTCCGGCACCTGTTTAAGTTAACCTGCCTCACTTTAAAGACAGCAGGCTACCCTCTTCCTCACGCTCTGCCCCGCTCAGCGCTTTCCTATATAGCGGACATTCCGCCGAATCCACACAATGCCCACTTTTATCGCATTTAGGGCAGTATGCCGTGCCTTTGCATTCTTGGACTTGATGTCCCTCCTTTCCACATCTAAGGTAAGCCTTCATCTTGTCTGGGCCCTTGCAGTTCACTGTAGTGTGTCCGTACTCCCAATACTTATAGCACATATGCACATCCACTCTCTCACGTACTCTACACCTAATCCATCCCACTCTCACACTTTCTTTTTGGAGCAGCTCTATCGCCGCTTTCTTCGGCAGTCTCACATCAGCAGTCTGGTTTTCTCCAAATGCTGGACTCAGTCTCTCCACGACTATTTGTTCTTCCTTTGGCTTCGTTTCTTCTGCTATTACTTTCCCAACTTCCTCTCTACTAGTGGTTGCGTCGTCCAGATCTCTTATGGTTATAACTCTTCCTGTTTTTTCATTCTTACCATGACCCTGCCTACTTTTTCAATTGCATCCTTTAGTGGGTTTGCGGCAGCACTACCACTCTTTACTTCAATTAACATCTCGCCATTCCTTGTTTTACTCAGGGCTGTCACGTCCACTCCCGTGGCTTTTAGGTCTACCCCTTTAATTTTCATTAAGAGGTCTTTATATGATACTCCTTCTTCTCTAAGAAATAGAATATCTCTATCTTTTCTTGCTCTATTTTATCCGGTGTTTCTGGCTCTTGCAAAGGGAGTATCTTGTACCCCTTCCATTTTGTGCGGCATTTCCTCCTTGTTACTTCCCCTCTTATTTTGAGGGGAGTACACCACCACGATTATCTTCTTGCCACTCATGACCACTTCTACCATTTTCTTTACCCTTTCCCAGTTCTTTTCTGTTCTAGGAAGCGCTACTCTGTTTCGGTTGTTCGCCACCAACCATTCTTTCCATTTCTTTATATTTTTGTAGGTACCTTCTTCGGTAGCTTCCATCGTTATTAGATAAACAAAGCGTTTTGCTACTTCACTCGTCCTCCCTGCCATTTCAGAGCTAGTCTCATACTTAATATACGTGAAGTCTTCCTTATTTCCTCTGTAATGCTCGATATTGACCAGCTCAGGAAATCTTAGTTTAAATTGCCTACTATCCCCTTTTCCAGGATATCTTCTTCGGTAACTTCCATCGTTATTAGATAAACAAAGCGTTTTGCTACTTCACTCGTCCTCCCTGCCATTTCAGAGTTAGTCTCATACTTAATATACGTGAAGCCTTCCTTATTTCCTCTGTAATGCTCGATATTGACCAGCTCAGGAAATCTTAGTTAAAATTGCCTACTATCCCCTTTTCCAGGAGATCACTTCCATCGGTGCATAATGCCAAATTCTTTTCCTCCATTTCCCAAACCGGATTTTCTACTTTATCTGACACCCTCTCATAGACCTGTGGGGGCCATTCTCGATCGGCCAGCTTTTTGTACTCACTATAGTCCTTAATTTCGCCGACAGCATCCCTGATCTCATTGATCGACGGAATCTGGCGAGGGTGCGGAGTAGGACAGATATTCTGTTCCCTACCTGTTTGTGTTGCCACATCGACCCTGGTGACCTGTCTGTCAGCGCTTATCTTATCCGTTTGACATTCTGTGTCGCACGTCTGTTTTCTCTAACGGTTTTTCTATTAATAATCTCTACATTATTCTTTAGCCTAGCCTCTTTAATCTCCTTGTTGATGTTAGAATTGTTATCCACAAACTTCCCCAAGATATTTTGGTTCTTCGTTATGCAATCCAGTGCCTCCAGCAAATCAAACACTACCGAATTCTCTTTTTTCTTGTAAGGGTTTGCACTATCTCTGTAAACTCTATCAAAGTGTCAAATTGCTTCCTCTTTCTGAGGGTGTCTTCTGACACAGAGTTACTCCTTGTTTGACTAGTGGTCGCCAACCGCAAGGTTCCCTTAACGTATTGTTGATACTAGTCTGCACTAATGCATTTTGTTTCAATTTACTACTCATAGCCATTCCCACGAGTCGGGATGTATTCTCGGTCGGCCCTCGGGTGACGCCCGTTCCGAGGACGAGGCTACATACTGTGAAGGTCGCCCTATATTCACAGGTTTTAACGACTTCGCTGTCGGTTTATTATAGAGGTTTTCTCCTCGTGGTCCGGCCAGTTAAGGCAGGTCCCCCGGTCACAGTTTCGACACGACATTTCCCTGTGGTGCCATTTTTTTCATTTCCACAGAGGCCGTTGAAGTGTGAGCTGTAATTACGGTATTTAGCGAGTAAGTGGCACAGCTCACTCGTAGCTCGGATTAACCCCGGGTGCGCCAGTTCCCGTTGCCCCACTTCGCAGTGTGGATCCTGAGGTTGAGCTGTCCTTAGTTTTCACTGCTCTCCTTCGACCTTACCGGCTTGGGTGACCCTACCGGGAGCCATTTGCAAGACTCCCGCTGGCATTGCTCTCAGGGTCATCGCAGCTACTTGAGCCCCTCCACCAACGACAAGGACTCACAGCTCCCCGGAAAGGTTGTGGAAGGGTTAAATGTGTCCTCATAAACGCTTTTTTAAAACAAAAATTATTTACGCTGTTTCTATTAGTTTTTAAGAAAAATATAAAGATTCAGAAAATGTTTAGAAAGCGTTTTTGCATTAGAATACATAATTTTAAAAATATTAGTCCTTAACCCTTTCGTTCTGTCCTCGTAGGTAATCATGGCAGTCAAAAAATGACATATTCCAAAAGCGAATATCTCTGTTAGCATTGATTTTTACCCCATACACAAGAGGAAAGGAAATGATTAGAATGCCATTTTGTATCAGAATACAAATTTTGGAATTACCATCAATTAACCCTTCCATTTTATCGTCTTGAATCGCATTTTTCATTTTTAAGGATTCATATAAAAATGAGATTTGCGCCGTTTTTCTTGATTTTAGTAAAAAGTATTCGGAATACGATTTTTCATAAGAAAAAAAAATTTCCCCCATCAGTTTGTAGTAAAAATTTAGGAAATATCGTATTTTTCGGAGGTCACTCTATGTTCACCCCCAGTAAAGGGCTGAAACGATTAGGGTAATTATTATTAAACCATAATAAAAATTAAAAGAGAAAAGATTTCATCGCAATTTTTGAAAAGGAAGGGGTCGGGCGCAGGAAGTTTACCACAGGGGAGAAGCGAAAGAGATAAATAATGTGGTTATCAAAATGGTGTATTATTATGCAAATTGGCATTCTAAACACTTTTTTACTCTACATATTTTTCAGTAAAATCAGTAGAAACGGAAAATTTTATAATTTTTACGTCGGATTTGCAATCAGCGACGCCAAAAACCCCCATGATATGAATCTTAGCCGATTTCGTTGAAAACCTTGCGAGTTATTGAATTGGGGTTGTAAACCTCCCGGAGTGAGTGCACTAATTTTCAAAGGTATACATTTCATATGTTATCAAAACTTAACATAATGCAAAAGGTTTCAAGTCTTTATATTGAAGTAGTAATGGTTAAGAAGTTACACCCTTTCTTGCGTTCATTTCCTATACTACAAATATTATTTACTAATATTTCAGGTTGAAACTGTCGGTCAAATTTATATGGCCGTTTCTGGAGCTCCTGAGAGATGTGACGACCATGCTCGGAGAGTTTCGGATGTTTCACTTTGCATGGTGAAACACGTAAAACTGTTAGAAATTCCATCCGCAACAAAAATAGAAATAAGAATAGGTAACTTATGGAAGAACAATTATACAATGCGAACATCATCTGTGAATATCCCAAATAAAAAAATTCAATGATCTGTAGACAAAACTTGAACGGTTCAATTTTATTTTTGAAATGGGACTATTTTTAATTGGTAGATGTCATTTTTACCCACAACTCTTTTTCCATGATGAAGTTATTGTGGCAACCTCTATCATTATTAAGAGCAATCTGTACACAGCAAAATGTAGATGCATGATTCTGAACAAAAAATCTAGAATTAACAGATTATTATTAATTCACAAAAGACCTATTAAATAAAATATCAGTTAAAAAACGTTAAATAAAATCAAAATCAAATCGAAAGTGTTCAAATTCAGTCTCATTGACCTCCTACCTATTTAATGGCGAAAATATGATTTCGAATTATTTCCTTTAAGTCTTTAGTGGAATTTGGTCTGTTAAAGTAGATCTTGCTGCTAACATAACGCCACAAAAAGTAATCCGAGAGATAATTAAGAACGCAAAGAACCAATACTATAAAAATAACATAAATGAAGTAAATATCAACCACAACAAACTTGGAATATTTTAAATGATGAATCCAACAGTAATAAAAAAATATAAAATGCAAAACTACTGAATGGAAAATGGAACGGTCGAACTTACTGAAAATAGATCAGATATAGTAGATACGTTCAATAATTTTTTAATTAATGTTGGCTGAAATATCGTAAAAGAACAAAAAATCAAACTCAAATATAAAAGAAGGAAATAAATAAATATTCCTATCTTATACTGTGACTAAAGGTGTAATAATAAATAAATAGATAAATTATGGTGTTTTCAGATCAAAATCACTTGTATTTTCTCGAACTGTTTTTCAAGATCATTCATACAACTGGCCAACTGAATACAAGGTTATTCAAGGTCGACAGTCTACCAATCATATGGGGCGTTACTCCCATCAATTAGAAGGGATGTCTATTTTTAACAGGTTGCTCTTTTACAGAGCTGACTTTTTAATTTACGTGAGATGACATCACAACCTTCTTGACCTTAAGTGACCTTGTTGTGTCTTTTCATGAATTACCTTGAAAACCAGTATGAAGCTTTGTAAGAAAATACACAGAATATTGAACTGACAGCCTTATATATATATATATATATATATATATATATATATATATATATATTAAAATATAATATTTCAGTCGCAAGCTCCTCTATAAAATCTTTACTTTACTATAAGGAATGTAACCAGACTGCAACTAACAGCTACTCTCCGGGCCTGTCCCATACCACTTGCCATACCATACCACTTGCGAACTCCGCAGTTTGCAAGAGGTATGGGACGACTGGCACGAGAGCTCGCGTGTTTGTTGCAATCGAAGCATTAGCATTTTGTTGGTATTATGCGATTATTACACTTAACGCGCCAGGCTTGTAACTTGTAATTCAGCGCTCCGCGGGGCACATAGCCCGGAGAGTAGCTGTTGGTTGCAGAATGGTTACATTCCTTATAGTAAAATAAGGTTTTTATAGAGGAGCTTGCGACTGAAATATTATATTTTAATATTTCTGCCCTTTAGAAGCACACTTGAACTATGCTAAGCCCAGTCAGGCTATTTATTTTTCGATTGCAACAGACACTGGACCGCTAGATGGCGCCTACTTACTATCTTACATGTCGCTATCGTAAAGATACCGAGATGTACCAAATAGTCAAGGGATCCTCGTGTCGTTCGTCACATGCCTACCTTGCACTGACGAGAGCCAACAGTTGGAAACTACAGTCTGCAAGTGGCATGAGACGACTGGCACGAGAGTTCCTTTAACTAGGATCAGTATTTCGGCTGGTGTTTGTTGCAATCGAAGCATTAGCGTTGTGTTGGTAATATGCGATTATTACACTTAACGCGCCAGGCTTGTAACTTGTAATTCAGCACTCGGCGGGGCACATAGCCCGCAGAGTAGCTGTTGGTTGCAGTCTGGTTACATTCCTTATAGTAAAATAAGGATTTTATAAAGGAGCTTGCAACTGAAATATTATGTTTTAATATAATATATATGATATTGCTAAATTAAAAAAATATTCTGTAACAAGCCTCTCCTATTATAAGAAACATAGCAAAAATTATTGAACAAGGCTTTTAAAGTAGACTGATTGATTTTTTCTAAATGGTATTTTAAATAGTGAACAGTATGGATTCCAAAAAAATTGTCGAACTGAATAAGCCGTACTTCACAACCAAACAAATTGTTTATGTTATTGACCTTAAAACCCGGTTCCAACGAAACTTTTTTAGTTGAAACCTAATATAAGGAATTTACCACTAACCCCTGAATCTGATATAAAATTAAATTTTAAGGCAAAAAACTTATACTTTTTTATGAGAATTGATATTTGCCTAGTTCATTTCTGTGGTGTTTATTTATGCGCATGCCTTGCTTTTCTTGCAATTATTTTTTACTTTTTAGTACGATTTTTGAAAAAAAGTTTAAAATTCTTTTATTTTCTATTTTTTAGTCATATTTTAATTATTTATGATGTATAGAGCTGATTTACAAAAATTTATTCGTTGGAGCTGGGTATAAACCTAACGGCAGTCCATTATGTCACCGAAACTAATATCGTACCATTTGCATGGGAAAAAACGGACGTAAAAGTCTCCGGTCAGGCGAGAAAACTTTTATAGTCTACGTTTTGCCGGAGGCGTCGGTTGGATAGCATATTTAATCAATTCTCAACCCCGTGATCTTAGTAACTATGCAAGGTTTCATCAATTGATTATGCCAGGAAGTGTGTTAAATGAAGGATGCAAGATTTAAAGACAAACGCAAAAACTGAAAAAACATTGTGAGTTAAAGAAAAGTAAGTAATAATTAATTAAAAGCGATGAAATTCCCTTCAAAATGAATTTTTCATTGCCCTCATAGTTTTAAAAATAAAGTCATGAGCAAAAAAATTCTTCATTTTTTTTTCAAGAAAGTTTAGTGTTTTCCTGCTGAAAGAAAATTTAAGGAATCCGAATTGGGTTTTGATCACTAACATGCACAACTCTTAGGATCTTTATAACTTTTAATCAAAGTAAAGCTTCGCGATTTGCTAAAAAATCTCGAACCAATTGATGATGTTAGTGATATTGCACATTATCAAGAACCAATACGGATTTTTAAATCTTCATTCTACAGCCAATTGCGGTAGGAAAACGCTAAATTTTTCCAAAGGAAGAATTAAAAACATTCTCCTCTTGCCCAAAACTTCGTTGTTTTTACACGCTTTATATTAGCTTTACATGTATGTTTGTTTGTTTATATGTAAGGAAATCTTTGAACGTGATTCTCACACACTTCAAAACATCAGATCAAACTGAAACTTTGCACACTTATCAATGACCGATAACAATAAAATAATTCGAGCAATAATTTGACAATTTTGTCCGAATCTCCACACCAAGATCATCAGGATAAAAAAAATGACTAATCTATTGTCCATATTTTGCCGGAGGTGCCGTTGTTATTAATATATATTTTATTATTTTATGTGAAAAAAATTTAGTTAAAAAAAATTTAAAAACACGCTTAATAGCAAACCGAACTAAACAGTAAAAAATAATGTTTAAAAAATTCATTTTATTGTAAAAAGCTTGATATCAATTGTTATAAATATATTGTTGGTAGCTATTGATAAAAGTAGAATTATAAAAATATAGTAAAAAGCACCCCACCCCTTTTACAATAATATGAATTCTTTAAACATATTTTTTTCTTTTTAGTTCGGTTTGCTATTAAAGTGTGTTTTTTAGTTTTTTTGAACTATAATTTAAACTAATGGAAGAGCGAAAAATTCTTTTTAAAGAAAATTTTGGTGGTTCGAATTTCCATCATACTCATTTCTAGCATTAGGCTTATTGTTTTTGAAACATTTGAGATTTAAACAATATATCTCGGTCTATAAACATTAGAACGCCATCTTTAAATTATCTATCTTTAGAACTTTTTGTCTTACACGAGATAAAAAAAGAAACGAAATATTTGTAATTTTATAAACTCTTCTGAGCTATACCATTTTTCCACTAAATATAATACTTTTTAAGTTATCTACAAAAACTGTCTTGAAGTATCAATTTTTCGATGCTAAAGTCGCAAACTTTAGATCGTGGCTATAACTTGGAAAATATCAATTTTCATTAAAAAAAAACGCATGCCACCCTTTTTGCTTAAAATTTAATTTTCTATCAGAATCAGGTTAGTTTTTAATAAAGTGAAAATTCAAAAAATTACTGCAAAGACTTTCACACTCAAGTTAAAGTAATTTGTGTTTCTTAATAGTCCCATATGTGTTTACATCTAATTGAGACTTTAAGAGGAATCTGAATTAATCGACCTTTACTTGATAAAAAATTATTTATTTACACATTGTTATGCGTATGTGTAAATAAATAAATTTTGTAAAAATAATAAAACACGTTTAGGTTTTAGAATTTAAATTATTTGAAAAAGCAGGGTTGTCATTTTAAAAAATGGCGGTGACGTAATTTTGGCAGCAGATGATTGAATTTTTTTATTTGAAGCCAATGTTCGCATTGTATTATTTGTTTTCTAAAGCAACTAATAGTTAATGCTTATTAATGTATACAAATAATTAGAATTTTTACTAATCATAATTTTGTTTAATTCCAAATAAGCAAACAGGATACTTTCATTTTCTCCTTTTCTAGGAATCCATTCTGGTCCAGTAGTAGCTGGAGTCATGGGAATAAAAGTTCCAAGATATTGTTTCTTTGGCGATACAGTAAATACAGCCTCAAGAATGCAATCTACGAGTGAAGTAAATTGCTTTTCCAATTGACTGTGTGAATGATATGTAATTATTATTATCTTGTTTTCAGCCTGGAATGGTTCATATTTCCGAATCGACGAAAATGCTCCTTCCGCCAGATCAATACATCATAAGATGTCGAGGAGCTGTTAAATTGAAAGTAATAACTAATGTTAATTTAATGCTTTTAAAGTTTTTAAACAAAATATAGATTTAAATAAGATTCATATTGATATAACTACAAAACCTTCCGTTTTTATCGGTTCATTTTGTTTGTGTGTACTGTTGCCTAGTAATAACAGCAGAAAATACTTTATAAATGAAAAATAAATTGAACGTGTTCAAAGGCAATAAGTAATGCTTGAATAAAAAAAAATATGTAAAAACCGGGTAAATCGCACAGTCTACAGGGAAATACAGTTTTTATTTATATAATTTTTATGAACCGAATTACTGGAATTTAGCTTTTTAGTTATTGATTGATTTTGACGAATTGATTTTACAGAACAAACACTATTGGCATCCGTATTAATTGAAAAGGTCCCTAACATAAAAAATATAAACCCTTACAATAGGATTCTTTTGGAAAAAATTTTATCATAGAAAATAGAACGGTTTCTATATTTCAGTAATAACGGGATTCTATTGGATAACACTGAAATTTTTTAGGGTATTTGGAGGATAGTTAATCAAGATGTCAATAAGATACCTAGCATCGACTAACGCTTATGCAACGTTATCTGTTTCAGTTAATTACGTATTAATACCTATACATATTTGTTTTAGGGGAAAGGAGAAGTGGAAACTTACTGGGTTTTTGAAAACATTTTTGGCAGTGATGAAAGTGATAGTGGAGGATAAGAGAATGCTGGTTCCAAAATTCTATCCATTCGTCCAAATAATACTTAAGTTTTCGTTAACTTGTTGTTAGTTACATCCCTGAATGTAATGTTCTTATTTCAATAAATCTACTAGAAAATATAAAACGTATTAGTACCTTAATTTATATTATCACAGAAGGTTTCAGTATCTCCTCGTTTAACCACGAAGCTGTCAAACTGAGATAAACCTGATAAACTAGGAGCTACTGAAGTTTCGAAAATTTGTCTGAGGAGCTTCTTTAACTTGTTTCGTGTGTAAGGAGAGAACCCCACGCGAGATTCTTTTCCGAAGATAGGTCTCATACGAAATAAAGACCCTCACTTTTATTTCCTATGAAACCTATATTAGAAAAATCTGGTGTCTGAGGACCATTTTCACAAAACAGATGAACCTTACACTCGAATACACTACTTGATGCGCTTTTTGTTGAGCATTATAAGTGACAATTAAAACTGAAAACCAATTTTAAGCCCTATTTTTGCATTGAAAATAATCATTGGATCCGTTATATGGATGAATGCTGTAAAGAGCGACATGCGATAGATGCGTGTGCCGGCCTGCCGTCGCAGCAGCGGAGAGCGAGGGAAGATAAGAGGATAGATTTTGCTCACAGGCAGGCAAATTTCTACAATTATATCACTAACTGAATTAATTATTTCCTAATGTTTATTTGTAAGCGGTTATCGATAACCCTTTCAGTGTAGAATGGAAATCCAAAAGTCATAAAAAATCGCATGTGAGCTAATGTTGCCATTTTTTAAAAAAAGGCCGCTAGTGCCCTTTTATTAAACGATGATATTTCAGTCACCGTTTTTCCAAACATTTGTTAATTCTTATTGCTTCATTTAAGGCAAGTTGATTAGTATTAGAGTCGCACTGTATTATTTTTTCTTCATTCGCATGCTCTTCTATATCGATTTTTTCCTCTCCGATCTTCTTATTCAGTGAGACGATCAATTAATATTGATCGAAATCGAATCCACTTCCTGGCTTTTGAGCGGAATATTCAGTCCGCTGCCGTCGTGTATTCTTTCGCAGATGTAAGATTTATCCATTTGTAACTAATAATTTTGCATTGAATAATCCAATTTAGCTGTCAGCAGGGCGGTATAGTATAAAATTATCTCCAGTAGATGGAAAAAGACAACAAGAAGGGTAATTTATTTGAAGAAGAACAATGAACAAACACAACTGACTAAGGATAACTTAATAGACAATTATTAGGTATTTTATTGATCACATACTCTTTTTTTCTTTGTTGGAATCTGAAAAAGATAATAAAAACCAGCATTTTGGAAAAATAACCTCTATACCCGTGATATTTATGTCAAAGGAAAAGTAACAGAATATTTTTACTAACCAATATAAATTATAATAAAAATAAAAAAAATTGTCGATATTCTGCTATACTCTTTTACATTTTTACATTTCTTATCTTTACGCGTGACATTATCATATTCTTAATTTTCTTCTTATCTACCACTGTTAATATAGCCAAATTTTCATTTGGAAGATTAATATACGGTTCTAGATGTAGGTACTCCTTCGCTTTCCAGAAACAATCCCCTTTCCGATGACCGTCTACAGTGAGATCAATAAGCAACTGGCAAATTCATTATCTGCGGAATTAACAATTTATGAATGAACTCCTAAACCAATTTTTAATCCTAAAAATGACATTTTTTGAGCATAATTTTATACCACCCCCTTCAACCCTCTTGAAGTGACAGCTGTCCTTTTAAAACGTTTAAATGGAATAAGAGTGCGTGATAGTTCATTTGAAAGGGTTCTTAATTCTCTATCCAGTAATATAAGAGTTTTTGAATTTGTCTAATTTTTTAATTAAAAATATTACATTTTTAATATTACTAAGTTAACAAAAAAACATGAAACAGTTTAAATCAAAAAATGTTCAAACTGGGCGCCGCGCCCGTAGCTTCTTGACAGTAGTGGAGGCGTTGCTGAAATTCTTCTAAAACATTTTGTATTATTTCCGGGGTGATTTAATTAATTTCTTGCCTTATCTGTCTTTTAAATCATCGACGTTATTTGGTCTGTTGAAGTAGACTTCCAATTTTAAGTAACTCTATAAAAAATTGTCAAATTGGGAGAACGGGCAAGTCGCTCAATTTTATCGCATCTACCGATCCACCTATTGAAAAACTTGATTGAGATAGGCTCTTACTTCCAATGCAAGATGTGATAACTCCAATCCAAACGTTCACCTTCTCAGGATATTGAGTATTGACCTTGAACACGCAGAATTGCTACGTACTTCCTGCCCCTAAGTAGGTTTGGGAAGATGTTACCCGGTTCTCACGTTATTAGTGGAGGCTGGGTCGTGGTTCAAAGAAATACAAAATTTAATTAATAAAAAATACAGGGCACCAGTAACCATATAATGAATACCTACAGCTGTACCTTCTCTCCAAATAAAATGTACTGACTGGCTACTCAGTGACCTTTAAAAGTGCATAGGTATCACATAAAAAAATAAAGAAATACATATGAAAATAATTAATACCAACCATTTTTAAAAACAATGTAAAACATGAAACAATAAAATATCAGAATTGACAATAAGTTAATTGAAAATAGCTATGTTCTTACAAGTGTTGTGAAAAATTGAAACGCTGAAGGCCCTAAATAGTAATTAGCTGAAGGCTAAATAGTATGCAGGAGCCGAAGGCTATAAAAAGTAATTAGCTGAAGGCTAAATAATATACAGAAGCTGAAGGCTCTAATAAAAGTGAAAAGCTGAAGGCTAAGGAACAAATAGCTGATGGCTCTAAAAAGTAAAAGCTGAAGGCTAAATGTAGAAACAACTTGAGTGTTGTGCTGATTTGGCTCTTACCACCCGTGGAATTACCACGCGTCTGTCTGGCACCTGGATTCTCCAATACTGTCCTTAATTGTGTCCAGTCCATGTAACAAAATTATTCCGATAAAACTCTCCCATACAATTCCTCGGGCAAATCAACTCCGGGTAAAACAATTTCATAAGGTTAACCTCTCGATAAAAAACTCCTTGGTAAAAAACTCCTCGGTTAAAAAACTCCTTGGTTAAAAAACTCCATTCATCTATCCCAGGTTACGGAGGTTCACAGGGAAAGCGGCAAATCAACAAGTGGGTCGGTGGCGACTGTCTAAGAGCAAGTGGCCTGTGGCAATTGACATGTAGCCAAGTTCCGGCGCAAAACTATAGCGCTACCAACTGTTAGAAAATTAATGTAGCCACCGGTGCATCAAGATTAATTAGAAATTTTACTTTAAATCTTTCCCTCTTCATTCAGTAAATCAAATAATAACAGTAATTAATAATAGTGATTTTGATCTTTAACCTGTTGATTCTGCGTTAACCAAATAATAAAGTAATCTAATGGTAATTGGTAAGGTATTTTGCATGTGTATTAATAGATGGCGCTAGGTGAATGTTTTTAGAATTATATATTTTCAAAGTTAAATGAACTGTTAACAACAGAGGTATACTGGAACAAGCAGACGACAGACAGATCGGGTGGTACTTTCAGGTTGGCATCTGAAAAATATGTCAACAGTTAACAACAGCAAAAGGCGATTAAAGTGTACACAAATAATAACACCAGAGATATTATTCTTGCGTAGTTAAAAACTACAAACTAGCACAAATAAGCAATTCTGGCGAAGAATTACCAAGCCAGCGGCGTAGAGCCATTATTAAATGCGGAAGAGAACTTCCCAAAATTCCACAAAAATATAAAACAAAATTTACTTAATTGAGGTTTAATTGTACATGTAACATTCAGGCAAAAGTGAATGTTACAGAATAATGGCCTCTCCGTTACGTTGGGCGTCGTGAGTACGGACAATGATAATAACTTTGACCAAAAAAGAGAGACCCTTGAGGCCTCTGCGTGCACTTAATTTATGAAAAGGTGAAGTTCGGGAGGGTTGCACTTAAGAGAAGTTGGAACAGGATAATTGGCCCACCCTGTATAAGCCCCTGTTATTTGTTTGTATTGCTTTGTTAATTTTCTGAAGCTAAAATTATTTTAAACTGAATTTATTTCTAGTTGCAGGTGATTTTTCAACATCCTGTATATAATTCTTGAACAGTACACTTCTATGTGTAAACTTAAAGAAAAACCACTTTTGTTTAATTTGAAAAATATTTATAAGGATGACCAGTTTCTTGGAGCACCCTGTATGGAGTCGTAGATTATTAAAATACATGGTTTTAAATGAATAAAAAGAACACGCCAAAACCCTCGATGAACTTTTCGAAACTGTAAAATTTCGCATGAAAAACGTGCTTCACGTAAAAATGCCTTGGAAGAGGTTTTTATATATAAATTCACATTTTCGCCTTTTTTATGCCAAAATCTTGGAAACTCATTAAGGAGTGTAATTTTAGAAAGTGTAGTAAATGTCGCCCCGACCATGTTAAAGAACGCTATAACCCCGATATACTTTTCGACGTTGTAACAAAATCCGACTTAGGAAATACTTCGTACGAAAAGCGTGCTTCACGTAAAAACGCCGTGGAAGAGGTTTTTAATACTTGTAAACATATTTTCGCTCTTCGGAGCGTTTTTTATGCAAAATTTTCGCTAACTCTTCAAGGAGCGTTAATTTAGAAAGTGTAGCAAATGTCGCTCCACAGGGACGTAATGTCGCCCCGACCACCTAATTTTAGAAAGTGTACTAAAATTAGACTTTAACTTCGAAATTTTCAAGATTAAAAACCCTTTTACGAATCCACGTTGTCAAGCACTGCAACTCTTACGAGGTATTGAATATGAGGACAAGTTAGTCCAACGACTATTCAAAGTATATCGGAAGTTATAGCGAAAATAGCCCTTAGCGACATGGGACCCCCATCATTTCCTAGCAGTCGGATTTGACGGGGAAATGATGTGTTTTGACGGGGTTTGCCCTAAACCGGTTCCTCAGTGATTCGGAGTCAAAAAAGTATCTATACCATGTACTCACACGTGCATGGGAACCGCCTTGCCTGAACGTAAAAAGTTGTTATTGTAGAATACAATCGAAGTAGAGACGCTTCAAGCAATTTTAAGCTCCGAGGAGCGACCAAAATTCATGTGAATTAAAAAATACGTTTATAAGACAGGCAAGCAAAAGCCCACCAAAATTTCAGTTACATTGAACTTTTCTTGAATCTTTTTGTGCATCGTTAGCTTATTAAATCGCATATTGGATGGTAGTTGGCACATTATGAATCGTTCCGCTCCTCACCATGTGTTGTACACGGGCCAGACTAGTGTTTGTTAACATTTTCTCTTGAAAAAGTTGTTGTAAAAACATAATTTTTTTAAGATTTAATATATATATTTTGAACTTTATATTGTCTTTTAGTTGTGTTTTCTAACAAAATTCCTTTTCAGGTTTAATTTTAAGAGAGTGTGGTACAGACAGTGTTAGATTTATAGTGTTACGACGTCCAATTGATACCATCAGAGCAGCAGTTAAGCATAAACGACAGTAAGTATGATTTTTTACATTATTCTCCGTCTGAAACAGTCGTGTTGAACCCTAAAAAATTTTGTGAACGTAATATTTATTTATTTAGAGTTAAGAAAAGGTTGAGGAAGACGAAAATTAATTTTTTCTTTTTCCTATTTTTTTAAATTTTTCTAAGTTTTTAAAAGCAGAAAAGACGTCCTTCAGACTAATAAAACATGGATCGTTCACAACCACAAAGTTTAGAAAGTATAACGAAAACCGAAAACTTCGGAAATTTTGAAAATAAAAACCCTTTTACGATTCCACGTTGTGAAGTACTGCAACTCATGCGTTGTGTTATATATGAGGACAAGTTATCCAGTCTCTAGTCAAAGTATTTCGAGAGTTTTAGCGAAAACAGCCCTTAGCATCGAGGGTGCCCTAACATTTTCTAGCAGTCGATTTTGACGGAAAAATGATGGGTTTTAAGCGTATTTGCCCTAAACCGGTTCCTCATGATTCGGTGTCAGAAAACTATAGTTACCATGTACTCAAACGTGCATGGGACCGCGTTGCCTGAACGTATGAATCTATAATTGCAGGATATAATTGAAAGTCGTTGCGATTCAAGCATTTTGAAGCTCCGAGGGGCAATCAAAATTGACATTGAACTGAAAATACGTCAATAGACAGGCAAGCAAAAGCCCACCAAAATTATAAACATTGAACTTTTTACTGAATCTTTTTGTGTAATCGTTAGCTATAAACCGCAGATTGGATGGTTCCGTTCCTCACTATGTGTTGTACACGGACCAGCCTATAGTTTGTCAATACATTTTTCTTGAACGTTTTTGTAAAACATAATTTTTTAAAAGATTTAATATATGTTTTTGAACTTTATATTGTCTTTTTCTTGTGTTTTCAAAATTCCTTTTCAGGTTTAAATTTTTAGAAAGTGTTAGTATTTGCTGTGTTAGATTTATTGTGTTACGACGTCCAATTGGTACCATCAGTGAAGCAGTTAAGCAAAAATGAACAGTAAGTATAAATTTTGTATTATTCTCCGTCTGAAACAGTCGTTTTGAACCCTTCTTTGTGAACGTTTAATTTCCATTTTGGAGAGTGTAATAAAAGTCCTTCAGACGTGTGAAGATGGATCGTTCATATTAAAAACGAACACTGGTTTAAATAAACTAAAATATTATTCTTTTTGTTACAGTTACTAATTTCGTAACTTGTCGACAACCAATAAATTCCGGCTTGGGAGATTTGATTGGATTATTTTTAAAATGTCAAAATTCACTTGGAATTAGTTGCGCGGTGGCAGATGAAATTATTTATTAATATCTGAAAAAATTCACTTAAAGACTAGGGCACTTGGTGCGAATTGCATTGATGCGCGAAGGCAGAATAAATTAAATTAAATAGAAAAATCTGTTTTACAAAGTTTCGGCCTTGGAAGCAGCGTGGGTACTGGATTTTATTATCGCGAGTTACACCGTAGAAAACTAACTTAGTCACTATTTTTTCACTACTTTCTGAAGGAGCGTTGAGCTCCTCCGTCTTTTATATCTTTTGGTAGGGTTTGGTTTTTCGTGCCCCGTAATTGGAGAGGAAACGTTTTTACCCCCAATAAATTCTAGAAAGTTGGAGCAAGACATTCAGTGAGGGCTAGGATGACTCATAGATTGCACAATATTGCGTAATATTGCTTCATCTTCATCTTTGTAGAAAATGGAAATTTGAAAATGAGAATTATATGAATGTCTGGGCAATCGAAAGGGAAGTTAATTGATAAATGAAAGAAATCTGAATCTGTTTTGGTTTAGGAGAAAATAGCACGAGAAAGAAGGCCGAATATATTGAACCGTCCTCGTACGGGCATATTTTACGCACTCACGTAATATGAATTGTCACGCGCGATGATGGTTCGAGGGAGTAATATGGAAAGTGTGTTAGCGGGTAAAATCTAGAAAGCGTCGTGACAAATTATATAGTTCGGGAGCAATCGGAGAAAAGGTTAAAATTTAATAGAAAAAAAGTTGTAGAAAATTAACGAATATGAATTTGGGGTTTATACCGGAGGTACGGAAAGCATGTTGAGTGACGAATGACATTATATGGGGGCTGTATTTTTAAGGTGAATGTTTTGTAAAAATTATGTTGTAAAATTGACGAATGGAATCTTTTAAAGAATTTTTTTATTGTTTTGGACTATTTTTGAATTATCGATGTCTCGTGAATTTTTTCAGATTTTTGGTGATTGGTTTGTGGGTTTTAACTGAAATGAAAATATTCTGAAAATGACTTTTTTATCGGTGTTTGGCATTTTGGGCCGGATGATTGAATTTTTTGGCAAATTTTGACATTTCGAATTTTGTTTTTTTTCTTATAGGGAGTGGAACGTACTATAATAACCTCCATCACCCAATATGGATTTTCTGTACTGCAGTATCTACAGTTCTGTTTGTATACTGTTCCATTTAAGACAAGTGTTGCTTCATCAGAAAAGAGAATGATTTTCATAAATAACGGATCATCTTGGCATCTATTTGCCATGATTGGGTTTATGTGGATTTTCCTGAACATCTAACAATATGTCCAATTTTTTTCATCGTCTAAAATGCGTTTCCTACCAGATTTAGGAATATCTGTGACATTTCTAAATTCACGAAATTTGTTTTCTACTCTTCTAACCATAGACTGAGAAATACTACGGTCAGGATAAGTATTGTATATTTCGCATATCTGCTTCTCTGTTCTTGTTTTATTACCGCATCCTAATAATATCAAAATTTCAATTCTTTGGGTAATCGAAAGACATTGTTAAAATGACGATCAACTTGATAATCAGCGATAAATAACTAGAATCATAAGTTTGCACAGATAGATGTAGCAAATAAAGAAATTATATTTTTTTCTGATACCTAATATGAAATTCTTTTTACCTCTTCCTTTTGGTTGGGTATTTTGCCATCTGCATTTCAGAAAAGATGATACATTTAAATTGAATGTTATGACACAAAATTAATTAGAAAAGTCGAATTTTACTGATATTTGGTACATAAAATAGTTTAGGATAAATTTGATTGTGTATATTTCAAAATTTTCAAATTT
Organism: Leptura quadrifasciata; assembly: GCA_963675555.1. Lineage (NCBI taxonomy): Eukaryota > Metazoa > Arthropoda > Insecta > Coleoptera > Cerambycidae > Leptura > Leptura quadrifasciata. The sequence continues at coordinate 53,244,491 of OY776675.1, forward strand.
AATTTTCTTGGTGAAGAACATACAAAATTCAAAAATTTTATATTGCTTGATAGAGAATTAAAAACCCTTTGCTTCACGATTATGTAGGATATTAATTTATTACAGTTCGACTCAGGTGGAGTGTCCCACGTAAAGGCAGCGTCCCCAACTGAGAATTTCACGGAAAAATAATCGTTTGGCAAAATTAAAATAAAAATTCCAATTCACAGTAAAAAACTTCGGTGTGACGACGCCTCTGGAGTGTCCCACTTACAGGCAGCGTCATTCTAAATCAAATTGTTATTTCTGAAACCGGTTTATATTGCTAATTTCGAGCGTTAACCAGTTTGATAAAAATAAAAATATATTACTTCAGACACAAAGTTAAACTGAAAACATATACCAAATATCCCGTTTAAAATTAACTTTATTACAGAGCAACCAATTTGCAACGATAAGCCACAGCAATCTCGATCGAGTCCCACCATTTACATTCCATTGTATCATTGTGCATTCAATCTGTTTGGCGCCTGTGAATACAGAATGTTTTGATACTCATAATTTCGTCCGTGTATGTACTTGGCTGCCGCTATCTGTATACTAGTCAAACAGAATCCATCCGTATAGTTAGCATGATATTATCAAGTCGATCAAAAAAATGGACGGCACGAAAATTCAACTATTTACTGTTTTTATTGTTTTTTAAATTAATTAACAAGTTATTTTGATACCTAATCACGCAATGTAGTAATTAAGTTATGATATGAAAAATAATCATTTTCTTATGTATTCAAACTAATTAGGAGAATTATTTCATCCAAATATAGCTTCTTAATTGAACATTTGTCTTCTTACTTCAACCCTGATGAACAATTCTCCTTAGGATAAACAGTATGCGTGATATATCTAGGTAAGCCAACATATCATGTTTCAAGTACACTTTCCTATAAATGTAATTTCTGATTAAATACGAACTTAATTAATTTGTTTCATGAGGGAATACGAGTAAACATTTTAATACACTTATTAAAGTCAGCCTGACTGTTGTTATCAGAGAGAGAATAAATATTTGGTTAATTTAAAAAAAACACAGTTAAATCAGGATATTTACTATTAATCAATATGTATGGTATGTTGATGGAAAGTGTGCAGCATTTCGTACAGGTAAGTAATACTTATTTCTTGATTTAAATGTTAGTTTTCTTTAGTTGCTGCAGTATTTTTATTTATCGACTATAGAAACTAGAAAAAATGTTAAGTGTGGTTATGCTACGAAAAATTAGTTAAAACCGTTAGGATTTTTTTTTCAAAAATTGATCTGTACCGTTCTTTTACTTTACAAATTTTGGATTCACGGAAAACTTGATAAATGTATTTAATCGAATTTTTAATTATTATTCGCCGAAGAACTTATATGTTTGAGTTAAGTAAGCTTATTTTTTTTAACTTGTGCTAGTGGAAGCGCATACGGCTAGATTAGGGATTTCGTGAGAAATAAATGTTTAAAGTTGGGGACAAAGTTATTTTGTTAAAAGGCATCTTTCTATGTATGAAAATCCATGTTTCCACCTTTAGCTTCGCGAGTCTCACCTTCTGCATCTTCTGAAGGTTAAAATATTTTAATTAAGATATCTCAAGAACTATCCATCGTCGAAAAATCGTTTTTTTCGAAAAAATAAAGGTCTCTTTAATACGAAGAGAAAAGTCATTATGGATTTAGACGTATCTCTATGCATTTTTAAATTATTCGGAAAAACAACATTTTTAAAAAAGGGTCTCTATTATTTCATCGGTGCAAAATAAGCTGTCTCAAAAAATATTGCTAAATAAAAAAGTTGCACCCTTCCTTTAGCTTTAAAACGATGTCTATAACAATATATTTTGTTTAAATGTGAGTCTGCACTAGCAATGCATGCATTATCAGGGTGCGACACAACAAGACGATTTTCAAAAAAAGGTAATCATGCTTCTGCGAAATTATGCTTGCCAAAGTTCACAACGAGATTTTTATTTCAGAAAAGCTGTAGTTTCTATCTGGCAGTAAATAGAGCTAGGCTGCAGCTCCTTATATGGAACAGTTCACACATTGCAAAAGTCCCTAATCTGAACCCCTTGAATTTTGTATGGCGATAAGAAAATGGTATACCGGATGTAACAGGATCATGGTATACCCCCTTTTCTTCTTTAGTTTTGAAGTTAATTGATTGAAATTTAGGATATAGTACAAACATAATAAGCGGCACTTTTTGACATCAATTGATTTTTTTTTTCACTTCCGGTTTATGATTTATGAGCAAATAAAATTCACCAAAATTGTTTTTAGGGCAAAACTCAATTTTTTCAAATGGAACCAATCGGTACCGTTGTACCATTCATTAGTACTATTAATAAGGAATTTATTCATATTAAAATATGCGATAAATACAAATAAAATTACAGCTAAAAGAACATAAAAAAAGCAATTTTCATTCTAATTACCTTGTTACACATAAGGTGGTTTTGGAATACAAAAAATTAACAGAAAACATTACAACAGTTGTTCAAAATGCTGTCCATTAACGTCAATGCACTTCTGAACTATGCTATTAATTGCTCTTCTTACTCGTAGTTCCAGGTCTTCACGGGTTGTAACGGCGGTTGCATAGACAATATTTTTTAAATTACCCCAAACAAAGAAATGTGAAAAGTGGCGTTAAATCAGGTGACCTTGGAGGCCACCTCAGGACCTCAGGACCATTCTCCGAATCTCCGTTGAAGGTAATCAATTACTATCCTTGAATTATGGGGAGGAGCGCCATTTTGTTGGAAATACATTCCCTGTCCTAAATCTAAAGGTAACTCATCTAAAACATCCTCAATTTCATTTTCCAGGAATCTTTAGGAGAAATAGCATGAGAAAGATGGCTGAATATATTGAACCGTCCTCGTACGGTCATATTTTACGCACTCTCGTAATATGAATATTGAAAGTGTGTTAGCGCGTAAAAATTAAAATGCGTCGTGATATCGTTTTGGAAACGTGTATTGAAATGATGTAAATTATATCGGGAGCAATCAGAGAAAAGGTTACGAATATGAATTTGGGGTTTATACCGGAGGTACGGAAAGTATGTTGAGTGACGAATGCCATTATATGGAGGCTGTATTTTTAAGATGAATGTTTTATAAAAATTATGTTGTAAAATTGACGAATGGAATCTTTTAAAGGGTTTTTTGATTGTTTTGGACTGTTTTTGAAATATCGATGTCTCGTGAATTTTTTCAGAGTTTTGGTGAATGGTTTGTGGTTTTTAACTGAAATGAAAATGTGGATGATTTTTTTATCGGTGTTTGGCCTTTTGGGCAGGATGATTGAATTCTTTGGCAAATTTTGACATTTAGAATTTTGTTCTTTCTTATAGGGAGTGGAACGTACTATAATAACCTCCATCACCCAATATGGATTTTCTGTACTGCAGTATCTACAGTTGTGTTTGTTCACTGTTCCATTTAAGACAAGTGTTGCTTCATCAGAAAAAAGAGTGATTTTTATAAATAACGGATCATCTTGGCACCTATTTGCCATGATTTCGCAAAATTCCAATCAGCGATTCATCATCGTTAAGTTCTTGAACCAAATGAATTTTATGTGGTTGGTATTTTTCATTTTTTAGAAAACGCAATACGGACGTTTTATTAACGTTATTATTGGCGGCAACTTGTCTTGTGGGTTTATGTGGATTTTCTTGAATATCTAACAATATGTCCAATTTTTTTCATCGTCTAAAATGCGTTTCCTACCAGATTTAGGAATATCTGTGACATTTCTAAATTCACGAAATTTGTTTTCTACTCTTCTAACCATATACTGAGAAATACTACGGTCAGGATAAGTATTGTATATTTCGCATATCTGCTTCTCTGCTCTTGTTTTATCACCGCATCCTAATAATATCAAAATTTCAATTCTTTGGGTAATCGAAAGACATTATTAAAATGACGATCAACTAGACAATCAGCGATAAATAACTAGAATCATAAGTTTGCACAGATATATGTAGCAAATAAAGAAATTATATTTTTCACTGATACCTAATATTTTTACCTCTTTCGTTTGGTTGGGTATTTTGCCATCTGCATTCCAGAAAAGACGATACATTTAAATTGAATATTATGACACAAAATTAATTAGAAAAGTCGAATTTTACTGATATTTGGTACATAAAATAGTTTAGGATAAATTTAATTGTGAATATTTCAAAATTTTCAAATTTAATTTTCTTGATGAAGAACATACAAAATTCAAAAATCTTATATTGCTTGATAGAGAATTAAAAACCCTTTCAAATCAGCTACCACACGCACCTTCGTTCCATTTAAAAAATTTCCAATTGGGTTGAAGGGGGGGTATCAAATTATACTCAAAAATGTCATTTTAGAATTAAAAATTGACGTGTTTTAGGATTTAGGATAAATAATTTATCCGTTACTGGTGGACCTCACTGTACAGTGTACATACAATAATGACCTGTAACGCCGCCATGTCGGTTCTGCAACTTGCACGTAGGACCAATGCAACTGGTTATTGCTCCGAGCGCCAGTTTCTGTTTTAAAGTGGAGAAACATGGCTTTCTCTATCAGCAGTATGATTGAGGCCCCAGATAGGATCACAGTGAAGACGGTTTATTACCAGGGGTCGAAACTTAGGCTGTCTTTCTCGTGGAATGGACAGATGTAATGATTTTACTTTACTATTTCAGGACAGTACAGATTAGAGTAGAGACTCAAAATAAGACACACAAAACGTTTTAATAATATATTGGCAATATTTACAGTTCAAAGAAAATTCATTTAAGATATGTAAAGTATTTCGAGATATTTGAATATATATTTGCAAGAAAACAACTAAATCATACAGGTACCTAGTTTAATATTTCAAATGTATTAAAATTATTTATTACCCAATTTTCTGGAAGTGATCAAATTTCTAGTTTATTTATTTTTTCTCTAAATATAATTTCTACTGTAATTATTGACCAGGTTTTATACAAAATGATGGCAAACAAGTAAGCGATGATATGCAAGTGCAAAATGAACAATGAAAGCAAGTGGCATGTATAACATGCAAAGCGAAGCGTCGGTTTGACACATGCAATAGTAAGGTAATTGGACTAATTTTATGACAGACAGATAGACATACAATTATTCATATTTTAAAATTTCTAATAAGAATAAAGTAATTTTTGACATAACGAAACAAATCGATTTTCGAACTTGACGTGACGTGAACCTGGTGATGGAATCTTTAATTGCTGGAGTGTCCCCGACTGAAAATTTCGCGTAAAAATAGCCCGGAATCTAATTTGGAAATGTTAAGTAACGGTGCGTCTCAACTGAAGTGTCCCACTTAAAGGCAGCGTTGCCAAATGAGAAATTTCACGAAAAATTTACCCGGACTCAAATTACAATACGGCACCGTCTTAGTTGGAGCGTCCCACTTAAAGGCAACGTCGCCAACTGAGAATTTCACGGAAAATAACCCGGTGTAAATACCATTGCACAGAAAATTTTATACAACGAACAGGCTCAAACGTCAAGTTTTATTTTACTAGATATTAATTGGTCTTTGCTTATCACGATTATGTAGGATATTAATTTATTACAGTTCGACTCAGTTGGAGTGTCCCACGTAAAGGCAGCGTCCCCAACTGAGAATTTCACGTAAAAATAATCGTTTGGCAAAATTAAAATAAAAATTCCAATTCACACTAAAAAAACTTCGGCGTGACGATGCCTCTGGAGTGTCCCACTTACAGGCAGCGTCATTCTAAATCAAATTGTTATTTCTGAAACCGGTTTATATTGCTAATTTCGAGCGTTAACCAGTTTGATAAAAATATATTACTTCAGACACAAAGTTAAACTGAAAACATATACACCAAATATCCCGTTTAAAATTAACTTTATTACAGAGCAACCAATTTGCAACGATAAGCCACAGTGATCTCGATCGAGTCCCACCATTTGCATTCCATTGTATCGTTGTGCATTCAATCTACTTAGCACCTGTGAATACAGAATGTTTAGATACTCATAATTTCGTCCGTGTATGTACTTGGCTGCCGCTATCTGTATACTAGTCAAACAGAATCCATCCGTATAGCTAGCATGATATTATCAAGTCGATCAAAAAAAATGGACGGCATGAAAATTCAACTATTTACTGTTTTTATTGTTTTTTAAATTAATTAACAAGTTATTTTGATACCTAATCACGCAATCTAGTAATTAAGTTATGATATGAAAAATAATTATTTTCTTATGTATTCAAACTAATTAGGAGAATTATTTCATCCAAATATAGCTTCTTAATTGAACATTTGTGTTCTTACTTCAACTCTGATGAACAATTCTCCTTAGGATAAACAGTATGCGTGATATATCTAGGTAAGCCAACATATCATGTTTCAAGTACACTTTCATATAAATGTAATTTCTGATTAAATACGAACTTAATTAATTTGTTTCATGAGGGAATACGAGTAAACCTTTTAATACACCTATTAATGCCAGCCTGACTGTTGTTATCAGAGAGAGAATAAATATTTGGTTAATTTTAAAAAAACACATAGTTAAATCAGAATATTTACTATTAATCAATATGTATGGCATGTTGATGGAAAGTGTGCAGCATTTCGTACAGGTAAGTAATACATATTTCTTGATTTAAATGGTAGTTTTCTTTAGTTGCCGCAGTATTTTTTTTAATCGACTGTAGAAACTAGAAAAGATGTTAAGTGTGCTTATATATGCTACAAAAAATTAGTTAAAACCGTTGGGATTTTGTTTTTCAAAAATTGATCTGTACCGTTCTTTTACTTTACAAATTTTGGATTCACGGCAAACTTGATAAATGTATTTAATCGAATTTTTAATTATTATCCGCCGAAGAACTTATATGTTTGAGTTAAGTAGGCTTATTTATTTTAAACTTGTGCTAGTGGAAGCGCATACGGCTAGATTAGGGATTTCGTGGGAAATAAAATAAATATTTAAAGTTGGGGACAAAGTTATTTTGTTGAAAGGCATCTTTCTATGTATGAAAATCCATGTTTCCACCTTCAGCTCCGCGAACCTTCCCTTCTGCATCTTCTGAAGGTTAAAATATTTTAATTAAGATATCTCAAGAACTATCCATCGTAGAAAAATAATTTTTTCGACAAACTAAAGGTCTCTTTAATACGAAATGAAAAGCCATTATGGATTTAGACGTATCTCTATGCATTTTTAAATTATTCGGAAAAACAACATTTTTAAAAGAAGATTCTTTTTGTTTCATCGGTGCAAAATAAGCTCTCTCTCAAAAATATTGCTAAATAATAAAGTTGCACCCGTTCTTTAGTTTTAAAACGATATATATAACAATATATTTTGTTTAAATGTTAACGAAATTCACATTTCGCGCCACCGACCGACCAGCACAAATATAGAAACTCCGTTAAAATGTGAGTCTGCACTAGCAGCATTATCGGGGTGCGACACAACAGGACGACTTTCAAAAAAAGGTAATCATGCTTCTGCGAAATTATGCTTACCAAAATTCACAACGAGATTTTTATTTCAGGAAATCTGTCTTTCTGGAAAGCATTTAAAAATTCACCGGAAAAAGTCCTTCAATCTCTTGCGTTACTTGGATATGTATAAACAGACCTAAATCTCATAACCGATGATTTGTAAAACTTTATTTGCATTGTTTATAGTCCTAATAATGTAAATATTAGAAAACTCTCGGAACTGCGGTGGTGGTGCTTTACCAAACAACAACTACAAGGCGAACAGTTGCCACCTACAAAAAGTAGTTTCTATCCGGCAGTAAATAGAGCTAGGCTGCAGCTCCTTATAGGGAACAGTTCACACATTGCAAAAGTCCCTAATCTGGACCCCTTGAATTTTGGATGGCGATAAGAAAATTGTATACCGAGTGTAACAGGATCATGGTATACCCCCTTTTCTCCTTTAGTTTTGAAGATAATTGATTGAAATTTAGGATATACTACATACATAATAAGCGGCACTTTTTGACATACAATTGAATTTTTTTTCACGCCGGAAGTGACACTAATTTTCGATTTTTAAATGGAACACTCTGTATATTATTGCATTTTTGAATTTAGCATAATTTTTTGAATCCAACGGTACCAAATAAGTGACATTTCAAACATCATTTTTTTTATAATATAATTTTTGTTTTCCATTTAAGTGTGCTATGACGCGACGGTTCCGATTTATTCTAAATCACCCGTGTAATGCTACAAAAATCGAAATCCCGCTAAAAACACAAAATTACGTGATTTATGAGCAAATAAAATTCACCAAAATTGTTTTTGGAGCAAAACTGAATTTTTTCAAATGGAACCATATCGGTACCGTGGTACCATTTATTAGTACTATTAATAAGGAATTTATTCATATTAAAGTGTGCGATAAACACAAAAAAAATTAGAGCTAAAAGAAAATCAAAAAATACAATTTTTATTCTGATTACCTTGTTACACAAAAGGTAGTTTTGGAATACAAAAAATTAACACAAAACACTACAACAGTTGTTGAAAATGCTGTCGATTAACGTCAATGCACTTCTGAACTCGCATAGCTGTTTCTCGAAGAACGTTCGCCAATTGCTAGGCCGTTATGCTTAATTGCTCTTCTTACTCGTAGCTCCAGGTTTTCACGGGTTGTAACGGCGGTTGCATAGACAATATTTTTTAAATGGTCCCAAACATAGAAGTGAAAAGTGGCGTTAAATCAGGTGACCTTGGAAGCCACCTCACAGGACCATTCCTCGAAATTACGTTTTCTCCGAATCTCCATTGAAGGTAATCAATTACTATCCTTGAATTATGGGGAGGAGCGTCATTTTGTTGGATATACATTCCCTGTCCTAAATCTAAAGGTAACTCATTTAAAATGTCCTCAATTTCATTTTCCTGGAATCTCAAGTATCTGGCACCAGTCAGAGGTCCTTCAAATATTATTGGACCAATGATTCTACTACCGATTATTGCATGCCAAACATTGAAACCGAATCGTACTTGAAAGTTACCCTCCCGTAATAAATTTTGATTTTCTTGTGACCAATATTTTGTATTTTGTCGGTTAAATAATTCCAAATTTGTAAACCTAGACTTGTCCGAAAATAAAATCAGTCCCAAAAAATCATTTTTTGGCTGCACGTTATTATACAAATTCCATCCTACGTTCCTAATCACTTTCGTACAAATGCTGGTGCAATTGGTATTTAAAAGATTTATAGTGGTATTTCTGCAAAATTCGGCCTACTATTTGGTGACTGATGCCCAATTCAAACCTAAATTGCCTTAAAGAAACAGTCTTATCAAATTCTATTCGAGTCAAAACATTAATTTCCTTCGTCAATAATGAAGTTTTCTTCGGGATCATTGTTGGGATCTCTTCGGAATTGGTTTTCAACACGTTTAAAATAATTTTTCGCTGGACATTGTCTATCAGGATATCGTTGGGCATAAAGGTCGGTAGCCGCAACTGCATTTATTTTACATTCGCCATAAATAATTAACATGTCCACTTTTTCATCTCTTGTATAAATTTGCGGCATTTTGAACATAATTAACAAGAATTTTAAACAATTTTTAAAGACACAATAAAAACACCGTTAAACCAACAAATGTTTCACAACCTAAATATTTCATTGTTTTCAAAGCCACCTTAGTTACTTATTAACATTTAATTAAAACAAAATTCTGTTCACTTATTTATGTAAGTTTTGGTTAATTATGTTTATTTCAATAGGTTCTGTTTCTCAAATTTCTGTACATGATTATAAACAAAATTTCAATAGATCGATTTTTATTATAACATCCAGATCAAAGAGTTTTAATGCAACAATAATCACTGGTATATATCATATAAAAAAGCGCTCTTGAAACTACCTACGAATATATTGATAATTGTGACAAACAATAGGTAAATGCAATTCATCTATTGAGGACAGAATATTTTAAAATAATGCATCATTTTAGTTCGAAACTCAATTTGTATAATTTCCGCCAAAGCAACGTAGATACGTCACATCTCTTTCTGTTGAGTGTTCTATTGCATAAATAAACTAAATTAATGACAGGTATCCATCTTCAAGCTTACAGTGCCAGCTACAAATGTTTTGGAAACATGTTTCAATTCAAGTGCGACAAAAAAACATAAATTTCCAAATTACTTCCCTAACTATTCGAAATATAACAAAAATTTATGAGACTTTTTCTTTCTATATAAAAATACAATCATTTAAAAAAAATCAAGTCGCTATCTCATACCGTTCACGAGATATGAAAGATTGAATAATACACCCCTTATGGGGTGAACGTCGAAGCCCGCTCAACCGAGGGTGGAAACATGAGTTTTCTTAAATAAAACAATGTAAGTCAACAGCAAAATTATGTTTCTAAATTTAACCATTTATTTCCCATGTCATGACACATGAGGTTCCACTATGCAGTCGTATTTAAATTTGTTTTCAAAATCCAAAAATGTAAAATATCTTATTATTTAATACTTTTATAATTTTGTATGTTTAAAGAAACCAGTTTTCTTAAAATTCACCTTACTCTTCTAGCACTAAACCCGTTTCTAAATCAATTGTTTTAGTACAAATAGTCGCATATTGTCAATTTATCTATAAAGACTGCCGCGTTCTAAATAAATTCTCAACGCGTCTGAGTTTCAGAATTGAAAATAAATATTTGGTCCGTTTTAAATCTGAGGTTCGCATTTTGTTTTTGAATTGTTTTACAGCTTGAATATGGAGAAGAAATTTGGAAAGAGATTTTGAAGGAAGCAGATTGCAAACATACAGTCTTTAACACACACCAGGTTTACCCTGACGACATTTTGACATCTCTTGCTGCAGCATGTGCCACAGTTACTAACGCATCCTATGACAGTTTTATGAACTTTTTCGGAAGGTGCTTTGTTCGATTCTTCACAATACTTGGGTAATGAATGTTTATATTTGGGTTTCTCTTATGTGTACAAACAGAGTATATGTCTCACAGAATGTATTTCTGTATTAAAAAAGGTTCAGTAGACTTTACTGTAAAGATACTGAATCAAAAGCGACGCAATAAGTGAAACAGTCAAGAACAGATGAAAAAAAAATTGGTAAATCATAAACTAAAATATGAAGTAGCCCAAGCTACAAATAGGAATGCCTAAGTATATAAGATTCCTCTATCAGAAATTTTCAAGAATTGCATCAATATTAAAGATCTTCAATCTAGGACAATGTTTTCTAGAGAATTTCAAGCTTTCCGTAATCGCCATCGATGATAAAGCATCTGTTTCTGGTTATGAGATGGGATGTAAATATGAATTGTGTAGAGCAAGAAAGATACTGATCCATAATAGTTAATTATGAATAAATATAACAATTAATAACGCATAAACAAGCTCTAGCTAAAAATTTGACAACGATTAATATATTAGAAAAAGCATGTTGACTCTATGGTATGGGGGATAAAACCACGACCCACAAAGTCTTTTAATGTGATTTCATTATCAAATTATCAGGGCGGATCTAGGATGAAGTCAAGGGGGAGGGCTTCATAGACTATAGAAAGAAAAAGAATTTTTCCAGGTCAAAAGTCTAAAATGAAAAGTTAGAAATCACCTTAGTGCGAAGTTAAATTGAAGGAAGTGGGGGACTGTTCCAAATAAAATTTAAAAAACATTTTTTTTTTTTCATTAAAATATGATACCTCCATACTAATAATTTAAGGACTTTAACACATTCATTGTCGATCGCACAATTAATCGACGAAACGAAACTCACTGCAACCAGCAACTTCTTATCCAGTGCATCTAGTATTCTTATTCCTGGTTTCGATGGCCTCTTGCCCCAAAGGCATTCAGCCAATCTACTTTTCTAATCGCCAACTCTGCATAAGAGACACACAAAGTAGAGTGAGAGTACTATACATTCGCTGAAATTAACGCCTTAAGGCATTGGGAAATTAGCCCCAAGAAAATCACAAGCTTTGTAAAAAGTCTTGGAAGCCTGGGTAACAACTAGGTGTAGGGTAAATCACAAAAGATCTTTTAGGTCGAAGTGAAGTAAAACTAGTCCCAAGCGAGCCCTGAAACAATCTACAATACATTCGCTGAGACTGGGATCAAGAAGAAGAGTCAGATTTATTTTTAAGTACCTATTCTGCTACTAAACGTGATTAAACTATTAACGAGTTTATCACCGTTTACTCTTTATTTTGATAGTAGGTCTGCTACTCTCATAATAAAGAAGATTTTAGTATTATAATTATTATTATTAAGCCTGTAGCTCCCCCATAGATCCGCCCTTGTACAGATGGTATAACATTTTCGGGATAATTTATCCCAAAACGTGGAACTTTAACAATGGCCTGCTCAGACATGTAATGGACAGAATAAAGTATGCATTTCAAATTCAGTTGTATTTATTAATGGCTAAATTTTTATTCAAAAACTAAACACAGAGTTCTTGAGGAAACAGGCAAATTTTATTTTTTAAATATTTCATCAGTCAATAGACCTCCTCCTCGCTGCTGTCTTGAAGCCTAGCATGGAAGTTTTTCATCACCCGTTCCAACATTTCAATTGAGATTGCGTTAATACCCGAATATATTTGCTCAAAACCTTTCGGTCGATCAGAAAACAATTTTGACTTTAAGTAGCCCCATAAAAAGAAATCACAAGCACTAAATCCTGCAAAAATAAATTTGTACTCAGGGTATGAAAGAGTGGAAAAAGAAATTTTACAATGACATGTACTAAACATAAGATGTATATATAATTATATATGTAATTATACACGTAATTATATATGTATATATAGGTATGTTCTGTGCAAATGTAACAATATAAGGCCATTGAGATATGAAACGTGGAAAATTCACAAAGGAGGTTTAGTATTACCTCTGATTGAAAATGTATGTATTTTTTATGTCCATTAATTTATGTAGATGCAGTCTACCCAGAGACATTATCCACTTCTTTGTTTTGTTTTTAAACAGTTTTACGGAGTTAATTTTTTTTACTACAAGGGGTAGTTTATTGAACACTCTTGGTCCTAAGAATAGAAAACAGCGTTGTCCAATAGTTTTCCTAGCATGAGTTACTTCTAATGCGTTCCTGCTGTACCTGGTACTGTACACATGATCGATTTTTTGGGTATTGGTTAGGTTTACTTTTTGATGACATATTATTGAATGACAATATAATTGTCTAATATCAAGTACATTTGCTTGTTCAAATAGTAAATTGGTTGGGAAGGTAATTTCTTTTTATGAATGATTTTTAAGATCCATTTTTGCATTATATCTAATTTTGTTATGTGACAATTGTATACACCACTCCAATCAATTATACCATAACGAAGTTGTGATTCCACTAAAGCATAATAAACTGTAGTGAATAGATTAACGTCTAAAATGTTTTTGAGATATTTAAATTTCGCCAGGAGACCCCTTAATTTTTGTGTTAATTTATTAATATGAACGTCCCATTTAAGACATTCAATAATAATTCCCAGATATTTAGTATTATACTTTATTGGAATCTGGTATAAAGAATTATTACATTCTATTTCCAATGATTTGAAGTCATGGGATTTACTATTACTAGTGAGAAATGGTATGTACATTCATTGTTAACACTCTAGAATCGGACCACTCCTTTATCATTTTAAAATCTCGTTGTGCTGTCTCAATAACATCTTCCCAGGTAGATCCTGTATAAAAAATTGCTGTATCGTCTGCATAGCTGATAAACTGTCCTTGTGAGGGTAGAGAAAACATATCATTGATATAAATATTGAAAAGAATAGGACCTAATACAGTGTCTTGTGGAACGCCATATTCAATTACATTAAATTCATTGCAAGTTCCATATATATTTACACATTGTTGTCTGTTTGACAGATAGATTTTCATTAATTTAGCTCCAATCCCCCTGATACCAATTCCCTCCACAATGTTTAAAAGTTTTCTATGATCTACTGTGTCAAAAATACAGATGCTACGATTTCCATTGTCTATAGATTTGTATATATTTTTTGCCTTAAATCTCATTATGACATGAATTTACTTTGAAAAATGGATACTTTATTCTGCCGGACCCATTATTATTCTTAATCACACTTAGGAATTGAACCTATATAGGATACAGGTTAAAGTAGATAACACAAAATACCTTAAGCTGAACTCTTCCAGAACAACCCTGGTACCTCATTCATTCAAATTATTTTAATAGAGCGCAAATCAAGGAGCGAGTCATCTCACCTTCAGCTCCGATATTATGATAGGAGTATAATTTATGCTAGCAATTGAAAATAACTTTTTATATTAGTTATACGTGATTTATTAGAAACCTTTATTTTAATAGGTATGATGTTACCGTTAGAGCTACTGGACGGTACTTCACCGATTTTCTTGAGAGCGTTGACAATATACACACTCAATTTCGTTTCACTTATCCGAAAATGCAAAGTCCTTCTATGTACTTGACGAACATTGACGCTAATGGTTGTGTGTTAATTTATAGAAGTGGTAGACATGGCTTCACACAGTACGTAATGGGTAAGAAATATATGTGTGATGTTATTTTTGACGTAAATTTATGGGAGTAACAAACATGTATTAACTTTTTCAATTAAAATTAAGACTGATAAAGATTAACGTATAATAAACAACGTCTACAAACGTTCTCGATACAGACATAAGATATTAAGATGTAGCTAAGGGAAAATAGATTCATTTTGTATGTTGTAAAAATTAAAATACTGACATAAAAAATAGCTACTGAAGTTGTTGATGACTTATTTAAGAAGAGTGTCGGTATAAAATTTTCTCTTCATATAAAGTCCTAATTGATATTATGGTTTTGATAACGGCAGAAGTTCTGCCACTAGTACACGTAAATTGAACATAAAAGCATAGAATAGGGGAAACAATTTATAAAGTTTTTATATTACGTATATACAGGGTGTCTAACAGGGAATTGAATCGATCGATAAAGAGAAAAGTACGCATCAGAAAATTTTGCAAATTTACATAATTACTAATGTCGGTATGGCCCATCCAACTAAAATAATCACAAGCAGCTGGCACTTCCGCTTATACCGGAAGTCGATATCAACTTGCTTGTTTCAAATGGAATACCCTATATATTTTAGGGTTTTTGAAAAGAGCATAAAATTTTGAGTCGAAAATATGTAGCATATCCTATACCTCAACCTAGCCGTGTCAGAGATATTTGACAATTTATAGAAAATTTGACAGGTGTGACGGTTTGCAAGAACCGTTATAACTTTCTTTGTGTAAAAGATCCTCATTTGCTTATTGTCACGTAAAAAGAACACAAGGAGAACTACGTTCTACAACTGAAATAAATTCAATAATATCATACCATGTGTTCTGTTTTTCGCGTTACATTTTGTCAACTTTAAACCGCGAAAACTTGTTTAGGTTAAACGGAACATGCTGTGTTTTTTACGTCAAGTTGTGTAAAATTGAATTCCCTTTTTTCTGATATTAGCATTATGGGGGTTAAAGTTACAACTTTTTGAAATATTTGCGATTTTATTAGAAATTCATGAATTGTTGTAATCATTTCATCAAAATAGCCATGATTAGAAGCAATCAGTCATTATCTTATGTCAAAAAATGCCAGCACGTTTAAATTATACCAATGAAAACTTTTTAAATTTGTTTATTATTTACGGAGAATGTGATAAAGTAATATCAAAAACTTGCAGCACATTTACTACTCGATATCCACAAAAACGCAAAATAACACTAACACTGGAACATGCGTATTAATCGAATTGAAGATATGGCATGAACTAAAATAGCAGAGATAAGATCAATTTAAAATATGATTTCATTTTAATTTAATAATTGCTCAAATTTCCTCTCTCGAGCCTCGACACATTTTTCGCACCTTCGGATTAGTTCCTCATGGGTAGCTCTTCTAATTGAATCCTGTGAAGTTTTGAAATGCATTTCTTACTCTTTGCATACAATCTTCAATGATTGTTAGTGGGCTCTCATAAACTTTATTTTTAATAGTTCCCCAAATGAAATAATCCAGAACTGATAAATCAGGCGAGCGAGGAGACCATAAGAAATGTCCATTATTGGCAATCCATTGATCATAAAAAGTTTCTTGTAAATAATTATTAATTACATATGCGTTATGTGGGGGAGCACCGTGGTGCTGATAAAAAATGTTTCTATGTTCGGCGAGAGGTAAATTTTCTAAATAATTGTTATTCAAATTTTGTAAGATATTCAGATATCTTTCACCTAAAAAAAAAAACAAAAATTTACCTATACATATTAGCAGAAAAGAAAATTTAATTTACCGTTTAAATTTTCCTGATAAAATTGTAATGCCACCGCTCTATCGTTTCTTATGGCACAGTAAACATTGAACTGCCAACTTTCCTGAAAGCTTTGCTGTCTGAACATATGAGGATTTGAATCACTCCAATAATGCATCCAATGCATGAAAATATCCCAGAATGACTATTTCAATGTTTTCGTCATCAACAATACGCTTTCTTCTTTGCATTTTTGCAAAAAACCATAATTTTTAAAATTTTCCAGTATGCGTTTTACAGTGTTTGGTGACGGTTTCCGTTTTTCTGGATATCGAGTAGCAAATGTGCTGCAAGTTCTTGATATTACTTTATCACATTCTCCATAAATAATAAACAAATTTAAAAAGACTTCGTGGGTGTGCTGGCATTTTTTGATATAAGATAATGACTGATTGTTTCTAATCATGGCTATTTTGATGAAATGATTACAACAATTCATGAATTTCTAATAAAATCGCAAATATTTCAAAAAGTTGTAACTTTAACCTTTACAATGCTAATATTAGAAAAAAGGCAATTCAATTTTACACAATTTGACTTAAAAAAATACAGGGTGTTCTGTTTGACCTAAACAAGTTTTCGCGGTTTAAAGTTTGGAGTTGACAAATTGTAACGCGAAAAACGGAACACTTGGTATGATATTATTGAATTTATTGCAGTTGTAGAACGTAGTTCTCCTTGTGTTCTTTTTACGTGATAAGAAGCAAATGAGGATCTTTTACACAAAGTAAGCTATAACGGTTCTTGCAAACCGTTGCACCTGTCAAATTTTCTATAAAATGTCAAATATCTCTGAAGCGACTAGGTCTAGGTATAGGATATGCTACATATTTTCGACTCAGAATTTTATGCTATTTTCGAAAACCCTAAAATACATAGGGTGTTCTATTTGCAATAAGCAAGTTGGTATCGACTTCCGGTATAAGCGGAATTGCCAGCTGCTTGTAATTATTTTAGTTGGATTGGCTACACCGACATTAGTAATTATCTAAACTTTCAAAATTTTCTGATGTGTACTTTTCTCTATATCGATCGATTCAGTTTCCGGTTAGACACCCTGTATATTCCTAATAGTGTTAGGAACAAGAAAAAAGTTCCCATCTAACCAGTGTCCGCAACGTCCCTTATTTTGGTAAAAACCTGCCCTCCCCGGTGGTACATTATGGCGGTTTTCTTACTTTTCTCGTAAACTATTATTCAAACGTAAAAAACGTATAGAACCAAAAATATTGCTCATTAAATTCTACATCAAAATTGTTATATCAACAATTTAGTTATTCCTTACTCAAGTCTCGCAAACAGCATTCAAAATTAGGGGTAACGTTTATAAGGCCGTTAAAATATGTAGAATTAGTAGGTGAAATACCCAGTAAGAGTGTTGTTTTAATGCTGCATATGGTGGCAATTTAGATAAAATTACACCATGATTGGATTGACCAACCAGCTTATTAAAAAAAGTAAATCTGTAGCTATTCAAATAATTTCCGTTCGTTCAGCTTTATATAACATAAGTGTGAATTTCTCACCAGCACTTTTAATCTAATCTGAATTTTCGTTGATTAGGGATATTAGGGATAGGGGTTGTTGAAAATATAAATAACACCTTCCAAATCCTTTCTCTTGTTTAATATACCTATTATTTGAGATTTTCCTTTTCCGAAAAAAATAGTGGTAGTATCACAACCACTAAACGCGTAATTACCATTAATATACTAATTCTACATATTTTAATGGCCTTATAAACGCTACTCCTAACTTTGAACGCTATTCGCGAGAATTAAGTAAGGAATAGCTAAAATGCTAATATAACAGTTTTTATGTGTAATAATTTATTAATAATAATAATAAATAATAAATAAACACCACAGAAATTAGACAACCCCCAATTCCAGAAGCCAGGGCTTGTGCGGAAGGAGTTTATACATTGAAAAAACGAGGACATACAACCATTTCCTTCGGCAGTGCCAGTGCCGGAGCCGGTGGTGCGATGTTCGTGTGATTAATCGCGATTGCTACCTCGCGCCTTAACCCACTCGGCTATCGATCAGACAATGGGCAGCATTTTGATCCGATACGTTTTTTTTTACGTTTGAACAACGGTTTACGACAAAATTACGAGATACCGTCAGAATGTGCCACGGTGGGGTTCACCAAAATAAGGGATGTTGCGGACACTGGTTAGATGGAAACTTTTTTGAGCCTTGTTCCTAACACTTTAGGAATACAAATACGTAATATAAGAACTTTATATATTATTCTTCTAAAAAGTAGGGTACTATTTGCGTGTACTACACCACCCTAAAACTTCCATTTAAGTTTCCTAATCCTTGTGCTATTTGGTCATTTTCAACGAACTTTTCAGAGTATTGTCAAAAGATCTCAATAACTTCATTTACGTAACTTCTAGGAATACCACTGAAACCCTTAGTTGATCAAATATTCGATTTTAATTTAATTTTCTATTAGAAAAAGTCTTCTGTAATTTAATCTGTATTCTTCGACGAGAGTCTGAATTCTTGATGCTGTAAAGTAGTACCACTTTACTGATTCCACAGTAATTTTCAGATATTCTTATTGCAATAAAATAAAGAAGTGAAAACATCCTTTCTTTTAAAGTTTGCTAATTACTTTTTGACTCATGAACAATAATGGAAATTCTAGAAGAGCTTTATAATATCATTGTTGAGCTTGTTCCTCTGAAACTGAATTATGTAATATTGATCCTATATAATAATAAGATATACAACGTTGATGCCTATGCCCCTAATTTATAATCTAAATTATCTCACGTCTTCTAAAACTTAATATAGCAGGCTTTTTAAATACATTTTTCTGTAGGTCAGTTACAACAAATTGCTAAGGATTTCTTCAATCTGAAATTACACGTACGAGTTCTGGAAAAGGCAAGTTCAGCAAGCGGAAATAAAAACTATGTTATAGTTACTTTTAGACTAGATTTCGACAACAGACCATATGTAAGTAATGTCTTTTTTATTAGTAATGAATGAATAATTTATAATAGTTATTCGTCGTAAACTAACAAAACTATCAATTAAGTATCTTTAAGTGTGTCATAATCCGTACGACGTAGTAACCTGTAATTTTCATGTAAAAACAGCTACTGCTACTGTTAGTTGCTATTGGGGATGGCATTCATGATTTACTAGCTTTTATCTGGGTTTTACTAGCGCTTGAAATTAGCGTAATAGAATTTTAAAGCTTTTATGTTTATTACTCGTCTTTTTGGAGTAATAGCTTGATAATCTATTATGTATATGCTAAACCCGGCGTAGATAAATATTCTATTGAAAAAAACGAACTAATTTTGAAGAATATTTCGAGAAGGCAACATTTCCTGCTTCGAAATTATGGATTATAAATTTTAACTTGCTCTAAGTTTCATATTCGTAGGTTCTTGAGCTCACTAAGCAATCATAAAACGGCATTTTGACAAAGTTTGTGACCAAATGGACAAATTATTCTGAATATGATAGTGCCTAACCAAAACTGTAATTATTTTTATTTTACTTATTTATTTGCCCAACAGAAATCCATTTACAGGACAAAGTTTACAGTAAGCATTACAATTTTGAAAATTTAGATTATTACTGATGTCGGTGTGGCCAATTCAACTAAAATAATTACAAGCAGTTGCCACTTCCGCTTATACCGGAAGTCGATACCAACTTGCTTATTTCAAATGGAACACCCTATATATTTTAGAGTTTTCCAAAAGAGCATAAAATTCCGAGTCGAAAATATGTAGCATATTCTATACCTAAACCTAGCCGTTTCAGAGATATTTGATATTTTCTAGAAAATTTGACAGGCGCAACGGTTTGCAAGAACCGTTATAACTTTCTTCGTGTAAAAGATCCTCATTTGCTTCTTGTCACATAAAAAGAACACAAGGAAAACTATGTTCTACAACTGAAATAAATTCAATAATATCATACCCAGTGTTGCGTTCCCGTTACATTTTGTCAACTTCAAACCGCGAAAACTTGTTTATGTCAAATAAAACACCTGTATTTTGTTAAGTCAAGTTGTGTAAAGTTGAATTCCCTTTTTTCTGATATTAGCATTGTGGGGGTTAAAGTTACAAGTTTTTGAAATATTTGCGATTTTATTAGAAATTCATGAATTGTTGTAATCATTTCATCAAAATAGCCATAATTAGAAACAATCAGTCATTATCTTATGTCAAAAAATGCCAGCACGTTTAAATTACACCCACGAAGACTTTTTAAATTTGTTTATTATTAATGGAGAATGCGATAATGTAATATCAAAAACTTGCAGCACATTTGCTACTCGATATCCAGAAAAACGGAAACCGTCACCAAACACTGTAAAACGCATACTGAAAAATTTTAAAAATTATGGTTCTGTCAAGGCAAAAATGCAAAGAAGAAATTGTTGATGACGAAAACATTGAAATAGTCATTCTGGGATATTTTCATGCATTTCCAAGGATGTCATTAAGACAAGCTGCTCTGGAATCGGGACTATGCTATTTTAGGTGAAAGATATCTGAATATCTTACAAAATTTGAATAATAACTATTTAGAAAATTTACCTCTCGCCGAACATAGAAACATTTTTTATCAGCACGACGGTGCTCCCCCACATAACGCATATTTAATTAACAATTATTTACAAGAAACTTTTTATGATCAATGGATTGCCAATAATAGACCTTTCATATGGCCTCCTCGCTCGCCCGATTTATCAGTTTTGGATTATTTCATTTGGGGAACTATTAAAAATAAAGTTTATGAGAGCCCATTAGCAACCATTGAAAATTGTATGCAAAGAGTAAGAAATGCATTTCAAAACATATCACAGGGTCCAATTAGAAGAGCTACCCATGAGGAACTAATCCGAAGGTGCGAAAATGTGTCGAGGTTTGAGGGCGGAATTTTGAGCAATTATTAAATTAAAATGAAATCATATTTTAAATTGATCTTATCTCTGCTATTTTAGTTCATGCCATATCTTCAATTCAATTAATATGCATGTTACAGTGTTAGTGTTATTTTGCGTTTTTTGTGGATATCGAGTAGCAAATGTGCTGCAAGTTCTTGAGATTACTTTATCACATTCTTCATAAATAATAAAAAAATTTAAAAAGTTTTCGTTGGTACAATTTAAACGTGCCGGCATTTTTTGACATAAGATAATGACTGATTGTTTCTAATCATGGCTATTTTGATGAAATGATTACAACAATTCATGAATTTTTAATAAAATCGCAAATACTTCAAAAAGTTGTAACTTTAACCCCTACAATGCTAATATCAGAAAAAAGGGAATTCAATTTTACACAACATGACATAAAAAAATACAGGGTGTTCCGTTTGATCTAAACAAGTTCTCGCGGTTTGAATTTGACAAAATGTAAGGCGATAAACGGAACACTTGATATGATATTATTGAATTTATTTCAGTTGTAGAACGTAGTTCTCCTTGTGTTCTTTTTATGTGGCAAGAAGCAAATGAGGATCTTTTACACGAAGATAGTTATAACGGTTCTTGCAAACCGTTACACCTGTAAAATTTTCTATAAAATGTCATATATCTCTGAAACGGCTAGGTTTATGTACGTACAGGATATGCTACATATTTTCGACTCAGAATTTTATGCTCTTTTCGAAAACTCTAAAATATATAGGGTATTCCATTTGAAATAAGCAAGTTGGTATCAACTTCCGGTATAAGCGGAAGCGACAGCTGCTTGTAACTATTTTAGTTGGATTGGCCATACCGACATTAGTAATTATCTAAATTTTCAAAATTTTTTGATGCGTACTTTTCTCTATATCGATCGATTCAGTTCCCGGTGAGACGCCCTCTATATAAGAAAAAATACAATGTAAATGTTTACAGTAAAATAAACAAGTTATACAGTAAGGTAATACTAAAATATCTATATACACACATTCATATTGCACTGTACATATAAATGAAGAGAAAATATGGAATATTGTAAAGAGAAGTAAATTCTTAAATTAATGTTGAAAGTGTATATGAATAAACTCTTTTATAGATGTAATTGAGTTGAAATTAATATCGCTCTGATTTGAGACATTATTAGAATTGTGGCACATAACACAAATTTGTGATTTTTTCAACACATTAGTTCTGGCATTGGGTATTTAGGAAGTATTATTTTGTCTGGGATTAAATTGTGCAACTCTAAAATTGATAAGCTCGAGTTGTATAAACAGTCAATTTTGTTGTAGTTATAACGGTTCTTGCAAACCGTTACACCTGTAAAATTTTCTATAAAATGTCAAATATCTCTGAAACGGCTAGGTTTATGTACGTACAGGATATGCTACATATTTTCGACTCAGAATTTTATGCTCTTTTCGAAAACTCTAAAATATATAGGGTATTCCATTTGAAATAAGCAAGTTCGTATCAACTTCCGGTATAAGCGGAAGCGACAGCTGCTTGTAACTATTTTAGTTGGATTGGCCATACCGACATTAGTAATTATCTAAATTTTCAAAATTTTTTGATGCGTACTTTTCTCTACATCGATCGATTCAGTTCCCGGTGAGACGCCCTCTATATAAGAAAAAATACAATGTAAATGTTTACAGTAAAATAAACAAGTTATACAGTAAGGTAATACTAAAATATCTATATACACACATTCATATTGCACTGTACATATAAATGAAGAGAAAATATGGAATATTGTAAAGAGAAGTAAATTCTTAAATTAATGTTGAAAGTGTATATGAATAAACTCTTTTATAGATGTAATTGAGTTGAAATTAATATCGCTCTGATTTGAGACATTATTAGAATTGTGGCACATAACACAAATTTGTGATTTTTTCAACACATTAGTTCTGGCATTGGGTATTTCGGAAGTATTATTTTGTCTGGGATTGAATTGTGCAACTCTAAAATTGATAAGCTCGAGTTGTATAAACAGTCAATTTTGTTATGGAGTATGTTATAGTTACACTATTCATAATTCGTCGAAATTGTAAGTATGGCACATCAAATCTGGATATCAGTATTTCATGATTATAACCACGGTCGGGATATACACCATCATTCTTAAATGATAAAAACACTCCGTTTGTCATGGGTTAACCTGTTACTCTAATATCCATCGAGGATTTCGGCTATATTGTAGAAGATCACATTATTTTTCCTCTTTTCTCTTTCTCAAACTTCATGAATAATTTCTTCAAATTCATTTGGTTCAAGCAAGGTACTAGAATCTTGATTATTATGTGATTTCCTTCTTTAATTCCAGGACGATAGATTTAAATTCGTGTATATCACTAGTAACTTGTAAACAATTTCGACAGGACCAATTAAGTAATTTCTTGGCTTTAATAACCCGTACTTCAGACGCTGATATGTCCACACACGCTTGATTATAAGGTAGTTTGCAGATACAGCAAGCAATAACTTTGTGCTGATCTACAAATACGTTACTGCAGGCGCATTTAGTTCCTTCTGCCATTTCAAATGTGAATTATTGGAACTAGGATATAGTTTTACTAACGATACGCCGCTGGTAATATTATATTTGAACAGATACCGTCTACACCAGTTCCTATAGAGTATATTTGTCGGTTAAGATTTAGGCCCTTCGCCGAGGTTACTGCTGCACCAGACCTTTTTCTGTTGTACACGTGTTGTACTTATAAATGTATTAGAGACTTTCAAATGCGATTACTGACCTTTAGTATTGTTTCTCAAATATTAATATCCTTATAACTAAATCCATCTATCAAATTACATGTAATTATGCACAATGTGTTAATTCCTAGTTCAGCCAAATTTCACAATTTTATTACTAACTTTACGCCATACTATTGACGAATTTGCGGGAGCGTAATAACCACACAACCATTCACTCACTCATTCACTTACAGCTGAATTATCTTCTTGGTAAGAAGAAAAATTTACTTCTTACATACTTCAGTCGCGCATCCATTCTTTCCCGTTTGAAAAATTTGAAATCCTGAAATGATGTCTTCAAAATTTAGAAATATTATAACTTCTTCTCTCAATTCAGCGATCTTTGTATGCTGACTTCAAAGAAGAGTCTTAATTAATAATAACATTGTATATTTCCAGATGCTACATAAGGCTCATAAAGAATCATTCCATCATGAAGGGATTTTTTCGACATTTCCGTGTAAATTGCTTCTGGAGTTATTTCCGTTTGGCATTATACTGAATACTGAAATGAAAATTATGGGGAGTGGAGATAAGTTTATCGATATATGGCGTGGGGAGGAGACTTTCATAAATAGACCCATTGGTCATTTTTTTAAACTGAGAAGACCAAAAGGGATAACATTTTCTTGGAAAAATGTAAGCATAAGTAGATAAAAATCATATAAAATCAGTCCATGACAAACATAAATTGTTTAAATTTATTATTAGTATTTATACTCGATATGATTATATTTCTCGAAATGTTCCACAATGTTTAAATGTTGTATCTAATTTTTTTGTTAAACTTTAAAACTTACTATTATATGGAATCCTTATGATTTGGTTATATCTGGAATAACGGAACTTTCTCATGCTTTTTACCATTTTTTTTTTACTATTACCATACATATATAGTTTACGTACAAGAAATAGTGAAATAGAACAGATTTTTTTATCGCCATGAAACAGTTGTGTAACAAGGCTGTAAAGTTGATCTTTCTCGGCCGAATTCGAAGTTTGCGGCCGAGGCCAAGCAAACTTTGGATAAGACCGAGGCAGATCATTTGGCCGCGGTGCACGCAGCATTTTTTATACAGCTGTCTCAAAAGTAAAATAGAAGTAGGTCATTTTTTGTCACAATTGCCTAAAAAAATATATTTTTCTTCAAACATCAGCAAATCATGATATTTCTTACTCATTTCGTGACATTAAAGTTTGATATTTCAGACGGCTGTGCGTTGCCATTAACAACTGAAGCAAAAGTACTTTTTCTTCCACTCGAGCGGACTTTTACTTCCGTTGCTAATAGCAACGCACAGCAAATTTTTTATCTTCATTTTTTTATAGCTTATTGACTTTTGAAGGAAAATAGAATATCTTATTCGGAGTAAAATCCACTTTTGTGACTCGTCTCTAATTGCTGGCTCACTTCATCTGGCAAACCTACAGACTCGTCACAAATGTATGACTTTTACTCCTAATAAAACAATATACTGTTATGTATTGATTCTTGTAATAAACGTATATATTTGTAAATTGACATAATAATACGTATATTTCTATAATTTTAGACTCTTAACTTACAATCAGTGATGTTCGAACTGGAATGCAACAGAGGATCTTCAAATCTGACGGTATCTTCTAGTGGAAGTGGCAGTAAAAATGCAGACCAAGCCATTTCTCCTCTTCCTGGGATGAACAATATTCTCCTCAAAGGACAAATGAAATACATACGTGATATCAACGCAATAGTATATCTATGTAGTCCCGTGTAATTATTTAAAGTTACCTTTAGGTTGTCATATTTGTTTTCACTATTTTCACTCAACCCTGAAAGGGTTTTGTACATTCGATATTTGAGATAAGCACCATATCACATTTGTCTAATCTTTAGTTCGTTCAAATTTTATCAAATAAATAAATTAAAAGTATATAAAAGGTACGAAATTTACATAAGCAATGTTATTTAAACTATGCTGGACAAACAAAAAGTTAAATGACAACCAGTTTTAAGAATCATATTGCAACACCGCAGCATGTCAATCTATATAAATGCTTTTGAAAACACTCGTAGAATAAATTATTTTACGATTATGTGATTATGAGTTTATCCCGAATAGTCCGTGATATTGATTATAAAGATCAACTCTCTAACTGACAACCCAAGTAGTCTCGTGATACACATCCTTCTTATTTTGCACTAAATGAATAAGACTAATTTTATGGACCAAATATCTTACCCATAATATTGTTTCATTGTTATTGGTTTTCGAGGTATTTATTTTATAAAAGTGAACAACCCGATAGTAATGTGTCTCTCTCTGAGAAATACAAATGTATTCACTCGATTACAAACAAAATTCATCTATATTAGGCCGCGTGGAGGATGCACTTAAACTATTCTTGCTGTCTTCCTATTCCATTGTGAACTGTTGCCTGTTTCAGAATAAATGATTTGGATGAATTACCTGAACAAGGACTGTATCTGAACGACTTAAATTCCCATGGGTTAAGTAAAGAGATGGTGTTAGCTGGGTGGCAACATAATTCAAAGTAGGATTTTTATGTAATTAATTTTGTTCTATTCAATAACGAATGTGATTCTACCCATCAGTAACATTATTATAGTTTTATATTCTTACAGGCTGGAGATGATGTTTGATATGGCAGAACAACGATCTGATGAATTAGGTAGGAGTTACGAGCTTCTAGATACATGGAAGCGTAGAGGTGATGACCTTTTATATTCAATGATACCAAAAACAGTTGCTGATAGGCTTAGAACTGGAAATACATGTCTCAGTACTTGTGAAGTAAGTTCCAAAATATAATTCAGCGTTTTGAGTAACTATAACTTACGAGTTTTTTAAAATTGTAAATATATAAAATGTTGGTGACACCTCAACAATTCCAGTTTAGAGCTTGAAATCTGGAATTGGTTGAGAGGGTGGTCAATAAAAATTATTAAACCACAGCACTTAGGCCGCATTGGGCCCCTTGTACATCCTCCCTGTAGGCAGACCCTCGCTTAGGACTCTCCAACCAACCTAATCTTGCGAAATAAGCGGCGATGCTGCCTAGGGGCATCTCCCTTACATCAGCCAAAGTAGGCCATCGTTCTCCCAAAACCACTTGGTGGACTCATTGGACTATTGCGAGGACCTCAAGGGGCAGGATGTTTCAAAAGCTTGTTTGGCGGCTGTTTGCAATATTTTGACATATTACTCTATTTCCCCACTCGTTCTGGATACCCTCTTATTAATTGATTGACATCGATATTTATCTCTATCAGTTCTCGGAATAGTTTTTTGGGTGCCTGGATGAGATTAATTTCAAAGATTATCCATTGGTGGTCTAATAGTGTTACACAATCAGACACATGACAATTATGGATTAGGCTCGTTATACGCCGCGTTTTTAGTATTATATCTATCATAGTTTGACTTCTAGTGTTAATAAATGTCGGTGTACAGCCCCTATTACCTACGCTAAGGTTATTACCGGTAATATAATCATAAAGCGACTTACCTCCTGCATTGTTGTCTTCACTACCCAAGGTCACATGGTGTGCGTTGGCGTCGTAGCCCATGATTAATTCCCAGTTTTGATTGCGGCAGTGTGCCACCAGGTCCTCCGTCTCCCTTATTGGTGGTGAAGTGACCGAGTCTTGAGGGAGGTATACTGATGCCAAGAAATCTTTTGTCGGTTTGCCTGCCGCCAAACATTTCACCTTCACGGCCGTTAGATCATATGTTGATTGGTTTATAGAGCTTATATCTATTAGAATTGTTGACAAATTCCATCACTTACTTATAGATTTCACCATTTAAAATGAATATCGTGATACAGTATAATTTGAATCTATATTATATACTTATTGTTTTCAGTCATTTGAGGCAGTCAGTATTTTGTTTTGTGAACTGGTAGGCTTAACATCGCAAACTGTGAAGGAAACAATGGTTGTCGTTACAACAATGAATGCGGTATTTTCCTGTTTTGATGAACTAATGGATACATATAAAGTTTATAAGGTAATGATAGTATTCATATTTAAGAAAGTGTCACATTTTAACAAAAATCATAAAAATTCACTAAGTCATTCCTATGTATATCTCTGAATTATTTATTATATTAAATACAATCATACTAATTTTCATTCAGTTTTTTAAAATTACTCGATATATTCTATTTCTCTTCATAAATACATTGGTTTATGCATACTGTTTTTCAGATAATAGGAATTAACTGAGCATGAATTTCATTAAAATGTCTCATTTTCAGATTAACGTTGGGTAAATAAAATAATTAATGAGTTTTAAATATTTAGTACGTAGTATATAAGGCAGATTTAATTACGTTTGATTAATTTATAATTTCTTAAACCCAATATTTATCATAGATCAACATAAAGATATGTTACAATATTAATTTTAAGACCAATTGCATTTTTTGTGCAATGAAATCATCAAAAACTTTTATTTCGTTTTTGTACATAGGCTAATTGATCGGTTTTCTTCTGATTCTCTGTAGGTTGAAACGGTGGGACAAGTCTATATGGCGGCCAGTGGAGCACCAGAGCGAACTGAACAGCATGCAGAAAATATTGCTAATGTTGCATTAGCTATGTTGAAAAGCGCCCGTAAAATTACAACTCCGACTAGAAATGAGGTGGAAATAAGAATAGGTATGAATTTATTAAAAGCGTATAACAGTAATTAACATCATTGGATGATATACTCCTTGGTAGGCAAAACATGGAATATTTGCTAACGTTATACTTACTCAAAATTTTGCAGTCGATATCATGGCAAGAACAGATTATTGAAATTATGGAAAAAACTCTCAGCCTGTTTTGTTTCTTTATCTTCTTATCTTTACATCAAGGAACTTAAATTTTCTATACTGATCATGTTATTTCTATTTCTACTTTCACAATTAGTGGCTGAACATCATTAAAAGTGGACAATATTCTTAGTATCAAATAAAGTCGAGTCATTCATCGTTATTCATCTGATCCGTATATTTATAGTCCTTTTAAAATATTGATCCAATAAACTAAAAATAGATCCAACACATACGGATTATCCTATTTTGATGATAGCTTTCTCCACTTCAATATCTGAGAGGAGAGATAATGCTTATGATTCATTGCACGGTGTTTTTAAGGGTCTAGTCTCAAGTTTCTATAACTTATCAATTCACTAGATTTATCAACGTCTAAGCGATCCTCTGGATTAACTTATCCGATTTTCGTCCAATTCAGAAAACCTGGGATTTTATACACTTAGAGGGCATCTTATTCGAGCACGTCTCTTCAGTTTAATGAGGAGGGGTGGCGCATCCATTTATATACTTGCAGTTACTGAATAACTTTGTTTCATTGTTCGGTGTAATAGTATTAAAATAATTTTCCTGTTGTACAAAATAGATCTATTGTGAATATTTAAAACATTTTCAAGCATTCTAGGTGGCACAATTATTTAAAAAGAGTTATATTGTTACCATAAGTTAGTGATGTAAGTATTAAGATAAGCAACCACAAAATGATTTTTACGTATAACTTTGAATTACAGGAATGCACTCTGGACCTGCTGTAGCCGGTATTGTAGGCTTGAAAGTCCCCAGATATTGCTTTTTTGGGGATACTGTCAATACAGCTTCAAGAATGCAGTCAACTAGTGAGGTAATGTATTTTTCTAGCATATCGAAAAGGATTGTTTCTATGATATTTATTCAAGAACAGTATTTAATTTTTAATTTTTGTTTTCTCTCTCTTTGTGTCTAAATTTTTTTTTTTATCTTAATATCGCCGCACTCAATTTGGAAAGGCAGACCTATTAAAAGGGATAGAAGATAGAAAGTATTCAGCATAAAAAACGACTATTAAATTCTGTTGCTGTTTAAGGATAAAAAATTATTTGAAATGTTGGTAGTGCCTCGGACATGTGATTTTAATTCGAATTGTTAATATTTAATATAAAAGTATAGTTAGTGCTATTTTTAACATTTGTACATCGCAACAATGAATTGAAATCTACTTCATTAACACACTTCATTGTTTCATTTAATCCACACCAGACGTTAGAGAATCTGCTCTGTAATAGTTATTTTGTTTCCAAATAACTTTTCTACATATCCCTTGATACCGTTCGACGATTCTTAGCCATTCTGCTATTTGAGGTTTAATATATCTGCCCCGGCTTCAATTGCAAACAATGCTGTAGATAGCATACTAGAGCATTGAATTTATTGCCATTTCACAAGGAACTTCAGAAGATTTATGGACAACAGTTACTTAGACAGAGAGACAGAGATTAATTAACGAATGCTTATGTGAAGTATTAGCGAGAAAAAGATTAACATATTTATGTACCATATACAGGGTGATTCGTGCGGAGAGGGTCGTACTTTACTGACAGATAGGTAACATTGCAATGAATAAAGAAGTCCCGAAATAAAGAGTGTTTAATAGTTTTTGGAAGTATTTTCATTTCGAAAACGGGGCTAAATTATTCATTTTTTCATTCATAATATCTACAAGATAAAATCCCAAATGATATAATATAATACCTCGCATATACATACACATATAACAAAAAAACATAGAATAAACATATGATAATGTACCAAGTATCACAAAACACAGAAAAAATTAATGACAAAAACTACTACTAACGGAGATACAATTTCAAAATTCATCAATATTTTCTGGTAGAATATTAATAGCTGAAGTGACTTTTGCAACCGGTCAGTGACTACTATAGTTAGAATGAAAATTGTCATAATAGAACAAATCATGATTTCTTGTGCTAAATCTAGGAACTGTAAATAAGAATAATTGCAGAATTTCTGCAGACTCTATTTTGTTATTGACAATATTAAAACCAAATTTCTGTATGCTTTTGAGACATCCTTAAGAGACATAACACCCAGCAGTTGAAGTCTTTCTCCTTGCGAATAATTAGTTTTATCAATATGTAATTTAAATAAAATGAAATTAACCATTTTGTTCTGTACTCTTTCCAATATTGATCTAACCAGCGAATTAAATATCGTTAAGATACACGTAATATCAGTGAAATCCCTGCATTATCTTTTGATAAAACCATATAGGCGATATGCTCGCTTTAGTACATTCTCCATATGCAGATGATATCTTAACCCGGAATCCAAAGTAATGCCCAGATCACAAATAGACTCTACTCTCAAAAGTTTTAACGAACTTATAGAATATTCAAATAAAATATTACTTTTCTTCTTAGTGAATGTTATTGTTTTTAGCATTTATTTATGTTAAGTTCCAGACAAGTGTTTATTCTACTCATAAAATCTGCCAATATCACACTGCAGATTTTCGGCGTCCTTTGAAGTATCAACGACTGCAAACAGTTTAAAATCATCTGCAAAAAGAAGGATTTTCGCAAAGTCAAAAACGTATCGAACATCGTTAATAAAAAGTGAAAATAGGATCGGAAAAAATGACTACCTTGTGGAACTCCCAAACTAATAGTAAAATTTCTTCATTTATTTTCTCCTATTCTCAGTTTGAATTCTCTCTGTCATATACGATTTTATCTGCAGTAATGCACCTTTAATTATTCCTATATAGGAATTTAAGATCACCTCAATGTTCCTATCTGAAAATAAAGTACGACCTTCTTCCCACGAACCACCCTCTATATCTATCGAATTCAGATTTTTTTCCCCTTCACATATAACAACAAACATTTTCTATCCCCTTTTGAACGTAATATTTTTACAAATAAAACGAAACCAACTTCCTCTATGTAGTACATACCCAAATAAATCGCAGAGTTTACAGGTACACGCTGGCCCACCAGAAAACGGAAGATTTCCGGTGGGCCCTCATAAAGTGATTTGAAAAAGACTTATACCTATAGCTCTTAGTGATTTCAAGGATTCGAAATACTCATTATGACGTACCTGTTACGTTGATTGTTGAGTGTTTTACCAGCGGATTTGATTTTCTAAGTAGGTTGTAGGTTTTAAAATAGCAATGGCGACATAACCGACCAAATTCAAACTATAAAGATCGTCACAACACACGCCAGAGGAATTAAGTAAATTTGTAAATCCGCAATCAGCTCTCTATCCAGTAGCGTTGGCTTCATAAATTCCATTAATCTTATATATATTTTAATATCTTTCACAGAGAATATTGAGTAAAAAGTGTTGAAGACGTTTCCTCAAAAGAATCTCCAGCAATATCACTATTATCACGTCATTATTAGTCATGATGAAAACAAATTAGACGTGTTGAAGTATAGATAGCACGAATAGATGTATCTGATAGTTTCTCCGCCAAACAACATATACTTCTTTTTACTTGCTTTTCTTTAACTTACAATGTAGTATTTTTCAGTTTTCATGTTTGTCAAATCTTGCATCCTTTATTTAACACACTTCCTGACATAATCAAATGATGAAATTTTGCACAGTTACTAAGATCGGCTGACAATACAATATTCCATCGTTACTTTTGCAAATACGTAGGGGGCGCGGGTGAAAATTAATTAAATATACTATCCAACCGGCACCTCCGGCAAAACGTAGAATATAAAAGATTTTTTTTTTTTTCACCTGGTCGGACATAATGGAATGCCGTTAGGATTGTACCTCGGAACCCAGCTTCAATGAATGAATTTATGTAAATTGGTTCTATACGTTATAAATAATTAAAGTATCACTAAAAAGTATAAAATAATTTTTTTTAAACTTGCTAAAAAGAAATATAATTTACTAAAAAGTAAAAAATGATTGCAAGAAAAGCAAGGCGTACAATCATACAGACTGCGCACGCCTTGCCTTTCTTGCAATTTTCTTTTTGCATTTTAGTTTTTATTATTTTTTAAATTTTTTATTGTAATAGTTTTAATTGTAGCCTGGAAAAATAAATATATCAAGCGATTCGAAAAAACTATTGCCTCCAGGAAATTACAATATCGTAAACCGTGGTGTTGTTCAAGTCAAGGTAAATAAAAAGAAACTGAAGGTAACATTATACTTACACTTTCTATTTTCAGGGAAAAGGAGAAATGCAAACCTACTGGCTATTAGAAAAAAAGGGATCTACAATATCTAGCACTTAATTCACTATTCTTACAGAACAAATATAATTCTGCGTGTTTATGCATTGTTATAATATAGTTCATTCAAAGAAAACTATTCACCCCAAATAAATTTAGATATATAGATTTTTGCAAAAAATTCAAGAATACGTAGAAAATGAATAATAGGGGGACCAGGGCCCTAGTGACGTTGATCGCTCACAATTGTCGCGCCTCATATTCTATTTTATTTTTTTATTTCATTGCAATGCGTAAAAACGTTACCTCCAAAAGGTGACGTGGAGAAAAAGAGGCACTCTTTGACACTCGAGCCCCGGAAACGAGTTTTCGGTTTAAACACGGGCGCCAGTCCTAGTCTAAGTGATGGACACACTACACACAAGCTGAATACGCGAGGCTGAGTAGCTCAAGTGCAAAAACGGTACTCCAGTGGGTCAATTTGGGAAATTAGGCGTTTGCATACAAATAGTAAAACTCAAAATTTTTCAATAATATCAGTATATTCAATTAAACCTACCACATACAAATCTAAGGGTTTACTAATTAGTTACTTTTTGTCAAATCGGCGAGTTACTAACTACCGGGAGGAGAGCAAGCGTTACAACGAAAATACTAGTACCAGATGACTGGGATGATGGGTGACAAAATGGTAGCACAATAATAAGTGGTAAAACGTTAGCACAGAATAAACAATGAGACAAGGCACAGTGATATGCAGTACTTGGCTAGCACATCGGTTTACTTACTACTTTGGGGATTTACTTCCTGTGATTACAGTCGGGTACCTCTACTGACTGGAATGGTCAGATTGGACTGACTACCTCACGGCTTCTCAGGACCTTTTCTGTAAATGAAACAACTTACTATCGGAGTGAGAGTAGACGTCAGATGGATGCGCTGCTGGTCGATGACGTGGTACTGGCTTGGCCAAAATTCTACTGCTTAAGTATGATGTATAGCATCTGGGTTCGGATTTCGGAATGGACACGTCTGCTGCCGATGAGTCGCTCTGGCTGACTGCCAACACGGGAAGAATTCAATTATTTCCTTCAAATACTTACAAGCAGGTGTAAGCGCCAGATGGATGGAAAATATATGACAATAACGGTACTTTAGGTTCGAATCTCCAAGTGGACACGTCTGCTTTCGATAAGTCGTTTTGGCTGACTGCCAATATGGAATGAATCTAAATATTTCCTTCCAATACTTACAAGTGGGTGAAACAGCGATAACAGATGAACAGTGGATGGACGTGACTTCAAAAGGACTTAGAAATTGAAATTGGAATTTTTTCAACTTAATAAAAATAATAAATAATAAAGGTTATCCCAAGGTATTTCACTTCTAATGCGAAACTTAGTGTTCTATCCAGGAGGGCAGGCGCCTTCAATTCCTTGTGAAGAGAACCATCTCCGTCACATGATGGTAGGGACATTCTTCTCCACTAGGGCCGCTGTAATTTTTGGAAAGGTGGTCCTGTCGAACGCACCTTCTATGTCTATGAAGACACCTAGGATGGACTCTTTATTGTACGTGGATCCCTCCATCCGACTCGCGACTGCATGGAGGACGATGTCGGTGGATCTTCCCAGGGTGTATGCGTGCGAGTTAAGATGTAAAGGGCTGTCTTTTACTACAACATCCTTTATGTATCGTCCACATAGCTTCTCCATCGTCTTGAGTAAGAACGAGGTTAAGCTGATAGGTCTATAGGCTTTGGGGGTGGTATAGTCCATCCGCCCTGCCTTTGGGATGAACACAACTTTCACTTCTCTCCATGTCTATGGAATATAAAGATGTGCTAAGCACACCCTAAATACTCCAACCAGATGCGGCAGTAATTCGTCCAGTCCCCATTGCAGTAGGGCGGGATAGATACCGTCAATGCCTGGCGACTTAAAAGGGGAGAAGCTCTGTATTGCCCATCTTATTCTGTCTTCACTCACTATTTGGTTGACCATTTGCCAATCCAAATCCGAAGGTTGGGTCGCTTGACCACTCCTTCTTCCGTTCTATTATCACAGATACCAGGAAGTTAGTCTCCATAAGTAACTCCTAGGCTTTCACGAAAGTCGCTGGTTTTTGTTACCATCACTTCTTTTTAATAAGCAGAGGTCATGGCCTTTGCCTTTGGCGAGGATTTTGTATGATTCCCAATCGGATTCCTGTCTTGTCAGTTTTGCATCGTTGAACGAAGCCCTACCCTTCTTCTTGAGGTCAGTCAGCTCTTGAGACCACCACTTGGTGGCCCTATTGGGCTGTTACGAGGACCTCAAGGGATAGGATGTTTCAAAAGCTTGTCTCGTCGCTGTTTGCAAAATTTTGACATATTGCTCTATTTCGCCACTCGTTCTGGGCACCCTCTTATTAACCCCTTCCAAGTTCTCCCTGAGTTGACATCGATATTCATCTCAATCAGTTCTCCGGGGATCTCGAAATAGTTTTTTGGATGCCTTGATGAGATTAATTTCAAAGTTTATCCATTGGTGGCCTGATAGTGTCACACAATCAGACACATGCCAATTCTGGATTAGGCTGGATATACGCCCCGTTGTTAGTGTTATATCTATTATAGTTTGACTTCGAGTGTTAATAAATGTCGGTGTACAGCCCCTATTATTTACGCTAAGGTTGTTACTGGCAATATAACCATAAAGCGACTTACCTCTTGCATTGTTGTTTTCATTGCCTCAGGTAACATGGTGTGCGTTGGCGTCACGGCCCATGACTAATTCCCAGTTTTGATTGAGGCACTGAGGCAGTGTGCTACTAGGTCTTTCATCTCCTTTGTTGGTGGTCGAATAGAGGGAAATACACTGACGCCAAGACAACATTTGTTGGTTTGCCTGCCACCAAACATTCCACCTTCACGGCCGTTAGGTCAGATGTTGAGAGATTTTGAAGTGGCTGGGTTTTGATATGTCGAGGAGCGTAGATGGCTGTCCTCGGCCTCTCTGTTGTTGATGAGCTGAAAATAAGTTCACTTAATCTTGATAATCCTGTTATCCTAGTTTGAACTATCCATCATTCCTGAATTAGTGAGAATAATTGAAAGTAGTATTAATTTTTTTTCTGGGTGCGTCTTGGTTGCCTCCGTAGTATTCACAGTTCAATTAAATCACAATTGAGTCTATCTTAAAAAAAATTATAAATAATCGTAATAAACTTGTGCTTTTTTATCAAGTTCATATCTCCAAATATTAAATAACACCTTACGGCTTATTGCTATCGAACCTGAAGAAAACATGTATCGCAGTTCAAGGAAGTACCTAATTCAAACATATCATAGACCTAATGGAGATTACAGGTCTATTAAAAACGATTATTCATTATTTTTCTATCTCAAAATCTAGTGCGCAATAGGTATATAAATAAATAATAATAATAAATAAACACAACAGAAATTAGACAACCCCCAATTCCAGAAGCCAGGGCTTCTGCGGAAGGAGGTTACACATTAAAAAATCGCGGACATACAACCAATTCAATTCAATTCAAAAAGTCTTTATTCAAGGTAAAAATAGTATAAACACTGCCTCCCCAGTACCCATCCCGGGACCGACCCTGCGACCACCGCGTTAACGCGGAGGTGTATCTTCCAGAATTTGATGTGAGGCGCATATATTTGTGTTCTAGCACTTTTCATTGTCTTGGCCGATATGTGATGGACGGCCTGACCACCATCGTGTACAAGAATTTCTTATTTTGTCTGTTTAGTCTGCTACCCCTGAGCATGAGCGGATACAGACTCCTGGACAGGGAGTAGACCGTAAGTATGGTTTCGTTTATGTGGATGTTGAACGTCAGTCTTCTGTCCAGTCGAACCCCCAGATACTTCACGCATCCCCTGATAGGAATTTGGTTGCCCCTGATCGAGATTGGTGTAATTATGCGGTTCTCTGTGAACCGACGCGTGAAGCATATCGCCTCGGACTTCTCAGCGTTGACCCGAATCTTCCACTGGTCGTAATAAGCCGTGGCACGAGCCGTGTGCGCCTTCAGCAGCATGTTTGCCGCCTGTGCGTTGTGTGAATGCACGTACATGGCCGTGTCATCGGCGTACTTGGCCAGCTTGGTATTCGGGAATTCTGGGAAGTCTGAGACGTACAAGTTGTACAACTTCGGTGACAGGCACGAACCTTGCGGGACGCCCGCACGAATGTCCCGCCGAGTTGACAGTTTATTATTCACCCGAACCTGTAGGGTTCTGCCCGTCAGGAACGAGTGGATACGTTTGGTGATGTGCGTCGGAAAGTTATAGTTACGAAGTTTGTAGAGTAAGCCCGGGATCCAGACGGTATCGAAGGCCTTCTCAATATCGAGGAGCACCATGGCGGCGGTGCTCTTCCCGAGGTTGTATTGCACCTTCACATCGTTAACCACCCTGACGACCTGTTGGACGGTGCTACAACGGACATACAACCATTTCCTCCATCAGTGCCGGAGCCAGGATTCGAACCCAGTGGTGCGATACCCGTGTGATTAATCGCGATTGCCACCTCGCGCCTTAACCCACTCGGCTATCGACCAGACAGATATAAACAAGTGTATCAAAAATCTACTAATAATTTGTTTTAATTTAAAAAAAAATGCATATCTTCTTCTGTGTTATCCATAACGAGTAAAGTTAATAACTTGCACAAATCTCGAAATATATATTACGATTTGATATATGATCGATTTTTTTGTCTTTTACGGGACAAATAGTTATTTTCATGAGGATATTCGAACATTAATTTTGTCCACTTAGATTATTTTTTTTTATACATTTATTTAACGTCGGCCTATTTCCGCTACTGAGGCCTAACACCGATGCCTGTAGACGAGCTACCCCCAACCAGGAATTTTGCCGAACCTCTTCCCTTAAGAAGAGTAGGGATCTTTTACTTGCCTAACATTTAATAGACAAGGGACCGACGGCTTTACATCCCCTCCGAAGGATGGTATATCTCCTATACAACCCTCGCCTAAGGTTGTATAGCTTCCGCGCATACACTGATATACAAGCCGCTGGAAGATGTGTGAGGCGAGAACGCGGTTTCCGTTGGAATGGTCACCATCCAAGTACTAACTGCGCCTGTCGTTGCTTTACATCGCATACCGAAGTAAGTACATAGTAAAGACGCACCTACGCTCGCCCCACTTAGATTTTAGAAATCATTATCTTGCGTTGTAAAAAACAAATAAAGCAATATTTATATATTTATACGCCGAGAAAGCAAAACCCTTGCTTCTAGGTCGGTATAGCGCCCTTATTTCAAGGCGCAAGTGTGTTACCGGCCCAATGTCGGAAATGGGCGCATTGCTTGAATTGCGGATGGATCCGGGACCTCAGCGATTAGTGAATGATCAAAGTTACCTGTTTTAATCGAAGTTAACAAGAATCGATAATAATCGGTTTTAAAAGAATTCATTTAGGGTGAATAGTTAAACTAAAAAAAAATGTAGATGAAAGTACTTTATTAAACAAAGAAACAAATTATATTAGCAATAACAGGCATCCCGTGTGTTGCTCTTAATCCAAGAAATGTATCTGTTAACTCTTGTGTACACTCCTGGATAATTTGCTTGTGCACAACCTTCACCCCAAGAAACTATACCTAAAAAGAAATTGATAATTAAACCGTGAGATATTTCGTAGTTTATTACTGTGAGACAGAAAAAGTACCTTGTATATAAACACCAGGTATAGTCTAGTATACTTTAACTTGGCGTGTGTATGTATGAGTTAATATTTCCGTACGATTTCATTTTCTCCCATATCGTACACAAAGTTATAGCAATAGTCCAGAAACATTGTCTACGTGGACAATATTTCTGGATCTTTGTGTACAAGAGAAAATGAAATCGTACGGAAATATTAACTCATACATACACACGCCAAGTTAAAGTAGACTAGACTAGATTTAGTAAAATTATGAATTAAATTACACAATTAAATTTAAAAAATGTGTTTTCTATTCACATTGATAAAAATAATAACTATTCATAAAACTGTTCATATCCAATTAATAATTCACAGTTAATATGTAATTAATAAACAGTACTTATAATAAAAAATACTCAAAACAGCGCATTCTGATTAATTCTTCCTTTTAAAAGCTCCTGTTTTAGAAATAATAAAGCATACACATAAATCATAAAAATCATATTTTAATAGATGGATTTTAACTAATGGAATCATTATTCAAATTTAGATAAAGGCAGATAACCAAAAAGGTTTGCAAAGATCCTGCAATGGGTCTTACATATAGGGTTATTTACGGAAAGCGGGTATTAACTGTTTCCCGGGATCTGTCGAGTTGAAACACCTGACAATTCATGTAAAGAAGTTTTTTGGGCATGGAGAATTTAACGAAAATATTTTCAACTTTGTGTCACTTCCGCTTATATCGGAAGTATTGTCAAAGAACACGCCAGACACTCGAGAAATTTTTCGAAACCACAACGAAATTCGACCGAAAATTTTTCATAAAACACATGCTCAACGTAAAAACGCCGTCGGAGGATGGTTTTTGGAGGTATTAGAAAGATTCGCTCCTCGGACCGTTTCTTATGTAAAAATAAAAATGTCGCTCCGTGGAGTGTAATTTTAGAAACTAACATGAATGTCACTGCCCAAGGCGTAACGTCGCGCCGGCCACCAACATTTTAACAACTATCATGAAATTCAACTTTTACTTCCACATAAACCGCCTTTTTATGAATCAACGTTGTGCTGCACTGCAACTCATGTGATGTATTAAATATAAGGATAAGTTAAAAAGCTACTATTCAAAATTTTAAGGGAAACTTGGCGTGAAAGACAAAATTTTTTGAGGGTAGGGTAGGGTAGAACAAGTGCCCGAAATTATTATTGTGCAATTTAAAATACGTAAATAGACAGGCAAGCAAAAGCCCACCTATTCATAAACATCGAATTTTTCCATTGAATCTTTTTGTGTCAATTGTTTGCTAAAAACTAAACATTGGATGGTAGTTGGAGACTCTGTCTTTGTCGTTCCGTTCCTCACCATTAGGGTGGGCTGAAAAAATTTAAAAATGTTTTTTCAAGTTGTAATACCGCGAAAAAGTTTCTAATTGTGGAGACTAAAAAGGGGCAAAAAAAGAAATAAAATCGGTTCATATCCTCCCTTCGCGCATGTGCTCTAAAGTTTGCCGAATTCGGAAAAATTCACATTCTTACGATAATTTTTAATATTTTTAAATTAGCCTCTTCTCGAATGTAATAGCTCAAATTCTTATAACCACAGAAAATACTGTTTAAGTATTATTTAAATCCATCAACATCATCAATTTTGAAAAAAAATTTACAAATAAAGGTAGATTACAGTTCGAGGAACAATTTACATATTTTCTTTCTTTTTTGTTTTCTTTATTGAATATACGATTAAATGTTTAAAAACAAATTATTTTAAACCATTAGTA
Source organism: Leptura quadrifasciata (assembly GCA_963675555.1). Lineage (NCBI taxonomy): Eukaryota > Metazoa > Arthropoda > Insecta > Coleoptera > Cerambycidae > Leptura > Leptura quadrifasciata. Next base: position 53,285,111 of record OY776675.1, read on the forward strand.
ATATTTATAAAAAGATTTTTTTATTCTTACTTCTTACTTCGGAAATTTTGAAAATAAAAACCCTTTCACGCATCCACGTTGTGCAGCACTGCAAGTCATGCGTTGTGTTAAATATGAAGACAAATTATCCAGTCTCTAGTCAAAGTATTTCGAGAGTTTTAGCGAAAATAGTCCTTAGCATCAAGGGTGCCCTATTATTCTCTAGCAGTCGATTTTGATGGGAAAATGATGGGTTTTAAGCGTATTTGTCATAAACCGGTACCTCAGTGATTCGGTGTCAAAAAAGTCTAGTTACCATGTACTCAGAACGTGCATGGGACCGCCTTGCCTTGAATCTATAATTGTAGAATATAATTCAAAGTCGTTGCGATTCAAGCATTTTTAAGCTCCGAGGAGCGACCAAAATTGATATTGAACTGAAAATACGTCAATAGACAGGCAAGCAAAAGTCCACTAAAAAATTATAAACATTGAACTTTTTACTGAATCTTTTTGTGTAATCGTTAACTAAAAACTAAACATTGGATGGTAGTTGGTACATTATGAGTCGTTCCGTTCCTCACTATGTGTTTTACACGGGCCAGACTGTTTGTCAATACATTTTTATTGAACGTTTTGTAGAAACATAATTTTTTTAAAAGATTTAATATATTTTTGAACTTTATATTGTCTTTTTCTTGTGTTTCAAAATTCCTTTTCAAGTTTAAATTTAAGAAAGTGTTAGTATTTACTATTTTAGATTTATTATAGTATTACGACGTCTAATTCGTACCATCAGTGAAGCAGTTAAGCAAAAACGAAACAGTAAGTATAGATTTTGTATTATTCTCTCTCTGAAATAGTCAATCGATTTGAACCCTTCTTTGTGAACGTTTAGTATCCACTTTGGAAAATATAATAAAAGTCCTTCAGAGGTGTAAACATAGATCGTTCACATTCACAGTATCGCCAAACTTTGTTATTTTAAATAGAACACCCTGTATATCATTGCATATTTAGAAAAATCGATATCTTCTATCACGTTCCAGATTAAGAAATTTTCTTTTCAAAGTCATACAAGTACCCTACGGTCTAACTAAAAGCGTTCTTATGTTCCACGATTATATACAGGGTGTTTAATTTTCACAGTTGAAAATTATTTTAGTTCAAACGTAAAAAAGGCAGTTCTTATATGGAATCCCCTATATATTTTTACAGAATCTAATAGTATATTGAAATTTGCGTCTCCTGACAATTACCATTTCCTATACCAAGGTATCTCTCTTGGTTTTCTCTTCATAGATGAATGTTTGTAAAATGTACATATATCAGCACTGTTTCAGAAAACATCATCTAGTAGGCTGAAAATGTAAAAATGTTTCGGTTTATTTTTACCAATGTCAACACCGTGTTAGTGTTTTGTGCGTAGCGTCACTTACGCGGATTATTTGTGGAAAATAATGGCAAATGTTTATTCAGATGCTGTAATATTAGATTGTTTGCTATTTATGGAAATAATAACAAAATAATTAGTAGAACGTGCAGAGCATTTAATGAGAAATATCGACAATTACCATCAATGACAAACAGTAAATTCTAAAGAATCGACTCAAAATTACCTACTAAAATTTGGCAAAGTTAAAGCCGTAAAGACAATGCCGAAGTCAGTTACGGATAATGAAAAAAGTTAAATTAATGTTCTGGCTTACTTATGTAAATCCGCAGGGATCTATCTATTCCTGGTGTTAGTCGAAATTTAGGACTTTCATATTCGTCTATTCAACGAACTCTAAAGAAGCACAAGATGCCATTTTGTACTAAAAAGTATAATCATGAAGCACGAATATTTTCAAAGAACATATTTCTGTGAGCAAGTGATCGTATATCTTCAAGCAAATCCTGATGTTTTAAGAAGAATTATTTGGACTGACGAGGCTAAATTCCAAAAAAAGAATTTTTAAACGACGAAATTTGCACCACTGGGCACAACAAAATCCTCGTGGTACGGGAATCTAATTTTCAGACCAAATGTAGTTTTAGGACCGGTTTTATAATGTTAGATTAACTCCACGTTTATCTTAAGTTTAAACATAAGATTAAACCATGATTTAAACTTTACTTTACAAACTTAAATTTATACAGTTGGCAGTACTGTTCAACAGAAATTGCAACTTCACGTAGTTTGATTCTAACCTATTGCGACATTTTGACATGACATTTCAAGTTATTTTTGTAAAAAATGGAGGGATATAGAACGACAAATTCGCTGAACTAATTTTATTAGTGAAACATTTTTAATTAGACAAGAGGCAGTTGATTTGTGTAGGTTTCCAAAGTTTCTGGTAACAATAAGCATATAATATACATGTAGGTGTGAGGAGATCAAACATAAATCTTTACCTTTCTGTCAGATGTAATAATAAATCTTGAATTAGCTCCAATAAAATAATAACTGACCCAATCTAAACAGCTTATACGTTTTTCTGATTATATTCTTCCTTGTAACTATAGGTCTGATTCTAAAATTTCCAGAACTTTGAGCGTATTAATAATACATTTCTGTCATCATCAGATTGTAAATAATCACATATTTCGAATACATCCATCAAATATTACACCCAATTTTATTAATTCTGAGGTTATGAACATTCTGACATCTGATAATCCAGAGTTTAAACCATCCCTATCCACCGTTTGAAGTTTAACTTTACTGTGACGTAATTAATCTGCAAACTAAAGATTACTGACATTATAAAACAGACTTTTTTTGAGATCTGTAGTTTAATCTGTGCTCTGCAGTTTAAACGGATATTATAAAACCGGCCCTAAATGTTTCTTTGCTTACTATTAGATCATATCTACGAGGAGAATTTAAATAGTAATAAATACGTGGAAATCTTGAGAAAGTAGTTGACACGTTTATTGATAGTTTGGTCCTAAATATTTATAATTCTATGTATTATCAAATTAACGGTTACGGCGCACATAATACAAGGAAGTGTATGAGGAATTTAGAGGCTTGGATATCCAGAACTTATTCAATGTGTTTGCTTATTTTGTAAATTTTTCGTTGTAAAGTATTTTTTGTAAATTTAATAAAATGATCTTTTGCTTTTGATGTTTATTGATTTTATTTTATTGATAACCAACAAATAATTAGGACCTATCCATATCATTATACTCCTTTATTATAAGAAAGGAACCAAGTAATAACTTGTGTTGCTTAGTAACAAACAGTGCTGATGTATGTACATTTTACAAACATTCGTTTATGATGAAAATACCAAAAGAGGTAGGTATAGATAATGGTAATTCAATAACCTATTAGATTTTGTAAAAAATATACAGGGGTTCCATTTAAAAAATGTAACTTTGATGTTTAAGCTACAATAATGTTCAACTACAAAAATAGGACACCCTGTATAAAGTTGTGAAAACATGAGGCCACTATAGAAGATAGATAGAAGGTATCGATTTTTTTCTGAAGGATAGAAACATTCCCAACTAGAAATTTCATGTTTTGTAGAAGCTGAAAGAATGTTTATGGAACATTTCTTATAAAACAAGATTGTTGATACAAACATTTCTAAAACGTTTATACAACACTTATAAACGCGAAATGGGCACAGTTTAGAAAACAATGTAGTTTTTTAACTTATGTTATTATGACTCTCACAGGTATTATAAAATAATTTTATAAACGTTTACATAGAATATAAAAAAATGGTAGACGATAGTTATAAAATAGTTTTATAGCAAACAGTTATAAAATTTTATAAGCTTTGTGTTATTATCTTCATTGCTACTTTTTTATTATGTGCAGCAATAACAACATAAGTTATTTATTTTTTAAATGTTTTTGCAGACAATAATAATTCTCAAAATAGTTTTAAAACATTACAAAGGTAGCTGTGATTCTATGGCGACGTAACTAACAGCATATTTTGTGGAACGTGAGATAAAAGTTAAGTGATTAAGACTTCATTTCGCCAACACCAAAGCGATTTTGGACTGCGAAGGAAATTTTTCTGTGAAATATTTATTTATTTATTTATACACCATCTAATAGTACAAAGACCATTTACAAGATGGGAAACAACACATATTATATAATAATATACAGTACACATAGTGAGTAGCTTAAATATATATAATAAAAGTAGTTGAGAAAAAAAAAATATAAATCTAAAATCTAACTATCTAACTGACTAGTATAAGAGAATCAAAAACGATATAAAAGACAGCTAAAGAAAAACTGTTTAGTGCATGGAAAAATTGCTGTACATAAGAAATATATAAATAAAAATATAAAAATAAAAATATAGAGGAAAATTGATAGGCGAACAAAAGCAGGAAGCCCCATTATTGAAAAATATCGATATTCGGACTGTTATTGTAACAGGAACAAATATTATAATACAGGTGAGAATTTTAGGACATTTGTCCGAGCTCTAGGCAGATAAAAAGTTTGACTATGACGTGAATTAACTCTAGGAATATAAAAGTCCAATTTATGAAGTATCTCGCTGCAATCAATTTCATGGTGAATTAATTTATTCAACAAGTTGATAGCAAAGTTATTACGTCTATCACTTAAGCTGCACATAGAAAACATGTCAAGCAGATTTGATTGAGGAAAACAAATAGGCGGATATGAATTTAAAGATTTGAAATAGAGATATTTAAGAAAGTGACGCTGCATGTTTTCTAATTTAGCGATATGAGTATTATAGCAGGGCTGCCATACAAGAGATGCATACTCTAGCTTAGATCTCAGAAATGAAAAATATAATAATTTTAAGATTGAATTATTAATGAAATCACGGCCATTACGAATGATAAAACCTAAAGTTTTGTTTACGTCACATACAGAAGTATCGATATGATCGACAAAGGTTAGTTTTTTATCAAAAGTTACACCAAGGTCTTTAAACGTAGACGGTCGCATTAGCTGTTCCTCGTTCAGCGTGTACCCATAGGTATACTCAGAATCTCTAGCTGTAAATGACATTACATTGCACTTTTGTACGTTTAACGATAGATTATTTTTAACACACCAGGAACTCAGATTAGAGATATTATTTTACATTATAATGCAATCGTTTAAACCAGAGATTCTGTGTAGAAGTTTTATGTCATCAGCATACATTAAGAAATGCACATCTAAAGTATCGCCTATGTCATTTATAAATATATTGAAAAGCAGTGGCTTTAGAACAGAGCCCTGGGAAACACCTGAGGATGAGCCATAATCATAGGACTTAAACCCATTATACGCGACATATTGAAGTCTATCAGTTAGATAAGATCTAAAGAAAGCTATCAGCGGGTCCGATATACCAAAATATATTACGTCCGTTTGCATCTGCATGTTAATGGACTCAGATATGAATTGCGTAGCACATATGGTTGGTAGTAGTAGAGCGAACTTTCATAAATCCGTGTTGCTGACTGGAAATGATATTTTTAACATTAGGGTAAATAGAATCATGGAATAATAGTTCAAAGGCTTTGCCAAAGTTACAGATTATAGTTATTGGGCGGAAGTTAATTATTTCGTTCTTATTGCCCTTTTTATACACCGGGCAGACTTTGGAGTATTTCCAAATATCAGAAAAACAGCAGCATTTAATAGATACATTAAAAAGTATCATGAGCGGGTGAGCAAAGATAGCAGCACAGGCTCTCAACAGAAATGCAGAGATCCCATCGGGACCCATGGTAAGCTTAGGTTTTATTTTTTTTAGTGCCAATAAAACTTCAGTTTCCGATAATGAAACTATATTAATACTATTGATATTATTGTCACAGAAATCATCTTACAAGGTGTTTTCTGGCTCTAAAGTAGAGAATGATTGCTCAAAAAAATTCGGCATAGGCATTTACAATATCATCAGGGTCTTTCAAATGCTCCCCCTTATAAACCATATTATTGCTGATGTTAGTCCCTCCTTTTTGCTATTAATGTAAGCCCAAAACTTGTTAGGGTCGCTGTTAATATTACTTTCAGCCAGATGTATATAGTTTCGGAAACAGTTTTAATATTATTTAATTTTGGACCGGAGTCTCATAAATTCATTATAAGCAATATCATCTCCAGTTCGCTTGTAAAGATTTAAGTGCCCTTTCTTTATTTTTCATATCTCTGATAATTTCAGCATTGAGCCAAGGTGGAAATTGTCTATTATTCTTTTGTACGTATACATATTTGGGTACGCAGGCTGTGAAAACCTCAGTTAATTTCTCATAAAAATGTTGACACGCGGAGTTAATTTCGGTATAGTAATTTAAAAAAGACCAGTCTATCTCAAGCAGTTCCTGATATAGTAAGTGAAAATTAGCTTTCCGAAAGTTAAAAGTATTTGTATAATTAATTGGAAATTTATTATTAAGGTTTACTTATCATGAATACTATTTAATGACTCAATAAATTCAAAAATTGATTCGTAGCCTACAGCGTTTACAACAGGTGGTATATATATAACAAAGATATAAATATGTGGTATACATACAATGTAATTTTTGAGCGCCCTAAAAATAACGAATATTTATCAAAATTTTAAAAAAATAAAGTGAAAATAAACTTTTTGTATTTTATCTTTTTGTGATGTTGCACCAATAGTGTTTCGCAGATAACATATTTCACAATTATTGTTAAAAATTTTTATTTTTATTTTTGAACTATTTTTATTTTAAAGTCCAAAATGGCCGCTATACAAATAGTTCAAACATAATAGCTTTATGGCGTCCATCTTATAAAGGATAGTTATAATTATAAAAACACTTGTGGAACAAAGATATTTTCCGAAGAACTGTTATATATCAATAAACTGACAGTCTCCGACGCAGTGCTTATAGAAGTTTAAAAAAATAGCACCTTATAAAACATTTTACAAAAACTCTATAATACTTCTCTTTGCAATACTTCTCTATACATTCTGAAGCACTTCTTAGTCGAGCTAAATAAACGGCAAATTTGTATCTCAAGGATCTTTTATTTACTTGTTTATTAATTATTGTGTGTTTGTTTTTAATCCAGGTATGTAATATTGTGTACCTACATATATAGTTCTTTAGATGTGCGAAATCCGTCGATGGGCGCATAAACATCTACCCATGTTTTATAAAAATGGTAAGAATATATTATAGTCTTTAATGACAATATTTAGTTTAATAATTATTTTATAAGTGTTTTATGACAGTAATGCGTGCTCCTTTATATAACAATTGTTTAGCAGATGCATCAGAATACGATATGTTCCCTAAAATAAATGTGTTATGAAGAATCCTAAAGCTAAACTTTACAGAATAGCTTTATAGGCGTTAGTCAATTGGCCAATAAGTGCTAGGGGTCATTCATATATCATATAATTTAGCTGTAAGAACATTCTTAGCACTTATTTATATGATAATTTAGTTGTGAAAACTAAATAATCACCTTGGCGGTTTTAATAAAACAAAATAGTTTTTGCAGAACAGTAATGCAATAATAATAAAATAAAATTATCCAATTATTTTAAACGTATAGAACAACTTTGTTAGTTGGGTGTTAATTATCTCGGAAACACAAATCCAAGTTAAAATTTTATGAGGAATCCAAATATGCAATAATATAAAGGGTGTTCCATTTAAAGCAAAAAAATTTGGTGATACTTCCGGTATAAGCGGAAGTGGCACAAAGATCGAAATATCCAAAAAACTCTTTATACAATTTTTTAGATTTCTAAACTCGACAGGTCCGAAACCTCTAATACCCGCTTCAGTGAATAACCCTGATACAACAGCCGCTTACCAACTATCTGATGAATACCTCCATTTACTATATGTAGTGGACCACCGCTATCGCCCTAAAATACGTATATTTTAAGTAACTTTACTTAGTCTTATAGAAATGTCAAATTACCTGACAGGAATCCTTTTGGCCTTGGGGAAACCCGGCGCACAACATATTGTCCGTTATTTTATATCCGTAGCCAGTTTTTTTACAGTCATTATTAGATAAAATTGGTACAGTGACTTCTTGCAATTTATTTGATATTTGTCCATGCTCCTTGGTTGCACCCCATCCAGTAGCAATACCTAAAATAATATTTCATTCAGTTTTTATTTGAATTATGGCAACTTATAATTTATATCTTGAGTTGTCTATTTGGGAGAAAAATACTGAAGTGTGTAGTCCAAATGATTACCACTGTCGTTCTCGTTTGGCTGAATTGCCAAACTGCTTCCTAGTAAGAAGGTATGATTAATGTTTAAAGCATACACCTGAAATTTATAAAATAAATAAAAAATAAAAAACATAATTTGAAGGATGTTACTCTCAGCATCTAATTTCTATTTTTTCGATGAGAACATCTAACATACGATTAGTGACCTCTAACATTATTTAGTAAATTATTGTTTCCAATATTAATGTATATGCAATTACTGATAATTCTTGATACGTGTATCAAATTGCAATTGGTTTCATTGTCAATACAATGGTAATAGAATGAAACACTAAAATAATTATTTAAAAAATAGCCTGGGATCTATTTTGCAGTATTTTGTTCCATTATATGGGTACTCGTATTTCCGCCACAATGTATAAAACAATTTGTGTTAATTATATTATTTGTAGTTTATTTTTATGATCATGAACATGAATATATTTATTGTAATAACTGACCTAATAAATATAACTTCCACTTTTGCTTATTGTAATTAGATGAGTAGTTATTGCCTTCTTACAACTAAAATACTAAGTGACACAGTTACAATTAGTTCACGTGTAATTTAAGTATCACCATAAAAACAAAATAATGGTAAGGTCTAATACAAAAATAATTTGTTAATTAAATTTCGTGACGACAAAGTATTTCAGAAATTAATGTTAGTTGATATCCAAACTTACCCTGAAGTCCCGAGAAACTTCTTCCAGTTGGTGGAAGACAAACTGGTTTTAACATACCAGTTACAGGTACATCTTGATCCAATTGCAACAAAGCAATGTCGTTATTATAATTACCGCCGGCTCCATATGAACTGTGTCTAAAGACATTTTTAATCTTCCTCAACAAAGTCTGAGTCTCGGAACTGGTAGATCTGTCATGGTCCAGAAAAACAGCGGATAGTTTTTCTCTGGAAAACCTGAAATGTATTTAATTTTAACAATATTGTCAGCGGCAACTTTCTCAAAACTACATATTGTGACTATGCACAAAAATATTTCTTCTTATTCAGTGAGATATACATTAATCTAATATGTAATTGTAAGAATATTCAAAACTCATTATTTTAATATGAGTTTGATAATTATTTATACTATGTAACATAACTATACAATCACACCCTAAATCGTTCAACAACAGTCTGTAGTTCAGCATTGTCGTGGTACTAAATAATTTTCAACATTGCCAACCCTACCTAGATCGATAACAAACTTCTTAATAAAATTTTTATCTCACCCATTAACGCAGTGAGCCGCCGTTAAGACATATTTATTATTAATAAGTGAAGCCCCACAGTAAAATCGATTGTTGTACATAAGGGCTGTCATCCAGGGATACTGATTGACCATTGTCTCAATTCCACCAACGATCCTTTTGTGTTTGAAAGTTTGGCCGCATGCTGAAAGATGTTATTTCAATAAAACCGTATATAATCACTCACTAATTTTCTTAAATTTCACTCACTGCAATTAAGTAGTTATGTTTTATTTCTTTCATGATATGAATTAATACTCACTACAGGATTGACAGTCTTTGGCGGGTGCCACAGTGGGTGGATCAGGATCAGGTGGACGTATTCCTACAACTCCTAGAAACCAATCAATTACATTTCCCCTGTGTGGATTTACATTTAAGGAAGACTGATGCGTAGAATTTGAGGAATCTTTAATTATCAGGGGTTTTGACTCAACCACATTTTCCAACACTTCCACACCTGAAGGTATTCGTATTGAAGGCCTTGCAACACTAACTCCAAATAGATTTAAAGGTTTATTCGGCTTTATAAATGGTTTGTTGTAAGAAGGTCTTGTTGTGGTAGTCATTTTCGAGGGTCTCGGCCAACCAGGTGGAACTCCAGGTTCATGCTCTACTGTAGCAGATGTTGGTTTTACGTTTGTATTTGTAATTGTGTTAGGGTTTGGGTACACGATAATTTTTGACTTGTCTGTGTTCTGAAACAACAGAATTGTTAGTACCATGCAGGAACCATGCAGGATCTCGGGATAAAAAACAGAGATATTTCGGTAAAATTAGATGATGAATAGATTTCTTCTTTCCATGAATTGGCAGTAAACGGGTCTTAAAAAATTTCAGGGCCGGTCCATTAATTATGTTCAGCCACTTAAATTCTGTCCCCCCCCCCTTCAAATCGTTTTGTAAGAAAGATCAAAGAGCAAGGCGATAAACAGTTACCTATCAGTGTTATAATTTTAAGTCATCGTTCATATTAATTCAACAGGCATTAGAGTAAAATTTGTAAAACAAGGCAGTACTTTGTTTTTAAAGTATATTTGAAATAAACTAAAATAACAAAATAACTTCTTAAAACTAATTACTATAAATACTAAAATTGCATCCGTCTTGCTTTGCGTCTTGCAAATTCAGTAAGTTATTCAAAAATTTGAGATATTAGTTCATCAATATTTACACGATTGAGTATGTTATTTTCTATTGCTAAGAGCCGAAAGTCCGTCCAACCTCTCCTGAGACAAAGATAATCGAAGGTATGTTTTAATTAATTTAAGTATGAAGGATGACCGTTCACGCAACGCTAACTGGCAACGTCAAAACAATCTGCAAAGAAATTTCTAAATTTGGGAAAGAACCAATCATATGTTTTTTCGACAAAAAATTCATAACATTTCTTCGTTGGTATTCCTTCTATGTTCTGGTTTTTTATTATACCTGAAAGAACTGTTATTTCTTAGCATAACTCCCTAGGCTCAATCTCAGAGCTATCGCCAGTGGTTAGTACAGTTGATATATTGTTGCAGTATTTCAATAAATCTTCATATCGAGATATCGTACAGAAAATTAAAAACATCACTGTGCTCCTTTAACTAACAAAACCGTTCAGATAGTGAATTAACTGCTGTGCCTAAGATAATTTTTTGAAAAATTTTGAATGATATCTTGGGATTCGCGATGGTTTCATCTTCAAATATCGGCTAAGCAACGCAAACGGGATCAAAATTTCCAAGTGTCATACGTCGTATACCACTAACAATTGTTATAGCATGCTGTGATTCGTGAAATAAAAAACAATTCGCAATTCTCTAACGCCGAGAGCGACTGTTGAGAGGGGCCGTATTTTCGAGCTTGACCGAGACGATATCGTGCACGAAAATGTGAAATTATCGCATAAAAATATACGTTTCGTATTTTCGAGCATTATGAACTCGCATGCGAACTTTCCGCATGCGACTGATTTCGGGCGAGATACAACGGATGGGGGTTTAATACACGATAAAGCGATTTCGTATACGAATGTATTCAAAGTGGTTGTTTCGGTTTGTTTTATTTCGTGCCACATAACCTCTAGGTCTCAAGATAGGTTTTTGCCGTGGTTTGTTTATTATTTAGGGACTTTAAAGTAGACTTATTCTAACAAATTTTGTTGAGTGAAAATGGACAATAGCAACGTTAGATGACTTAATGCATTTAGCTGCTATCGAAGCCTTGGAACAGGCAGAAGTTTCGGCAGAAAGCGATCATGGAAGACAATTCCATGCCTATGATAATGATAATCCATTTAAAGATTTAAGGGATGACAAATTTGCCAAATTGTATCGTTTGACAAAACCAATTACAGAAGGATAAGTTAACCACTGTTCCTGAGAGGGCGTTTAGTTTCAGGGATAATTGTGCCCAGAGGGCTTAGTCCATTGAAGGAGTCTGACGAACTTCCGAATGTTTGCGCCTCGGACTAGACAACGTCCCCCCCACGTATTCAAGGGTGCTGAATCGATTCCCGGGGTCAAACCAATTTTTTTTACCTCGGCAACCCCCTCAAATTGGTCAAAAACCACCCCCAAAGTCGCCTTTTCCGTGAACCCGTTTACTTTACCCAGTTTTTCGACTAATTGTTGTTCCCTCGAGTAGAACGGGAGGTCCCTCGAGGGATTTGATCTCAGCCACCCCTATCCCAGGCTTCTAACCCTTGTAGGGGTGGAAAATTGATATTTGTTTTGGTGAGAAAAAAATTAATATTTCAGAGGTTGTTTTTACCCTTCAAAGGGGAGAATTTTTTTTCCATCTATTATTGAAAAAGAGTATAAAAATATGTTTATTAAAGTGTTTTATATATAGATTTTCCACCACTTTGAAGGGTGAAAACAACCCCCGTGGCCGGTTACACGACCCTGGTTACCTACCACTTTCCTCAAAAAAACGCCTTTTATAAAATATTAATTCTTTCCCCAGAAAAAAAAATTCTACCCCTTTGAAGAGTGAAAACATCCCCCGGGGGTGGTTACACAATCCTGGTCACCTACCACCTTCCCTAAAGAAACACCTCCTATAAAAGCAAAATTTTGTTCTCACAAAAACAAATATCAATTTTTAACCCCCTACAAGGGTTGGTAGCCTGGGGCAGGGGTGGCTGAGGTCAAATCCCTGGAAGGACCTTCCGATCTACTCGAGGGAAAATTGCTCAAAAAACTGGGGAAAATAAACGGGTTCACGGAAGAGAGGATTTTAGGGGTGGTATTTGGCCAATTTGAGGGGGTTGCCGAGGTGGAAAAATTGGTTTGATCCCGGGAATCGATTCAACACCCTCGAAAACGTGGGGGGGGCATTGTCTAGTCCGAGGCGCTAACATTCGGTAATTTCGTTATAAATCCCAATTCTTTTTTTGAATTTGAAATTTGAGGTAAATTTACCACTAGCTTCAAGAAAACCCACCATTTCCTTTTTCTGGTCTGCACTAATAATCCCACCCGCTTATCCACTGATTGCTGGTGCATTATAATATTCAGTTTTGTAATTCAATCAACACATATAACAGCTGATTAGTGACATTAAGGTTTTCTAGGGGTTTCAAGTCCATTTGGTTGCATAAAAGAGCGTTGTCACATTTGACATACGACATTTTCACGTGTGCGAAAAACAAATCTCGAATGGTGTTCGAAAATATCACCTCAGAACTATAAGCGAAATTTTTGAAACGAGTCGGGTGCCTAGTATTTCGCATGCGACAAATATCGATTGAGCTCGAAAATATGGCCCCTGATATGTAATTAATACCAGACAGTGTTGTAGAATTTTATTTTTTCTTAATTACTTGATACATGCCCTAGGTAGTTGCCTGGGCCTATGACCGGCCCTGAAAAATTTACTATTGTTTGCGTGGATCTGTTTCTAGGAAGTGGTTACACTACTTTTTAGAGCTGCCGTAGAAAAATACATTGGAATTTGTAGAAAATGAATGTCTATAGAAGTTTTCCTAGATTTTTTCATAAAAGTCAATAGTTACTAAAGTATAGAGACTTAGAAATTTTACCTACACAAAAAGTGATACATCCAGACGTTTTGATGAATAAGTAATGAAATATCGTATTTATCGAAAAAAATAGCAATGACGATGAATTTGCTTATTTTTATTTTTATAGGGTCACTAATTTCATAGAAATGTTAATTTCAAAATGCAGCAAATCAACGAGACGTACAACAAAAATAGTAATAACAAAAATGAAAGTTAATGAAATAAGCTTTAAAATGAGTTTTTAGTAGTAATACAAGCAATGGGGAGAAAAAAAAGGAGTCTATTACGCAAAAAGTCGTAAGGAGTAAGGAGATGAAATTTGGTGGGATCATAAAATGTACCGTCCTGGGGTCATATTTTCGAGCTCAATCGATATTTTTCGCATGAGAAATCTAGGCACCCGACCCGTTTAAAAAATGCCGCTTATAGTTCTGAGGTGGTATTTTCGAACACCATCCGAGATTTGCTTTTCGCACACGTGAAAATGTCGTATGGCAAATGTGGCAACGCTTTTTTGTGCAACCAAATGAACTTGACACCCCTAGAAAACACTAATGTCAGTAATCAGCTGTTATATGTGTTGATTAAATTATAAGACTGCGCGGGTGGGATATATTAGTGCAGACCAGAAAAACGAAATGGTGGATTTCCTTGAAGCTGACCCGGAATTGTAGAGTGATAAATTTACCACAAATTTCACATTCAAAAATGGCCAAGCCAGTCCATTTAAAGAATCGGGATTTATGACGAAATTACCGAATGTTTTCGCCTCTTACTAGACAATGTCCCCCCCCCACGTTTTCGAGGGTGCTGAATCGATTCCCGGGGTTAAATCAATTTTTCCACCTCGGCAACCCCCTCAGATTGGTCAAAAAACACCTCTGAAGTCCCCTTTCCGCGAACCCGTTTATTTTCCCTAGTTTTTCGACTAACTGTTGCTCCCTCGAATAGAACAGAAAGTCCCTCGAGGGATTTGACGTCAGCCTCCCTTGCTACCAACCCTTGTAGGGGGTGGAAAATTGATATTTGTTTTTGTGAGAACAAAATTTAGATTTTATAGGTGTTTCTTTGAGGAAGGTGGTAGGTAACCACCCCCGGAGGATGTTTTCTCCCTTCAAGGGAGTAGAATTTTTTTTTCTGGGGAAAAAAATAATATTTTGTAAGAGGCGTTTCTTTGAGGAAAGTGGTAGGTGACCAGGGTTGTGTAAGCGGCCCCGGGGGTTGCTTCCACCCTTCAAAGGGGTTGAAAGTCAACATATAAAAACACTTTAATAAACTTATTTTTTATACTATTTTTAAATAATATATGGGGAAAAAATTTCACCTCCTTGAAGGATGAAAACAACCCCTGGGGTGGTTACACAATCCTCGTCACCTACCACCTTCCTCAAAGAAACGTGTCCTACAAAATATCAATTTTTTTCTCACAAAAACAAATATTAGTTTTCCACCCCCTACAAGGGTTGGAAGCCTGGGATAGGGGTGGCCGAGGTCAAATTACTCGAGAAACCTTCTGTTTTACTTGAGGGAACAACAATTAGTCGAAAAACTGGGAAAAATAAACGGGTTCACGAAAAAGGGGACTTTGGGGGTGGCTTTTGATAAATTTGAACGGGTTGTCGAGGTGCGAAAAATTGGTTTAACTCCGGGAATCGATTCAGCACCCTCGTGGGGGGACATTGTCTAATCCGAGGCGCAAACATTCGGTAGTTCATCCGACTCCTTCAATGGACTAAGCCCTCTGGGCACAATTATCTTTGAAACTAAGCGCCCTCTTAGAAGCAGTGGTCAACTAATCCTTCTGTCATTGGTTTTGTCAAACGATACAATTTGACAAATTTTCCATCCCTTAAATCTTTAAATGTATTATCATAGGCATGGAATTGTCTTCCATGATCGCTTTCTGCCGAAACTTCTGCCTGTTCCAAGGTGTCGATAGCAGCTAAATGTAAACGCTGCCATTGTCCATTTTCACTCTCCAAAATTTGTTCAAATAAGTCTACTTTAAAGTCCCTAAATAATAAACAAACCACGGCAAAAACCTAGAAATCTTACTTGAGACATAGAGGTTATGTGGCACGAAATAAAACAAACCAAAACGATCACTTTGAATACATTCGTACACGAAATCGTTTTATCGTGTATTAAACCCCCATCCGTTGTATCTCGCCCGAAATCAGTCGCATGCCGAAAGTTCGCATACGAGTTCATAATGCTCGAAAATACGAAACGTATATTTTCATGCGACAACCTCACATTTTCGTGCACGACATCGCCTCGGTCAAGCTCGAAAATACAGCCCCTGATTATAACCCTGAATTTGCGACTGAAATCCACATGCAAACTTCGATGCACTAGCATTTGCGGTAACTTTGTATGGTGGATGTTACAAAATCGATACCTTGGATCCCCTGCAATACAGGAATTTCGGACGATCGGTGGTGAAAAACAAGGTCAACTTGGTCTTACTACCACCAACAAGAAACGCTACGCGGCAACATTGCTTACGGAGTTACCACCAAGTCCAGTTAGGGCGTGGGGTTGAAAAAAATGCAGTGGAATATGGTTCGCGGAAAATCCAGAGAGGACATGATGCTATGTGCGAAACACTAAACAACCTGCTCCGAATTCCTTGCTTAAAAGTATTTCGTGCAAGTGCAAAATCGGCTGTGGAAGAGCAAACAGGTCTAAATTGTTTTGCCATTTGTTATTATTAGAATAAATCATCCTGCGAAAACAATCCCGAAGTGCTTGAGGAAGGCGAGGTGAATATAGAAGAAAGGAATCTCTTAGAAATAGCACATGAAAATGGTATGGAAAGTGACTATAACGGTGAAGAAGATTCAGACGACAATGCACCAGTCCTTCCACAACCAAAATGTCCAAATCGTACTTAAAAATAAAAATTTTAGGCAGAGTAGAGTTCAACTCAATTCAACTTGAACTCTGCTAAGCCCAGTCAGGCTATTTATTTTTCGATTGCAACAGACACTGGACCGCTAGATGGCGCCTGCTTACTATTTTACATGTCGCTATCGTAAAGATACCGAGATGTACCAAATAGTCAAGGGATCCTCGTGCCGTTCGTCACATGCCAACCTTGCACTGACGAGAGCCAACAGCTCGAAACTGCAGTCTGCAAGTGGTATGGGACGACTGGCACGAGAACTCCTTTAAGTAGGATCAGTCTTTCGGCTGGTGTTTGTTGCAATCGAAGCATTTGCGTTTTGTTGGTAATATGCGATTATTATGCTTAACGCACCAGGCTTGTAACTTATAATTCAGCGCTCAGCGGGGCACATAGCCCGGAGAGCATCTGAGCGAATGTAGAAGTGTTTAACTTCCGTTCTCTTTATTTTGAGTGACAGTAAAAGTCTTTTACTGCCGCTCGCGAGCAGCACTAAAAGTATTTGAAGAAGACACAACAGTATTTTTCTTCAAACGTCAGAAAATCATGACATTTTTTACTCATTTCATGACATTAAGTTTGACATTTCAGACGGCTTTGCGTTGCCATTAGCAACGGAAGTAAAAGTACTTTTTCATCAGCTCGAGCGGACTTTTACTTCCATTGCTAATGGCAAAACGCAGATAAATTTCTTATCTTCATTTTTTTTTAAGGCTAATCGACGCTTTACGAAAAAATAATATGTTTTATTCGGAGTAAAAGCCACTTTTGCGACTCCGGCAAACAAACAAATTCGTAACAAAAGTATCACTTTTACTCGTAATAAAACAATATACTATTATTTAATTCATATTCGACGTTTGAAAAAAAGATAGCAGTGATTTTTGTGTCCGGCTGATCTCGCCGAACTCACTTCGATCACCCGTCAAGTGCATTCTCGACACAAAAAATGTCATTTTTATTCCATACAAAATAATATGCTATTTTCACAACTTCTATTGGTCCCGACTATTCTTTTCATTAATAAAATCGACCTTTCTAGACAATTCCATTCAAAATCTAGAGTTGATTTTTCGACAAATCACCGTGTATACATGTGTTATTATTATTGTTATCTTTAATCGCCTTTCTTAGATTAACATCTTAGCGGAGTTTAGCATTAGCCATTCCACCATTCAAACAAGGCACATACACACAGACAAATACACAACGACCCTTCCCTACGACATTACCATATGCCAGAGCTGAGACTCGAACTCAGGGGTGGTACAGTGACTAGCCGTATTGCCTCTCATACAACCCCGTATTATCCACTGCTACCAACTCTACCTCATTCAAAATGTCATTAAACATCCATCCGTACCCTAGCTAGGACTCGAACCTGGAATCCTTTGATCTCAATCCTAACGCATAAGTATTGAGCCACTAATCCAGTGAATTAATATTGGTGAAAAAATATAGGTAAGCATTGTCATTTTATAAGCTTTGTTTTCGATTTCCGGCATGTTTCTCTTCTTTTCCAGAAACAGGCTCCAACGATTTTGCCCAAATTTTATACGACAATAGAACATTACAAATTTTATAAACTTAAGTTTGTAATGTAATATTTGGTTTCTCAGAAAATCACTTAAGGCTACTTTACTTTATTGATATTTCAGTATGTGTAGCATGACCATAAAATTTATTAGTTGCATTATAATATACTGGTTTCTAGAGTAAATGTGGATACTATTCTAAAAAAAACTATTATTTTAGCAGACTATTTTTTGTTAAAACCTAAAAAATTCAATCTAAAAGATAATAAAAGCTATTCTTAATTAAAAACCAAATAATTAGGAAAATATAGAATTACTATTATTATTTAGTGGAGTAAATATAGATTTGTAGAGAAAATTTTACATGCAGCAACGCAACAAAAAAATAAATTTGTTTTGGTGAAACTAAGAATACCCTAAGTTTTCTGCTTCGAGTATTTGGGGGAATCCTTTTTTTGCGGAAAAGGGGTAAATTGGTGATTTTTAAGGGTGATTTTTCAATTTTATTTAGGCCCTTTAAAATGCTAGTTAGAATCGAGTACGGTACCATTTTGTTGTCGATGGTCAAAGAACCTTCAATTCAAATTTCATGAAAATCGGTTCACCGCCAGATGGTCGAATGATTTTTTTTAACCAAAATTAAGGTATTTTTATGTAATTTCATGCGATGTAACTAAAAAATAACTTTTTTTAATTTAGCCGATTTTTTGTCATTTTTGGCAATACATGAGCGCGGCGATTTCCCGTCATTTTCGGTATTATACGTATGCGCGCACAAGTATACGTGTAATTATTCATTATAAAAATTACAATATTAATAATATAAAGTGAATGTAAGCAGCTTTTAAATTAGATACAAAAAAACTGTCCAAGGCAAAATATAATTTTTGGTTTCAAAAATTCACTTGATTTTTATTAAACTTTTTACTTATATTGATTATTATTTTATTTCATTCATGTTTTCTTTTTCTAGTAGTTGTACTAGATATGCTACTGAAAGAAGTGTCTACTTCCGTATCGGTAACTCGAATTTGGAATATGGAATTATGGCAGGCTATTTTTTGGTTGCATAGGTTACTTTTGTCTAAAATTTCATCAAATTCGGTTTAATTTTGGGCAAGTTAGCGTAATTCAATTTTTCTCTTTTTGTATATATTGCTTTAACTGTGGAGGATATAACCATCATGCAGATAACTGTGATCGCAATTCCAGATGTTTAAAATGTGCTGACGAAGATCATGGAGGACTGTAAAAGTGAACAAATGGAAATATTTCTAAGTGAACAAGGTATTGATTTTGAATGTCTAACAGAGCACTGGCTGAGCAAATCAGAGACTGGTAGTATAAAAATTTGTGGTTATAACGTAGAGTCAATTTTTTGTAGATCAAAATATAAAAATGGTGGAACTATGATTCTAACTAAAAATAATCTTAACATTCAAACTAAAGAAATGTCTCACATAAAAACAATTTGCAAAGAAAAAATAATGGAGTCTTGTGGAATTGACGTACAATTTGAGAAAAATCTGATAAAAATAGTTTGTTTATATAGATCACCTCATGGAGATTTGAATTAATTTATATCATTATTTCATTCACTATTGAACTATATTAGCAAAAATAAAAACTGTAAAATTGTAATATGTGGAGATCTCAATATAGGCTTCTTAGCTGATATATACATCAAGAAACGAATATCTGATACCTTAAAAATGTATAATATTGACATGCTAATCAGTGAGCCCACAAGGTACACTAAAAATTCAAGTAGGTGTATCGATTACATTTGTAGTAATTTTTTCAACAATACTGATGACAATTGTATAATGAACCTTATTGCATTTCAGACCACACTGCACAAATTTTTGAATTTCATTTACAAAATTTAGAATTCCTACATATTAACTAGAACATTCAATGATTGTAATTATAACAATTTTTTATATTTGATGAGTAAGGAAACATGGGATGATGTATATATTGCACATACAATAGACGATGCATTTGAGAAATTTATAAATACAATAATTTTTAATTTTGAGATGAGCTTCCCAGTAAAACGCATTAAGAAAAAATCTAAAAAAGGAAATGATTAGATTACACAAGGTGTCAGAATATCATCTAAAAAACTTAAAGATCTCTATCAGAAAACCCTGAACACTAATACTGCAGCTAATCTTGAAACATATAAAAAATATAAGAAAGTATATAAAAAAACAATACAAGCCGCTAAAAGACTGCATAACGATAGACTAATTCCAAATTCTGATAACAAAAGTAGAACAGTATGGTCAGTAATTAACCAGAATATTAATGATAATAAACGTAACGACAATAAAATTTATGAAATGAAAATAGATAACTTATCTGTAACAGATGATAAATAAATTGCTGAGAATTTTAATAAATACTTCATAGACTTACCAAGGAAGCTAAATGAAAAGTTAGATACTGAAAACAGCAGGATTGACGTTAAGCCAGCATACGACAATTATTATCCAACTATTTTCCTTGAACCAGTCAGTGAAAATGAGATCTATAATATAATAATGCAATTAAAAAAACACCAATTCATCAAGCTTTGATAATTTAAGTGCAAAATTAATCAAAAAATGTGTATATTATATTATAACCCCATTGACAAACCTAATTAATTGGTCTATATCAGAAGGTGTATTTCCACAAATTTTAAAGACAGCCAAAGTAACACCCCTCTTTAAGAAAGGTGATCGAACCTTACTTAAGAATTATCATCCAGTTGCAATATTGTCAACTATATCTAAAATATTAGAAAGAGTAATGTTTAATAGAATTGTGAAATTTGTTGCAAAGCATAATATACTTACTACATGTCAACATGGATTTCGTAAAGGCAGATCTACTGAAACTGGCATCTTAAATTTTACTCACAACATCTAAGAAAATATAAACAACGGTAAAAAATGCATTGGCCTATTTATGGACCTTAGCAAAGCGTTTGATTTAATAAACCACAATTTACTTTTAGAAAAATTATCTGCATATGGACTAAGGGGAAAATCCTTATAATTGGCTCAAATGCTATCTGTCTGATCGAAACCAAGTTGTTGTAGTAAATGGAACTAAATCTACTCGGCAAAATATATTATGTGGTGTTCCTCAGGGGTCAGTCTTGGGACCATTGCTATTTTCACTTTATGTAAATGATTTGCCCGATAATGTGTTAATTAAAAACAACTTGATTATGTTTGCGGATGATAATTCTTATTTAAGTTGTTCAACCACTTTGACAGACGCCTTAAATGACACTAAAACCGAGATATTCAAATTCACTGACTGGTTTAAGAATAATAAATTGTTTTTAAATATATCAAAGACGGTATTTATAAATTTTACACCAAGAATATCCCGAATTTTGGAAAGTAATTTATTAAAGATTGAGGGTAAATCCATCCAACAAGTTGATACAACAAAATTTCTCGGTACAAATTTAGATAATGCACTTAGCTGGAAACCTCATATTAACAATTAACGTCAGTATGCTATGCAATTTATAGATTACATAAAACTACCAGTACAGAAACTATATTATTCACATTTCTTTTCCAGAATTTCCTATGACATTATTTGTTGGGGCTCTTCTTCAAATGCACAAAGAATTTTTGTAATACAAAAAAAAGCAGTAAGAAATATAATAGGTGTGTCAAAATATGCTTCTTGTAGAGAAACATTTAAGAAATAAAAAATTCTGCCTTTGTTTTGTATTTACATACAACATATTAGTTCATACAAGAAAAACTTAAATATATTTCTTCTCAATAACTTTAATCACGACTACAATACCCGATCAAATGATAATTTATTAATTCCTAGCCACCATTTATCTAAATATAAAGAGAGTTCGCAATATATGGGTATTATACTATATAATAAATTGCCATCAAGAGTTAGAAATTTAAATGAACGCGACTTCAATAATGTCATTAAAAATATGTTAGCTACAAAATGCTACTATTCTGTACAAGAATTTTTAGAAGATGACGTAGTTGATTAGGTTTTAACTTTGTGTAATAGGTTCTTCTATCTCTGTTTGTGTACATATTTTTTTGTATTTTATTTTTTCTCTGTTTTTGTATTTCTGTTATGATTATTACTATTATTGACAATTCCGGTCAATCATTTCGACGTGTCTCACACCATGTTAATGTATGGTCTCTTAGACAATAAAGTTTTATTATTATTATTATTATTATTTAAATACATATCGTGGGAGGCGGTGAACCGATTCTTACGAAACTTGAACTGAACGTTACTTGAACATCTGCAATAAAAAGGTACCATTCTTAACTAGTATTTTAAAGGGTCCAAAATAAATTAAAACTGAAAAACCACCCTTAAAAATGACCAATTTACCCCGCTTTCGCGAAAAAAAGAGGTTACCCACCTACTCGAAGTAGAAAAGTAAGAGTATTCCTAGTTTCACCAAGGCAAACTTATTTTTCTATGTCGCGTTGCTTCATGTATGTTGCTTCTCTATCGCCTTATTTTGGGCTATTTTTACTCCACTAATTATTATTAACTGTGTAATATCTTGACTTCTAAGATCGATTAGCCCCTTATAATTTATTAGAATTTATCACTCATATGACAGCATTAACTAACTACCTATCTTTTAGAATATTTTTAAAAATAAATAAAAAATCAATTACCTTTTCAAACGTACCATTTTCACAATATACAAAGGTAAATATCACAAAAAGATAAAATAGAATACTAAAATTTTTGGTGAACATAATAAAATATTAGTTAATTAAAATAAATTAAAATCTCAGTCTAGCGCACACACTATCACCAGTTAATCAATATATTATAATTTAGTAAAGTATTGAAATATGAGGGTCTCTTCTTTAAAAGAGTCCACGATGGACTGATGGTGTGTGATGTTAAAAACTAATACAAGAAGTGACAATTTTAAGTAGGTTATGAGGTGGATGGAACAGAGACGGATTTACCGTCAGTTCAACAGGTTTTTGGAAAAATATTAATTTAGCTTTATTTATAAATAAAAGGTGAATGAACATTCATCTAATATAAAAAATGCGAATTTAGAGCCAGTTCTACGCTTCTCTTTTAGTAAGACAAAATTATTAAATCATTTCATTGGCATATTATTTACCATCGAACTAACATAAATGATGATAAATACAACAAGAAAAAACTGTTAAACAATACCTCATTCGATTTTTAAAATATTTTTAATTTTAGGAGATATTACTTTCCTTTAAATCTGTATATTTTAACTAAAACAATATTAAGCTTTATATTTGCTTCTCTGACTATTAAATAATTCATTTATTATAGATACGTCTTTGTTCAAATAATGAGCCTGATTATCACGACTGTAAGTTATGGTTCATAGCTTACGGGCTGGGGTCATAATAATTCGTATCCGTTTTTAAATTTCTCCTCCCGAAAGTGAAAACATGCAATTTGAAAATGACCAGATCTTCGTTCGTACGTAAGCTAAAAGTCGTACGGCGCCATCCATAAATACGTCACGCCAATTTTTGAGATTTTAAACCCTCTCCCACACATTGTCATGTTTTGTTGGCCTGCGGGTTTGGATGTGGCGCATAGCTTTAACATGAAGGGCAGCAATTTCTTTGAGGCATGATAAAGTCCACACATTTTGCACACTAGATCATCTAGTTGTGAGGCGTACTGATGGGTAATAAAAATCATAGGGGGTAGCTTTAAACCCATTGGTAGTAGGTCTTAAAGTGATGGCCATCTACGTAAAAAGAGAAATAAATTTGCCCTGCTCCGTGTTGAACGGATCCGAACAGACGAGCCCAAATGTCCCTTCGGATATTTTGATGGGTGGAGGCAAAAACCCCTCTGGAAGCACATTCATCATGCTAATTCTAAGTGTGCCACAGCATTCTTGACCTTCACACTATTTAAAGCAAATATTGGGATTTCCGGATGTGACGTACTCACCATGAGGCGTGTACTTGTTCCTCTGACAAATATGGTTCGCCTGGTGGCTCATAGAGAGCATGGAGTGGATGATCATCTACAGCAAACATTTTCCAAATTTCAGCAAGTACCTCTCCTGCATGTTGAAAGTTACGCAGTTCTAAGTCTGTGTCGACGGTTTACCATTTTTGGCGTCAAGATGAAATCCGTTACGTCATACTGAGTCAGACTCCTCCCTCCCCCTTATCACATTTAGTTACGTTATTATGGACTCCCTCCCCCCCCTGGAGCGTGACGTCATTTATGGATGGCCTCTACAATATGGGTATTAGTCCGGAGGGTAAGAGAATCCACCTTGCATTCTATGCTCAAGCGTTGAAATTTGGTACACCTGCTCGTTAGACCGTACCCTTTGATATAAGAAATATTGCTATGGCCAGGGCTCCCGCGGGGGCCCAGTCATAGCATAGTTGCCTACCTTCAGCGCCAAATCCGCATTTTCGCTTATTTTGGAGCTAAGAAGTGTCGTGGGGGGCTGAAATTTGATACACATTTTGGATGTTTAAGGTCACATGCAAGAGTCCCAGGGCCCACAGCCCTTTTTTTTTAATGGCGGCGGGGAAGTGCACAAAATAACGTTATTTTCCGAAAAAATTTACTCTATCGCATTTTTTCGAGTGAGATCTCATTTCATATATTTTTGGGGTCACTGATTTCAAAATATCATGTTTTCAGTACCTGAGGCCGGAAATAAATAGTATCTGTGCATTGAGCGTTAATCCGAGTGGCACATATAGAACTACTATACATTTTCAGATGTGTCACAACTACATTTACATAGATCACAGCATTTCAGATTGTATTTGAGGCATTTACAGCGATTTGCAACGCAGCCCTTTTTGCAGCTACACTTAACTAAGGCTTCGCACGCTTCTGCAACTACAGATTTTAGCACCACGCGAGTTCCCAAATACTGTCACATTTTTTCGATCCAAAATGTGATGGATCTGGAAGATAACGTAACCGCTGAAGAGACTGTCTCCATATTTGGCTTTGAAGGGAAGCACGCCTGACATGCTGTTCTAGAGCATCCCTTGTTGGTGGAATCGATTCCAGCTGACGATCGTTTATGGTAAATAACACTCTCCAGCATCCGTTTAAAGTGTCACAAGACACGGTTCTGGAAAAATAAAACAGTTTTTCATTTGATATATGATTTATATGTAGTTTTTACAATCGATCCTTATTGGTACATTTCAATTACCTCCTGTAAGTTAAAACGACAAATTTTTCAAGAGTTTCCATTGCTTTTTCAATCTTCAGTCTGCAGGACTGTGAATGCTTCTTTCTGTAACTCCAGGATATTGTAGTCAGGCATTAATAGCCGTGAGTTTTCCAATTCCACGCAAAATAGATACAGTATCACATACGGTAACTGCGCGAAATCCTATTGTGGACTAAGATTTTTCAGGAATTGGGAACAAAATTAATAGATCTTACCAACCGATTTCTAAAATGAGTGAAATATAGACTATATTGTGGTGACTTACCAAGCACCCCTGTAAGATTAAAAAAAGAAAAAGCGCAAAATGAGCATATTTAATTATTGTTTTAGGCACTAACCTGTCAAAAACTATGTCCAGGGCCAAAATCACTAAATAATAGGTTGAACGGTTAATGTTCCTCCGACCTTGTGACGTCACGTGTTGAAAGGCAAATACGCGGCAATATATGAAACTAGACATATCTTCTAATTATTTTAATATATATTGCGTTTACCACGATTAAATAAATGACTTATGACGAGTAGACGTTTTAAAATATAAAGCTGTTTTTTCATTATTCATTTGCCATAAAATAATAGGCAGACCTAAAAATTGTAAAAACGAATGTACACCTTATTTGAAGGACGAAGAAGCTTTATTGCTTTGCCTTAAAGAAATACAAACATTAAAAAATCATATTTTGCAAACCACTAAGTAAAATTAATTTAATTTTGGCATAACTATTTTTAATTACGACGGACCAGACTTTAAGACTTACCCATTGTTTAATGTTAATAAATACCTATATTTTATTTCTCTTGATGATGAATTATGA
This sequence comes from Leptura quadrifasciata, assembly GCA_963675555.1. NCBI lineage: Eukaryota > Metazoa > Arthropoda > Insecta > Coleoptera > Cerambycidae > Leptura > Leptura quadrifasciata. Next base: position 53,311,064 of record OY776675.1, read on the forward strand.
TCCAATAAACACTCGACGTCCAATGGACATCCATTTTATATCCATTACAGGTCCAAATGTCCACGGACATATTTTGGATATCCATTGGACTTAAATACATGAACATCCATTGGACACGTATCCACTGGACATCCATTTAATATCCATATGATTAAATTTCTTGACATGGTATTCAACCAAAGGACCATGGAGATATTCAGGACATCCAATGGACTTCAATAAATGAATATCCAACATACATAATAAACAGATATAGACCCATGTTTCTACATATCGGGATAGGCTCGTGATGAGACATATTTTAAAACAACCCGCCGGAATTAAACCTACTTCACCAGTCAATAAGGTTCTTATAATTCTTTAGACATAAGCGTTATTTTTGAGGACAGCCACCCGCTAATTCGTTTAAACTTGGCGGGCGTATTTAGTATTATTCGTTATAAATCGGTTAGATACCGATATGCGCCCATCTTTGCATCTGCAGTACTATTATTACTATCTGTCGGATGTCGAATGTGTTGGAATTATATTCAAAGCCAAAAAGCTTCGATTTTGTTAATTAGTTAATTGTATGATATACATTTATTTTTAATGTTCAGTGTACCTATATAAAGTCATTATACATATGTATTTGTTCTGACGGAGCAGTTTAGTGGAGTAAGTAACCCGGCAGAATACCTAAAGTGTCAAAAAGATATTACAAAATTGCTAAGTTAAATTCAGACATGGTCATAAAAATAACTATTCTATATCAGAGTTAGAAAGTAATTTAATATATGTGATTTTGATACGCGTGCGCCTGTAATCGTGGAAAATTTAAATATTGATTCTGACATTGACTGCAATAATACTAGTGTCACAGATTCTAGGGTACCATCACCTATTTATACTTCGGATGAAAATAGCATAAATTCGGTAGATACAAATTCGAATGAAAATGATACGGTTTCTGATCAATATCTCGATGAAAATCTGCAAATAACACAGTGGGCTCTAAAACATAATTTTTATGAATGAATGATTTTTTTCTTTTAGACTAATCACATATTTTGTTTCTGATTCCTCATTTGTTTCAGAGGCCTCGGAAATTTTTGGCAGTAAAGTAACGAAGAAAGACATAGAAGAAAACATATGAAAATGGTTGAGGCTAGCCAGAGAAAAGAAAGACTATGTGGCCCAAAGAAAGGAATGACAATGTGAGTCAGAGAAAGAAAAGACAAAGAAAGTAAAAACTAATATAGAATATAAAAATGATTTTATATTATATAAAATATATCGGTAAATATGTGTTCTGTATTTATTGGCACTTTTTATGCTAATTATGGAAATGTAAACAGTATCATATATGTTTCTTCTCAACTATACAATTAATACTGACTTAGGCTTATACTATAATAATTAACACTGTAGCAGTCTTGGTAACACACTAAACAGGAATGAATAATATGGAAACAAATAAACAGTGTTTCAAATTCACGTATTATAGTAGTCTTTAAAACGCGAAGCAGAAGAGCACTACAACATAGTGGAAACGTCAAGTATTCAAAACGATCGATGCGGAAGAGAACCCGGAAACCTAACTATGGATCAAAGTTCTGTTTGTTAACATATCCGGAAAGATGAAATTGAGCTTCATCTGACATCAGCAACCAATCAACGATATTCGGGTTTTCAGCAAATAGTCATTCGAAACGTTCGCAAAAATCAACGCGTGTGTTCCAAAAAGTTTTTGTACGACTTGAATTTTTTAGGGATGGAATAGTAAGTCTTTCAGAATGCGGCGGTAACTACGGTTCGAAATATTGAGTGCTCATCCTTGTAGTTTTGTCGATCATTTAGGACTACGTAGCACAGCTGCTCTTACCCTTTCACCATTTTCAAGTGCGAACGAGTTCTTCCTTTTGATTTTTCTCTGGTACGTGAACTAGTATTGCGAAACTTGCGTGCCGACTTTTTAATTGTTATTTGGCTAGGAAATGGATTTAAATGAAAGTGATGATGAAATAAAAGCTGGGTGATTACAACAGAACAGCTATATTTTAAATAAGCTTCAACCGCAAAAGAATGTTCAATATTTGACCAACACTCCATATTCACAGCTAAACTGATGTTTCTTGCAAACGCTTTGATAACTGTCTTAAATTTCCATTTATCGCGAAAGCATGGCGACTTTATTTGATGAATTAACTTTGAAAATGGATACTTCATTCTATCGGACTCGTTACGAAGACCTAATGTGGATATCCTCAAGGTTTCCAGAGGGGGCATCTTGGAATAGTGTAGAATATACGTCTTTAGTATGTTCATGTTAGCTCTTCTATCAATTTGACACTTGATAGTGACGTTGGCCATTGACTGGTTTTACCGTAATCATTTTTAGTTATTCTTTTCGGATTAATCATTTTATACCTTATTATATAACGATACCTATTTGATTTGTTTAAATAAAGATTAACTGTGTAACGTTTAAATTTTGTTTAATTTAGTTAATTTTAATATAACCCCTTGTATATGCCGCTCCTTGGATTTATATGTTAATTTTATAGAGTTAGAGCGCCTAAAAGTATGCAACCAGCGGTGCGCTACGGAATCGTATATTTGGAAAATCAGGAAATAATCACCTTAAAATTTCGTATTGGTCATTTTAAATCCTTTCAATTTTATACATCAAGCTTGTCTTAATATAAGGAATATCCGTAAAAATAAGCATCATATTATATATAATTAATAGGTATTGCCATTATATTTCTGCCATTATCATGTATAGTTTTTCGTATTTTATCGCGAAGTTTTTGTGAGCGAAGGATAAAAACAGGCGTTCGAGTCAGTTACCACGTATTTCTGGTGTGTTAATGAGTGCAATCCACATTTTTCTATATGTTTAACACTTTGAGGTGTTCATTTTGGATATAATTAGAAAGATTGTGTTTATATTGTGGCCGTGTGCTTATGTAAGTTTTTGGACGGCGCACAATATCAGCTGTATTGCTGGATTTGAGAGCATTTGTTACCCCTAATTAACACGTGGTAATCAACCAAGCTCTTGCCTATAGCTTTGGTTACTTCAAGCCACCCTCCATCTACGGCTTTTCTTCTTTTCCCTGGCTTCTTTCACTTTTTGGTGCAGTAATTTTGGTTTCTAATTTGGGATATTTCTGATATCAAGCTACCGTTAGAAGACCTATTGAAGTTCCTGCGTTCCAGTTCGTTATTTTGGAATTTCTGAAATAGACGCAGTATACCGGCTGTCCTGGACGATCGACCATTGGAGCCGCCATTTGCAGTAATCTCGTGCGAGGACGACATTAAGCAGATAAGCTGTATTTCTTGAATTTTCTGTATTTTCTATATACTATTTTAATATTTTGCATTTATTCATATTCATTTGTGTACCAAATAATCTATTACATATTAGTAGTGCATTTTTGTCTGCTACTAATTGAATGGCCGTCTTTTAGGCCCTTGCGCTAAATTCCAGTGATTAATTCATTTGTTTTGACAAAATCTTGACCTGTATTAATATATTTATTTAATTTTTTTTGGTATTTACTATCATTTTGCAGATATAATTATTACGTCATTTTTTTTTTTTAAATAAATTATATTGTGCGCCAACCGTGATCACGTGCGGACATTTAATCATTGGTTTACCACTATATATATTTTTTTTTATATATCTATATATATTTCAACCTAAACATTCACGAGCGGGCATTCATTATTATTAGCTTACAACTTTATGTTTTTTTATATATATTTCAGAATGGTAGAAAATTAAAGTAGATTTTATATACTTTGGGAATCATTTATTTTTGTAGAATATGCGTTCAAAATATATTCAGTAGAGAAAATTAAGGCAATTGACACCTGATATCGATTTCGTGGTCCAATTATATATATTTCTATTTGGGGTGCTTGAAGTTTTGTAACCGAACTTTAAGCCACTACTTGGAAACGTAGGGCAATTTAGGTTACTGGCGCCCTGAGCTGCTCAGTTGTATATTGAGTAGTTCTAAATAACCGCACGGCCAGCTCCGGCTGTAAGCTAGCCAACGTTTCTCTCAAGAACTTGGACACACCACCATCGAGAGTTAGGTTAGGACCTAATATCTCTCTATAAAATTTTAGTAAGGTGACAAAATTTGGCGCCCAACGTGGGGCCTGATCATATTTTTTTTTTTGCTGTCAAAATTTTTTTTTGTTTATATTTTTGTAAAATTTCCCCACCTTAGTTTTAATTCATAAGGTTATGATATATACAGCTTATCTGTTGTTTCTCGCTACTGTTTATGGTAAAATTAGCATTAGAATTTATTTCTGAACTTTTAAGCGCCGCGACGCCTAACGACGCCAAGCGTCGAAGTTAAAATTTTCCAGAATTTAGGTGTTATTTCAACGGCTTATTGTTTTTTTTTGGAAATTCCTAGATTTTGCACCGCGACGCCTAGCGTCGAAGTTAAAATTTTGTGTGATTTAGGTGTAATTTTAACTGTTTATTGTTTTTTTTTGTCAATTCATACATTTTGGGCACCGCGACGCCACCGACGCCTAGCGTCGAAGTTGTAATTTTCAGTAATTTCGATATAATTTTAAGTGCTTATTATTTTCGTAGATAAATCTGACATCTTTGCACCGAGACGCCTAGCGTCGAAGTTGCAATTTTATGTGATTTTGGTGTAATTTTTGTGGCTTACCCTTTTCTTATATAATTTAGACAATTTTTGCACCGCGACGCCTACCGACGCCAAGCGTCGAAGTGTAAATAATTGTGTATTTAGCATGGTTTTACCTACTTATTCTTCCTTTATTATTGCTAAACGTCTCTCGCCCTGGACGTATGAGTTAAAAGATTCAAACAACGAATATAGAGGAGTTTGGCATGCGAAAGATTTAAAGGCACACCCGCCTGATGAATAGTAATTTTAGAATTTACCTTCAAGATTTTTTTTAGGAAAAAAAAAATCTTAAAGTGGGGGAAGAATTGTAACGTTTCAATTTTGTTTAATTTAGTTAATTTTAATATAACCCCTTGTATATGCCGCTCCTTGGATTTATATGTTAATTTTATAGAGTTAGAGCGCCTAAAAGTATGCAACCAGCGGTGCGCTACGGAATCGTATATTTGGAAAATCAGGAAATAATCACCTTAAAATTTCGTATTGGTCATTTTAAATCCTTTCAATTTTATACATCAAGCTTGTCTTAATATAAGGAATATCCGTAAAAATAAGCATCATATTATATATAATTAATAGGTATTGCCATTATATTTCTGCCATTATCATGTATAGTTTTTCGTATTTTATCGCGAAGTTTTTGTGAGCGAAGGATAAAAACAGGCGTTCGAGTCAGTTACCACGTATTTCTGGTGTGTTAATGAGTGCAATCCACATTTTTCTATATGTTTAACACTTTGAGGTGTTCATTTTGGATATAATTAGAAAGATTGTGTTTATATTGTGGCCGTGTGCTTATGTAAGTTTTTGGACGGCGCACAATATCAGCTGTATTGCTGGATTTGAGGGCATTTGTTACCCCTAATTAACACGTGGTAATCAACCAAGCTCTTGCCTATAGCTTTGGTTACTTCAAGCCACCCTCCATCTACGGCTTTTCTTCTTTTCCCTGGCTTCTTTCACTTTTTGGTGCAGTAATTTTGGTTTCTAATTTGGGATATTTCTGATATCAAGCTACCGTTAGAAGACCTATTGAAGTTCCTGCGTTCCAGTTCGTTATTTTGGAATTTCTGAAATAGACGCAGTATACCGGCTGTCCTGGACGATCGACCATTGGAGCCGCCATTTGCAGTAATCTCGTGCGAGGACGACATTAAGCAGATAAGCTGTATTTCTTGAATTTTCTGTATTTTCTATATACTATTTTAATATTTTGCATTTATTCATATTCATTTGTGTACCAAATAATCTATTACATATTAGTAGTGCATTTTTGTCTGCTACTAATTGAATGGCCGTCTTTTAGGCCCTTGCGCTAAATTCCAGTGATTAATTCATTTGTTTTGACAAAATCTTGACCTGTATTAATATATTTATTTAATTTTTTTTGGTATTTACTATCATTTTGCAGATATAATTATTACGTCATTTTTTTTTTTTAAATAAATTATATTGTGCGCCAACCGTGATCACGTGCGGACATTTAATCATTGGTTTACCACTATATATATTTTTTTTTATATATCTATATATATTTCAACCTAAACATTCACGAGCGGGCATTCATTATTATTAGCTTACAACTTTATGTTTTTTTATATATATTTCAGAATGGTAGAAAATTAAAGTAGATTTTATATACTTTGGGAATCATTTATTTTTGTAGAATATGCGTTCAAAATATATTCAGTAGAGAAAATTAAGGCAATTGACACCTGATATCGATTTCGTGGTCCAATTATATATATTTCTATTTGGGGTGCTTGAAGTTTTGTAACCGAACTTTAAGCCACTACTTGGAAACGTAGGGCAATTTAGGTTACTGGCGCCCTGAGCTGCTCAGTTGTATATTGAGTAGTTCTAAATAACCGCACGGCCAGCTCCGGCTGTAAGCTAGCCAACGTTTCTCTCAAGAACTTGGACACACCACCATCGAGAGTTAGGTTAGGACCTAATATCTCTCTATAAAATTTTAGTAAGGTGACAACTGGTTACGTACAATAATCTCTGCGTTTCTTTAAGTAATAAACAGCTGTTATCGGCTAACCTACCGACAGAATATGTTATTCTAAAAGTGTCTTATCCATTGAAAGTGATATTCAATCTTGCTATAAAGACGTCTACATTTTCTTTAAAATGGAAACAAGCAAGTGTGTGGTGCCCAGTCTTAAAAACTGGCGACCCTGTCAATATAGCTAATTATAGACCCATAAATTTATTGAATAATTTTGGCAAAATTTTTGAAATGTCAGTATATACTCGCATCTACTGTCCAGTAAAAAATATTATTTCACTGGATCAGCATGGTTATATGTCAAGCGGATCCACTGCCCATTATTAAGTTTACTTCACGCAATATGTGTCAAATATACTTGATGATCTGGGCCAAGTAGATGTGATTTATACTGACTTTTCTAAGGCTTCTGATAGGATACATCATGGGCTTTTATTAAATAAATTAGTAACATTTGGGTTTAGTCAGAATTTTGTAATTTTTTTTACATCTTATTTATCTAATAAATCTCAATATGTCACATTCAACGGCTATAAGTCTAAAATATATGACACTACGTCTGGCGTACCGCAGGGTTCCAATTTGAGCCCTTTACTTTTTCTCTTGTTTATTGATGATTTAGCTAAAATTTTCGAGTGTGAAAGGCTTATGTGTGCTGATGATGTAAAGATTTTTATTTCAATTAATAGTTTGCGTGACTGCATAAAACTGCAGCAAAATCTAACACAGCTACAGACTTGGTCAAATGTTAACATGCTTGATTTAAAAATAGCAAAATGTAAAGTGCTCACTTTTAGTAGGAAAGAGTGTCCTATTATTTTTGATTATGAGCTTAATGCTGAAATTCTCAATAGATATAGTTTTTGTAAAGTCCTTGGGATAACTTTTGATAAATCTTTGAGTTTTAAAAATTACATAGAGTGCATAACATCTGCAGCATATAAATCGCTTGGTTTTATTATCAGAAACAGTAGGTCTTTTAATAATGTAGATACATTGAAAATCTTGTACTATACGCTTTTGTTAGATCTATACTGGAGTACTGTTCCTTAGTTTGGTATCCTCATTACATTAATAGTTTAGAGTCTGTACAAAGAAAATTTTTAAAGTATAGAATAGATGGTATTTATTCGGAACGGGGAATTGATAATAACTTATTACTAACTAGATTTGAGATGGTATCATTAGGAAATAGAAGGTTCACTTCATAGCTTCGCCTTGTATATAATTTATTACATAATCAAGTTGACTGTTCGAATATTTTGTCTCAGTTGAATTTTTTAGTACCTCGTCTATCTGCAAGAAACTTAACATCTTTTTATTGTCCTGCTGGAAGAACAAACATAATGTTCATATTGTATATAGGGGACCTATATACAATATGACACACAATTTTAATTTAACCTCAGATAGATGTAATATTAGTAATTGTAGTTTAAGTCATTTATTAGCAATGACCAATAATTATGTTAATTTGCTTTTGTCAATTTGATCCTTTATTTGTAAGCTATCACCATGTTTTTGTATATTTTAAAGTTCTGTCGATTCATATTTTTTATTGGTACTTACCATTATTTACTGATTTTATCTACTTTTATGTATGTAACCTGTAAGTGGGTATTCCAGTTGGACTAATTATTATTAGATTTTTTCGATCTAAAATTATTCTAATTATTTTCTCATTAATTTCGCTTGTCTAGATGGCGATGAGCTGTGTTCTGTGTTGCTAATGCATTCGGCCCTCTCCCACCACTCGTGTGGTAAAATTCCACACAATATTTTAGGAGAGAACCCCATCCCTGCGAGATTCACTTTTATCAACATTAGAACAAGTCACGTCACGATTAGTATGTTTAGGCCATGAGTTTATTAGGCCAACTAATATTTTTTATTTTTCTTGCGAGAAGTAGAAAATTTCAAGTATAGCCGATTACTTTAATATAGAAAATAGATTCTTCTCCGTGCGGTACCTTCTTTCTCTTTGTGAAGGCCCGTTTTTTTTCCAACTATTTCGTAGTGTTTATAATAAAACTGTCTGTGCAAACAAATTTAGAATCTCCAATCGCCATTTTGTATGTATACTATATAGTCCTCTCAAGTATATAAATAAATAAATAAATAAACACCAACTTCAGAAGCCAAAGCTTTGTGCGGAAGGGGGTTACACATTGAAAAAACGCGAACATCCAACCATTTTCTCCGATAGTGAGAGCGCCGGAGAGCAGGGATTCGAACCCGGCGACGCGATACCCGTGTGATTTATCGCGATTGCCAACTCGCGCCTTAATCAACGCGGCTATCGGCTAGACATATACACATATGCAACTAACTGGAACCTTGACCGAGCCACAAAAGTTGAAGGAACAACTCAGACAACTTTTCAAAACATCAGTTTACTATTCTTCACTAATATTGCAATCTGATATGAAAAAATTAAATGTCATCATCACACAATTTTTTTATTTGTCTAGTCCGTTCCTGATTTTCATTATACACAATTGTACATACACGCTATAAGTAATGCAGATATATTGCCCCTGTAGCCGATGCTGCAGTTCTAGTTTCGTCCAGGTTAAATATTATGTAAAAGGAAATCCTTTTATCCAATTATTTTCATTTGCGCCATGTTGGCGTATGACGTTTGTTAAATTATAATTAAGAGAAATGAAATAACCGTAGACACTCGATAGACTTATGGGTAGAAAGTGTTCCACCGATATACTTTGGTATAGGTAGCCATCTTATTAGTATTTCAAGCACTCTGTTTTAGTTTTTAGTCTCGAATATAAGTGAAAGGTTGTGTGCAAATATGAGCATAAATTAAGCTAGATACTATAAGAGGAAATGCCTAATACTAAATCTATAACATTTAATCATTCAATAAGCAGTAAAATCTGGAACTGTTTGGTATTATCATGTATAGATAGTTTCAAAAAACAAGTTTTTATTCCAAAACGTTTCAAAAACGAATTCTTCATAATCGTTCACCTTTTCATATTAAATTTCCATTTACAATGTTTACCAGTTTTGTGACGCGTGTATTATATAGTTCGGCAGTAAAAATCTGTTATTGCCGCTCACGAGCGGTCAAATGTATAAGAGACAATTTACTGTTGTTGAGCAAAAAGTAAGATTAGTATAATTTTTCGGTTTATTATACAGTGTGTTTCAGTTAAAATTCCCACAGCCGATATCTGGGAAACTTTTATTTTGTAAACGGCAATATATTTCTATAGTTAATGCTTTCTTCAGGAAGTACAATTTATTATTAAAACATTATCACCAGAGATGGGGCTACAGTTTAAAAATATTTTTCGATCCAGGAAGGTTTGAAACATATGCCATTTGGTAAGAATTAAATATTAAGCAAAAAATTGTTCTTATTCCAAAAATTCAGATCTGCAGTAGTTTTTGAGATATTTTAATTTTATTGTCTAACTTTGAAGTGTTGTAATTTTTTTAAATTGCTGTGTCTTTTTAATCTTGGTTTTCGGACGTAGGTTCTTGATAACTTTTTGTCTGCCGTAAGAGAATTATTTACTGGTAGGAAATTTTTTTAATATCACTCTCAATTTTACCGGACATTATTCTAAATTGAGAAATTTAAATTAAAATAATTGAAAAATTCTTGCTCGGCGCTTTCTATCACTTGGATGTATTATTAACATTTTTAATCTTACTTACCACATTACTGGCAAAATAATAAATCGAAAGAAGTTGAGCCCCGTAAGGGATTCGACCTCTCAACTCTCGCACGGAAAAAGGGATTGCTAACCACTTAAGTTAAGTTCTGACTTTCGTTGGCCATGGAAAAATTGTAATTGTTTATTTATTATCTAGCCCAGTTTCCAGAGACTAATTTGGATGAAAAGTTAGAATTAGTTGTTACCTCGCTAATTTTTTCATGAAAGGCTTGTTTTTTGCTAGTAGATAGTGGCTCAAAAAAGTTTACCAAAATCTACCTCCGCGAACCCTTATAAGAATAACGGGTCCGATTCGATTCCGGTTTTTATGAAGAAAAAAATTTTCGGTTTCGGTTCGGTTCCGGTTCCATAACTTATTTTTCTGTCCGGTTCTACTGATTTTTTTCGGTTCTTTTCGGTTTTTTCCGGTTCTCGCATTATATATTCATTTCTGGTAAATACATGATATATGTATCTAGCTATATTGATTGAGTAGGAGGAACGAGGAAGAAAGGTAATACTAAGAGGTATTTTAACTGTTTTGTGCAAGTTTAGAGGCAAATTTCATTCCTCAGGTATTACATAACCCGTAGGTATTAGATTATTATTAAATTGAATACAACTTTGAATCAACATCTTTATTTATTATATTAATATAATTTCTGGTTATGACGTTACGAGTAATTGTCAGTGTTGAATGTTGAAAAATTATTTAATGGAAGGTTGTGATTTTGGGTCACGCAGCAGCTTTTTCTTTGTGGGTGATTCTTCTGTTAGATTACTTGTATCTTGTTCATCTCCAGTTTCTTCGACGTTCAGCACATTCTGTTCACTTTCATTTCCGAGACGACATAAAATATGCGCATAATCATGAAATATAAAAACAGAACATTAAATTGGAAATTGAAATTGTCCAACATGAAAAGCTAGGAAAATATGGTATCAGGCTCAGAACCGAAAAAACCGAAAAGAACCGTTATATAAATTTAAACGCTTCGGGTTCGGAGTTCGGACAACCAAGTTGGCATCTGATAAAATAAGGGTTTCGGTTCGATGCTGGTCCAGAAAAAATTTCGGTTCCGGTCCGGTTCCGGTTCCCGCTCTCTCACCACGTGAGAGAGCGGGAAATTTTACATAAAAATAGTATAAAAGTTTTTTAAAATAAATGTTTCCCTTAGCATGAGAAATTATTACAGTTCGGTTCAATATTTCAAGCGCGTCGAACAGGGAAATGAAGCATTTCTGGAAGGCCGCTACATAATAAAGACATTTGTACCCATTAGAAACTGAAAAACAAAAACAAAGGTAGCATTTTAAAAAGGAAGAATTCAGCTTTCCAATGCTATACTTACTTTCAATTTTTATAAATTTTTATTTCTTATAAATTGCACGTGAAAGATAAGCTTTATCGTTTTTTCTACTCTATATTAAACACAAATATTAAATAAAATACTAATTAAAAAATAATCCTCGTAGATATAGCTTGTTTATACCTTAAACCTCAATCTAAGATTAATTTTTATGCTCTAAAGTATCCAGGGTAAAAAAATGAAGTTTTACATCATTGGTATTTCTTCCATTTTTTAGGGTTAGGAAATCTTCACTTGAAAACTTGTCTAAAGCGGTCAAAAAAGGCTTGTAGGTAAAATAAAGGTAGGCTTTTTGGGGTAGGTTTTGTCTCGTCGATAACCGAGTGGGTTAAGGTGCGAGGTAGCAATCGCGATTAATCAAACGGACATCGCACCACCGGGTTCGAATCCTGGCTCCGGCACTGTTGGAGGAAACGGTTGTATATTCGCGTTTTTTTAATGTGTAACCCCCTTTCGCACAAGCCCTGGCTTCTGGAATTGGGGTTGTCTAATTTCTATGGTGTTTATTATTTAATATAGGGTGTAAAAAAACGATAAAACTTAACTTTCACGTGCAATTTATAAGAAATAAAAATTATAAAAATTAAAAGTAAGTATACCATTGGAAAGCTGAATTCTTCCTCTTCAAATGCTATTTGTTTTTTTGTTTTTAGTGGGTACAAATTGTATTTATTACGTAACGGCGGTCGAGAAATGCTTAATTTCCCTGTGCGACGCGCTTGAAATATTGAGCCTAACTAACGAACTATAATATTCTCTCGTGCTAAGGGAAACATTTATTTAAAAAAACTTTTATACTATTTTTATGTAAAATTTCCCGCTTTTTTCACGTGGTGCTGTCCGTTTATTTTATTATTATTATTTTTCGAGATAATAGCAATAAACTGAATTTTTCCGTTTGAGAGGGTTGTTTATAAGGGTTCGCGGGGGTAGATTTTGGTAAATTTTTTTGAGCCACTCTCTACTAGCAAAAATCTAGCCTTTCATGAAAAAAATAGCGAGGTAACAATTAATTCCGGCTTAAATCCCCTGGCAACTGGGCTAAACTGTTAGAAGTTTAATTTTCGTTTGTGTGTATCATTTTAAGAATATGTTTGTAAAATTTTTCCATACTAATGTTGACAAAGTTAATAGCAATAAAAATGCAAAAGCAGCCAAACGTATTTATCAATTACAATTTCCAAACACACCACAACCCGATCTCAAGACTTCTTCAATTTGTGTAACAATTTATTAGAATATGGTATAGTTTTAAAAAGTTAAAACGTGACAGAATACGAACAGCAAGAATCCAGGAGAATACGACTCTAGTTTTACGAACTGTTAACAATGATCCACAATCAGCATTGCGACAAATAAGAACCTTCACCAATATATTACTATCGTCGTGCCAAAGAATCTTAAAACAAAATAAGTACTTCCTAGATAAACCATGCACACTTATTACATCATTTACAGATTATGATCGGCGCTTAACCTTTCTTGCTGAGTTTTCTGTTTTTTATGAAGGAAATTGTAATTTCCTTAAGAATATAGTTTGGAATGACGAAAGCAAATTTCACAGTAAGGGCACAATTACAAAACTTAATTGTAGATATTGGTCGGAAAACAACCCAAGATGGACGATTCGAACAAGAAACCAAACTGTGTTCAGAGTAAATGTATGGTGTCGTTTTTTAAATGGTTATTATAGATCCGTTTCTATTCCATGAAAATTTAACGGATGCGCGTTATTTAAGATTTTTAGAATTATTTGAATAACACGTTTCCAAGGCGCTAGATTGGCACCTTAAGACCGGTTAGATGACCTGCGCGTTCTCCGGACTTGATCCCTCTGGACTTTTTCTTGTGGGGATATTTAAAAACTCAAGTATATCAAGAGCCAATAGAAGATATGGCAAATTTGTTCAATAAAATTTACGCTTGCGCTGGTGAAATTAATAGATTTAATAGATAGATTATTAAGGACATATGTAACGAGGAATTGTTATATCGTTTTGACGTGTGTATTCAAGTAAACGGAAGTAGTTTCGAGCATCTATTGTAAATATTTTTATCAAGATGTGTTGTTCAAAAATAAAATTACCTTATTTGTTGTTTTTCCATTTAAATATCTCAATTGAAAGTAATTTCAGGTAAAATTGGAGGTGCTATTAAAAAAAATTCCCACCAGTAAATAATTCTCTTATAGCAGGCAAAAAAGTTACCAAGAACCTACATCCGAAAACCAATATTAAAAAAGTTACAGCAATTAAAAAAAAATACAAAACTTCAAAGTTAGACAAAAAAATTAAAATATCCCAAAAACTACTGTAGATCTGACATTTTAGAATAAGATCAATTTTGTTTAAAATTTGATTCTTAATCGAATGGCGTATGTTTCAAACCTTGCTTGATCGAAAAATATTTTTAAACTGCAGTGCCATCTCTAATATATCATAATAGTAAATTGTACTTCCTGAAGAAGGCATTAACCATAGAAATATATTGCCGTTTACATAATAAAAAATCGGCAGCTACTGGAAGCGGCTGGAACCTCCCCACTCGGTGGATCTTTGAAGCCGAAAAGAGCATTAAATTGTATGACAAAACGGCACTAAACGTAATCCAATCTCATCCAAAATCTTTTCAGATCTTCTGGGGCACTAAAGAAACGCACATGCAAAGTTTCATTCAAATCCGTTCAGCAGTTTCGGCGCTATCGTGCTAACACACATACATACACAGACATTTTTCAAAAACCACTTTTTTGGGTTCCTAGTGCTTCAAAACGTAAAGATTTGATGTTATCTCAATTTTCGTTTTTGAACCAATTCTAATAACCTCTCACAATTTTATTGTGGAGAGGTTAAAATATATTTTTTGGTTTCCGAGATATCTGCTATGGGAATGTTAACTGAAACAACTTGCACATATAAATTAATTAATCGTGTACGTGTATAAATTTTTTTATTTAATATTGGTATTTACGAATTTCCCATTATAAAATTCCCAATTTTTGCATGATCTAGGTAATTATAATAATAATATAATAATAATAATCTTTATTTTATACATTATACATCATACATTATACATTATCAGTCTTGTAATTACAATAATAATATAGATGGTAGGAAGAATGTACTAATAAAGAGAAGGACCCCAGAAGTATCTCTAAGATACTTGTACGGGTACAAAATGTGTCATCGTATATACAAATGACATGGCATAATTAATCTGGCCTGGTGGCAGTTGTTTGTATTCAATTTTAGCGATATCCATTTAATATTTGGGAGTGTTTATAGATGAAACTGGCAGCAAATGCTCATCAGATATTTGGCAGCTATAGAAACTTATCAATATGTTTTGCACAATAAACATTCTTCAACAAAGTTATACGTAACGAATATTGTCCAAGATTGTTTTAACTAAGCAATGTGTTCTAAAATATAACGTAAAAACTGGAATTTTCTTTCCACTTCAAAAGTTTACTCTTTCAAGGTGATCCACCTTAGATTTTCTGCCTTTGCCTTTGCTGCCACTAGGCTATTTTCTATCTTAGAAACTATAATTTTTACATGCTAATAATTATGTAACTATACGAAAATGAAAAGTAATATAAGACTAAATGCATCATATAATAATTTTACTTATACATTGTTTTTATTAATCTATTTTTAGATAATAATTTTCGAGGAAAAAGTATAAAAAATATGTTATTAGATATATAGGTAAGTAAAGTGTAGCATCAGTATGGTGCGTATAAATTACGATATTTTTGTAATAGATTTTATTTTACTGTATATGGAAATGTTATTGACATCTAATATTTTTGATCAACTAAAACGTGGAACATATTCCTTTCATTTTCAGAAATATATTTCATGCACGTTAACTTAAATTTCTTTTTATTATTGATTTCTTTAATTTCAAGCGGTAATGAATTATATATTTTTGGAGCTAGATACGAACAACATCGTTGCCCTACGGTTTTTCGTCTTTTAGGGATTTTTAGGGTATTTATATTTCTGGTTCTATAAAGGGGATGTGTCTCTACTATAATTCTTTTATTTTCAGTATGTTGTTTAATGGCTAGTGCAATGCAAAATAATTGTCTTATGTCCATTACATTTGCGATTTTAAATAGCGCATCAGATGGGTAGGTATGTTCTTTATTGTATATGACTTTTAAGACCCTTTTTTGAAATATATCTAACTTTGCCATGTTGCAATTTAAGATCCCACCCCAACCTATTATACCGTACCTTAGTTGTGATTCTACAAAAGCTTTGTACATTATTATTAATTGTTTGCAGTCTAATATATGTTTGAGCTTTCGCGCCATAATTACATTAAATGCCATAATTACATTAAATAGATCTTATTAATTATCTTCATATATCTATGATTATCTTGTTGAATTTATTAATTCATCAACAAAATGTATTTAAAAATTGTGTTCTAGGTCTTAAATTATTGCGACAAATAAGTACCTACATCTTTTTATGCTGCCTACGGTGCCCTACACTATGTAACTAGCCTCATATACCACAATATCACATAAAAATAAGAAAATATATAACTGTGGTCTTGTGACGTGCGTAGTTAATTGATCCGGATGCATCGAAACTGGTTTTAATAACACTATAGTCGCAAATTGAATTAACATTTTAAGATTATGCGGTATTATTTGCGTAGGATACACTTAGTAACCGAATTCTAAACGTTAAACATCTGTTTTTAGGTTAATGCCCGTTAAAAAATGTTTGTTGATGTTAAAATGCTAAAAATTATAATATATTCCGGGGGTTTCACCTGAGGTTGTCGAGATATCTACATATCTACGATGAAACTGCATGGCTGTTTAAAAATATTGATTAAATTACTACATCTGCACCTCTATGTAGTTATATTTCAGTGAATTACTGATCATGGCTAATAGTACAATAAATCTAGACCAATTTTTCAATGGGGAAAAATGTCAGGAACAACATATTGAAATATTTAATACTCGAGTGTTGCACAATTATGTAAATAAATAAAGACTATCAACAAATTTTCGTTTGGTCAGGTGACCTTTGTCGCCAGGGCGACATGGCAGAAGGGCGCGTGCTGCATTTCCCGTATCAAAATTGTTGAGAATTTCTTGCTCTACAACGTGACGTATATTTTTTAATTATTGGAAACATTTTATGGCCGTCGTATCGTGTCGAGTGAGGCCAATTTGTTGGTAGTTGTTGTTTATTTACAAAATTGCTACAACACCCAAGTCTTAAACATTTTAATATGGTTTTCCTGACATTTTTCCCCCATCGATTGATCATAAAATTATCCCCTGAGAAATAAAATTCAAATGAAAGATTAATTTTATTGTACACATTTCCAAATCACAATTGATCATGTTGGCAGTAGTGGTTTAGATGGATTTTAGTTTGTACAAAAAATTTGTGACCCATGTTATTTAATATGGTGTTAGTTCATAACACGTACCTATAATGGTTTATTCCATAAGGGAGTGTAGGTACACTTTATGCACCGTACCCAAAATCATTCAATTGAAGCTTTAATTCAGCAATATTGAAAGCTTATCACCACCGCCCCGCCCCCCTTCCCTTTCCACAACACTTCCAATGTATAACACTACAAAGCTAATTTTCTATGTGGCTTCTCCGCGCCCCCTGATAATCCATCATGTTTATCTTTTTGACTATATACTTCATGATGAGCAACATAACCTTTGCTTAAACCAAACTGGAAGACAATAATATAAAGCGCTTTACCGCTATCGTAGTCCCCTGCACCTTCTGACCACCTTTACTTTCTGAATTAAAAATTCATAGAATCGTGAAAGCTCATTATTATCTTTATTTATTTTATTTTAACAGACTAAAATTTCTCATATTAATGTGCATTGATGGAAGAGAATAAAATATAACAAAAATCGCGTTACAGTTATCACAACAAAATACAGATTAGAAATTTAGGAAATCATATAGAGCTGATATTTATTCTTATTAATTTTAACAGACTAAGTTTTTTTCTATTTTTCCTATTAATATACACTGATAGAGATGGTAAAAATAAAATATTACCGACCAGAGATTTCTAAAATCGTGTAGAGCTTATTTTAAACCTGATTTATTGTGAAATACATTGTATTAATACATGATGATAGCCAAAAGCAAAATATTGCAGGTTACAAATTATTAAAATCATGTACAGTTAATGGTCGTGTTCATCACGCGGTAGCGCTAACTGAGCGATCACGTATTTCACAGTTGGAATCTTACACGGGACTTGTTGGAGAAAAATTTTATTTTCCAACAGTAGGTAAATAATTGACTACTTTACTTGAATTTCTATTTTGTCTTTACTTCTAGTAGTGCTGCCGTAGTAGGGGTACCTTTTTCGCTGGCTGGGATGCCCATTGAATTATGCAAGAAAAGCAGCAGCATAAAACACATGCCTCATGTAATAGAGAAAAATTATACTTACTACTTAACTGCTGCTCTAATGGTAACTATTAGACGTCGTAACACTATAAACCTAACACTGGATATACCACACTTTCTTAAAATTATACCTGAAAGGGAATTTTGTTAGAAAACATAATTAAAAGGCAATATAAAGTTCAAAAATATATATTGGTTCTTCAAAAATTTATGGTTTTACAACAACTTTTAAGAAATATGTTTAACAAACACTAGACTGGCCCGTGTGCAACATATGGTGAGGAACGGAACGATTCATAATGTACCAACTACCACCCAAAATGCAGCTTTGTGAGCTAACGATTACACAAAAAGATTCAAGAAAAGTTCAATTTTTCTGAAATTTGGTGGGCTTTTGCTTGCCTGTCTGCCTGCAATTACAATTTTACGTTCAGGCAAGGCGGTTCCCATGCACATATGAGTACATGGTAAAGATACTTTTCTGACACCGAATCACTGAGGAACCGGTTTAGGGCAAACCCCGTTAAAACTCATCATTTCCCCGTCAAAATCGACTGCTAGGAAACGATGGGGGTCCCATGTCGCTAAGGGCTATTTTCGCTAAAACTCACGATATACTTTGGATAGACGCTGGATTAACTCGTCCTCATATTCAAGACCTCGTATGAGTTGCAGTGCTTGACAACGTGGATTCGTAAAGAAAATTCCGAAGTTATAGTCAAATTTTGTTATAGTTTATAAAATTTTGGTGTCGGGGCGACATTACGTCCCTGTGCAGCGACATTTACTGCACTTTCTAAAATGACGCTCCTTGAGGAGTTATGAAAATTTTGCATAAAAATCGCTCCGTAGAGCGAAAATATGATTACAAATATTAAAAACCTCTTCCACGATATTTTTACGTGAAGCACGCTTTTCATACGAAATATTTCCTAAGTCGGATTTTGTTACAACGTCGAAAAGTATACCGAGGGTTTTACTGTGTTCTTTAACACCCCCCCCCCCTTCTTTCGGTGAATCTTTTTGTGCAATGTTGTTAAATTGGTACGATAAAAAAATGGATCTTTGGATGGAGTCTCCTATGTGTTGCATTCAGTTATTTTCAGACCGGCCTATCTGAAACATAACATAGATGCAAATCTAAAAAATGGTGATAAATTTGTACATATATCGATGCATAGCATTCGATTGAATATTTGAACATTTTATCTCAAAATGGGATAAAAAAAGAAAAAATCAAAAATCATTAGATTTTTGTTGACACAACACAAACACTTTCGACACACTTAACTTTCTTAGTGTTCTTCCACTAATTCTGGCTTGCGTCTGCTCCTCCTCGTGTCTATTGCTTTTTGTCGATCGTCGATCACCTTCGGTGTCGAGCTGCCTTCTGGATCAGCTTAGGTGGTCCTTGGACTGCTTTGGCTCCAGCTTAACAATGGCACTGCTCATTAATATGAAACAATATAAAACAGATTTTTTAGTAAATTACATTGGCTAAATGTTTATGGCTTTATCCCGTCTGGGCATAAAGTGGAATCTGCGACCGATATCACATCGTCGTCTTTGAGAATAGGAACATAGAATTTTGTTGGCTTATGTTGATTGAAATGGTTTCCGTGTTAATTAAAATCTCTCTTTTTGGGAGAAATCTGCGACAGAACCTGCATCCGTCGGATCGTTGCATCTGCCCATTCAGCAGACGTGGCGGCATCTCGCCCTTGAGTTGCTAGACTCGTCTGAATCGCGCTCTTGCATCAGAGTTGTCGTCTTTCCATGCCGTGCCAATGGAACATTTGTTTAGACCCTTTGAATCGGACTCTGCTTACAGATGTATGTTTGTTAACATATTTGGAAAAAATTATAAAAATACCAAATCTGCCGGACACGGTCAGAGTTGCTGCAGTGAATTTTGAAGATTTGTATGGTCGATACAATCTCCTCAATATGGAAATAAAAATGAATAAAAAATACCAACTTTTGCCTGACGCGACAAGAAGTTGGTATGGAAATTTTGATATAAAATAAACCTAGCACTAAGTTAAAACTTAGCCTAGGTTGAAAAATATTATAAAAATATTATTGAATCTCCAGTACTTGAATCGGAATCCGAAGTAGAAGCATCTCGTGGCGGTGCAAGGATTTGGACTACAGTTTGCTCCGGCGGTGGAGGTTCTGTGGAATCGTCTGAGAACGGGGAATCATTTCCATCGAGTGATGTTCCGCCTGGACTAGCATTTTCTTCATCTGAAGATTCGATTTCCAAATTATGCTCCTCTGGCGGGGCTGGTCTCAAATCGTTTACATGTACTCTTGTTGTTACGTTCCCTTTTTGAACGAGATATACTTCGTCTGAAAACTTCTTCAAGATTCTGGTTGGGCCTGACCAAGACGGCGTGAAGGTATGTACCTTCCTTTTTCTTTTACTCATGACTTTATCTCCAACTTTAAAAACGCCTGTAGTGACGGCCTCTTTTGGCGCGTACTTTTGTTTATAATTTTGTTGAGCTTGACGGGCTTTGCCAATATCCGCTTTTTATTATCACTGGAGGTGAACTGTATTGTGCAGTACTTGGTTCAATGACGCCAGCTTTCAGCATCTCTTCAATTTGATCGTACATAATTTTCTTAGTATTCGGAGACATTGGATATGGTCTGATATTGAAGGGTTTTGAGTCTTTCACGACAATTTTGTGTTTAACAGTCACTGTGGTTGCTTGAGTCGGTTCCGCAGTGAACAAATCTACAAATTCTTCGAACAGCGGCCGTAGAAATTTGTCTTTAATAACAAGCTCTTCAGGAAGTTTTGCCTGCTGTCTCTCCCTTTGAGAAGCTTGGTTCCAGAAGACGGTAATAAGTTCTTCTGTGCCGACATATAGGCATTTTCGGCCATAATCATATGCGACATTATTCATGTATAAAAATGGGGATCCCAATATTACTGTTTCGTTCAAATTTTCGATTACTTGAAAATCAATTTCAAAAGAGGTGCCTGAAATATTTACGTTCAATTTCGTCGTGCCGAGAGAGTCCACCATTTTATCTCCGCACGCCATAGCAAATGATCGACGTGTCGTGAGATTTTTAAAATTATCCAACAGCTTAGGATGGATAACGTTTCGTGTCGAGCCTAAATCAATCAGAGCGTCGACCGCATGTTCGTTTACTAGAACCTTTATACGAGGCAAAGGGAACGCTTCGCTCATATAATTAATGGATTCCCGTGTCTTATGCATAGGAGTGTCGTAATGGTCATGAGTATCAGAATAATAGTTTAACGTACATTGCTGCCGCCTTGGTTCGGCCGTTGTGTCGGGGATCTTGCAGATTGACCTTGGCCTTGGTCTCTGGCCCCTTGAAAGTTTCCCGGTCCCCTGTTACGATAAGGATTGTTGGGACATTGGCTATGGAAGTTCCACTGCGCTGTGTTTGTGCAGTATCGGCACGGGGTTGCCGGTCGGTCGGGTACTCGGAATTTCCCCGATCCGCCATTGAAATTGTTTGATCGACGGTCAGGAACATTCGCTGATCCGCTCGAAAAATTGTTCATAAAAAAGGGACGACCAGGTGCTCTACCTGGTCCGCCTTGACGAGAGACATCCGCTCGGAAATGCACCCTCGGTGCTGTCGGAGTTGGGCTTCCATTGCTCCTTATACTTAAATTTTGTCGACTCGAGGGTCCCGGCTCTTGATAGTAAGACGCGCGGGACATGCGTTGGTCGATGATTTGGATTAGCGACGTCTGCTCGTCAGCTGAATCCCGTTCGATGTTAGTGGCCGCGGCTACTAACATCTCTGTGGATGAAATTAGGTTGCTTCTCAAGCGTGACCTAATCTCTGGACGCAGTTGGTACATGATTATCCGAGCTCTGATGGCTTCGGATTTGAAGGGATCTATACGATTGAAAAGGCAGGTCTTCTTCGTGATAAACACTGCCGTGTCGTCTAAAAACGTTTGCTTTGTGGCATACAGTTGAGCAATAGCTCGTGACTGTATGTCGGGTGAATTGAACCTTGTAAAAAATCTTTCTTTAAATAAGGTGTACGATGTCGTCAACGTCCGAAACTGTTCGGGCCATCGTTGGGCATCGCCCTTGAGTTGGCTAATCACATTATGGAGGCGATCATAGTCGTGGCTTATGCGAGCTCTGTCGAAATATTCCTCCATAATTTTTATAAAAGCTGCGGGATCTTCATGATCGAGCCCATGGAACGTCACGTTCGGACGTCTTTGTCTCTTATGGGGCGTACAGGTCGACACGTTCTGTATCGCCTGCACGAAGCCCTCTGCCATTTTCATGAACATACTTTCCATTGAATTTGGATTTTGTGGCTGTGAAGCAGATAAATTTTGATTATTGACCTCTGGAAACAGTCTTTGTGGTTCTAACTCTCTAGAACTGTCGCCGGCGAGAGGCACTGTGGCCCGCTCGTAGAAATCCCTTGGGGTCGACTCGTCGGAGTCTTCCACCATAAAAGAAAATGGATTTGTAGGCTTTGAGGACGGCATTGTCCCTGCTCGGGCGCCATGTGAACGATTCATCTTTTGGCGTCTGAAGGACTTTTAATATATTTCAAAAGTGAATGTTAACGTTCACAAAATTTAGGGTTCAAGATGACTGTTTCAGACGGAGAATAATATGAAAATTATACTTACTGTTCGTTTTTGCTTAACTGCTGCTCTAATGGTATCTATTGGACGTCGTAACACTATAAACCTAACACTGAATGTACCACACTTTCTTAAAATTATACCTGAAAGGGAATTTTGTTAGAAAACACAATTAAATGGCAATATAAAGTTCAAAAATATATATTGATTCTTCAAAAATTTATGGTTTTACAACAACTTTTAAGAAATATGTTTAACAAACACTAGTCTGGCCCATGTGCAACACATGGTGAGGAACGGAACGATTCATAATGTACCAACTACCATCCAAAATGCAGTTTTGTGAGCTAACGATTACACAGAAAGATTCAAGAAAAGTTCAATGTTTCTGAAATTTGGTGGGCTTTTGCTTGCCTGTCTTATTCATGTATTTGTATTTCAATACCAATTTTGGTCGCTCCTCAGAGCTTAAAAATGCTTGAAGCGCTACTACTTCGAATTGTATTCTGCAATTACAATTTTACGTTCAGGCAAGGCGGTTCCCATGCACATATGAGTACATGGTAAAGATACTTTTCTGACACCGAATCACTGAGGAACCGGTTTAGGGCAAACCCCGTTAAAACTCATCATTTCCCCGTCAAAATCGACTGCTAGGAAACGATGGGGGTCCCATGTCGCTAAGGGCTATTTTCGCTAAAACTCACGATATACTTTGGATAGACGCTGGATTAACTTGTCCTCATATTCAAGACCTCGTATGAGTTGCAGTGCTTGACAACGTGGATTCATAAAAGGGTTTTTAATTTAGAAAATTCCGAAGTTAAAAGTCAAATTTTGTTATAGTTTATAAAATTTTGGTGTCGGGGCGACATTACGTCCCTGTGCAGCGACATTTACTGCACTTTCTAAAATGACGCTCCTTGAGGAGTTATGAAAATTTTGCATAAAAATCGCTCCGTAGAGCGAAAATATGATTACAAATATTAAAAACCTCTTACACGATATTTTTACGTGAAGCACGCTTTTCATACGAAATATTTCCTAAGTCGGATTTTGTTACAACGTCGAAAAGTATACCGAGGGTTTTACCGTGTTCTTTAACATTTACACGTCTGAAGAATTTTTATTATATTTTCCAAAGTGGATACTAAACGTTCACTCTTAACTGCTTCACTGATGTTACCAATTGGACGTCGTGGTCGGTTTTCGATATAATTTCTAAATTTTGTGGTCGGGGCGACATTACACGTCCCCGTGCAGCGACATTTAGTATACTTTCTAAAATTACACTCCTTGATGAGTTTCTGATATTTTTGCATAAAAAATGCTCCGTAGAGCGAAAATATGATTGAATGTATAAAAACCTCTTCCAACGGCATTTTTACGTCGAATTTTGTTACAGTTTCGAAAAGTTCATCTTTGGCGTGTTCTTTAACATGAACTCCCCTGAAACTTGTTTCGGTTTTTCAATTTCCCAAGTCGTTGATAAAACGGTGAATAATGCCCTCGGGAGTGATCTGATCGAATCGATAACCCTCGTAATCGATTCCCTGTGGTCCATTTGGTCAATTACGATCCTCCGCGCCTTCGTCTGTCTGCGGGTGTCCTCGGGAAACTTCGGAAATGTTCGTGCGAAGTTCGGACTTTTGCTTAAAAACCTAACTTCCACAAGTGTTCCCCTGAAACTTGTTTCGGTTTATCAATTACCCAAGTCGTTGATAAAACGGTGAATAACGCCCTCGGGAGTGATCGAATCGAACCGATAATCATCGTAATCGATTCCACGTGGTCGGTATAGTCGATAATGGAATCCCACCCGACCTTGTACGCCTTCGGATCACCGTAAATAATGTCCCGTTCTGTACTCGGAGGACACCGACCGTCTTTCTATAAAACGTGTGCTAAACCTCTTCGAGGTTATGTCTCCCCGAGCGGGTGGGGGTGCTTGCAAAAAAACCTACTTAAATGTTCGATTTTTAGATTCGAGAACTCACTCGTGCCAAACTTTACTATGTCTTTAAACATTTTTAGGTTATGTTTACACTAGTTTATTTGTGTCTATATTCACGTTATTTATAAATGTCACTCTCACATAAATTAAGCGATTTCCATATCCGTCGACGTCATACTTCCGTTTTTGAAGACATACTTTCTTTTAGTACACAAATATACCCGAATGACAGATCTCAAAATTCAAATATCAATAGCTATGCCATAATAATATAAGAAGTTAAATACAGGAATTTATTTGAAAGATGAAACGATAAACAATTCATTTCACATGTAATTACCAATGTTAAATGATTATGTTCTTTTTATAAAAGAAAAGAAATTCCAGATGGCGTGGAAACAAATTTCTTGTTGTATATGAAGGTCCTTAGTGCATTCTGTGAGTCGGATAGAACCCCGAAAAATATAAATATTTGCTAATCTAACGAGACTATGTCTCGATGGCGGTGGTAAAATTTTTCTCCAAGGTCACCCAACCCCCCTACATGGACAAAACCACCCTTGAAAGGGGTAAACCGCGTATCCGCCGTCTCCTACTATCAGACTTGTGTTACCCCCGTTTTCGAGGATGTTGAGAATGATGGTGATGTCGAGACCCCTCCTCGACCTCCGCCAACCCCCCAAACGGCCAAAAACCACCCCCGAAAAGGGTAAACCGCGGATAGGCCGTCTTCTCTCGGCTAAACCCGTGTTACTGTCCATTTTCGAGGATTCTGAGCACAATGGTGATGTTAAGACCCCTCCTCGACCCCAGCCAACCCTCAAACGACTGAAAACCATCCCGAAAGGGTAAACCGCGTATCCGCCGTCACCTACTATCCAAACCCGTGTTACCCCCGTTTTCAAGGATGCTAAGCACGATGGTAATGTTGGATCTTCTTCCCGAGGCGAACCGACCCCTCAGACGGACAAAAACTACACCTTTGATACGCGGTTTTATGAAGTGAGTAAGTGCACAGATCATTGAATACGTACCGGATGATATGATTACAGGTATCTTGATTGAGGGTGGTTTTTGGCCGCTTGGGGGGTTGGCAGGGATCGAGGAGAGGTTTCTACAACACGATCGTGCTCAGCATGTTCGAAAAGTGGGGATAACACGCGTTTAGCCAAGAGATGACGGCCTATCCGCGGTTTACCCCTTTAGGGGGTAGTTCTTGTCCGCGTGGGGGGGGGGGTTGAGTGACCTCGGAGAGAAATTTTACCACCGCCATCGTGTCCAGCATCCTCGAAAACGGGAGGGAGACATAGTCTCGTTAGATTAGCAAATATTTACATTCCTGTCCGATTTACAGAATGCACTTCCTGTTTCGCTCGAAAATTAGCTGCGAAACCCGACCGGGTTTCTTGATATGAATGGAATATTTTTATTAGCGCGAATTAAAATAAACGCATTTTAAAAGAAAATAAGGAGAAACAAACATTTTTTCATGTTTGTTGTTTAACTTTAGCTTCCAAAGAGCATTTTTTAGATGTGAAAATGCATACTGCAACCAAAAATCGCAACTAATAATTGTTATAACTTTTATATTGAGTTGCCGCAATAGTTCTGTGAGGCATGTCACAGCTGATTCAGGAATCCGAATAATAATTACACCGAATTTGTCGTTCAATCCTGCCACAGTAACATTATAGCAGAAAAATATTTGAAACAAATGCCTCTGAGATTTTAAAATCAAATTATAGCTAACTGATGGTCATGGCAACGTTTTTGAAATTAAAATTTAGCTGCGAAAACTTTATAATCTATAGATATTGTTTATTATATCAAGGGAATGATGTTAACTTTTTTCTATTTTTTTTGTCTATAAATCAAACATTCATTCAAAACTTTACATTTTATCTGTGTTGATCAGATCTAATAACCTTTGGTGGTTTGTGAAACAAACAAATCTGGCTCCAAAATTAGCAGGCGATATCAGCACCACCTATGGGTGGTGTAGACGAAAGTCACTGTGTGGGAGAATACTGAGGTTTATAGGGATGTGGTCTTTAACAGATGATCTAACAGATTGCTTCTTTTACGGACAGCTAGGGGTGAATAGTGGAAGTAATAAGTCAATAGCGCAGAATAATTTTAAATAGAAGTAACCTGTGATTAGGAAATATGACTGAATTTTTTGACATTTTAAGTGTGCACAATCTGCACAAAATCACATCGACAGCATGAAATTTTAGAAATTGTCACATGCTCGATTACGTATTGCGGATCAGCATCACATAAGCATAGCCACTGATAACCACAAATTTGACGAACCACTGCCGCACATCTCGTTCAACCAAACGACCTCTATCACCTTGAATAAAGACATGTAAGTATACAATTTGATAATGTTTATTGAAATAAATCCCCATTTCTCTTGCAGCCGACATTAATAAAAATATGGCAAAACTTTCATCAATGACTTTCTTGGGGCAGATTAACAAAGCTATAAGGGCATTTTCCACTTCAAAAGCCGTAGCAGCAAAACAATTGACCACGAGAGAAGCCCTTAATGCAGCTATGGACGAAGAAATGGAAAGGGACGAGAAAATTTTTCTAATGGGCGAAGAAGTAGCTCATTATGATGGAGCTTATAAAGTTTCGAGAGGACTGTGGAAGAAATATGGTGATAAAAGGGTTATAGATACTCCTATCACTGAAATGGGTTACGCAGGTAGGATTTCATTATTTAAATAACCATTTGAAAGATTATTGTAAGTTGCCAATTTCTATTAAAAATACATACCTTCCTTTGATCGTTTTTTAGAACTGTTAAAACAAAGAATTCTTGCTCATTTCTGGCAATGTTCTCTTTTGCATTAAGTTTTTGAGAAAATGATGTTAGAAAAAATCCACATTCTCCAAGAAATTTTTTCTTTGTAAACAAGTTTCTTCTCTCTTTAAAAAATGGAGCGTAATGTTTGATACTTTAATGAGGTTATTAATTTGAAACTCTATTTTTGTATCCAATAATAGGGTATAGCTGATTTTTAGCAAAATTCGTTGTTATACATGAGATTACATAACCTAAAATTTGCCATAATCGTTACTTTATTTTCATTTTTATAAATTGTTCCTCTTACAAACAATAAAATATGTCAAATGCAATTTGAAGGTGTTTAAACAATACACTAGGTGCTATTTAATTTGACATTCTAAGAGTCACCTAAGACTTCATATAAGAGCTGCCAGCACAGCATATTTGCAAACAAGGGAGCTAGCCCACATATTTTTCTATTCTAAATTATGAAATTTTATAAAAAAAATAAAATACTCGTATTTTTTTGTATTACGCTGTTTATCATAAGAAAAAAAAATTAAGTCTGCATAGTCGCCACAGTCGCTGTGGCGACAGCTCTTGAGACACTCTCATTGATTGCTGTTTGTCATAAGTAGATATACTGCGAATTGCTTAACAGCTCAACTGCATTGAGACTACCTAAGTATGCCTGACGCGTAGTATAACAACACTGTAAATGTACTGTGTGTGTGGGCGTATTGACCAAACAAGCTAAAAGAGAAACCATAAATGGTTTAATATCCCTATTATATGTTTTGTAAAAGTGGTTGTTAGACACCAAAGATATTGATTTTTAAAAATAGCTCTGCTCTCATACGAAAACTCCCTCGCTATTAAAACCCGGTGGATTGCCATTTTCTCTAACAGCCAAGCGGTGATAAAAACAATAGGTCTCATGCAAATCAATTCAAGATTAGGGTGGTACTGTTTTGTGGCCCTTATAGAGTTAGGAGGTCAGAACAGTGATTGTAGCATGGGTACCAGGACACAAGGGACATAGGGGAAACGAAAAGCCAGAAGAAAGCGCCCTCAAAGCCCCAATAGGACTCAAGCCCTTTTGTGGCGTGGCAAAACCATGCATGCAATCTAT
Source organism: Leptura quadrifasciata (assembly GCA_963675555.1). Taxonomy (NCBI): domain Eukaryota; kingdom Metazoa; phylum Arthropoda; class Insecta; order Coleoptera; family Cerambycidae; genus Leptura; species Leptura quadrifasciata. Next base: position 53,339,739 of record OY776675.1, read on the forward strand.
AAGAAAAATAACATCGAAGACCCCTCAAATCACAGACCAATATCCGTAATACCATGTCTTGCTAAAATTTATGAAATGATACTAAAAAACCAATAGAGATATCTAGAACAAAATATGCTACTCAGTCCAAATCAGTACGGTTTTTGAAACAAATTATCAACAACTCTTGCCATTGATAATAACAGATCTAGTAAATGATAGGTTTGAAGATGGCAATTATGTTTACTTTCTGTTCCTAGATCTCACTAAGGCATTCGATTGCGTGTCCCATGAAATACTTGTCAATAAATTAAGTTTCTACGGCTTTACTGTAGAAAGTAAATCGCTTCTGCAATCATACCTTACTGACAGCCAACAATTTGTTCTTAATAATGGTGTCATGTCAAATACTGCATGGTGTACCACAAGTGTCGATTCTGGGTCCCATATTCTTCTCAATTTATATCAATGATTTTCCTCAATTAAAGATGATACAAATGTGACAATGACATCGATGTTACCTTTAACATCAATGTACTGCTAAACGAGATGCCACAAATTGACTTGAATTTGCAGAGCTGGTTCATCTCTAATAAACTGTTTAAATATATCTCAGACAGATACAATGATATTTGGTTTGCGCAGTTTGGAAGGGGTTAATAATCCAAAGTATGTTAAATTCTTTAGAGTCAACATAGACCCAAGCTATCCTGGAAAAGTCATACCATTTATGTCTGTAACAAAATTTCTAAATATAGTACTTATAAGTATCTGTTACGTAACCTAACCGTAATATTCTAACTACGACTTACCGTAGTCTCATGCACTCCATTTTATTATATGCAATTCTATGGAGGCATGCCCCATCTTGCGCTACCGTATTTTCTGCCCTGCAAAAATCAATGCGGAGTTATCTCTGGACTAAAATTCAGAGATGACTATAACCAACATATTATTACCTACCTTGAAAATTATGACTTAGAAGCCACATACACTCTCATAAAACCAGTGGCGGCTCGTGGTTAATTTTATAGCGGGGCACACCTTTGACATTGTGAAACAGTATATTAAAATTAACTTACCAGAGAACCATTCACCATATTCTTAGTTCTCAAAATCCTGTGCTGAATCATATTTTTTCAATTGATAACATTGAAAGTGCATTAAGCTTTTCTTGGCCTATAGTGTTCCTTAGAAAACATTTTATTCTTTTTAATGTGGAAAAACCTCTTTCACATTCGCACATCGTCATAGGTGTAGTACGTATAATACTTAAAATTTTGTACATCTCAGATAAGCCTTCCTCCAAATTATTTTTATTAATAAATGTCAGAAGAGATAAAATACCATTGCAGCACATATCATCCCTGCCGGAAATAACTCAATTCAGTTCTTAATTTCTCTTTGTCTATTAAAGCATTATAAGCTTCTACAGTCTCTGTTTTTATTTCGTTATGAGCTCGTATATTTTCGAGATAAGCACTAACTACTGTTTACGAATGTCACTTTTACCTAAAACTTCATACTCCACTAAATTATATAAATGAGTTGCACTCTTCGCGTGTTTCGTTGATCTTTCCTGTAAATGTTGTAAATCATGTACTCCTTCCTGAATCCATGGTGAAGATTGCAAATTGTTGCTTAAAAGGCAAACAAAACAGAACAGCTTATTTCGCTCAGAACACCCACACATCCAGGAAAAGTTATATGTATTTTATTTTTTTAATATTAGTTAAATTGTCTTATTTTACCCACAGTAGTTTTTTTATATTTAATTCCGGAATAGGTCTTATATCAGCTGATTAAGCATATATCTGGTCGATAGCCGCGTGGGTTAAGGCGCGAGTTGGCAATCGCGATTAATCACATGGGCATCGCACCACCGGGTTCGAATCCTGGCTCCGGCACGGGCACTGTCGGAGGAAATGTATGTCCGCGTTTTTTCAATGTGTAACCCCCTTCCGCACAAGCCCCTGGCTCCTGTGCATCTTAGGAGCAGCCGCAACTGCATAAAACCATAAATAACAATAAGCTAAACATAAATTTCCATAGACTAAATAAAACCAGGGATGGCACTGGGTACTTGGTACTTCGCCCCATAGTACTGTAATGCTCTACCACCAGTAATTAAATTGTTAAATGCAACCCAGTTCAAAATTAGGATTAAAAAATACTTGATAATGCTTTTTATAGCACAAATGAATTTTTAGAAAGTAACTTTTCCACAATGTAAACTAGTACTTGTATCATCGTGCAGTATTCTATAATCAGCAGAGGTTAATTCCATACTCGCTAATTATCCAATATTTAATAGTAGTTGTTAGTTTATCATTTGTCTACCATGTACTTGTAGTGTAAGAGAACGATAAGTGTAAGGTTAACTTCACCCTTAATAAAGACATATTATTATACATTGTACTGTACCTATGTTTTATGTATTTAATACTTTATGTTTTAACTTTCCTATTGTATGATGACGTGTGTAAACATTTTGTGTATTATAACACCAATAAAGAATTCTGTTTTATTCATATGAATAGTCATTAAGAAATGGGTGCAAAATAAGTCTCTGGAATGGTGGAGGAACTTCCCAAGACAGACAAGCCGAGTTCATTAAAGAATGATAGCCAAATTCACGGAAGACCTACTAAGCCAGAACAGGAAGGCCATCAGAATAATAGTAGATCTTCTAACTGGCCGGCCATTGCCGGCTCATTAGATATATGAGTCTAATAGGACTGGCAGAGGATGCAACATGCAAATTCTGTCAAGAGGAAGAGGATACTCTAGCAGCTCATGTATTATGCCATTATGAGGGCCTAGCAAGACTGAAATTTCAATTACTCGGGGAAAAAAAACCTAGGGCGGACAGCTACACAAAAGGGCCCTTATCAAGGCTGTGAAGTCTGGTACAAAAGGGCAAAGCTAGATGAAGTTCTATAAGGAATGTATTTTAGGGACACGGTAATAAATAGATCTGGAAAGGTGGCTGTGGTAATGGTTAAATAATCAGCTCCTTCATTTATCTATCTATCTAAAACCCGGACCCAGCGAATGGTTGTCTCCTTCAACAAGACTATGCACTATAAAAGTTGAAAGAGGTTTCAGATGCTCATTGAAAAATTTAGTAGCTCCTGGTCTATATACAGTGTGTCCCAAATTCGATCCCCACCATTGGGATATCGGAAACTATAAGAGATAGAAAGGTGGTTAAATTAGAAAAGTTGTGGCAATTTTAATGATGATTTTGAATCCGTCGAGAAATCAGGGCTAACTGCGATCGTCTTCGAGTTATTTTCAAAAAACTGAAATTTTGTATATTAGTTTTTGTCAAAAATCTGAAAAACGAGCAATCGTACGAAGATAAAAATTTTACCTTCTAAAGGCACTTTTTTGTGAACGTTCTAGTAGTGTCATTAGTTTTTTTGTAAAGCGTTTAGTTTCTGAGATACGACACACAATTTTCAATTTTCTTATGGGCGCCATATTGGATTTTTACAGATTTAAAATCTACATTAAATTCTCGTTCTCCTGATGTATAACACTAATGGTTTATGTTGTTAGTTAGGACACCAAACGACGATCTTTGTTTATTTACAGATAATAATCATCATAATAATAACATACAATAGTAACACATCAAAGGTACTGTTCAATGTGGGTCCCATTATTTTCAATACATTTTAGTAGTCGCAAGTGCACGTGATTTGCAGCTTTTCTCAGGAAACGTCTGTCAATGTTTTCAAATGTTTCAATAACTCGCTCCCTCAGCTCATCAACATTGTTGACAGGTTCTTCATAAATTTGGTTCTTGGCATAGCCCCAGAGGTAAAAATCGAGGGGCGTAAAATCGGGCGATCTCGCAGGCCATCTTACAGGTCCATGTGTTGTTATTAATTGTACACCAAAGTGATCGTGAAGATGCCTCTGAATCACACGTGAATTGTGCGGTGGGGCACCATCGTGGTGGTACCACATTCTCTGATGTTCAGCTAGTGATATCTCATCTAAAAAATGTGCAATTTCATTTTGCAGTAGCTCCAGATAACGTGGACCATTTAAGGTATAATCATAGATTATTGGACCCAGTAGTCTACTGCCTGAAATACAATTAATTAAATTAATTAATAAGTTTGAAACATGCCCCAGCATCAGAGCAAAAAAACTCAATAAGGGCTTACATACCTAATATTCCGCACCAAACATTAAATCCAAATCTGTCTTGCGATCTTGATTCTCTGATAATACGCGGATTATTTACCGCCCAGTAATGATGATTATGTTTATTGTAAATTCCGTTATTATTAAATCTTGTTTCATCGGTCCAGCAGACATTTAATGGAAAATTCTCAATTAGGTCACACTGATTAGTGAACCAGTTACAGAACACAAGCCGACGTTCAGCATCTCCGGGTCTTAATTTTTGTACGATAACTGGTTTGAAAGGGTGGTACTTATTGTCTTGTAAATATCTGTGAACAGTTGTTTTTGGCACTGCAGTTCTCCGACTTAATTCTCGAGTAGAAATTGTGGGTGTTTCATTGATAATTTCTTCAATATTTAAAATGTTCTCTTGGGTTAAACGACGGGAACCATACTTCTGCCGAGGTGCAGAAAAACTTCCATATTCTTGTAAATTCCTTTGTAATGTAAGAAAAATTGTCCTATCAGGTTGTCGTCTCTCTGGGTACAAATTATAATACATTCTGGTTGCTTCTGTACTATTTCTATTATTTCTGATATAACAGTTATACATGTCAAATCTTTCAAGGTTAGTGTATGGCATATTGACGTGTTTTACAAAGCACAATTAACACCTTTTTGTTTTGTGATGTTTACAACTTGATAAAATTCACTTCCACCATAAGTTGTGCGTCTTGTCACTGCTCGCTTGTCATTTATCATGTTGTACATAGCCTACTTAACATGAAAACAAAGATCGTCGTTTGGTGTCCTAACTAACAACATAAACCATTAGTGTTATACATCAGGAGAACGAGAATTTAATGTAGATTTTAAATCTGTAAAAATCCAATATGGCGTCCATAAGAAAATTGAAAATTGTGGGTCGTATCTCAGAAACTAAATGCTTTACAGAAAAACTAACGACACTACTAGAACGTTCACAAAAAAGTGCCTTTAGAAGGTAAAATTTTTATCTTCGTACGATTGCTCGTTTTTCAGATTTTTGACAAAAACTAAAATACAAAATTTCAGTTTTTTGAAAATAATTCGAAGACGATCGCAGTTAGCCCTGATTTCTCGACGGATTCAAAATCAGCATTAAAATTGCCACAACTTTTCTAATTTAACCACCTCTCTACCTCTTACAGTTTCCGATATCCCAATGGTGGGGATCGAATTTGGGACACACTGTATATTTCTATATTTAAATAAATTGTATTTTTAACTATGGTATCAAGATTGTTTTGCTTGAATATATTTTTATTAGAAAATAAGGTGTCGTTAATTTCTTGTGGTGTGCCAATTTTAAAAAGTTTTGCATTAGATTTTTATATGATAACAGAAGAATGTAAATAACATGTCGTACCATTTATAACATAAATTCACAACTTGAGGCAATTTTAAATGTAGAGTATAAAAAAACAAATACTTCTCAATGTAAGCGATATTGTAAAGAAATAAAATTAAGGAGGCCAAAAATAGAAATGTAACAAAATTTATAGATACCTGTGTTTGTTTACTAGAAATAAAAATAATGCAGACAAAAACATATTAATATCACTGATTATCTAGAGGATATTGAAATTTTAAATTGAAAAGTGTAAATTAAATTGGAAAATTATTAATAGATTGAAAACACTAAAAAATAGTTTAGTTTGAAGTAAACAGATGAGAATTATAGAGTTGCAAAACACTTATATGACTTTTTGAGATTGAAATTATTTGGTAAAAGTGGGTGGTGGATTTTAATTCGATAAATGTTTAAGTAGTGTATTCAGTGTCCAAAGATTTTATCTACACATTAACATATGAATATTTTCATGAATTAGTTGTGAAAAATAATGCTTAGAAAGGGCAAATGGAAGGCAAAAATTTTACACCAGAAATATTCTTATTTCCTTTTTTACATTGTCACCAAATTGGAATTCAAATTCTTTGATACCCTCGAAAAGATACTGTGTGGAGTCTGGGTTTTGACTTGTCACGTGTACCATATGGATCATATCCAATGAATTATAATAAATAAATTCTGTAAATTTATGTCAGTATTCTTTCAAAAATATATACCTGATGCATTTGTTTATATATTTTAAATCGTTGTAGTAATAGTACCTAATGTTAAACACTTTATTTTAAGGTCTTTGCATTGGAGCAGCTATGGCAGGTCTAAGGCCCATCTGTGAATTCATGACTATGAATTTTGCTATGCAAGCCATAGATCAAGTCGTCAATTCTGCTGGGAAAACCTTCTACATGTCTGCGGGTAGATACAATTGTCCTATTGTATTCAGAGGACCTAATGGTATTTCAGCTGGTACAGCGGCTCAGCATTCTCAATGTTTTGCTGCTTGGTTCGCTCATGTACCAGGATTAAAGGTAGAAACATTTGTTTATTTTATATTCTTTAAATATTTTTTTATGTCTAATCCTGATAAAGTTATCTCTTCCAGTTTGTTAATATAGTGAGATAAAAGGTACAGTACATATATAAAAATTTTGCCAAAATAGTAACTATTTGTATCTAGACTCTAGATATAGCAGGAGGCTGGCTAAAATAAAACCCTAAAAACCCTACTTTCATTTTAATATTAAATCATATAGAACTCAAATTTGCAAAAAACTAGTGTTCAAATAAAAGCAAACAAATTATCTCTAAATTTTAAATTAAAAAAACTGTTTCTTATGATATAAAAAAAGCTGAAAAGTTGTAGTGGATTTGATCATTTTTATCTTGCTCATAAAATGTGTCGTATATAGGGTGTCCGGAAATTCCTGCCATTAACTTTAGATGATGATGGTAGGCCCAAAAGTATGAAAGAAGTTCCTGTAGATGTATGTCTGAACACTTTCTAAGGGAGCTACAGAATGTTGAAGATAAGATCAGATCCTTTGTTCTACAGTGAAATAAGATTTGATACATATTATTCAGTTCCAACAAGGGCTACTATTTCATGGCATTGACCAAACATTTTTTAAATTATGGTACCGAATATTATTGTCTCATCATAGAGTTGCAAAAAAAAAGATTCCCTGTGTTAATATAGCAGGAATAGCCATTTTTTATATAAAAAAAATGGTTTAGTTGTTGAATGATCATTTTGTGGTCCTATTTACTGTATTAATCTAATAGTGGAATATGGTAAACTCAAAATAGTGGAGAATAATACAATTCTTCATAGAGATTCCAAACTTTGGGTAGTTGTTAGTTGTCTTAAAAATAAGATATTCCTAGGATATTTACCTTCTGCAAGTGTCGGAATGTTGTTTTAAACTCGAAAAAGCGGTAATTTGACGCTCTTTTGGGGCAATTTTCGATTTTAAATTTTTTTTGGATCCCTTAAACTGTAAATTAAGCAACGAAAATTTACTCCACTTAAACTTTCGTCATGTTACTAACACCCCCCCTTTACAAATCTTGCCCAAATCGGATGAAATTTTGGGTGAAGGTGGCTCATAATACCTACAAATAGCCTGCCACATTTCAAGTCAAAAGCTCCATTAGTTTGACTACAATGCCATTTTTTCCAAAATTTTACGGAATCTTTTAAACGCTGTAACTTTTTGGTCATTTATCGTATGACAATTTTCTCCATGTCAAAATGTGGGTTTTTTCATGTACTACTGGGTGATATGACTCAAAAATCTTTAATATAAAAATTCAATCCATTTTCGGCCATTTATGGTATACATATACTTGTGCGCAGTGATTTTCCGTTGCACAAGGTACATATAACTATTTGTATATGTAAATATAACTTGTGTGCTCTATAAAACATCCAAAGTGCCCTTTTAAAAAAAGCAGCAAACAGCTAGTATAGAGATGTGGTTTTCGGCACGTGTTCGGAAAAATACTAGGAAAAAAAGTCTACATATAGTGCACGCACCATTTTTAGAAAATTGCATATGGGGTGCAAAAAGTGCATTTAATATTGCATAATTATTTACAAAATTATATATATTTTTTTTGTTGAAATAGGCTTCAGATGCCATGAAACGTCGAGATTTTAAATTTGAGCGAAAAAAAATTCCCTGTCTGTCAGTTTGTAACTTTTTTGTGCACACGTTCACTCTGGAACCGTTACAAATATTGACTTGAAATTTGGCACACATGTATTATAATGAGATCTGTAACTAGATTATATTTTGATCTAATTCCGTTGAAGGGTTCGGAGGTAGATGGGGTAAATAAGGGTAAATAGGCAAACTAAGCAGGTAAGGGTCCATAAAATTGCAATTTAGGGCATGTACGGTCGTGAGCAAAAAAAAAATAGGACGTCTTATAAGGGTATTTTGCTAAAATCTAGTTGTGTACATCTAACTTTAATTTTTGTGAGATTGTCAGTTAGTTGTCATAATTTATTGCAAGTGTGCAAAAAACTAATACGCCTCATATAAGTGATTTAGTTAAATCTGGAGTTATTACTAAAGCAGAAGATGGATGGTCAATGAGACAAATTGCACTGCGTTATAATATTGACAAAAATTCAGTGTGTAACGTTTTAAGAAAGTGGAGAATAAACGGTACGATTAGTAGAAATCCTGGATCAGGGCGATGAAGGATATCAACTCAACAACAAGATTTGCAATTGGTAAATGCTTTAGTATAAAATTCATTTTACTCAGTTATTCAGGCTGCTGAAGAAACGAATTTTCCTGGATCGAGTAGTACTGGTCGCCGGCGATTAAGAGAATCGGAGCTACGCTGTCATGCAGCAGCACAGAAATAGTTACTTAAAGCTGAACATAAGGAAGCTCAAGTAGGATTTGCGCTTGAATTTTTAGCGCATGATGTAAATTTTTGGAACAATGTAATCTTTACAGACGAAAAAACTTTCCAGTCAACACACAGTGGTCGTATTCATGTTTACCGCCCTCCGAATACTCGATTCGATGAGAAATATATATCTAACAATGACAAAAGTAGTAGATTTTCCGTCAATATGTGGGCTTGGATATCTGCACGTGGTCCTGGTGTTTGTGGCATATTGAGGAACGATTTAATAGTGAAACGTATATTAGAGGATTTTAGACAATATTGTGCTTCCTTCTGTGTCACAATTATTTCCTAATAATGAGTTCATATTTCAACAAGACAATTGTTCCGTTCATACTGTTCATATAGTAACTAACTGGTTTCAAGATAACAACATCAATGTTCTTAACTGGCCCAGTCATAGTCCAGATCTTAACCCTGTGGAAGAAGTATGGGGACTACTTGTAAGAAGTATCCAAAAACAAAATGTGAGACCACAGAATGCCGAAGAATTACTGGAAATAGTAAATAATGCATGGGAAAATATTATTACTAATGATTATTGTATAAGGTTATTTAATTCTATGCCAAACAGGCTTATGGAAGTTATAAATAGAAATGGTGCAATAACGAAATATTAATAGTTAATAGTTTCTTGTTAAGTAGGATATCCTTTGTCCTTTGATCCAGGATTTCTACTAATCGTACCGTTTATTCTCCACTTTCTTAAAATGTTACACACCAAATTTCTGTTAATGTTATAACGCAGTGCAGTGCAATTTGTCTCATTAACCATCCATCATTTACTATAGCAATAACTACAGCATTAAAATAAAAAATAAATTAAAAGTGATATCAGTTTTATTTCAGCTACTCATTACATATTAAAATAGAGACGGATATACATTAGAAAAAAAAGTTGTCCTATTTTTTTCTGCTCACGACAGTATGAAAAGTCAACGTCTCAACATTTTTTTTGGCATCAGCCCTGCCCACTATCACCCCCAATACCACCCCCCACACTATTATGAAAGGGAGTAAAAAAAATAAAATGTGATTCAGTGTGCATACAAGAACGAATTGTCTCAAAAAATTTTTTTGGCGTCAGCTACCCCCTCCACCACCCCCATTGCCACCCCCGCACGTTTCTCTTTATTTATAAAACAAGGTTAATTGAAGTAAAAGAAAAGATTGAATATTTTTCCTGTTGACAGGTAGTATTGCCATATGATTCAGAAGACTGCAAAGGCCTGCTAAAATCAGCAATTAGGGATCCAGACCCTGTTGTGTTCCTAGAAAATGAAGTCATGTATGGTGTCTCGTATCCTATGTCTGACCAGGCCATGAGTAAAGATTTTCTCTTACCTCTTGGCAAGTGCCATATTCAGAGACCAGGTAGGTTTGTTTTTATAATAATAAAAGTTCTGTATTGATTATATGAAAATAACCAAAAGGCCATCGATCGAGGTCCTTCAGCCTGTATTTAATAAGACATATTGTATTTTATTTTTTGTAAGATAATATAACATTATTAATACATTGTAACAAAAAAGAAAAATTTAATAAGAGATAAAAATGTTTATTGGTTTCCCATCAATAATTCAAGTTCATTAGTCTACAGTTGCCATATATGTTAAGATATTATCCTGGGATGGTTTAGATCCATGTCGAACATTAAAATATATATCCTATTATTACTGACAAAGGTGACTGATGTTTCTATATTATATTCAGTGATGAACCTCTTTCTTAATTTCTGAATAAGTTCTTCCCTGTTGGTATTTTTGGGTTTATTAAGTTTGTTTATGTAGGTGTTTATAATAATATCGTGTATAGTAACAAGTGTATGTATTCTAGAGGTTTACTTTGGATCACTGGTATTTCATGGGATTTTTTATTTAAAGTTTTTACAGGTATGTTGGGATGCCATTGATAGGTCTTAACAGCCGGTTAGGACATTTGAATGACGAGGCTTGATGATCGGCAGATCCGCAGGCATTGCATTTAGGAGGGAGTTCACTTTTGCATCTTGTGGTGCATATTACATTTGTGAATCTAAATTTTCTGGCATTTTCTAAATTTCTGGTATTTTGTGGGGCTTTGGCAGCTTGCAGTTTCATGTGTGAATTTTAAGCATTTACTACATAGTATCCTTACCAGGAGGCGGTGGAGTACTACGATACATGGCGTAGTGGCTGCTTTTAGAGATAATACCATTGTTTAATAATTTTTCATATGCTCAAATATTGCTAGTAATAATTCGAATTAAGTGAGTAGGTTTATCGTTAAATTTGGCTATGATTCACTTGCAATATCTGTGTTCTATATTAAGATTTGATGTCCATTCATTTGTGTGTCAGTGGTGTCATATTCCACCGAAGAAATTACACATGAAAAGGATTGTGAGATAATAGACGTGGGTTCCGTAAATTTATAAGGTGAGGTTTCTGTGAACGCATTAATTTTTTTGTGTTTCAGTAAATTTTTTAATGTGTTGTTAAGTTACTTTAGGGGTATCACTTTTTAGTAGATAACCCTTTTTTATCACAAGTATAATGTCCTTATTTGATAACCGCACAGATTCCCATATATCTGCCATTTTAATTCTACTACATATTGTTGCATCCGTAGTTATGTAATACAGATTAGCATATTGTTTATTTGTAATTTCTTTCATAATTGAAGAATAATTTTTGTGCCTTAAGTTTTTTTGTGAATTATCAGTATTAGTTTTTACTGTGGGAATTTTTTGTCGTTGAGACTCGTTCTTATCCGTTGATGTGGAAGCTATTGAAGTAAATCCTCTTTCAGAATTAGTTGGTGTTCTTTTTGTTTGCACATTTTTATTGGTCTGCTTAACTGATATACATTTTTTAGAGATGCTTATAATTTCTTTTATCCAACACTTTCATATGAAGAGATCTTTAGTGATGAGATTTTATGATTTTAAGGTATAAAGTGGCGCATAAATCACTAGTGAGTTAAAGTAGTGAGCTAAAGTATAATTTGGGTCACTAGTGAGGTAAAGTGATTTATTCACTGAAAAGTAATTTTAGAATTAAAAATAGCCCAAAATGTTTATTTATTGTCTTTATTATACGGAAAATTAAGAAAATAAAGAATCCACTAACATTTATTTATTTATTTATTTTGGCCTTTGTGGGTTTGAAATTTCTTGATAGGCTCTTTAAGTATACCACAAGTTTTCCATATCTTGCTATATCGAAATTCCTGTATATTTTAAAGTCACCTTTACCATAGAATATTTAGTTCACATCGAAGAAGGTGCAATTTTTTTTACTCAAATATAGAAAGTAAGCGAGAAGCACTTCTTCGTTTATATCACTAACTCCTCTTTTTTCCTCCAATTTTCAAATTGTAAACATTCTTTAAAATAGGTTACTTCGAACTTTTCTGAAATTAAATTGGCTGTAGCTTCTTTGGCTTCTTGCAAAATATTCCGTTGGAATTTCCATATTATATCTTTCACAATTTTCCATTTTGATGCTAATTACACAATGTTTATTAAACAAACTCCTGGTTACAAACAAAATGGATAACAACCACAGCTTTCTCGGCACAACTACTCAGAATCTACTTAGCAATAAGCTACTTGCATTTTATATCTTTGAGAAATACAATGTTGACTTTGACATTGACAACTGACAAAAAAATCGATAACATGGCATTTTAATAATTTTATTGTTTGTCCCTGAAAAACAGGTATCCAGACCGAAATGAAATAACGGGCCCGGTTCGGTTCCGGTTCTATAACTTATTTTTCGGACCGGTTCTGCTGATTTTTTTCGGTTCTTTTCGGTTTTTTCCCGTTCTCGCATTGTATATTCATTTCTGGTAAGTACATGATATATGTACCTAGCTATATTGAATGGGTAGGAGGAACGAGAAAGGAAGGTAATACTAAGTGCAAGTGTAGAGGCAAATTTCATTCCACGGGTGTTACATATCCCGTAGGTATTATATCATTATTAAATTGAATATAGTTTTGAATCAACATCTTTATTTATTATATTAATATAATTTCTGGTTACGACGTTACGAGTAATATGGGTGTCATTGTCAGTGTTGAATGTTGAAAAAGTATTTAATGGAAGATTGTGATTTTGGGTCACACAGCAGTTTTTTTTTCTTTGTGGGTGATTCTTCTGCTAGAACAGAACACAGACTTAGAAGACGGGCAAGCTAATGCTTCAAAGTGTGCAACACAATGTGACGCGCCATCTGGTAGCGGCCTGGAACTTGGAAGTACTAAACAATATTAAACAGGCTATGGTAAAGACGAAACAAAATATGCACGTAATCATAAAATGCAAGAACAAAACATTAAATTGAAAATTGAAATTGTCCGACATAAAAAGCTAGGAAAATATGGTATCAGGCTCAGAACCAAAAAGAACCATTATATAATTTTAAACAGTTCCGGTTCGGACAACCAAGTTGGTATCTGATGAAATAAGGGTTTTGGTTCGGTTCTGGTCCAGAAAAAATTTCTGTTCCGGTCCGGTTTTCGGTCCAATAAGGGTTCGGTCCAGATCCCTGCTGAAAAGGCATTTATATGAAAGTGTAATGTAAAATGTAGACACGTGAGTTATTACATATAAGCCATTTAAGAAAATTAGGCTAATTTTCTTCTAATCAATTCTTCTTGATTGTATTTTCTTTTTGTTCCTTTCCATGGTATAATCTCGTCAATGTCGATGTCAGAGCACATCCATCTCATCCCTATCCCCACCATCACTCGATCTTGACATTTCTGCAGCTCAAGAACACTTGTTATCTTAATCACAATTAATTGTAAAGCTCAGTAAAACACACGGTGTATAGTATATTAGGTGATGCGACAAGACCCGTACGAATGGCTTCGTAAGTGTTTAGTTGTGTGTAATGCAATAGATGGCAGGACAAATAAAGTCTCATCGTTACTTATGCATACAAATATTAGAAATACAGTTTACATACATACAATAGTGAATGCTCTGTATATTTGTTTTATTTGTATTTAAAGAGCCTTTTAGTTCGTTCTTTTTGTCTTACTTTTGCCGTTTAGTTGTGTATTAAGAAAGAAGTAAGGTTAAGAGAGAAAGTGGATAGTGTGTGTGCTCTCCTATAATTAGATCTTTTCTTGTGATAAACAGATCTTTATTTTGTTTTTTTTATACTTAAGTGATCACGAAGTGCTCAACTTTTCCACAATTTGATCAGCAGTGCAGTATAGTGGTCCGTAAACTGACAATTTGTACTTAACTCCCAAACACTGCATACGAAGCACAAAAACTTATCACTTCCAAGGATAAAAAACTGATCCACAAAAACTAATTTGTACTTCTTATCCTATTTACGGTACAGTGCTGGTCTTATTAATTGTACCAATTAAATAAATTTCTTTGGCTAAGTGATCTTTTTACCAACTACTTATAAATAGTGAAAATGCCGAATAACACAAACTGCATGAAATGCAGCGGATTATTTGATACTGACAAGGATCCCCTTGCTGTATGTGACAATTGCAATGCGGGGCTTTGCCAACAATGCTCTAAATTAACCTCAACGGAATTAAGAGCTGTTGCTCTCAAGAAGAGGATCATATCATTCTGGTGTACTGATTGTAAATCTGCTCTTGCTTCAATTACAAATTCCATATCAGCAGTAGCTACAAAAAATGAAATAGCCAGTATTGTTCAAGAACAACTACAAATTCAATCCTCCGAAATCTTAAATAGTCTAGAAATCTTCTTGAGAAATATTAAAGACTAATGAGGAATTGGTAAAACTTCTGACGGATATGCCGATTTAGAACATGAATCAGATCAAACAAAATTCCTCAACGAATGATCCTTGCGATGAACTGGATTCAGTTTCTCTAAAAGATCTGAAAACTCAAGTGGACACATTGGATAAGGATTTTGAAGTATTGAAAAACTACCTATGTGAAATCGATTATTTTTGTAGCAATTTAAATAACCAAGATATTACTTGTTCAGTGACCTCTCCTGGTTTATCCGACCATGAAGCAGTATACTGTTCAATAAAGTTACATACAAACGTTTTTCGTCAAAAATACAAATTTGGTCGTTTGTTTAGCAGGACTAATTATAATAGATTTATACAAAACTGCCTAGAGTTAGACTGGGAGGAACTTCTACAGGAAAATAATCCCTTTGATTATTTTTATAACCTTTTAATACATGCATTTGTGACCATTCCAACGGAAACCGCGTTCTCGCCTCACACATCTTCCAGCGGCTTGTATATCAGTGTATGCGCGGAAGCTATACAACCTTAGGCGAGGGTTGTATAGGAGATATACCATCCTTCGGAGGGGATGTAAAGCCGTCGGTCCCTTGTCTATTAAATGTTAGGCAAGTAAAAGATTCCTACTCTTCTTAAGGGAAGAGGTTCGGCAAAAATTCCTGGTTGGGGGTAGCTCGTCTACAGGCGTCGGTGTTAGGCCTCAGTAGCGGAAATAGGCTGACGTTAAATAAATGTATATAAAAAAAAAAATACATGCATTTAATAAAGCTTTCCCCATTCAAAAAATTAAATTAAAAAGTAAGAAACCATGGATAAGGTAATAAAGGTATAAAAAAAGCGAACAGTTCTTTTTTGATTACTGTAGGAAATATCAAAACATTTACAGAAAAGTCATAAAAAAGGCAAAAGAAAGTAATTTTAAATCTAAAATTGAACAAGCTGATAATAAGGCAAAAGAGACTTGGGCAATCATTAATGAGCTTAGGGGTAAAGGTCAAGTGCAAGTTACGACCCCATTAAATCCTGATGTATTAAACAACTATTAGTCTAACGGAAAACATAGTTCCTCCAAATGATCCATTGAGTTACATGAATGAAATACATAGCTGTAATAACTTACGTTTGTATAATACAAATATAATTAAACTCAAAGAAACTATTAAAGAAATTAAAAATAAAAAATCTTCTGGTCTGGACGAAATCTCTCTAAAAAATATTTGAAAATCTACCAGACGCTGCTTTTCAAGTATTAGTTTCGATAATTAATGAATCATTTGAATCAGGAATATTTCCATCTCTTTTAAAAACATCTATTGTGATTCCCCATTATAAGGGTGGGGATTTAGGAGATCCATCTAATTTTCGTCCCATATCGTTAATACCCACTTTAGCAAAAATTATTGAAAAACTAGTAAAAAAAAGAGTCATTGAATTTTCATCCTCATGCAAGATAGTAAGTAATCTGCAATTTGGTTTCCAAAAAAATAAAAATACTAACGACGCCATGTTTGCTCTTCTAAAGATGGTTTATACTGAAATCAATGATGGGGAGTTTGCTGTGACAGTATTTTGTGATTTATCAAAAGCCTTTGACTGCGTCTGGCATGATATATTGTTGCAAAAGCTCGAATGCTATGGTTTCAGAGGCACTACCTTAAATTGGTTTCGGTCTTATTTGTGAAACCGTAGCCAAGTAGTTAAAAATATATCGTACTCCAACAAATTAAATATAAGTCATGGCATACCTCAAGGCTCAATCTTATTTTTGTTATATGATAACAACTTGACTGAAATTGATATTAATGGAAAATTTACCTTATTTGCTGATGACACTACTATATTGTGGCACAGTAAAAATGAGAATACTCTCAGGGAACAGATGGGTTCTGTCTAATTTCTGTGGCGTTTATTTATTATTTATTTATTTATACAAAAAGTCAAAGATTTGTGTGACTCTAACTTGCTTTCTTTTAATGTCAACAAAACAAACATAATGACCTTCCGTTGTAATATAACAGATATCCCACTGAGTAACCATGTACTTGAAAATATGTCGTGCTCAAAATTTTTTGGACTGAACATCGACTGCAACTTAAAGTTTAAAGACCATGTTATTAACCTCAGTAAGAAACTAGCATCTGGATGCTACGCAGTGAGAGTCATCTCGAATGAATTGGGTTACATGACTGCGAAAAGTGCATACTTTGCATTAATTGAATCGCATTTGAGATACGGTATATCTTTCTGAGGTGTATGCAGTAATTATTTAATACATAGGTTTCTTGTAATTCAAAAGGGTGCTGTTTGTTATTTGTGCAAAGCAAGAATTCATGATTCATGCAAACTACTCTTTTTGGCGCACGAAATTCTCACAGTTATTTCCATTTTCATTCTAGAAATGGTATGTTTAATTCATAAACATAGAAGTAATGTAAATGGTAATTCTCCCCATTATAGTACTCGTCAAGACAATAACCTTACTATGCCAATTCCAAGTTCCTCCTTGGTCAAAGACTATTATTTACAATGGATATTAGATGTTTCAACCATCTACCCGATGGTGTTAAAGATATTAATTTGAATATTCATTTCAGGAAGGCAGTAATAAATCTTCTCGTTGTAAAGCCTTATTATAATTTAAACGAATTTTATGACAATACATTGTAATATGCGTATATTGTATTTTTATTTCTATTTTACTTACGTGTTTATATATATGTGTATACATTTTATTTCTTTTTTATTTTCTATTTACCTGTTAATATATCACTTTGTCAACAAGAAATATTCTCCTGGGCAATAAAGTATATTTTGATTTGATTTGATATATATGTAACACTACATGCATCAAAGGAAATCCATCTATCTATGCCTAGGTAATTGCAAGGGTATATTCCGGGCGCCATCTACTGAATTAAATAGAAACCAAGCACTTATGAAGCCGTCGATTAACATGGCAAGTGCCGTGTGTGGGACCACCAAATATACTACACCATGGTAAAACACACTGACCTACACTGGCAAATCAGAACTGGGTTTGTTTTTATTTAACAATAATGTTTTGATTCTACACTGTGTTACGTCAACTTTGCATACTCATACTCAATGACATACTCTAATCATTTAACCAGTACAGTAGGAGAAATATGTGAAAAAATCGAAGATCCCCCACTCAACGCTGAAGTTTGATTACTTCAAACCACATAAATTTGTATAAGTGCAAAGAACGAACATCTTGATAGGCAGTATAGCCAGACTGGGCATTTATCGTAGCTCTTGACGTTTATATTTTTACGTGCTTACAGTTTTCAGTAAACACTCTGTGGATTCAAATAACTTGCAACAAGAATCTTCACAAACCACTGATTTATTTATCACTAAAATTGCACTAGTAAATACTTAAAAATCACGCAACTAATAATAACTTACTCTAATATAAATTCACTACTTTTTAAAACACTATGTACTTTACTTTTCTTCCTAAACTTGTCAACTCTTGTCTAACCTAAAAACTCTCTGTCTGTTTACTTCACTGAACTGAACTGTACTGCCTACTTCACTCAACTGAACTCTTCTTCTACAAACTGTCTCTGTAACCAGAACTGTACTGGATACTAAACTGAACTGTTCCTTATACTTCACTAAACTGTACTGTTCCCTCTATCTGCTGGATTCACCTCTTTATATACCCACTTGGAATGTCCAGAATATCATTATAGAACCCTCCAGAATATACTGGAATTCTCTACAATTTACTTAGGCGCTACTAAATGGTGGTTCGCCAGTTGGCCCACAGATGGCGCCAACCTTTCGGGCCAGGGAGTAATTACAACTCTTCTCTCTGTTAGAGGGCAGCACATAACAATATTAATTCTGCGCAAGGCAAATGGAAAATTCCTAAAAAATATAAGGATGGTAGCATTCAGGCATAAGTTAATATTACGGTCGAACACAGATTGACGTCTGACAAGTTTTCACAACATGGTGGAGTCGAGGTTAAGTGCGAATATTGTCACGTGCAAATTCCGATAAATTATACGTTTTTTATATACTAAAGCTCCGAACGTTAACTTGACATGTATTTTGCCAAATAAGTTGGCATCTAGGATAAAAATAATTTGAAATATTTTGGAATCCTGTAAACTATTCCAATGCCAGTGTCAAATTCACACTGGATTTGTTATTGAACTTATATTTTCCTTTCAGGCAAACACATAACAATTGTAGGCTACTCGAGATCAGTTGACTCATCAATGCATGCCGCCAAACAATTAGCTGCACAGGGCATTGAAGCTGAAGTTATTAACATAAGAACGCTGAGACCATTAGACTTTGATACCATCGCAAAATCAGTAGCCAAGACGAATCATCTGCTTGCAGTTGAACAAGGGTGAGTATATTCCAAAATGCACTGCCTGATTTACTTTCATAAATTAGCAGTAACAATTGCAGTTTGGGAAGGATCCAAATTGTTTGTTTCTCATCACCCTTATTAGAATTCTACCATTATAGATTCCCTTTTCCATTTTCTATATATCCAAAAGAGAGATACCTCCGATAAGAATATGTTTTTTACTATTTTTTGCTATAACATTTTCTTTATACTTGTGCATATACTTGAGAAACTGTAGGAATATCTAACAAATATGAACTCACAGGTGTGTAGTGTGAGCTAGAGAGTGCATTGTCATGGTGAAGCAGCATAATTTTTTCGGCCATATTTGGTCTCCTGTAAATTGTTTTGCGTAATTGATGCAAAATGCCAGCGTAACACTCTCTTTATAGTTTGGATCTTTGGAAGATATTCTATAATCTATTCTACAAAACCCACACCGTGTCTTACTAGCCAACTAACTTATTTTGGTTTCTTCGTAGGTAAAAACTTGAGGAGTTTCCATTATTTTAGTTCACTTTCTGGCATACAGGGTGTTGCATCATGAGAGGGACATAGCTTAATAGGAGGTAGAGAACATCAGTGGTAACCGGAACCTCCCATAGAAATGTCTCATTGGGCCTTCATTACGAAGTTACAGGGTGTTAAATAATTTTTGGCCAAACCTGTTTTTTGTCATAACTTTGACAGGGAATGAAATAACGGATTCATATTTGGTACAGCTAATGTACCAACGAGCCCCAAGAGGTACATGTATAAAAAAAATATATCCAGGTCCGGACTCACTATAATTTATGTTTCTTCTTTGCATCAATAAAACATCACCCTGTATATATTTTTTTGAAATTTCGATACGATATTCGAAAAGAGCAAGAAAAAACAAACAAAATGGCCTATTTTATTTTTTGTTACACCTTCGTGGTTATTTAAATACGTTGTTAAATGTGCAAGAAAATGGATTACAGAACCCTATTAAATGAGAGGCACGTGAAATAAATAATTTTATAACTAAAATTTGCAAAAATTCTATTGAGCCTAGGTGGTCTGGGTGAATCCTAATTCCGGCACGTTTTAAAGGTCCATTTTGGTAAAAAACTGTGGTCCTAATAAGTAATCGGGTATGAAATAACAAAATTTTTAATCAATCACAGTAGGCTTGTTCAAAGTGACAGATAATAAAAAGAAATCTCCTAAACAGTTGAATAATTGTTTGTTAGTAATTTAATGTGTCAATAATCCGCATTTAGTTAGTGAAAACTTGTGAAAATATTTTAACTATGCCAGTAAAATTTACAAACGTGGAATATGCTGACATAATATTCATCTATGGTTTCTGTAATGGAAATGGTAGGTCGGCGGAAAGAGAATATCGGCTGCGTTTTCCTGGTCGTCGATGCCCTAATCATAAAACCTTTAGTACGGTGTTCCAGTATGCAAGACAACACGGAAAGTTTCCTACTTCTGCAGTTGTGGAGCGTGTTTTACAACAAGGTGTGCAGGAACAAAACAATATTATAAACGTAGTTCAAGAAAACCCAAATATGAGCACTAGACGAATCAGTTTGGCAACTGGTATTCCTCATTGGCGAGTATGGAGAACCCTAAAAAGAGAACGTTACCATCCATATCATATCCAGCAGGTACAGCGTCTTCAACAAGGCGACGATATCCCCCGCCTGGCATTTTGTCATTGGTTGTCTAACCATCGCCCAGTCATTTACAGAACCTTATTTACGGATGAGGCACAATTTACAAGGGATGGACTAAACAATTCACGAAATAATCATAAATGGGCACAGGAAAACCCACATGCGGTACGCCAACGCCGTTCGCAACACAGGTTTTCTGTAAATGTTTGGGTCGGACTTGTGAATAGACATTTGATAGGGCCACATTTTTTTGAAGAAAGATTGAATGGTGAAATTTACTTTGATTTTCTTCAAAACATTTTACCGAATATGTTAGAAAATATCGGTATAAGAGGCATGTTGTTTCAGCATGATGGGGCCCCACCACATTTTAACCTTCAAGTAAGAGAACACTTAAACAGTGTGTATCCTAATAGATGGATTGGACGCGGGGGTCCACATGAATGGCCACCAAGATCTCCTGATTGTAACCCTTGTGATTACTTTTTATGGGGCCACTTAAAAAACGAGGTTTATAGCATTGAAATTGAAAGTAGACAACATTTAATCCAGCGCATCGTTACAACCTGCGACGAAATACGGAATAATCCAGAAATGATACGTCGAGCAATTGGTGACCTTTCTAAACGCGCAAGAAAATGCACAGAATGTGGGGGAGGACATTTGGAAAATTTACTTTAGTGTCAATTACGTTTTATTTTTAAACACATTTAGTTATTGTTTTGTTATTTATTGTTAATTGAATGGAAAATATTTTATTTATTTAGATTTTAGTTTGTTCTCTTTTCCAATTTTTATTAAGTATAAAATGTTAATGATTTTCTTGATCAAAGTAACTGGTTGCTTAGGCCTAAATGGTTTAAATTATCTGTCACTTTTATTCTTTGAACAAGCCTACTGTGATTGATTAAAAATTTTGTTATTTCATACCCGATTACTTATTAGGACCACAGTTTTTTACCAAAATGGACCTTTAAAACGTGCCGGAATTAGGATTCACCCAGACCACCTAGGCTCAATAGAATTTTTGCAAATTTAGTTATAAAACTATTTATTTCACGTGCCTCTCATTTAATAGGGTTCTGTAATCCATTTTCTTGCACATTTAACAACCTATTTAAATAACCACGAAGGTGTAACAAAAAAATGAAATAGGCCATTTTGTTTGTTTTTTCTTGCTCTTTTCGAATATCGTATCGAAATTTCAAAAAAATATATACAGGATGATGTTTTATTGATGCAAAGAAGAAACATAAATTATAGTGAGTCCGGACCTGGATATATATTTTTTTATACATGTACCTCTTGGGGCTCGTTAGTACATTAGCCGTACCAAATATGAATCCGTTATTTCATTCCCTGTCAAAGTTATGACAAAAAACAGGTTTGGCCAAAAATTATTTAACACCCTGTAACTCCGTAATGAAGGCCCAATGAGATATTTCTATGGGAGGTTCCGGTTACCACTGATGTTCTCTACCTCCTATTAAGCTATGTCCCTCTCATGATGCAACACCCTGTATAATAATGAATTTAAGGCTCATCAGTAGTCACAATTTATTCGGGAAAACGGAAGCCAATTTTTATGAAATGATCAAAATAGAGAATTTTACAAGCTTTATTGTTTGTGACCTTTTAGAATAATAAAACTCAAAAGTTTTTGTACCTGAGGGAATGTTTGTATGTTTCTTATCAAAAATTACTCCAAGGTTTTTAACTGTTGTCCTAGCCAAAATTAGGTGCCGAGCAGTAGCTACTCCTATGTTTGCTGCGATTGTGAAAATACTAATTACAATATCGATTTTGGCAACCATTATGAAGGATAAAAGCCTTTAGCCTCCTCTATGTGTAACTAAAAAAAAAAATATGCATAAATAGCCAAAGTCGAGGAGGAAATCATGGGAAATCAGGTGAAATCTACTGCCATTTTGTTGAAATATATTATGCGCATAGACATTTCAGTTAATATCTTTTGCTTGAAAAAAGGGTATTTCGAACAATTTTTCTTTACCATACGTCTAGCGACATACCATGCGTTTTAATTTATCCCGCGTTTCAGCGGAACATCGAAAACCATATAATAGCATACTAATGTGGCTGTAGAGTACAATAATACGGTTTTCGATTTTCCGGCGAAACGTGGATCTGGTTAAACCGCATAATACAGAAAATATTCTAACAGCTCTTCTTTGACAGAGATTTCAAGCACTTTTTCTATATTGGGGAGGGTATTTATGGGTCGATGATCGGTTACTTCATTTGTGTTCTAAATTTTTGGAACAGGCACTACTATACTTGTTTTTAATTTATTAGGAAAATTACCAGTCTGAAGCGATGTATTAATGAAGTTTAGTAGTATGTAGCCAAGCATGCAAAAAGTTTTTTTCAAGAATTGAGCATTTATAACTTCATTGCAATTACCCTTGTTTTTTAGTGATTGTGATTAATCTTAATTTATTTAACATAATTGGTTCAAAATTATTAAAAGTTGAGGGAATGACTCTATAATTTTCATATGACCATTAGCTAGGTGGACCAATGGAATTTGAAATTGAGATAATACTATTAATAAAAAATAAATTAAATTTATTGGCCGCCTCTAATTCATTTATTGCTAGACATACAGAACGTTCAGTGTCAAAATTAATTAACTTAAAATTTATTGGTTGATTTTCACCTTTAATAAATTTCTTTAAAGTTTTCCGCACAGCTTTTGGGTCATTTTTTAGCATCTATTTGATTTTCAAAGTACTTACGTTTTTTTCTTTTTAATTAAATTTACTACATTGTTTTGTTTTGCTTTATAATTATTCCAACATAATTCCCTTTCTAAGCCTATACTTTTCCTATATTTTTTGTATGCTGAGTCACGTTCTCTTGCTTTTAATTTGATATCTTCATCATACCAAGGAAGACGATTTACTTTACAATTTATATCCACAATAGGTGCAACATTATCTAGTATTATTTTACAATTACTTAGAATATCATTATGTATTTCATCTACATTATTTGTGTTGAGCATCCAATTACATGAAATTAACTGCAAATTGATGATATGAAAAGCTTCGTCATTCAACTTTCGATATGAAAGCTGTGAATTGCATTTAATTTGATTTTGACTCGTTGACCAATTAACACTTATAATAGAATGATCAGTAATTTTGGGAAATTCATAAACTTTAACCATTAAATCATTCTGCCTAGACAGTACATAATCAATTATTGTAAAAGTGGACTTATAGCATCTAGTTTATTCTGTAATATGCTGTGTAATACCAAAAGTTTGGAGTAAGTGCCATATTTTTTTACTATAAAAATTATCATTATCCATGAAGTTTATATTAATATCACCAACTATAATACACTTTTTATTTGATGTAAGGTAATCTTCACACAATTCCTCTAATTTTTCAAAAAACGTAGCATGATTAGCCTTTGGTGAGTGGTAAAGCCCAGCAATTAACCATTTCACACCACTAATGGTAACACCCACAAACTGACACCAAAACTTTAATTCTAATACATACTTTCTTTTGACTTTAAAAGTAACATTTTCCTTTATGTAGATTAAGACTCCGCCAGTATGTCGGCTAGTGGAATCACATCTGACAACTGAATAGTTTTTAATGAACAGTTCCACCTCTTCAACTTCACTTGTACACCGTGCTTCACTTAATACCACCAATAATGGTTCATAGCAAACTATTTCAGCAATAAGTTCATCTTTATGTGCAAGAAAACTTTCAATGTTGACATATATAATATTGCTGCGATAAAGTATATTAGGACTATTTACTAATTTTTTCTTTGTTGATTTTTAACATCAACAATCGGAATATTATTTATATATCTAATAATTCTGACATGGTTGCGGAATTAGTGCTGGTGGAAGGCTAGAGAGTGAGAAATTTTGAGGTTTCTTGAAAATATTTCATTTTTTTTTATCAATTATGAGTTTATTTAGAGTTTCGATTGTGGTTTTCTTTTCCGTATCTAATTTATGAAAAATTCTTTTTTTGATTGTGTTATAGTTTCGTCAGATTGTGGATGCATTTTTATTTACCTATATTTTGGACATGTCTCTTCTAGACATTTCATATGTTTTGTAGTGATATCAAATAAGTTTTATATTTCTGATTTATTATTTCGTTCACTTTTGCTGAATGGTTTTTGTGTACAGGTATTTTAGTATTTTTATTTCGTGGATTTTTGAGGAAGCATTTACCTCTCAGTTTTTTGTGTATATGAAGTTGTTCCTATTATTTCATTTGGTTTTTTTGTGTCAGTTTACTCTTTTTGTTCATATTCCCTGATCCACATTTTGCCTTGATTCTCTGCAGTAGCTCACTTTTTTCCCCATGTCATCTATTTCCATTTTATTGAAACTATATCGTCACTTTGGTTGTTTTACACATTACTAAACAATTTCTGGAGTAAATTCACCGATATGATGACACTGTAATTAAAGGGCAAAACTGAGTTTTTATGTGAAGTCTGCCCCTAAACCATTCAAATTTTGTATCAAGAGGAGTAACAACGGATTTTGTAATTTTTTGTTTTTTAGCGCAATGTGTGCAGATACAAATCTAAAAACACTTAACACTTTTCTTTTTGTGTGCATGTGTACGCTAAACATTTTTTAAAAACTACACAATCCGCTATTATTCTTCCGATATAGCAGCAAACGATCTCAAAATCTGAGAAAAATAATGTCAAATCAGGTAATAATGTCAAATCAGGTGCTTCGGAAGGGTTGATCCTAAATTTGATTTGGTTTGGGGGCAGAATTCACATAGAAATCCGGTACAACAAAACTGATGCTGAGACACTACAACTGCAGTAGTTACTTGGTAAAGTGTAGTAACTTTCGTACGTGATATCTGATTGCAAACTGTGCTGCTTATGGTATTATGTCCTCAAATCTCATAATTAAAGTGATAGATTGGCAACTACAAGCAGTAGCTGCATATATTATCGCATATTTTATAAATCACTATATTTAAGAGATTTTGCCATCGTCAGTAATGATAAAGCTGTTCGAAAGATGAGTTCCAGCCGTACAATCACAAATTCCAGCCTATATGTGAGCGGTAATGCATAGACGTCTACGCTTATCATGTATGAGTGACGTACGGCTTTCTGCGTAGGGCAGCTTCTTCATTACTATAACAGTGGTTATATTTCAAAATATATAATTACTACTATATCTTTAACAGATGGGCTACTTGTGGATTTTGTGCAGAAGTTATAGCTAGAGTTATGGAGACTGAGACTTTTTACCATCTTGACCAACCTGCCATGCGACTCACAGGTGCCGATGTTCCTATGCCTTACGCAAAGGGTTTAGAAGAAGCTTGCATACCACAACCGAAAGATATCGTACATGCCGTCAAGACATTGTTGAAACGTTGAAACTAAAGCAAAAGTGAAAAATTTCAAAAAAAACTAAACGTTAAAATTTCATGTCGCAAATCTGTTGTCATATTGAACGATTTTTGTAGCTGGCTGACTGTAAACTTACATGTTTTTGTAACCTTACATATATTTTTTATTTATACTTTTTATTAATTTTATTGTTCTGCTTATCTTGTGGACGATGATAATATTCAAATTGTGAGGTTATAATCTCATGTTCGTTTAAGATCACCGATTAGGATCGATACCTAAATATCTACATATATTTACATATGTATATAGATTTTACATTATTATTTAATTTATATACAATTTTAGTTTTGTCAAATATGTGGTGAATATGTGGTATACTGCGCAAAGCATTTTATTTATACCAGGTTATACTCAAATATACTTTTTTCCCTCTGTTACCATCTGGCCTATATCATGTACCAAACTGTAAATAGACAATAAATTATATAATTTTTTCTGTCTTATTTATCTTGGAAATGTAAATAAATATTGATTTTTTTTATGTGGAAAAGTCTATTGAATGTAGTCCTCACATTATGTCCCTAAAAGGTATTTACACCATATATTAAATACATACTTCACATACACAGAATTATTGTTGAAGGGTGCTTGGAAATTTTGATGCAACACACTGAAGTAAATTTCACAAATGGTGCTTCTCCTCATAATGTCCATTCTGTTTCAGATTAATTAAACATACTTTTTGAAATTCAATTGATGAGTGCTTTGTTATAGCCAACAAAATCGCCAGATCTAAATCCGCTTTTTTTGTTGGGTTATCTTACAACTTTTCTATAAATTGAACTCCATGACAGAATTTTTTTTATGTGATACTGCTGCAAAAATGCCTAGCTTTTTTTTACTGGCTATTTGCCAATAGATGCAGAGAGGGGAAGTAGGGATCATAGCTGGGAGGTGATCAGAGTGATGTTTCTTATTAAATTCGAATTGAAATTTGATGTCGGATTGCTTAAAGGGCTTTTGTACTGTCCGTGTGATACATTTTTTCAGATGTCCTGAAAATTCCACACTATACCCTTGACAACAATTTTGGTCACTTTTTATCGTTCCCGTTCCTGGGAAATAATGGTCGGGATTTCCCGGACCCGCGCGGAAATAAAAATATATTTTAAAAATATTAAATTTCGTGTTCTCTTCATGTAAATCGACTTTGCAACGAGTGAATCAGCGATTCACCAGAGACGTGGAAGAGTGCGCGCGCTCTCGAAGTTTCGCATTATTTAACGTTTTTAAAAACACAATTTTTAATTTTTATTTTGTTATTGTATATTTTATTTTTTGTAAAAGTTTAAAAGTGTTTTTAACCTCTCCACAATAAAATTGTGAGGGGTTATTAAAATTGGTTCAAAAACAAAAATTGAGATACCATCAAATCTTTACGTTTTGAGGTCCTAGGAACCCAAAAAAGTGGTTTTTAAAAAATGTCTGTGTGTATGTGTTTTAGCACGATAGCGCCGAAACTACTGAACGGATTTGAATGAAACTTTGCTGCATGTGCGTTTCTTTAGTGCCCCAGAAGAACTGAAAAGGTTTTGGTTGAGATCGGATTATGTTTAGTGCCATTTTGACGCAACAAGTTGTTTATTTTATAATTACTTTCAATTTGCAATGGAACCATTGAAAAGCAGTTAAAATTCTGATTTCAACGATATATCACACTTCTGCCTTTTCGATTTGGTTTCTGTGAAAAAAAATTAAAGACAAAGCAAATATGAAGCATAGATCGCATTTCGCATGACATGATCGATGCGCGTAGCCGTTACGTCGTGAAACTCGTCACAGCACGTGTCAATTCACGTGTGAGGGTTTCTTGACTGCTCTAGAAGTAGAGCGGATTACGTTTAGTGCCATTTTTAAATGTATATACAGACAAATCGAAGAATTAAACTACAAATATTCCTCTAAAATCTAGTAAAATTACTGAAATGCTAATGTTTCATTTAACAAAGACAGCCGCGAGCGATCGGATTGCAATGAGCAAATTTTGACGATTGTCATTGTCACGTTCGTCATCCGATAATGTTGGTGTCATGTCATGTTAATAAGATTTCGGCATATTTGTAACTTTTAGTGGATTCTCACAAACTTTGAAGGTAGATGTAATAATATCAATATCATATGCTTTCCGTACCTTCGTTGGTGAATTTATTATAGATTATCACTTTACCAATTTTCAGTTTGTTGCTTTACAAATCTGTAGTACTTAGGATAACTTGACTTTCTTAGTCATTCAAGTGATGTTAAAGCTGTTAATATCTTAATAGTATATTATTCAACGAGTGATAATGTAGGTAATAACTCGCATAGATATTTATGAATTCATTAAGTTGAGGGTTTTTTTAGTGCCCCAGAAGATCTGAAAAAGTTTTGGATGAGATCGAATTACGTTTAGTGCCGTTTTGTCACACTTTAATGCTCTTTTGGCTTCAAAGATCCACCGAGTGGGGAGGTTCCAGCCGCTTCCAGTAGCTGCTGATTTTTTATGATTAAGAGTATATCTTTTTTTATACTAAGAAATTTTATTTTATTTCATTATTGTGTTATTTCCTATAGTGTTCTTGTGTCTTTTTAGTTATAAATAAAACAAAACTGACGGATTTATTTTTTGACCAAAGGAAGAAAAAGAAAACAAACATTTAAAAAATCAATATTTGAATGGCGTGACATTTTGAAACAAAAATTTGGGTTTTTCCAGAAATAATGAAAAATTTATTATTTCCTGGGAAATCCCGGTGCCATGATAGTATGAGAAGCGTTTTTGTCAAAAATCAAGATACTGCTTTTATGAAGCTAAGATGCTATTGACAGCAATTTTTTTTGTTGCCAAAAGGGGTTAATATGCAAAAATGTGTTTTGCAAGGTAGTCAAAAGCAAGCTATTCTTTGCAGAAAGTGTAATATCAAAACCAACAGTCTGAATAAGATGTTTTTACACTAAAAATGTTTATATGGCTCTTAATTATAAGACTGCAAATACTTGACAGCACTTTTCCATATTGTGATTTTACCCCATTAACCACTACATTGATCGGTATATTAACCCCGTGTTTTAATTAAAACATTTCAAATAACCAAATTCATAACTGTAATAGCTTTAATTACATGGAAAATTGCCGTCAAGTATTTTAAGTTTTAGTTGCGAACCATACAAACATTTTTAGACTAAGAAAATCTAGTTCAGACCATTGGTTTTGATATTACACTCTCTGCAAGAATAACTTGCTTTTGAGGGCCTCATAAAACACATCTTTGGATATTAAACCGTTTCGGCGACAATAAAAATTGCTATCAATAGCATCTTAGTTTCATATAAGCCACGTTTAAGCAATATCTCTATTTTTTATAAAAAAGTTTCTAGTACCATCAAGGCACCAGAACCCGTTGTTTCAGAATATCTGGAAGTTAGACCTGGTAGCCAGACATGAACACCAAAATTGCTGTCAAGGGAATTGTTGGAATTTTCAGGACATCTGAAAAAATGTATCACATGGACAGCAAAAAAGCTCTTTAAACAATTCGATGTCACATTTCAATTCGAATTTAATAAGAAACATTGCTTTGATCATCCCCAGCTATGATCCCTACTCCTCCTGCACCTATTGGCAACTAGCCAGCAAAAGAGCTAGTGAGAGACACTCTTTGGTGGCGGTATCACAGTCTATTAATTTTGTTGTGTTTTACTCATGTCTATATAGTCATGAGGATTATTAAATAAACATTAAAATAGGAATGCAGGGCAGTCATTCGATTTCAGAACAAGAGAAGTATTAACAAAGTAATAATAATAATAAAATGTTTATTGAAAAGTATATAGAAAAAATATACATTATCAAAAGGAGAAGGCATTGCCGAAGACAGTTTTCAGCCTCCCCTATAATCTATAACTAAATAAGTACACCTAAAAGTAAATAATCTAATTAATGTATAAATTGCATAGAACATAAAAAACATAAATAAGTAAATACAATTGTATTACATGACACTTTGCTTCATTAAAAGTATTTGTTTTATCTTGTTTGAATTGCGACAGTGTGGTATTAGAAACAAAAACATCATGAAATTCATTCAAAAGTTTAGGGGCTAAATATGAAAAACATGATTTATATTTTTTTAGTCCGATCCTTAGGGACACTATGTGTGTTGGAAGTTCTAAATATTTATCTCATGAGCTTGAGATCTGCACTCAAGAAGGTTATACAAGTATGCTGGGGTGTGTTGATTTACGATATTAAATAGAAGACAGCAAGCAGAACATGGTAAATCGATAATCAATTTTTAATAAACCGTGCCTATTAAAATATGGTGTAATATGTTGTCGAAACAGTGAAGGAAAAAAAATTTCCTCAGTCTGTAACACTGAAAATTCTTTTAGGGAAAGATTGAGCAGCTGCAAAGAAAAATGTAATAATCGGTGACGATGCCGTTTCCGTTGATCCACGAATGTTATTTCAAAGAATGTGTGTTGGCAAACAATAAGACAAAGAGTTGCAGGAATATCTGCAATAAGAGCTTGCCCCATATCCGCTGTCACTGTTTGATGAGAATGGAATGAGTAAAGCTACAAAATCTTTCCTTTTTAAAGTTTTCCCATTGAAGGAATCATTTCATGTGGAAACTGCATTAATATTGTAGACGGGAGAAATCTTCTTCATTGAGTCACATGGCATCAAAATTAATCTTTTGCAATTATTGTTTGGGAGGACATCCTGGTGATGTGGCAGACAAAGCGTCACAACTACAGAAGGACCTCTAAGCTTAGGTCTAGAGTGTCAGCTCTAGGGGTGTGGGAAGTTCACATACATATTCAGTTTAAAATAAAATTATAAATGATTTTTTCAATTTTGTTCCTTATTAATAATTGCATTATCTGTGAGCCCAAAATTTACATAGGCCTAGGGGCGATTTATATTTAAAAAACCAGCACCGATGGGGAATAACTTATTTATTGCTACACTGCCTAACAGAAAAACCATTTATAGGCCATCAGGGATCAATTAAATGTATATAAATATATAGGTACGTAAATACACATATATATACGAATACAAAGCATTAATACTGTTATGTGCTGCCCTCTAATGGGGAAAGATGTGATTAAGTCCCTGTTCAAGGTGAAGGGAAACCTGTTATTCTGTTACTCCCTGACTAGTAGGGTGGCGCCGTCTATGAGCCAATTGACGAACAATCATCTAGTACATAGTAGAAAACTATGGAGGATTCCAGAATATTATGGAATAGGTTCTGGTACAATTCAAGTGTGTATATAAAGAGGTGAATCCAGCAGATGGGGGAACAGTACAGTTTAGTAAAGTATAAAGAACAGTTCAGTTCAGTTCAGTTTAGTGAACTATAGAGAACAGAACAGTTCAGTTCAGTGAAGTAAACAGACAGAGAGTTTTTAGGTTAGACAAAAGTTGACAAGTTTAGGAAGAAAAGTACATAGTATTTTAAAAGTAGTGAATTCATATTAGTTAAATTGTGTGATTTTTAAGTATTTACTAGTATAATTTTAGTGATTAATAAAATAGTGGTTAATGAAAATTCTTGTTGCAAGTTATTTGAATCCACAAAGTGTTTACTGAAAACTGTAAACACATAACAATACATACAATAATATACACAATATATAATTCAATGCAATGGTAAAAATTAAAAAATATAGAATATATACTTAGTAATAGAAGTAACAAAATAAATTTCAGTTATTTAAAATTGCTAGCTTTAAGATTCTTGATTTTACAATAGAATATGTCAATATTACGGGGTAGAGAGTTAAAATTAGAATACATTACATGCAGAGGAGAGTGCAAGAGTAAATTTCTTCTAGTTGTGCTTAAGTAATAGTATATTATTCAACGAGCGATAATATAGGTAATACCTCACGCAGATAAAGTTTGCAGCGCCAGCCGCAGGCGTGTGCTGTAATTCATCAAGCGAGTTATTGCCATTACCACAAGTTAAATATTATGCTTTATCTACGATTATAACATAAATATTAAATTGCAAAGAGGGTGAAAACCACCCCTTTAAGGCAAAAGACGATCGTAACTGATTTTTTCACGCTGTTCGAAGGGAATGTAACTAAAGAAAGGTCAACGAGGCTGAAGGAGGCAAAATTAAACCACCCACCTCTTATCTTAAGTCAAGGGGGTGAAAACTACCTCCTGCAGGGGTTACAGCCACCCTCAATTTTTCTGCCGGTTTTCCAAAAGGATTTCGATTGGGAGGTGGTGATCCCGGCACTCCCGGCAGGGGGTGGGTAGTTTTCACTCCCTTGACTGAAAATAAGGAATGGATGAATTAATTTCACTTCCCTCATCTACTTTGATCACCTCCACACTTTATTTACCGACGAAGGAACTTTTACTCGCCGAGGCGTTTTTAACTGGAGATATATCCATTACTGGGAAGTAGAAAATCCTCATGCCGTTAAAGAAAGGCATTTTCAGCAAGAATTTAAGATTAACGTTTGGTGTGGTATCATCGGGGATCAATTATTGGGATCATTTTTGTCCTTCCTCCAAATTTAAATCGAGTCTTATCTGTTTTTTCTTCAAAATATCTTGCTGATATATTACATGCTTTCATGCTAGACATATGGAACAGAATGTGGTTCATGCAAGATGGAGCTCCCCCTCATATCTCCATTGAAGTAAAGAATTATCTTATTTATTACCTTATGAGACTTTCCCATGCAGATGGATCGGTCAAGGAAGTGAGTTTGTTTGGCCACCAAGGAGTCCCGACCAAGGAGTCCCGATTATACTTTGGATTATTATGTGTAGTGTTATGTTTTTAAATAAAACATTAAGTTCACTGTTAGAACAATTTATTATCGTTGACTTGATACTTGATGTACAGAGATAAAATATATAAAGATGGATTAAGATACGTCGTGATTCTTCGAGGTAGGTAGACAGAATGATGATGGCGGTAGAAAATGTCTTTACATCCGGGAGGCCACTGCACGTGCGCCATGAACATTACAGGATATGACATGTAGGGACATATGAAGTCCTTAGTCTATGCAAATACTATCAACTCAACAGAAGAACTGTGGGACAAAATACAAAACGCAGCGAATTTTTATTAAAATACAGGAAAGTGTATTTTTCAATGTAAGAAAATCTTTTACTCAATACCATGAAAATAATCCATTAGTTCATAAGAAAGTGAGAATGAGTTTACGCTGTTATTACGATTTTGTTTTCCCTTACGTTTTGAACTTTTTCAATAAATACACTTTGTTTCATTAAATGGAGTTATCAAGTTCTACCAACTCAGGTAGAACACTAATATTAAACCAATATTGGTTTAACATTACAAAAACGTTGGCTCACTGTAAAAGACGCAACATTGAACCAATAATAAATATGAACATTTTTGTACATAGACTCAATATTGGTTAAGCTATATTCAACAAATATTTAAAAATCATATATAATATTTTATTCCAATATAAATTATTAATTGAAATCATATATTGGCCCAATATTTAATGAAAATTTAGCCTAATGCCCAAAGATGGTGAAGCTATTTCTTGTAATTTTCATAAAGTACAATTTTTGAATAATTATTATTATTTTAAGAACCTCAATAACAAGATCTAGAAGTGATTGTAGTAAAACCTCCAGCTGAAATATACCTCCATACCTGTGTATGGTAGGTAGAACTACATCATCTGTAAAATTACTAAAGGCATCTTTGGGCCTTTGCTAGTACAGATTAGGTGAGCATCACCACAGTGAATTTCTCTTTGTTATTGGAGGTTATTATCAAGGAGCATTCCTTGTTATTATTGAATGACATTGCCTGGAGCCCCTAAGTCAGAAATTGTACGCTTGTACAAGCATATTGCAAGGAGAGCCATCTATACAACTTATTGCAATCAGCCTAGGCGCAGCAAGACCATCCAATATAGTCTTAAATCAGTTAAATAATAATATAATAATAATAATAATAATTTATTCACTACTAAACAATTAATTACAAAAAAACACTACTACATGATTAATTACAAAACATTAACGTATAATTAATTGAATACAGAACACTATGATATCATGATATACAATATTATGGTAGAAAGTGAATAAGTGAGCAGTGAATCCCACAAAAGGAAAACCTTGTGAGTGGGAGAACTTTTCAACAATTCAGCAAAGCGAACTAAATAAAAAATGTACATATAAAAATATATATACGTATATATACATACACATACATATACACATATATATATATACACATATATATATACACACACATATATACAGTTATATTGAGTTATGCAAGATAAATTGAAAGTATTTCGGGGAGCTTGTCTGTCCTATGGATAGGTGATATGAATATACTTTAATTTTTATTTTTTTATTATTTTTTTTATTTATTTTAGGGAATTATGTACATCTTTTTAAGGTCTATGAGTTGGTGGATTTGTAGCCTGGGAGTTTGACGCATCCATTTCTTTAATTTATATTTAAATAATTTAGGCGAATTTATTTTTTTCATATCAGAAGGGATACAACTGTATAATTTAGGTCCTAGGTAAATATAACTTCTTAATATGGTACTTTTTTCTGGTTTTGGTATGTATGAAGCGTACTGCCTATATCTTGTATTATAGATATACTCGATATCGATTAAATCGCGTCTATATTTTTGTTGTCTGATTATGACTCCTAAGAAGAATAGTTGCCGAGGATCAAATATGTTAGTTTCTATGTAAAGGTCATTAGTTGGGTAAGTATAAGCTTTATGATGTATTATTTTTAAAATACATTTTTGGATTATTTCCAGGTTCTTCATGTAGCTGCTGACTGCCACCCCCCATGCGACTATTCCATAGGTTAGATGGCTTTCAATTAGTGCATAGTACAATATTCGCATTTGCTTGATTGTAAGTATTTGTGATAAATATTTAAACCTATATGTAGCACATCTTAATTTTTTTACTATATAATTTATATGCATGTCCCATTTTAGGTGGCAGTCAATTATTACTCCTAGGTATTTAACACTATGCACTAAAGATATATGTATATCCATATTATTAATTGGGAGTGTTAAGGTATCAAAATTGGGTAAATTACTTGAATATGAGGTGAGAGGTATATAATGAGTTTTGTTGAAATTGATTGTTAGTAACCGGCTATCAAACCATTCCATTATCTGCTTAAAATCATTTTCTGCAGTTTCTTTTAAAGTTACCCAGTCAGGGGCCCTATATATTACAGCAGTATCGTCAGCA
Source organism: Leptura quadrifasciata (assembly GCA_963675555.1). NCBI lineage: Eukaryota > Metazoa > Arthropoda > Insecta > Coleoptera > Cerambycidae > Leptura > Leptura quadrifasciata. Next base: position 53,375,167 of record OY776675.1, read on the forward strand.
AAACTCACTATATCTCCCTTTACAGGCAACTTATATAAGTCGTTTAAGTATATATTGAAAAGTATCGGCTCAAGGACCGTTCCTTGAGGAACTCCATACTTTACTGTTTCGGCTGGGCTAAATACATTATTTATTTTAGTACATTGTTTCCTATCATGTAGGTAGCTATTTATTAAATCATATGCAGCTCCTCTGAAACCGACGCTTTCCAAAATCTGTAACAACTGGCTGTGACTAACCGTGTCGAAGGCTTTTGCCAGGTCAACAAAGATGCAAAGTATGGGACATTTCTCATCAATAGTATTCTATTGCATCTTGTGTCGACCTGTTCTCTCTGAACCCAAACTGTTTATTAGATAATATATTATATTTGTCTAAATAATTTTGAATTCGTTTTTTTAGTAATATTTCAAAAATTTTTGCTAAGTTTGAGATCAGAGATATGGGTCTGTAATTAGCCACTTCCAGTTTAACACCCCCTTTGTATACCGGTTTTATTACTGCAACTTTAAATACTGAGGGAAACTTCCCTGTTTGCATTGAGACGTTAATTATGTATGTTAAAGGTGCAACTATTTCATTGGATATATATTTTAAAATTTCAGATGTTATGTTGTCAATACCAGGAGATTTATTGTTTTTTAATTTATATATAGTCTCTTTTACTTCTGCCTCATCAGTTTCAGTAAGGAAAATTGAATTTGATATTTTGGTTAAATTCGCGAAACTATAAGTGGTGTTTTTTTGTTTAATTGTATCGGCAAGTTTTCCCCCAATCCCTGTAAAATATTGCGTAAATGTATTTGCTATTTCTGCCTCGTCTTTAGTTATATCACCGTCCTTTGTCTTTATTTCACAAATTTCATCCTTTTTAATTTTATTATTTACAATTTCATTGACACATTGCCACAGATTTGTAGAATTGTCACTATTTCGATTTACTTTATCTTGATAAAACTTAATTTTGGTTTGTTTAATTAAATCACTTAATTTATTTTTATACTGTTTAAATTTAGTTTTGTTTTCCTCAGTGGGAAATTTTGTCATGTACTTGTATAATTCATCTTTTTTATTTACGGATTTCACTAAGCCATTAGTTATCCACGACTTTCTTTTTATTTCTGAGTTTTTAACTTAATTGTTTTTGTGCATATTTCAATTTTATTTTTTATTTTTTTTATGAGCAATTCTCCGGCAGTGTCAACATTGTTGCACGTATATATATCAATCCAATTCTCCTTTTGCAATTCTGTGATTAGTTTGTTTTTATCTAGATATTGCTTCGTTTTTAAATTTTCTATATTTTGTTTTTTTTCAGGTGCTACTATTTGTGCAACTATAGAGAAATGATCCGTTATGTTTGTTTCAAGGACAATAGGAATATAACTGTATTTTTTATTGTTATTTTTGATAAATAAATGATCTATACATGTTTGGTTGTTTCCCTGCACCCTAGTGTATTTGTTTATTGCGGATAAAAATCCAAATTCGCACATGATATTTAGATAATTATGAACAGGTTCAGTATTATCCATTATATTAATATTTATGTCACCTACTAGTATGTGAATATCTAAGTCATTAGAAGAGTTTGTTAAATAACAGTACAGTTGGTTATTAAATGAGTTGACACACGTGGAGGGCGTTCTATATAGGGCCGTAATAAGTAAATTCTTGTTGTTAAATGTTAATGTTATTTCAATTGCTTTATTTTCAGCTATATTAATAATAATAATTTCATGTTTAAATTGTATACCGTTTTTAATATATACTACTAGTCCATCATTTTGATTCACACTCCCTGAATTGTAAATAAGCTCATAGCCTTTAATATTAAATAATGAGATGTCCTTAATATGCCAGGTTTCAGATAATACTATAAAATCAAATTTTTGCTGTACCTCATTAAGTAATACTTTCAATTCATCTAGGTTCTTATTGATACTTCTTATGTTATTATGAAATATTTTAATATTTTCATACGAATTAGTTTTCAGGATATTATTTATTTGTTTAACATTAGCTATCGAATGAGTTTCGATAGTTTCTATTCGAAAGTCTCTAATATATTGTTCCATTACCTCGCTTCAACCTATTCTCAATATTTGGCTTTACTTTTCAAAACTTTAAATAATAGACCTTTAATATCAAATTATTACACCTATATAATATTATACTAATTTACTAATGAAAGTAACATATACACACTTAACATCAATTATATACAGTTTACAATAAAGATTAATAATCAAGGAAATTGCAAAATTACACAGTACGTTTATTGAAAATAATTAAACCCTTTTTGCTCTACTTTTACTTTGGTCAGTTCTTTCCGGACGCCTAGTATTCTTTTTCTCGTGGAATTGTTTCTTTGCAATTACCATATTTAAAAGAGAATTTAACAATATAATCTCAATATAAATATCCAGATATTTTAAAATTAATATTTGTAGTTATCAGTCGATGTTTGTTGTACAATATTACTAAAAAGTTCAATAACAACATAATAACATATACACTTTCCAATATTGGAAAATCAATATTTATTGGTATTAGAAAATATTCCTTAATAAACAATATAATTTTACACATAGTTGACAAATATGAGTTTTCAAATATTTTAGAATCAATATTTATAATGCGAATATAAACTTTTCAATGTTGTAAAATTAATATTAACAGATATTTATCAATATTGTCTGCGTATATCTGGATTGGAATGTGTTAAAACAATATACTACCAACATAGGCACGCCAATATATTAATGCCAGTGTATATTAATATTAGTTCAATATTTTTGTTACAATTTCAATGTATCAATATTGAACCACGGTCCAGCCAATATTATGTTCTACCCGGGTTTAGACGAGACAAAATTTTTCTCTCCATGTCTGTGATGTATTTGCTTCGTGCTGTCAATGTCTTTCTTTATTTTGTGTCCTATTTGAAGGTTTCATAGGCTTCTACTGTGTCTTTATTTAATTTATATTTCTTGCATTGTATATTTTTTGTCTATTATCCTCTGTTTGTTGTTTATATTGACATGCCAAATGTACAAAATGTATCTATTATTGGTGAATAAATGTCTATTATCTATAAATGTTAAACCAAGGTGTATATTTATTCAATTTAGGTCTAGTTTTAGGAACAAGGCCTCAAAGATTCAATTCAAAATATCATAAAATTCATTCATTCATTTGCAACATTAACATCATTGCAGTCGTTTAAAATGGTCCAATCAGTATTGGATATATGTTCATATAACAGATAGCAGTTGGCCAGTTTAACGTTATAAGAAAAGGTTGTACTACTTGGAAATTTGTTGGGAAGCAAATTAACAGGTAGAGAAATATCGAGGGGAGGATGGTAGATATCCTCGTCTAATAATGAAACTATAGATTTTTTACTGTAATGGGTTTACAACTTACCAAATCTAATATTCCATCACAAGAATTTATGACTTTATTGTATTGGCGAATGCCCATGAATTCACATAAATTATGTAAGGCTGTAATGCGAGAGCTTGCGATCGATGAATCAATATACATAATATATTCGGGATATTAAAATCATTACTATTTACAGAATTAATAATGGATACTATATCGAACAATTCTTCATAAATGTCGTTGTTTTGATTTGGGGGAATATATGAAGCTACAACATACATGTTATGGGAATGGAAGTTTTTTTATAATAATTAAAAGAATAGAACAAACAACTTTATTTAAAAAAATAAACAAACTACATATTTCTTATAATAGTATTAATTATTTTCTTATTGTGGAATACTTTATATCGAATTTTCACCTTTGACGTTTTCGTCCACTGGGCCCTGGTTTAGCTAATTCATCGTGACTTTCGGATTCCTCATTCCTTTGGCTACCTAAGGATTATAGTTATCCAATGACATTTTAGCAATCCACTGCATACTGTTGTAGCTGTATTTTAATTAATTAGATTTATAGAGATGTAACACCTTTTTGGAGTGTTGTGCTTATGACATGGGAACATTGTTCAAAACAGTAAGATCTATAAAGTGCAAATTCCACCACACACAGCCTTGGAACTGGCAGTCGCTATATTAAAATATAGCGAACACTATATTTAGTACAGCAGTTAGCTCTTCTCCACAATGGTAATTAGTATCTAGAATCTTTTAAGAAGATATACCAAATTTAAACTATACAGATATTCAGTTAGAGCAAAAAATCGTAATTATTAAATCGTTGAAATAGCGTAAAAAAAGAGCATAGATTGTTTTTACTAATTTTTGTTAGAAACTATTATCCCAAGTACTTATGAGAAAATAAAATAAATATTAAATAGACTAATAAACAAATGTGTGATCTTTTTTGTAAATATTGGGCCAATGAGTTCTTAAAAGGTTTGGTCCGCTTCTAGTACTACCTTTTAAAAGAAAAATGTTTAGAAATTATGTCTATATGTATATTGTCAATATTCCGTTTAAATACTTGAAGTAATATTTGCAAGTATCAAGTACCAAATACTCACTTCTTCAGACATTTGAAATGAAATACTTGATTTGCTCAAAATTAATTAATGCAATCTATGCTACTTTTACTTGAAGTAGTGCCATCTCTGTATAATATACAGCAGCTTTATGCAAAATATTCAAAACCAACTAAATAAATAAATTACTTACGTCTGATGTTACGTCTTATTACCGGTGAAAGTCTTTGGGATTGTTGAGAGGTGCTTGGATGTGACGCTTCATCTGCAAATTAATATAACTGACAGCTTAATTATAATAATAATATATTTATTGTACAATATATCCAATGCATTTGCACAAAAGGATTAGATACAGAAACTGATATTAAAGCTAACCCTAATGCCAGAATAAGAAACAAAATTACACAAAATGACAACTATTAGAAACATACATAGAAATAAGATTAAAATATAGCGCAGCACAAAATATGTATAGTACATTCAAATTAAAACAATTGGCGTCTAAAAATGACAGTCCCTCATTTAGGAGTTGACACTTCAGTTTAAATTTTAGTGTAGCAGGTTATAATAGCAATATGGAGCCAAAAAAGTAAATGGAGCGGTAGAATGGCGAGGAATTGAAAGAGTTGTCAATTTGTCTTAAGTCTCTTGCATGAACGTCACTTTCTTTTTCTATTTTAGCAAATAGGTATTTAGAGAACTTATGAGATAATGTTGTTAACAAATATAATGGTGTGAAGTAGACGTCGCGTCGGTCCTTAAGTTTGAGTATTTGTAGATCTTTTAGAAATGGAGTTATATGGCGAAATCTTGGGACATCTGTTATTGAATCTGACTGTGTGGTTTTGCATTTTTTGAAGATGATATTTATCTTCCTGAGTAAGACAAGACCCATATACTATGTTGGCATAATTAAAGTGAAAGAGAACTAACGATTCTGTTAACATTATTTTAGTTTTTTGATCTAGAAGGTTTCTGAAAGGAGAAAGACTTTTTAAGGAGTTGTAAGCTTTTTGATGGACATAACTAACGTGATCTGTAAATTTTAAGTCATTATTCATGACAAGTCCCAAGTTCCATATGTGGAGATGATGCAAGGACCAATTGGTACTTCAAAATTGGCCGTTACCTGCAAAGTACTACTAGTGCCAAAAATAATGCATTTACTCTTCTTAGAACTGAGTACCAATGAGTTCTGCCTAGTCCAGTTATTTATTAAGGAAAGATCATTGTTAATCTTTCTGATTCTTCAGGTGCATGGATTAAAATGAAGGTATAACTGATGAATACGTATGAATTCGACAGTAATTTGCAACTGTAAATCAGTAGTGAAGGTGATAAAAAAATATACGGCCCAGAATAGATCCCTGTGGCACACCTGATCCTATTACTCTTCTTTCAAAGGTATCAATTTTGTTACATGAGTTTATACAAATGTATTGAGAGCGGCCCTGTAAGTAATTTTTACACCACTCCAATGTGTTTCCAGGTATTCCAGAAATGAAGTTTTGTTAATAAACACTGCGGATCCTATGCTGTCAAAAGCTTTTGACATATACAAAAGAGTTAAACATGTAATCATAGATCTGTCAGAGGCACGGAGAATGTCATCTATTGCAGAATATGATGTTATTGAGGTACCATAACCATTTCTGAAACCTCTTCGTATCAGGGATGATATTGTTAGTTAGATAATCTGTTAACTGAGAATGCAGAGCACCTTCTGCGATTTTTAAGGAAACAGGCAAGACTTATAGGACGTGAATCGGACAAACTTTCAGAGCTTTTGCATCTAGGTATTGGTTTCATCAGACTTATTTTCCATTGATCTGGAACACTTCCAATTTCAAAGGAATGTTAATAATGTGGGCTAATGGACCTCGAACCCACTCAAGAGATAATTGCAACGTTTTACCCAGGATCCCATCAGAGCCAGTCTACAAGGCTTCTGTTTTAATATTAAGTTTTCCACGATGTCAGAGCTTACAGAATTAAATTCAAAATAAGAATTTTCCTTAAATCTAAATGATTTAAAACCTCAAATATAGTCAGTATCATCAGCAACCTCAGGGACAGAATCCAGAAAAAAGTCATTCACAGCATTGGCATCGAGATTAAGATCATTAAGAGGTGAGGTAATTTTACCTTTATTGTTTACGATGTCCCAAGACTTCAAGCTTTCCCATAGCTGTTTATTATTTTTCTTACAAATGTCAATATTATGTTTCAAATAAGCCCGTTTTTAAAATTTTAGGAAATCATTATATAAGTTTCTTAGCTGACAATAGTAATGTCTATGTTCAGGAGATTTTGATTTTTTTTATAGCTCAACCATGAGTTTGCTTTCAATTTCCTAACAATTCTAAGGTTATCAGTGAACCGGGGCTTATACTTACTACTATATGAAATTACGGTTTTGAGGGGTGCATGAATATTGAAAACGTGCAACAGGAACTGAAATATTCTACTTTCATTGATATATCAGGGAGAATGTAAACCAAGTTCCGATCGATTTGAGAAGCGTCCCTTTTAAATGATTCTGGATTAAAGTTCCTATAAAACCTAAATGTTATGCTTGATTTTTTAGATTTACTAATCTTCAGGGCAGCCTCGCAATATATTGATTATGATCAGAAAAGTCGAATTATCATCACATCAGATTCCATTATATTTAAATTTTCATTAATAATGATTAACTCCAAGAGAGTTTCACTTTCATTGGAAACTCTAGGCCTATTAATTAACTGTTTACAATAATGCTGACGTAATATGCTGTTTAAAAAGTTTACTGAAGTTCCGCTACATCATAACTGAAATAACTTTTTTGATTTAAATTTCAAAAGAATCATTTTGCAGTTCAGCAACTAGTATTTTCTCAGATAAACAAAGACAACGACATCCCGGAATAAATGTAATATTTACTAATCTGAAAAATGTTTACTGAGTCGTTCGCTCTCATTGGTTCTTGTTATTTTGGAGGGGTTGAAACGTGCGAACTCTGAAATGTCAACGGCCGCCATTGTTTTCGTTTGGTTTTAGCTGTCTAATCTGAAGCTTTAGCTGTGGTTTTCTGTGATTTTAGTGTTGTGTATCTTGATTTTTTGATTTTTCGTGTCTAATCAACTGCAATATGACTAGAGAGTGCTTTATTTGTAAGAGAAAGTACGTCGTAGGAGATGCTCTGTCATTACATCAGTAAGTAAACAATTCACATGAGCGTAGTTTAAGTGGTTTTTTTCCTGCGAACTCTGAAATGATTATAATATTGCTCTGCTTTTAACAGGGTTCCTAAGGATTTTCAAACAAAACGAAAGTGGTTAAGTATTATGGGTATTGATATTCATAGTGCATGTGATTTGAGTGTTTACACTTATACTTGTGCGATTCATTTCTCACCTGAAGATTTTTATACCACTCCTTCTGGCAAAAGGTGTTTGAAAAAAGGAGCAGTTCCTCAAAGAGCTACCTTGAACCGGGACCTTCACGACAAAGGTAAGCAAGCAACAAAAATAAAGGCCCTTCTATTGCTGTTTACTTAACCGTTTGTGACTGATACCTATATTTACTCTGTACTGCAAAACCTGGAGAAAATGAACAGATGCCAATTTTGTGGCTTTTATTGTACAATATTGGCAATGCTACAGATGTAAGTGGATGTAAATAATAATTTATAAATATCCAGAAACTAATAATTTAATAATAATATTGTAATACTGCGTTAGGCAAAGAAGTTTTTTGTCAGATTTCGCAGTCCTCCACTGGATATTCTCTACAGAACGTGGAATAGTCTTTATCTGAAGATAGCACTTACTAATTCATGTAATCTTTTTTAGGACAAATATTCTGCAAGATTCTGTGAACATTCGAAATTTTGTTGATGTTGAATTACCTCTGCTGGAAGAAAATAGAGAAAGTTCTAACTCTGATAAAGAAAACCTTGCATCCTTTTCTTCGTCAGGACACACAGAGACTGCAAGTGAAATTGCAGTATCAGACTCTTCATCAGAAGAAAAACCCGCACCAAAAAGGTTGGTTAAAAATATAAATAAATGTCATTCATCAAATTTTTTAATATTAATTAATTTTCAAATTTCATCGAACTTCTATGAATTATTTTTATAATTTTAGGAAAAAAGTATTGATTCAAGAGCCACAGGATTGTGAGAAATCTTCCTCATCTTCGACAGATGCTGTAAAAGAGGTTGACGTAAATTTTGAATCTTCAACCACTGAAACTGTTCCTGAAAGAGAAGAGCTATCATCGTACACTTGTAATACTTCCATGAAGAAAGTATTTTCATCGAGTTCAAGGAGGTAAGAAAAATTATTTCATAACTATGAAAATTGCTTCAAAAATAAGTCTTTTTTATTTGTAAATGATACATAATTAACATTATCTGCTTACTGAATTGAACTTTCTGATATGAACTGTTATGGCGCTTTAGAAAAATGCAAAAGCTGACAAAACATTGAAACCAGGGCATGTTTTGAATATAGTTTTCTAAGGGACTTGTTATTTATGAGTAAATACAGTTATACGTTTTAATTGTTTTTTAGATTATCCCGTCTTTGAGTTATTACGGTGATATTAAGTTGAGAGATGTAATGAATCCAAGAAAAGCCAAAAAAAGTTGGTCTATCATAAAATCTACAGTCTCCACACTGAGAAAAAAAGTTGTTAATCTGCAGCAATCAAGAAGGAGGTTGAAATCGAAAATTTTCAATATGAATTCATTGATGAAGTATTTGAGGGAATAGCGACTTATCACTGAAAATGCAGAAAATACTATCAAGGTAAGAAAAGTTTCTTAGTTATACATTTTCACGTTTGGAGAAATTATCCTGTGTGAAAAAATTGGGGAAAAGATATAACTGCCTGCGTAATTATAATAAAAAACAGTTGAAAATTAAATTTTGTTCTCAAAAATAAGAGATAAGAAACATTTCAAATAATGATTACTTTTTTACACGACCAATCATAAATATCATTTTTGGCCCCAAGGTGACAAAGTGCACCTGGGGCAACAATAGCTATTTAAGCACTAAGGGGGTGGTATAGTCGGGTATAGTTTTACTGGGCAGACAAAAAATGTAACAAAAACTTTACGACCTCATTAAAAAAAATACTGTTACTCTGTACTATCTCACCTGCAAATTGAATCACTTATTTTTATAGGTTTTTAATGCGCGTCGGCTTGTTTGATGACAGGTCGTAAAGTTTTTGTTGCATGTTTTGACTGCCCAGTTAAACTGTACCCGACTATAGGTGTAGTTTACCTACTGCTTAAAAATAATGTACAAATTGTATGATGTAGGGGAACCCTCAGTTTATTTAATTTTTCATTTAGCATTTTACAACCGATCAAAAAAAATAGTTTATGAGAATTTCTCTGCCATAAATTAACGTTTTACCGGCCAAGATTGGGAAATGGCTATCAGGGATTGGCAAGAGCTTTTACCAATTCCTGTTTTTTCTTCTTTCTGACCCCTGTACATGAAAAATTACTGCAAGATATGGGAAACCTTGCCTTGCTTTCTTTACAATGGAAACGAATTAGTACTTTATATGACTGGAATCCATGTTTTGCGTTTAACGTAAATTATTACTTTCTGTTCGACTGGTACTTCTGTTTTGCAGAGCCAGTTATTTTTTCTGGAATTGCTAACACTTATTCTAATCATACAAAAAAACATTTCCCTGAGGGTACTTATAATTTTTAAGTGTATGTCAAAGGTTGAATTCTTATTGAATGTTGTATATTATAGTATTTACAATTATTATGATTTTAATGTTGATGTTATTTCAACAGGCTTCACTTCCTGGTGCTGCTGGAAATTTGTTGCAGAGTATTGAAAGGTCCATCCCGGCAAAAGTATGATCCCCAACTGAGATCGTTTGCCTTGACATTGAACTTCTATTCTCCGAAAGCGTACAATTTTCTCCGAGAGGAGTTTAATAAATCTCTTCCCCACCCCAGTACAATAACCAAATGGTACCAGTCAATATACGGAGCTCCAGGTTTCACAAAAGAAGCCATCCATGCACTGAATATGAAAGTTGAGGAAGCAAAAAATAGAGGAATGAAGGTGATTTGTAACCTTGTTATGGACGAAATAGCTATCCGAAAACGTGTTGAGTGGACTGGAGACAAAACAGTGGGATATATTGATATAGGAACTGGTATAAATTCAGATGACATTCCAATGGCTAAGGAGGCACTAGTATATATGCTGGTAGCCATTAATGGCCACTGGAAAATACCTGTGGGTTATTTCTTCCTGGATGGATTATGTGCCACAGAAAGGGCAAACTTAGTACGGAAATGTTTAGAGTTTGTACATCAATCTGACCTTATTGTAACCCATTACTTTTGATGGCACTGCAACAAATATGAGCATGTGTCATCATTTAGGTGCATCACTGCACAATGCAGAGGCAATAAAATCCTATTTTTTGCATCCCATCACTCAACAGAAAGTTTTTGTGTTCTTGGATCCGTGTCATATGGTGAAATTAGTTAGGAATTGTTTGGGAAGCCAAAAGGTTTTAACAGTGAAGGATAAAACCATCAAATGGCAATATTTGGAAAATTTGGTGAACCTTCAGGAAAACGAGGGACTTCATGCAGCTACGAAATTGAAGAAGAGACATCTCCAATGGGTCCGTGAACAAATGAGAGTGAAGCTTGCTACACAAACCCTGAGCAAAAGTGTCTCTGATGCACTTCTATTTTTATACAATGACTTGAAACATGAAGATTTCATTGGAGCTGAAGGAACGGCAAATTTTCTCAGGATTTTTAATGATTTTTTTGACATTTTAAATAGCAGAAGCAGATTTGCAAAATATTCATTTCAAAAACCTTTGTCACCAGCCACTAAGAAAACTTTTTTCGATTTCATAGAAAAAGCTGTTACAAATATAAAATCGTTATGTCTTAATGGAACACCAATTTTAGAAAGTGTGAGGCACACGGGTTTTCTCGGATTTTTAGTTTGTGCTGAAAGTTTGAAAAGTTTTTATTCTACCTATGTGGAATGTGATAAGCCTTTACTAAAATATGTTCTGACTTACAAAGTTAGTCAGGATCATTTGGAAATATTTTTTAGTATTGTCAAGAGAAAAGGTGGTTTCAATAATAACCCAACACCTAGACAGTTTCAAGCTACTTATAAAAAGTTGTTAGTTCATGCTGAAATAAAAGGACCAAGCACTGCTAATGCAGTGGCATTAGATAGCACATCAATGTTACAATGTACCTCTAGAAATACTCTGATGATATCTCAGAATACCGATGATGATGATACTGAAGATGATTCCAATATTATGAGTGACAACGATTATATAACTTATGATACTGAAGATATTTCCAATATTATTATGAATGACCATGATTATATAACTTATTCCTCGTTATATTTGTCAGACTACATCGTAGATATTGTAGGATATATCAGGATTTGTAGTTAGATCTGTGAAAAAAAAAATTTCTTGCATAAAATGTTTGGAAATTTTACAAATTAGAAAAAAATTTGGTAATTTAGTCAATGCATCAAACTGGGTCAATGTGGTCTGTCAGAATGCTGAAAAATCTTTTAGGTTTTTCAATAAAACTGATAATTTTTTAAGTACCAGGTATAAAAAAAGAAATATTAATAATATATTAGTTACAAAAACATGTGAAAGTATACCATTTTGTATTTATGATGTATTCGGTAATCACATATTTGATGGAGAGTTATTTGATAACCATGGTATATTGTTGGTAAAATTAATTTTGAAAATTTGTTTTAATATAAGATTACATTATGAATGTGAGAAGAAAAATGATGAGAAAAATGTAAGAAGTTTGTTTACAAAAGCAATTTTATTTCGACATCAATAAATTCTTTATTATACACAATGTGTTTTCTTTATGTATATACCCTTCATCCGTACATGACAACAGCTGCTGCAATACCTTAATTTATTAAATATTTTCATTTATGTTTATATGAAATTTCCAAAGAATTTGTTTTTATTTTATTATATATCTAGCTTTTTATCCACTGTTAATAACCCATAATTGCTATAGTGGGCTAACAGTAATAATAGTGGTTACTTAACCTCTGTGGGTAGAAAACTAATAACTGTATAGATTTAAAAAACTAACGCTGACAATTGGTGAATATTAGTCCCTTACGTCTAATTAAAAAAAATACGAGATTCTTGGAGTTCTTTGTTTTAAACTGTAGTTTCTTATTGTCGGCGCAACCTTAGGCTGAAGACTAAGACTACGTTCAAATCATGGCTAGGGCATGGGATATTTAGTGGCGTTTTTCATGTGTTATCGAGTTGGTAGTAGTAGAACCACTCCTGAGTTTGGGTCTCAGCTATGGCAGATGGCAATGTAGTAGGGAATGGTCGTTGTGTATGTGCTCTGGTTGAGTGGTGAAATAGCTAATGCTAAACTCCGGTAATCTAAATAAGTCAAGTTAAGGCATGAAAGTTATAACTTTCTTATACCTATTGATAATGTATTGACAAAATTTTGCATTCAAATTATAAAAAATCCTGTTGTTCCTGAAGGCAAAAAAATATAATAAAAGATGAACCTATGACTTTTATGTCTTGCATATCTGGAAACAGTATTTAAGGCAAAAATAATATCAATTGAATTAAATTCACGTCAATATTTCATAAATTACAAATGAAAATAATATCTTCGATATGAGCCCCTTTTAACACCTACGCCACTGGTGGAACGGGCAAATCCTCTCATGCCACGCCATTCTCACCCATAATGGTTTGTATATGTGTATTACAAATAAAGTCTGTGCTGATGGGTTTACTGTTACTTGTCTATATATGTTTGTCTGAGAGTATTTTAGTCTCAGAGGGTAAGGCAGAAAGGACATATATCAGTGGATTCCCTTAACAATTGGCAATATTTAAACATATGAATTGCATCTGAAAGATTCTTAGGATAATTTGGGTACAAGTTAACACCAAAGAGTAAAGAACTAAACAAGAGATGCCAATAAGAGAGAGAATAGTTTTATAAAGTTACTTGAATAACTTCAAGCTAGTTAAAGAGACAGCAGTATAAAGACAATGCCAAATATATAGCACCAAGCCGAAAAGGTTTTGGAATTTGTTGGGTATTCTCAACTCTTTGCTAAACCATACAATTTTACTGACATTTCATCATGTGGTTTTTACACCATTTAGGAATGTATTAATAGGTGCTTACAATACCATTTCTATTGAAGAGGCATCTCTCAAATTTACTGCGCTGCGATCCAGGCCCTAAATGGAATGTTAACTATCTTTGCTTCTGTTGAAATTGAGTTGGACATGGCGACAGTGCAATAATTCCAAATTATACTGATGAGGTTATGAGCACCATTGCTAAACGATCAGAAGGATCTTCCTCTTATTATTTTCTACTTTATAAGTACACTACATTTTGTCTGTTCCATAAACAGTTCATAAAAAGAACCAGAGGGACAAATGGACCAATGCAGTAAAAAGGAAACATTTTTTTATATCAAACCATTATGAATTTCTGAGAACCAAAACTTTAACATATGGATAGAAGGCTAGCGGTGATAGATATACTCAAACCGTTATAGGAGGCGAGTAATTTTAGCACATGATCAGCACATACAACAAAGTCCATTGGCGTTTCAATTTGGAGGGGGGCATAATTCAAAGTAAGATTTACAAGTGCAAAATCGCTTTGTTACATGTGCCACATGACAGATAAGGGATATTATAGGTTAATTATTTGTATCGGCACAACTGTGGATTATTAATAATAATTGCTGTTTTTTCTCTATAGTCCTTTCGACAAATTATTGTAGACTACGTGGAGGGCGGCAACATTTTTGACTTCAGGGATGGGTTTGGGGTCGTTAGGAGGTAAACATCCTAAAAGTCCCCGAGCCTAGGAGGTGAGCCTTGCGAGGGAGGGCTTTCAGAAGGCTTTTTTTTGTTTCTTGCTAATAACTCGAAAACTATTGGTCCTAGTGGAAAAATTATTCTTACCTTTTTGAGAGCTGACAAAATTTCCTACATTTTTTAATTTTCGTGAAAAGTTGAGGCATGCTGGCGAACAATTTAATGATGCCCTTCTGCATCTTCCGGAGTCACAATCTTTTTCGCAACGACAAAATATAACTTGCAAAATTTCGTCGCGGGCAGCATTTTTGTCTGTTAGTTTGGGCACTAGCTCCTCATTTCTCTCCTCTCAGCCAGGAATTCCTAAACCCCACACATGTGAGGGCAGTATGGTTCCCATCCACTGCTGGATTTGGTAGTACATGGGACATTCTACGTTAACTTTTATATTTAAGTCCTTGGTATTCAGCATGTTATATTTATATAAATCTGCCGAATTGTATATTAATTGAAAAACTAACATTGTTTTCTTCGTGTTAACCAAATTTATATTCAATTGTGACATTAAGAATATCTGATGAAATGTGAAAGAAAATAGAGAATATCATTACCATCCCTTGTCCTCAACCATGTTTTTCAGATTGTTTTGTTAAATTTTTTGAAAATTTGTGTTACCAAAATTATAAAATATTTTTATGTAATTTTATAATATGCACAGCTTTAATGTAACTGTGAAAGTTTGTCTGAATTATAATAATTATTCTTGATTTGATTGAGCAAAGTTTGTCCTTAATTTTTATTATCATTACCATCCCTTCTTCTATTAGTTCCAGAATTGTACGTTTAGCGCACTATTTAACCAAGGTTGACGTGGATTTAGATACAGTTGTGTGTGATCTATTAATTAGGAAGTTGTGGTAAAGTTCGTTGCATTATTTAAAGAAATATAAATTTTTAAAGGTAATAAAACGTTGGTTTACATTAATTAGTTATCACCACCATCCCCCCATTAATTATAACAATTTGAATATAATTGTCAATGGTCGCCAATGTCATCACGCGGTAGCGCTAACTGAGCGATCACGTATCATTACGTAATTTGATCACAAGAAGTCAATGAGGACAGTGCAAGAAGCGCAATTTAAGCATGTAATCAGTGACCGCTACCTGATCACTCACTGTGATGAACGCAACCATTGTGTATGTTTGTTAGTTGGCCAAGGCCAAAATAATTTTACTGTGAGAAATTCTAACCTCAAAATTTGTCTAGTATAGAAAACCTTTAAGAATGTCACTACCATCCCATAAAAATAAATACATATAATAGGATGGTAAGGATTCCTAAGGGACAGTAATGATATTATTTACTTTGCCGTAGAAAAGACACAATATGGACGAACCAGGCCCAAGTGGGATTCAAAACCACAATAGACTAGAGCACTTAACAGAAAAACTTAAAAATATGAAAGAAGAAGCTTTACAAAAACAACAAATAATAGAAGTACCAAGAAAAAGGAGATAAGGAAAACTTAGATAAAAATAATTTGCCAAAGAAAACTGATGAGAGAAAATAAATTATTAGAAAAGAAAAGATCACGGCACTTTCATCTGAAAATTTCACAAATAAATCTACAAAAGAAGCAAACAATACCATAGAAGTTCTTATGGTCAAGGAAATTCGAGGAAAAATTTCTAATAAGGATATCACAACTAAAAGTCACAAGGATAAATCAAAGAAAAACAAGAATACAAACAAAAAATTGTCGACCTCTGCCTTAGAAGCAAGCAGAAGAGAAAGAGAGAAAAAAAGGAAACAATGGGAAAAATTAGGAATAATGAAGAATTATATTTAAAATATGAATAAAATGAAAGAAAGGAACAATTAAAGTCGACTAATGAAAAATCTAAAAGAGAACAAAGGCAACAGCGAAAAAAATGGACGCAAAATTCTAGAAAATATAGAAACAACAAAAAACAAGAAAAAATTACAACAACATTTATGTATGCTCCCCCCTCATGTCCATTTGCCAGCGATGAACCTGTTGCGTCAAATTCAAACAGCACAAGACAGAGCGAGACAGGAAGAAAGAGAGTCCGAAAGGATAGGGCCAAAGCTTATGTTGATATAAAACGTTTAAAAATTGCTCTATAACAATCTGAAGCTCGAGCAGAGCGTTATAAAAAACGTTATGTTGCGTGCTTACAATTTTCAGTAAACACTTTGTGGATTCCAAATAACTTGCAACAAGAATTTTCACAAACCACTGATTTATTTAATCACTAAAATTACACTAGTAAATACTTAAAAATCACACAACTAATAATAACTTAATCTGATATAAATTCACTACTTTTAAACACTATGTACTTTACTTTTCTTCTTAAACTTGTCAACTTGTTGTCAACTCTTGTCTAACCTAAAAATTCTCTCAACTGTTTACTTCACTTTGATCTGAACTCTTCCTTCACTAAACTGTACTGTTCCCCCATCTGCTGGAGTCACCTCTTTATATACACACTTGGAATCCTTCTAGAACTCTTTTCTAGAATTCTCCATAGTTTTCTACCATGTAATAGATGATTGTTCGTCAATTGGCTCATAGACGGCGCCACCCTACTAGTCAGGGAAGTAACTAAGCTTCTGAGGAAAACTTTGAACATGAACTTAATCACATCTTTCCTTGTTAGAGGGCAGCACATAACACTGCCCCCTCCTTAAGCCTGAACGTCCCGGTCAGGCAATTCAGATTCCCCAACATACTTCATACTTCGCCAACCTATCCAAGTGCACGATCTTCATCTTGGACTTCTTACTACGTTGAATTCGGTAAACAACGTCATTGATCCGAGTGATGACTGAATACGGTCCTTCCCAGGGTGGGTGAAGCTTCGGAGATTTTCCCTTCTTTCGCTGTGGGTTATATAGCCAAACCAGATCGCCCTCCTTGAATCCTGCTGACGTTCCCTTCCGGTCATAGCGAGCCTTCATTCTGTCACTAGCTATGCTAACTTGGTTTCGAACCAATTCGTGGACATTCCTCAGCTGTTGACTAACTTCGTCTGCGTAGTCATCCACGGACAGTGGCTTCTTATCTGGTGTACCAAACATCAAATCACATGGCAGTCTGATCTCGTGCCCAAATATTACACGAGCCGGTGTCTGTTTAGTCGTCTCATGAATGGCAGCCCTGTATGCCATTAAGAAAAATGGTATATGTCGATCCCAATCTCGCTGGTTCTTGTGAACTACCTTAGAAAGATGTTCCTTCACGGTTTTATTATGTCGTTCCACCATTCCATCTGACTGGGGATGAAGAGGGGTTGTCCGAGTCTTGTGAATGCCCAGCAACTCACAAATTTTCTGAAATACCCCCGACTCAAAGTTTCTCCCTTGATCGGAATGTAGCTCCAGGGGTACACCAAATCGGCATACAAGGTTATCCACCAAAACTCGAGCAACAGTAACTGCTTCCTGATTCGGAATGGCATAGGCTTCCGGCCATTTACTAAAATAGTCCATAGCGACCAGGATGTATTTATTCCCATCATCTGTCACTGGGAATGGGCCCGCTACATCTATAGCAATCCTCTCAAAAGGAGCTCCGACGTTATATTGCTTCATTTGGCCCCTGCTCTTCGTCTGTGGCCCTTTGGTAGCTGCACAAGCCTTGCATTTGCGGCACCAAGCTTCCACATCTTGACGGCTATTTATCCAATAAAATCGTTCCCGTACTTTAGCCAATGTCTTATTCATACCAAAATGTCCCCCGGACACTCCATCATGTATTTCCTGAAGTACTTTTAGGATCCGACAGCTGGGTATCACCAGACGCATGGTAACTTCCTTCCCATCTGGACTTTCCCATGCTCTCTTTAATAGCCCATCTATAACCTTAAGGGAGTCCCATTGTGCCCACAACGCCTTCAGCTCCACACTTTTGTCCGAAACATCCTTCCATTCCGGTCGCGTTCCTTTTTCTTTTGCCCTTAATATAGGACCAATTACGCTGTCATCCATTTGTTCTCGTCTTAGAACTTCCTTTGTCCAATCATCTGGAACATCTACCTGAATTGTGTTTACTATTACCGTGCCCTGTGCTTTTTCAACCCGATAGCAGTGCTTGCAGTCATCTTTGCACGGTCTTCTTGACAGAGCATCTGCATTTTTATGAGACTTTCCAGGTCGGTGTTCGATTGTGAGGTCATATTGCTGCAGTCTTTCTATCCAGCGAGCCAGTTGACCTTCTGGGGTTTTCAGCTGCAATAGCCATTTTAATGCAGCATGGTCGGTCCTGATTTTGAAATGTTGGCCATAGAGGTACTTGTGAAAATGGTCCACGGACTTAACAATGGCCAATAGTTCCTTCCTTGTTACACAATAATTCCTCTCCGGTTTGGACAGTACCTTACTGAAATACTCGATTACTTTTTCTTCTCCATTTTGGACTTGAGATAGTACACATCCAATTGCGGAGTTGCTAGCATCCGTGTCAAGAATATAGAGGCCCTTTTGTTGGGGATATGCTAGCACAGGACTACTGCATAACGCTGCTTTCAGCTTCTTCCATGATGTTTCACACTCCGGTGTCCACTGATATTTAACTTTCTCCTCCGTTAGCTGGTGTAGTGGCTTTGCTATATCCGCGAATCCTTCCACAAAACGTCTATAGTAAGTGCAGAGGCCAAGAAAGCTTCGCAATTCGTGTACATTTGAAGGTCTTGGCCAATCACGCACGGCAGAGATCTTGTCCGGGTCTGTCTGTATTCCCTCCGAAGATACGACATGTCCAAGGAATTTCACTTCTTTTTGGAATAGTAGACACTTCTTTGGATTCAACTTTAGGTGTGCATTTCTGATTCTCCCAAATACTTCTTGAAGATTTTCCAAATGTTCCCTGAAGTTTCGTCCCATAACCATTACGTCATCAAGATAAACTAAGCACGTCTTCCAAGTTAGTCCTCGGAGTACAAATTCCATCAATCTTTCAAAAGTAGCTGGCGCATTGCAAAGTCCAAAAGGCATCACGGTGAATTGATATAAACCACTACCTGTTGAGAAGGCAGTCTTTTCCTTGTCGTCAGGGTGAAGTCCCACCTGCCAATACCCACTTCGAAGGTCTAGTGTTGAAAACCATCGTGACCCTGCCAGCGTACTTAATGTATCGTCAATTCGTGGTAGTGGATAGCTGTCTTTCTTCGTAACATCATTCAGCTTCCGGTAGTCGACACAAAATCTCAAAGTCCTGTCCTTCTTGGCAACTAAAACTACCGGTGATGACCAGGGACTGGTTGATTCCTCAATTACTCCATCTTGTAGCATCTTTTGAACCATCGCAGCCGCTTCTTCCTGTTTAGCTAGTGGCAACCTCCTAGGTTGTTGGCGGATTGCGGCTGAATCACCAGTGTCTATCCGATGCTGCACTATATCAGTTTTCGTGAGGATGTCTGTGTTTTTGGCAAATACCGTACTTTCTTTTTCCAAAAACTTGATTGCCTCTCTACGTTCATCCTCGGATAGGTGTTCAAACTGGGTACTCAACAAAGTCACAACTTCCCTGTCTATGCTGGTTGGCGAACATTTCTCCCCTTGTTCCTCGCACCTTGCTATCCACTGGACTGGTTCGTAGGATCCTATTGCCTCGCCTTCCTTGAAAGTCACTGAGTGGGAATTTAAATTAGCCACTCTAATTGGAATTTTGTCTTTTGTCCGGGTTAGAGTTCTTGCTAAGACTACGTTTTCTGTCTTAATTGAATCATCTTTTTCAACAAGGCCAACACGGTATCCACCAGAGTTTCCTTCCAGAATGGCCTCGATTATTTGTTCTGAACGAGCAGGAATCTTGATTGTCTCAGCCGTTAGTAGCCTCACTTTTTGAAATCGGTCATTTGCTGTTGACAAAATAAATTCTTCATTTCCAATCTTTAGGACTCGTTCTACCACGTCAAGTATAAATTGATCTTGTACTCCCATAACATCCAGCCCCAAAATGAAATCATCAGTGATGTCAGCCACGATAACCCTATGACTAAAACACAGGCGTCCAAACTGCAGATCTAGGTCAACTTCTCCATGAACCCTTACCCTGTCTCCTGTGGCTGTTCGAACGACCAATCCATTTTGGCTTTTATCAACTTTTATTCCTGATAAAAATCCGGGTCGCACTATTGATGACGTGGCACCTGTGTCGATAGTGAAGATACATCTCCGTTTGTTTACATAGCCATCCAACAGCAGACTACTCGGGACTCTTCTAATCTGGGAAACCCGTATCTCTCTGGGGGCACCGTGTTCACCAGCCAGCACAGCCCCCAAGGTGCTGGCTTTTTTTTCCTGCGGCTCTTCAGTCGTTGCGGCATTTACTCTCTCAGGGCTCCGCTGCCGACAGTTTCGCTTAATATGCCCTGTTTTGCCGCACTTATAACAACGAATCACCTTCCTTGACTGTTCATCGCTCCGTTCTCTTTCCTGCTTCCTTGGAGCATCTGGTTTTGTCATCAACTGGCTTATCATTTTGTGCATATCAGCCATCAAAGATTCCATATTTGATTTTTCTAAACGGTCCTCTTCTTCTACCTTCATGGTTCGTACTCTCGGACGTGCAGTCTCTTTGTAAGCGGCTTCAACCTCGAGGGCATGGATCAAGGCTTCACTACCAGTCTTATCTCGGGATAATCTAAGGACTCGCCTGATCTCCTCATCTCTTATGCCATCGATGAAAGTACCAACTGTTAATTGTTCCTGGAATTCTTTGGGTGCATCCGGGTAAGCCAGGCATGTCAGTCGCTCAACAGCTGCTTCAAAATCTTGTAAACTTTCCCCAGCCTTTTGTGTGCGTGATTTGAGCTGAATCCTGTATACTTGGGCGAGGTGTTGGTCGCCATATCTTAGATCTAGTGCAGCTTCCAAAACTTTAAAATCCCGTTGCTGCGTCACTGGGATACTCTGAAGCAACTCTGAGGCTTGGCCCCTTAATGCTAGCACCAATGCCATAGCTTTGTCTTCATTACTCCAATTGTTTGCGTATGCCGCTGCCTCAAATTGTCTTTTATAAGTTGACCAAGAAGTTTGACCATCAAAGGAAGGCGGTTGTAATCGAGGACCTGACGATGATAATACCAGCTGGCCTCCTTGTTCTCTTAACAGTCGTTTAAGTCGCTCTACCTCTCCTTCAACTGCACGAAATTTTCCTTCTATATCGGTAACTTTCCCTTCGACGCCAGTAACTTTTTCTTCAACGCCAGTAACTTTTCCTTTGACTTCAGTTACTTCCTCTTCAACCTTATTTACTTTTCCTTTGACATCGCTTACTTCTTCTTCAAGTGTAGTCACTTTTCCTTCGACGCCAGTCACTTTTTGTTCAACTTTATCTACTTTTTCCTTGAC
This sequence comes from Leptura quadrifasciata, assembly GCA_963675555.1. Taxonomy (NCBI): domain Eukaryota; kingdom Metazoa; phylum Arthropoda; class Insecta; order Coleoptera; family Cerambycidae; genus Leptura; species Leptura quadrifasciata. Next base: position 53,396,911 of record OY776675.1, read on the forward strand.
TTCACTAGTGGCTGACAGGATAGCATCTTGTTGCACCTGTATAATTTTTCTCAATTCTTCTTGACGTCTTCTTTCTTTTTCTTCTTCACGTCTCTCCTGTTCTTCTTTTTCTTCCTGACGTCGTCTTTCTTTTTCTTCCTGACGTCGTCTTTCTTTTTCTTCTTGACGTCTCTCTTGTTCTTCTTTCTCTTCTTGGCGTTGTTTCTCTTGCTCTTCTTTTTCTTCTTGACGTCGTTTTTCTTGTTCTTCTTTCTCTTCTAGCATCATTTTTCTAAATGCGGCGAACATGTCTTGTATTTGTTTTTCAGCAGCCATGCTTCTTGTTTCCATTCAAAAACTAACAAACAACACTAACAAGTCTTATTTAAAGTCTATATCTGGTATACGTCAAATATGTCCACAAAATTCAGAATAGAATGTTCTATAAATTTTCTCACACTAGCACTTGTCTAATGTCTATATCACTTTCCAGTTCGACTCACTTCACTATCTCCAGTGGTTTCCAAAGAGAACACTATGGAACTTCGTCGAATTCTTCAGAAATTCTGTTGCAATTCCGCTTCTGACACCAATTGTTGCGTGCTTACAATTTTCAGTAAACACTTTGTGGATTCCAAATAACTTGCAACAAGAATTTTCACAAACCACTGATTTATTTAATCACTAAAATTACACTAGTAAATACTTAAAAATCACACAACTAATAATAACTTAATCTAATATAAATTCACTACTTTTAAACACTATGTACTTTACTTTTCTTCTTAAACTTGTCAACTTGTTGTCAACTCTTGTCTAACCTAAAAATTCTCTCAACTGTTTACTTCACTTTGATCTGAACTCTTCCTTCACTAAACTGTACTGTTCCCCCATCTGCTGGAGTCACCTCTTTATATACACACTTGGAATCCTTCTAGAACTCTTTACTAGAATTCTCCATAGTTTTCTACCATGTAATAGATGATTGTTCGTCAATTGGCTCATAGACGGCGCCACCCTACTAGTCAGGGAAGTAACTAAGCTTCTGAGGAAAACTTTGAACATGAACTTAATCACATCTTTCCTTGTTAGAGGGCAGCACATAACAGTTATTATAGAAAAATTCACCCAAAAAAAGAAACACTTACTCCAAATACAAAAGTAAATATAATAATTTGTCAACCACCTCCCCAAATAAAAAAAGGCTTTTGTTTGGAGAATGTTTAATAAACTTCAATATACAGGGAAAAAATGCATCACAGAAACAGAAAAAAATATATTTAGCGCGTGTGTATCTGGACCAGTTTTAAAAAATATAGATTACAAGACGAAGCAAAATCAATAGTAGGCCTACACCGATATCACAAAAATACTAATAGTACCCTAAAACAAATTACTAAAAAAGTCAGATGTACTCTGTACATGCGAAAGAACTTGAAAACAAAGTTAAATCGTTTTTCTTAGAGGACTGCAACTCAACTATGGCCTCAGGTAAAAAAGACACCATTACATTAAAAAAACTTACAAAGCAGACAAGATACCTAACCAACACACTTAGTAATCTCTACAAAAAATTTAATGAATAATATAAAACCAATAAAGTTTCATATGCTACATTTTGCAAATTACAACCGTTCTGGGCTATACAGCGAAAGTATCAAACAGAGATACGGGTTTTTGTACTAAGCATGCCAGTTTCCAATATTTAATAGAAAAATTACATCAGGTAAAACTAATCAAAAGGAAAAGTTCTTTTGAAATATGTCGAGAGTTGGTATGGAACACATACGATATTAATTGCAAGAATAAAGAAATTACTTCAGAACAAAATGACCTTGACGATATAACTTTTTATTATCAATGGATTCATAGGACAGAACAGAGAACTGGCAAAAAGTAAAAACCAATAAAGGTAAAATTACAACAAAAAATAAAATAGTGTGAAGCTATTTAGAGTTGCTAGAAAACGCAAATATGTATCTACCAGTATTTCTTAAGCACGAGTATAACGCCCACCACCACCACCATGAAAAAATTAAAAAAGAGGCACTGAAAGAAAATGAAGCAATGGGTGAAGCAATGGTGCGTCGGACCTCGACACCTCGAGTTCTACGATAGCTAGAAATTTTTAAAAAAATTGCAAGTAAACTAGATAAAAAAGTCTATAACTGGAAATTATTTTCAAACATACAGGGGCGAGCCAAGACAAAATTACAGGACCAAGTGCCTTTTTTAAAATGGAATTCTATGTATATCAGTACATTTTTTGAAGCCTCTTTCTAGGCTCTATTCATTCCTATATTAGCATTGAATATCTCCCAACCACTTGGATATAATGAATTTTTTTGCTGAAATAATACAATCTGCAGATGGATATTTAAAAAATCAGCACAGTCACTATGGGTTTTAAGAAAAACTTATGTGAATACCAGTTACGAGACACATAATTTGAATCATTTTCATTTCCTAAAGGTGTACAGGGTGGCCAAAAATTATTTTTCAATTAAGAACATTTTAAATTGGGTTTTCTCGATTTTTTAAAATGGAACACCCTATTTTTCGACGATGTGATGTAGAAATGAAAAACGAACATTTTTGTAGCATTTTTCGAACTCGAGATATCGAGGTCCGACGCACTATTGCCCCGCCCTGTATATTATATATAAGTTTTGTTTATTAATATATATTTAAATGGCATGGTAATACTAAGCCAAAAATAAAAAATAAGCAATTCAATAGTTAGCAAGTGGTTTTTAGGTGTAAATAATACTCTGGAGTTTGTAAAATCGCAATAAATAGGATTTTTGTGTTAATTTTAGATTATAATACTTTATCACGATCGGGAAATCTGTAATTCGGACAACCAAACTAAAACTATGTGGAATATAATAAAAACAATACAAGGGTCAAATTCTGTTTCCAAAGACATGCGTTTTGTTAAGGATGGTGTGTTGAAATTCCCATAGAAGATGTAGCTCACAACTTTAATTTACATTTTTCCAATGCAACAAATACTGATGAGTTACGTGATTTTGACTTTTTAGAATCTAATATTCCCAATTGCAACAAGTCTCTGTATTTGTCACCAGTCAGTAGTCTTGATGTGGAATCACTTGTAGATAAATTAGTCTTCAAACTCCAGCGGCCATGACAATATTTCTAACAATTTAATAAAAAAATGTAAACATGTCATTAGCTGTCCCCTAGCCTATATAATAAACCTCTCCATTGAAAAAGGTATATTTCCTAGTAAATTTAAACTGGCAATTGTGCATCCTCTATACAAAAAGGGAGATCCAAATGATTATAATAATTATAGAGCTATCAGTTTACTATGCAGCTTTTCAAAACTTCTTGAACTCCATCTCAAGGATCAGTTGTCAAATTTTTCCCAAAATAATAAGTTGCTTTCTCCCGGGCAACACGGTTTCACCGCAAACAAAAGTACTGAGTCTGCATTATGCGAATTCCATCACAAAATTGTTAAAGCGTTAGATAATAAAAAAATTGTTGTAGGCCTTTTTATAGACTTCTCACGAGCTTTTGATTTGGTTGATCATCAGTTGCTCATAGCCAATCTTGCACGGTATGGTATTAGAGGAACGGCGTTGCAAATATTTACCTCCTATCTTGACAATAGGTCGCAAAAGGTAAAAATGGAAGAGGGAGTGGAAAGTAAAGCTTGTGCCATTAAACAAGGAGTTCCTCAAGGTTCAATCCTGGGACCACTTCTATATATACTATTTCCTAATGATATAATTTATTATTTACAAAAAATACCTAATGTTCATGTTGTTTGTTATGCCGATGATACTAATGTTTTAATTACAGGAAATAACCTAACTGAGGTAAAGATGGCCACTGAATACCCTATATGACGAAATAATATTGTTACGTGCTTACAGTTTTCAGTAAACACTCTGTGGGTTTAAATAACTTGCAACAGAATTTTCACAAACCACTGATTTATTTAATCACTAAAATTACACTAGCAAATACTTAAAAATCACACAACTAATAACTTAATATAATATAATTTCACTACTTTTAAAACACTAAGCACTTTACTTTTCTTCCTATACACTTGTCAACTCTTGTCTAACCTAAAAACTCTCTTGTCTGTTTACTTCACTAAACTGCATACTTCACTCAACTGAACTGTTCCCCCATCTGCTGGAGACACCTCTTTATATACACACTTGGAATCCTTCTAGAACTTTTCTAGAATTCTCCATAGTTTTCTACCATGTAATAGATGATTGTTCGTCAATTGGCTCATAGACGGCGCCACCCTACTAGTCAGGGAAGTAACTAAGCTTCTGAGGAAAACTTTGAACATGAACTTAATCACATCTTTCCTTGTTAGAGGGCAGCACATAACACTGCCCCCTCCTTAAGCCTGAACGTCCCGGTCAGGCAATTCAGATTCCCCAACATACTTCATACTTCGCCAACCTATCCAAGTGCACGATCTTCATCTTGGACTTCTTACTACGTTGAATTCGGTAAACAACGTCATTGATCCGAGTGATGACTGAATACGGTCCTTCCCAGGGTGGGTGAAGCTTCGGAGATTTTCCCTTCTTTCGCTGTGGGTTATATAGCCAAACCAGATCGCCCTCCTTGAATCCTGCTGACGTTCCCTTCCGGTCATAGCGAGCCTTCATTCTGTCACTAGCTATGCTAACTTGGTTTCGAACCAATTCGTGGACATTCCTCAGCTGTTGACTAACTTCGTCTGCGTAGTCATCCACGGACAGTGGCTTCTTATCTGGTGTACCAAACATCAAATCACATGGCAGTCTGATCTCGTGCCCAAATATTACACGAGCCGGTGTCTGTTTAGTCGTCTCATGAATGGCAGCCCTGTATGCCATTAAGAAAAATGGTATATGTCGATCCCAATCTCGCTGGTTCTTGTGAACTACCTTAGAAAGATGTTCCTTCACGGTTTTATTATGTCGTTCCACCATTCCATCTGACTGGGGATGAAGAGGGGTTGTCCGAGTCTTGTGAATGCCCAGCAACTCACAAATTTTCTGAAATACCCCCGACTCAAAGTTTCTCCCTTGATCGGAATGTAGCTCCAGGGGTACACCAAATCGGCATACAAGGTTATCCACCAAAACTCGAGCAACAGTAACTGCTTCCTGATTCGGAATGGCATAGGCTTCCGGCCATTTACTAAAATAGTCCATAGCGACCAGGATGTATTTATTCCCATCATCTGTCACTGGGAATGGGCCCGCTACATCTATAGCAATCCTCTCAAAAGGAGCTCCGACGTTATATTGCTTCATTTGGCCCCTGCTCTTCGTCTGTGGCCCTTTGGTAGCTGCACAAGCCTTGCATTTGCGGCACCAAGCTTCCACATCTTGACGGCTATTTATCCAATAAAATCGTTCCCGTACTTTAGCCAATGTCTTATTCATACCAAAATGTCCCCCGGACACTCCATCATGTATTTCCTGAAGTACTTTTAGGATCCGACAGCTGGGTATCACCAGACGCATGGTAACTTCCTTCCCATCTGGACTTTCCCATGCTCTCTTTAATAGCCCATCTATAACCTTAAGGGAGTCCCATTGTGCCCACAACGCCTTCAGCTCCACACTTTTGTCCGAAACATCCTTCCATTCCGGTCGCGTTCCTTTTTCTTTTGCCCTTAATATAGGACCAATTACGCTGTCATCCATTTGTTCTCGTCTTAGAACTTCCTTTGTCCAATCATCTGGAACATCTACCTGAATTGTGTTTACTATTACCGTGCCCTGTGCTTTTTCAACCCGATAGCAGTGCTTGCAGTCATCTTTGCACGGTCTTCTTGACAGAGCATCTGCATTTTTATGAGACTTTCCAGGTCGGTGTTCGATTGTGAGGTCATATTGCTGCAGTCTTTCTATCCAGCGAGCCAGTTGACCTTCTGGGGTTTTCAGCTGCAATAGCCATTTTAATGCAGCATGGTCGGTCCTGATTTTGAAATGTTGGCCATAGAGGTACTTGTGAAAATGGTCCACGGACTTAACAATGGCCAATAGTTCCTTCCTTGTTACACAATAATTCCTCTCCGGTTTGGACAGTACCTTACTGAAATACTCGATTACTTTTTCTTCTCCATTTTGGACTTGAGATAGTACACATCCAATTGCGGAGTTGCTAGCATCCGTGTCAAGAATATAGAGGCCCTTTTGTTGGGGATATGCTAGCACAGGACTACTGCATAACGCTGCTTTCAGCTTCTTCCATGATGTTTCACACTCCGGTGTCCACTGATATTTAACTTTCTCCTCCGTTAGCTGGTGTAGTGGCTTTGCTATATCCGCGAATCCTTCCACAAAACGTCTATAGTAAGTGCAGAGGCCAAGAAAGCTTCGTAATTCGTGTACATTTGAAGGTCTTGGCCAATCACGCACGGCAGAGATCTTGTCCGGGTCTGTCTGTATTCCCTCCGAAGATACGACATGTCCAAGGAATTTCACTTCTTTTTGGAATAGTAGACACTTCTTTGGATTCAACTTTAGGTGTGCATTTCTGATTCTCCCAAATACTTCTTGAAGATTTTCCAAATGTTCCCTGAAGTTTCGTCCCATAACCATTACGTCATCAAGATAAACTAAGCACGTCTTCCAAGTTAGTCCTCGGAGTACAAATTCCATCAATCTTTCAAAAGTAGCTGGCGCATTGCAAAGTCCAAAAGGCATCACGGTGAATTGATATAAACCACTACCTGTTGAGAAGGCAGTCTTTTCCTTGTCGTCAGGGTGAAGTCCCACCTGCCAATACCCACTTCGAAGGTCTAGTGTTGAAAACCATCGTGACCCTGCCAGCGTACTTAATGTATCGTCAATTCGTGGTAGTGGATAGCTGTCTTTCTTCGTAACATCATTCAGCTTCCGGTAGTCGACACAAAATCTCAAAGTTTCGTCCTTCTTGGCAACTAAAACTACCGGTGATGACCAGGGACTGGTTGATTCCTCAATTACTCCATCTTGTAGCATCTTTTGAACCATCGCAGCAGCTTCTTCCTGTTTAGCTAGTGGCAACCTCCTAGGTTGTTGGCGGATGGCGGCTGAATCACCAGTGTCTATTCGATGCTGTACTATATCAGTTTTCGTGAGGATGTCTGTGTTTTTGGCAAATACCGTACTTTCTTTTTCCAAAAACTTGATTGCCTCTCTACGTTCATCCTCGGATAGGTGTTCAAACTGGGTACTCAACAAAGTCACAACTTCCCTGTCTACACTGGTTGGCGAACATTTCTCCCCTTGTTCCTCACACCTTGCTATCCACTGGACTGGTTCGTAGGATCCTATTGCCTCGCCTTCCTTAAAAGTTACCGAGTGGGAATTTAAATTAGCCACTCTAATTGGAATTTTGTCTTTTGTCCGGGTCAGAGTTCTTGCTAAGATTACGTTTTCTGTCTTAATTGAATCATCTTTTTCAACAAGGCCAACACGGTATCCACCAGAGTTTCCTTCCAGAATGGCCTCGATTATTTGTTCTGAACGGGCAGGAATCTTGATTGTCTGAGCCGTCAGTAGCCTCACTTTTTGAAATCGGTCATTTGCTGTTGACAAAATAAATTCTTCATTTCCAATCTTTAGGACTCGTTCTACCACGTCAAGTACAAATTGATCTTGTACTCCCATAACATCCAGCCCCAAAATGAAATCATCCGTGATGTCAGCCACAATAACCCTATGACTAAAGCACAGGCGTCCAAACTGCAGATCTAGGTCAACTTCTCCATGAACCCTTACCCTGTCTCCTGTGGCTGTTCGAACGACCAATCCATTTTGGCTTTTATCAACTTTTATTCCTGATAAAAATCCGGGCCGCACTATTGACGACGTGGCACCTGTGTCGATAGTGAAGATACATCTCCTTTTGTTTACATAGCCATCCAAAAGCAGACTACTCGGGACTCTTCTAATCTGGGAAACCCGTATCTCTCTGGGGGCACCGTTTTCACCAGCCAGCACAGCCCCCAAAGTGCTGGCTATTTTTAGTTTTCCTGCGGCTCTTCAGTCATTGCGGCATTTACTCGCTCAGGGCTCCGCTGCCGACACTTTCGCTTAATATGCCCTGGTTTGCCGCACTTATAACAACGAATCACCTTCCTTGGCTGTTCATCGTTCTGCTCTCTTTCCTGCTTCCTTGGAGCATCTGGTTTTGTCATCAACTGGCTTATCATTTTGTGTATGTCAGCCATTAAAGATTCCATATTTGATTTTTCTAAATGGTCCTCTTCTACCTTCATGGCTCGTACTCTCGGACATGGAGTCTCTTTATAAGCGGCTTCAACTTCGAGGGCATGGATCAAGGCTTCGCTACCAGTCTTATCTCGAGATAATCTAAGGACTCGCCTGATCTCCTCATCTCTTATGCCATCGATGAAAGTACCAACTGTTAATTGTTCCTGGAATTCTTTGGGTGCATCCGGGTAAGCCAGGTATGTCAGTCGCTCAACAGCTGCTTCAAAATCTTGTAAACTTTCCCCAGCCTTTTGTGTGCGTGATTTGAGCTGAGTCCTGTATACCTGGGCGAGGTGTTGGTCGCCATATCTTAGATCTAGTGCAGCTTCCAAAACTTTAAAATCCCGTTGCTGCGTCACTGGGATACTCTGGAGCAACTCTGAGGCTTGGCCCCTTAATGCTAGCACCAATGCCATAGCTTTGTCTTCATTACTCCAATTGTTTGCGTATGCCGCTGCCTCAAATTGTCTTTTATAGGTTGACCAAGAAGTTTGACCATCAAAGGAAGGCGGTTGTAATCGAGGACCTGACGATGATAATACCAGCTGGCCCCCTTGTTCTCTGAACAGTCGCTTAAGTCGTTCTACCTCTCCTTCAACTGCACGAAATTTTTCTTCCATATCAGTAACTTTCCCTTTAACTCCACTAACTTCCCCTTCGACCTTATTTACTTTTCCTTTGACATCACCTACTTCTTCTTCGACTGCGGTCACTTTTTCTTCGACGCCAGTCACTTTTTGTTCAACTTTATCTACTTTTTCCTTGACCTCATTAGTGGCTGACAAGATAGCATCTTGTTGCACCTGTATAATTTTTCTCAATTCTTCCTTTTCTTCTTGTCGTTTTCTTTCTTGTTCTTCCCTTTCTTCTTGTCGTTTTCTTTCTTGTTCTTCCCTTTCTTCTTGTCGTTTTCTTTCTTGTTCTTCCCTTTCTTCTTGTCGTTTTCTTTCTTGTTCTTCCCTTTCTTCTTGACGCCTTCTTTCTTTTTCTTCTTCACGTCTCTCCTGTTCTTCTTTCTCTCTCTGACGTCGTCTTTCTTTTTCTTCTTGACGTCTCTCTTGTTCTTCTTTCTCTTCTTGGCGTCGTTTCTCTTGCTCTTCCTTTTCTTCTTGGCGTCGTTTCTCTTGTTCCTCTTTTTCCTCTAGCATCATTTTTCTAAATGCGGCGAACATGTCTTGCATTTGTTTTTCAGCAGCCATGTTTCTTGTTTCCATTCAAAAACTAACAAACAACACTAACAAGCCTTATTTACAGTCTATGCCAGGTACAAGTCACACTAACACAAATTAGTCTTGTCTAATGTTTATTACTTCCCAGTTCAACTCACTTCACTATCTCCAGTGGTTTCCAAATAGAACACTATGGAACTTCGTCAAATTCTTCAGAAATTCTGTTGCAATTCCGCTTCTGACACCAATTGTTACGTGCTTACAGTTTTCAGTAAACACTCTGTGGGTTTAAATAACTTGCAACAGAATTTTCACAAACCACTGATTTATTTAATCACTAAAATTACACTAGCAAATACTTAAAAATCACACAACTAATAACTTAATCTAATATAATTTCACTACTTTTAAAACACTAAGCACTTTACTTTTCTTCCTATACACTTGTCAACTCTTGTCTAACCTAAAAACTCTCTTGTCTGTTTACTTCACTAAACTGCATACTTCACTCAACTGAACTGTTCCCCCATCTGCTGGAGTCACCTCTTTATATACACACTTGGAATCCTTCTAGAACTTTTCTAGAATTCTCCATAGTTTTCTACCATGTAATAGATGATTGTTCGTCAATTGGCTCATAGACGGCGCCACCCTACTAGTCAGGGAAGTAACTAAGCTTCTGAGGAAAACTTTGAACATGAACTTAATCACATCTTTCCTTGTTAGAGGGCAGCACATAACAATATGCTGGGCAAAAAAAAATAACAAATCTAAACAAAACAAAAATGGTTGCAACTCAATTTTCACTAAGTAACAATACCGAAACCTTCAAACTCTTTTAGGGGACTGACTCTGAAATAGCAACCTGTGACGTTAATAAACTTTTGGGTGTTACTTTTGACAAACACATGCAATAGACATGCCATATTGAAAATTTGTGCAAAAAATTAAGAACTAGCTGCTACGCTCTAAAATTCATGTCAAAACACTGCAGCCAAGACATTCTTAAAACGCTTTATTATGCCAATTTTCATTCCCATCTCAGGTGCGGAATCATGAGTTGGGGTAATAGTGTATTCTTGTTACAAAAATATGCTGTCCGAATTTTGTCCAGTCTGAGTTACAGAGAAACTTGTCGTGATGCCTTTAAACAGTTACAAATTCTAACAGTTGCTAGCCTATATATTTTTGAGGTATGTTTATATGTCCATAAAAATAAATCTATATTTGTAAGAAATCAAGCCAGACATTTACATGAAACAAGATTCTTTTACTCCCCGATTCTCATAGAACAAGTATGTTCCAGAAAAGCTTTCTGTACCAGGGCTGTAAATTATACAACTCTCTCGATGAAGACATTAAAGTCTCTGGCAGTATACACATTTTCAAACACAAACCCAAAAGATTGTTACTCGAGAAAAACTGTTATACAATTGATGAGTTTTTTAGTTAATTTGCAAAAAAGATTTAGGATAAGGAATATCTGTTTATATGTTTTTATCTATTTATATGTTATTTTCCTTTAACTTGACTTGTGTACAAAATAGTTTGTATGTGCAAATAAGTTTGAAATATTTGATCAATTTTTCTTTTTTCAATGATTTTCTCTTTTTGACACTTTCTTCGTTGATCTTTTGTACATTTTTTTTGTATATCTTTTCAATGGAGAAATAAATATTATTATTATATTAATTATGTAAACAACAGTTGGTGTTTATATGTTTATAATGAAAATATCAAGTAAAAGTTATAATTGTGAAGGTAAACTAGCTGGCCAACACGAAGATTTAAATTTTTTTAAATAATATCTAAGACAATAACGATATTATACGTCTTTTTCTTATAATATCTCACATATAGTCTAATATTTAAGAAATCATGTTCTGATAATGCTACAGATGCACATATCAAAAATAGACGAAAAGTTTGATGTATAATATGTTATATTTCAAATAACTTTACATCCTGTATGAATGGTACTTCTGGCCCCCTCAGTTGGTGGGAGAGTGGAAATATCTGGCTTGATCGATTCAACTGATTTTAAAAATGACAGATATCTGTAGAGTATATCTAAGGATATCTTCTTCGATCGAGCACTGTACCATCTAAGGATGCAATTATGTCCTGTTCTTTTGCCTTCAGATGGTGTCGAAGAAGGGCTGGTAAACACCTTAGCTGCTTCTTTGACCGATTTATCTTTTTTGTATAATTTTGCAAACCTGACATTACCCTTCCTGAGAGCTGCTGAAATGGTATCACAGTTTGTGAAAGCATACACAAACAGAATGTGCTCCAGCCCGAGCTGCTGCAGCTCTTGTGGAGAGTATGTTGCTGTGCATACTTTTCCTTTGCCACGTTTCACGAGGAATATGTCACGCTAGGGAAGGGTTTCCGCCAACAACAGGACTACCAAGTCCACATCTTCGCCTATCGCAGCTACTGAAGAGAAAACTGACTAAATATAGCAACTGCAACAACTTACAACAATAAACAGATTTAAAAAAGCCAAATGAATGTAATAAAATGTAGATATGATTTCAAGCAATAACCCTATCACATTACGGCAAATAATCTTGAAATCCATCATCTTAGCCATAAGTTATCTATAAAATATATAATTTTCAATTCAATTCCCTTCACTTGATTTGGTTGTATTTTATGTTACAAAGATGATTTGAGCTGTTAGGAGCAAATTATGCCAAAAAATGTGATCCGAAACAGCGTTTTCCAGATATCGGCGATTTTCAGAAGGGGGTAACTCGATAATGGTTGAAGATAGAAACTTTTGGCCGAAAATAAAAAAATGTAGGAAATTTTGTCAGGTTTCAAAAAGCTAAGAATAATTTTTCCTCTAGGACCAAGCAAGACGAGTAATGTTTCAGTGGCAAAGTATTTTAAAACTAATCCAGAAACTGTTTCTAATCATCCCATTCTACGGTACCCGTTTCATCACTTGTTATGATAGTCTAATTTGTTACACAATTACAACGATATGATTTAACAATATTACCTGCAATCGTATCCATTTCGGTTGTTTCATTGGTACACATGTTTTGATTAACACTAATACCATTGTGTATTCCTTCTTCACCACCGAGCTCTAACCAAATCTCTCTGCAACAAGGACATTCACCTTGGTTCAGTAAATATTTAGCTAAGCAATAGGAATGCAATTTTTTGTAACAGTGGCTGCACTGTTTTCCCTACAATACATACATACGTGTGTAAATTTCATCATTTTTAAATTGTTCAATGATACGTACTGTAAATACTAATTCAGAACAAAGTTTGCAAATACAATCAGGGCGGTACGCTCTGAGGTAAGATGTATATTCTAATATAGTTCTAGGCCCTAGATAAATAAATTTTCCATGTTTAATGTAGTAACCCCCATTCACCCATTTATTGAGTACCTTTTGTCCATTATCTCTAGAGTAATAAGCGGTCAATGTTGACGTAATATTAATACAAACTATGAACGTTATTCGATAATCATCAGATTCTAAAATCTGTTGCAGAATAGCCTGAAAGTACTCCAACTCCAAAGCTGAGAAAGTTATTTGAAACCTTGAAATCTCATCGTTTTTGGTATTTAGCCATACAACTACATCTTGATTTGTTACTTCACACGTGTTAACTACTATTTTGTAGAACTGATTAGAAATTTTCCGATTTATCTCAATGATCAACGTCTTCAAATGCGTCAGCGTTTCAATTTCTCCTGTAGGAATTTCAAACAGTTATTAATACTATAAACACCACTTGCAGTTACTTACCGTTACTGATGCGTTTACAATAGTTAAGAGCTTTATTAACAGTCGTAACTCCATTTTTTAACATATACTGGATAAAATATCGGTGATATATATTCATGTTTGATAAACAAACATCTCTTTTACATATCGTTTACTGGTTACTTCACTTGATCTTAGCGGCTTTTTTTAAATAGGGTTAAGATTAACACCTCTTCTTCTCCCTCTGACACTTAGTGCGTTCCATAGTAGTACTCCAAGACTCAAATCGTTGAGGTAGGAGCACGTTCAGGAAGTTCGCCTAACACGGTGCTGGTTAGTTAGTGATGTAAAAATACAGTATTTAATTTTGACCATATTACACACTGTATTATACTATAATTGCCCGACATCTTTATTGAACATGGTCTAATTCTTGCAAATTTTTCTGGAATTCTGACTAAAAATTAAAAAGTACAGTGAACATAGACACAAGTACGGGGCATTTTAATAACGTCACCATTGGTCGTAAATGATCGTGAAAAAGACTCAGTTATCTAAAATGTATATTTTAAATAACGAGATGCTTGAGAAATCGAACCTGGAAGGCAAAGACAAACCTAGCGAGGTAACGACAATTGGGCCAAAAGGCAAGTATTATAAATACGTCGCGAAGTCACCGACGCCGTGTACGTCTTTAGCACCAACTGACCCCAGATATGCAGCACAAATGTCCGGTAGCGATACGGAACTCAGTTGCACTAGCCTTGACAGGCAGGACGTAGTGAAATGAAAAATTAAATGAAGGATATAGCTGGCCAGAGTCACCCAGAAAAATGTCGCAGGATAGCGCATCTGACGCTAATCAAGGAAGCGTCGTCAAAATGGCACCCAATAAGGAAGGAGGAATTTTCAAACTTAAGCCCAAAATACAAAAACTCGCAGTCAAAGAAGATGGCAATAACACATTCACTCACCCTCGAAAAGGTAAACAGCTGAAAGCCACGCCAAATCCGCAAGTAGCAGTGATCAAAAACGAGTTTGACGGGACCGCTGCCGCAGTCTTCGGATGTGAGCGTTACTCCTCCTCTCCAGCAACCAGAGCCAAAAGAACAAGAGAAAACCGAAAGAAGGCCCCACCACTCGTGATACATGGACATTTGGAAAACCACAAGGAAGTTAGCAGTTACCTGAAGGATAAACTCAAGAGTAAATTCTTCTGGAAGCACACTGCAAACAACACATCGCTACAAATATCGACCAAAGAAGACTGGAACATCATAAACCAGTGCTTCCAGGAGAGTAAGGTCAAATACCACACATATACGCCGAAAAGTGACAAAACACATGCTTTTGTGTTAAGGAAATTGATGAAACTGACATCAAGGAAAAGCTGAAATCGGTGCACAAGATCGAGGTGGTGGAGCTCTTCACCCTAAAAGGGACGAGGTACCCTACTTTCATGGTAATAACAAGCAACGCTACAACGTTAAAGGATCTGCAAAATAAAGTAAGGTACTTCGATCATACATTAATTTCGTGTGAGAAACATATAAACTCCGAGAGCTGCCCCCAATTGCCTCAAGTGTGCCGGTGAGCACTTACCGAGAGTATGAACAAAAAGCAGGGACACCCCAGCGAAGTGCGTAAACTGCAGAGGTCTGCATTCTGTAAACAGCGTTGTATGTGTGGTATACAAACGCAAAGTAGAGAATTTAGAGAGGCGTACGATGCGTACGATGCGCACTAGACCGGCTCCGGAGATGCGCTACGTTGCCGCCCTCCTGCGCAGTTTTCACTACCTAGGCAGCCCGTCCAGTTGCAGCCCCGCAGCAGCCAGACTGGAAGGCTGGCACTCCTGCCCTCCCCGCCAACACTTGGATGGACGACGACGGATAAATTTGAACTGCTGAGAAGGCAGCAATTGCGGCTAACAAATTTAGATAAACTACTGGAACTATACACAAATCTTAATGACGAACTGGAGAGGTGCGTTGCTGCAGGGAAGAAATTCCTTGTGATCCATCGTTTTTTGGAAAACATCCCAGAGGGTGATTTCTAAATTAAAATAAAGATTTCTTCTCGGAACGCCAATGGTATAGGTAACGAAATTCCTTTCCTTATTAATTATATACTGAGTCACAAAATCGAAATTATGCGTCTAAATGAAACCAAACTTACCGGACGTGACAATCTGCAAGTCCGAGGGTATACTGTGCTAAGAAACAGTAATAAGAAAAGTTAAGGCCGACACTAACAGGGGCGGAGGGGTAGCCGTGCTCATAAAGGCCGATATCGCGCACACGCATTATTCTATATGGAATATATCTATAGAGAATATGTGTAACGCTAGAGGGCAGCGTGAGCATCATTGCCGCGTACAATAGGTCAGCGAACGGCTTCACAGCGAGATGCCTCGAGAATTTATTGAACGTGAGTTCGCACTGCCTTCTCATAGGTGATCTTAACGCTAAACATCGCAACTGAAAGTGCCATCGCAATAACGCAAATGGCAACATAATGTCATCTTACAGTATCCGAACGATCCCACGCATTTTCCGGACAATGGTACAACGCCAACAACCCTTGACATAGTGGTCAATAAGGGCGTGAGAGACTAACTCCACGCCGCCAGTGGCGCTGGAGGAGCTCACGTCCGACCACAATCCAATCCTCTTGGAATTGAATGATGTGTCAAGGGAAAACATCACACGGAAAATCACTACTTTTAGAGATGCTAACTGGCAGCTCATCTACAAAGCACACATTAACATTAACCGAAAACACTGCACAACACCATCGATATACTCGCCGATCTGGAAAATGTAGTGACAGAATTCACAAGGATACTGCAGGATGCCAAGCAGACTGTTATTGCCACTTCAACAACAGTAAACCCATACAGGGATCAACTGGATGTAGTGGTCACATAAAATATACAGGAGAAAAACAGACTTAGATGGCTTTGGCAATGAAATCACGATGTCAACGCCAAGATAGAAATGACCAGGTTGCAAGGCCAGATCAGAACCTGTATCAACACTGCAAAAAACCAGAAAAGGGGGACAAGTAAATCCTCAGGACAATTCACTGTGAAAGCTGACGAGGGCCTTAAAAAATACGCGGGAGGCCATACTCGCGCTGACACGCGTAAGCGCACGGACAGCGCTGACTGACGCGCAAAAAGCGAATGACTTTAGCCGACCATTTCGAAAACATATATAGCAATAACATACCAAATAATCCGCATAGAAAATAACATTAACCAGATCGTTGGTCATGCGATGCAGAAATGACGCGACGAGAATTCCTCAAGATCATGACTAAACCCTCGGACGTCGTAGAATTTGTCAAAAATCTACCTAAAAACAAAGCTCCAGGAAAAGACGGCGTCAAGTACAAACTCCTCAAATATCTCCCGAGGAAAGGCATTGTGCAGTTGACGTACATCGTTAATGCAATCCTGCGACTACAGCATTGGCTCAGCCAATGGAAGTGCGCCGTGGTCGTGCCCATCCTCAAGCTACTCTCGACTTTCTCCAAGTTGGTGGAGAAGCTCATCCTGGTCAGACTAGAAGCTGTCCAGAAGGAGCAGGTTGTCAGGATTGTTAACGACGTCAAGGTACAACCTCGGGAAGAGCACCACCATGGTGCTTTTTGATATTGAGAAGGCGTTTGACACCATCTGGATACCGGGGTTACTATACAAGATGCACACTATAACTTTCTGACGTACATCATCAAACTCATTGACTCGTTCTTGACGGGCAGATCCCTGCAGGTTCCAATGAATAACAAACTGTCATCACTGCAGGATATTCGCGCGCTGGGTGTCTCGCAAGGGTCGTGTCTATCACCAAAACTGTACAATTTGTATGTCTCTGATTTCCCGAATACCAAGCTGGCCAAGTGCGCCGACGACACAGCCATGTACGCGCATTATTCTCACAACGCTCAAGCAGCCAATATGCTGCTAAACACGCACATGGTCCGCGCCGCGGCGTATTACGATCGGCGGAAGATTCGGGTAAACGCCGAGAAGTCAGAAGCGATAGTCTTCACGATCCGGTTCACGCCGAGAACAGAATTTTGACACCTATTTCGGTTAGGGGGCACCAAATTCCAACAAAACGGTGCGTGAAGTATCTAGAGGTCAGACTAGACCAGATACTTACGTTCAATACTCACATAAACGAAACTGTACGAACGGTCTACTCTCCGTCAAGAAGTCTGTATCCGTTGATGGTCGGAGGTAGCAGACTTAACAGACAAAACAAAAAACTGTTGTACGGTTGTGGCCAGTGAATATGAGGCACTAAAATTTGTACAATTTAAAGTGAGCTTTTATTAACGTCAACCTGGCGTCATTGCTGCACGCCGCCAAAGCACAGCCCCTATTACAACACTAAAATGTCACATAAATTGGGTTCAAGAGCTGCCTCATACTCACTGGCCACAACTGTAACAGTACGCAATGGTGGTCAGGCCGTCGATCACTTACACGGCGCCGGTGTGGTGCAGCATACCGGCCACGACAATGGAACAAACTAAAAGAGCTTGCACCTCATTTCAAATTCTGGAAGGTACACCTCCCTCAGAGACCTATACGTACGTTGCAACGACATAACCCTAATAGCGGACTACGTCCAGGATATTTCCCAAAAATTTTACTCTTTCTAACTACCGTACCATACCAGACGTTACCAATTTTCCGGCAACCGCTACAGCCAAACTCTCACCTACACTATAACTTCCGTTTACCCTATCCACCTTTACTGATATTTCATACATTTCCTATCTTTATATAAATCTTTCCTGTCCCCCTCTTCCTTTCTGTTTGTACATTTTTTCTCGTGTTCTTGATCTCTTTTTGTGCGTTTTTGTCTTTGTTCTTGTTATCGTTCCCTTTTTGTGAATTTTTTCACTCAAAATTAGCTTCACTACAGAATTTTTAAGATACTGAAAATTTCGATAAATTTCAGCATAGGCAGCCTTGCGCAGCCCTGCAGCACTTCATTTGGATAAGGGTTCTCCGTTTTAGATTTGGGTATCTGTGTCAGCAGCAAAATTAGTCAACGCAGTGCGACAGCTTCGAGTTTGTTTAGTTTTTGGGCTTTATTAAATTTTATTTTTAAAATGTTTTCAATTATATTGTCCTTTTTAATTTGTTTTTAACAAAAGGAATCAGGACTTCTCTCCCCGTTTTCTTTTACCGAACCGGAACCGCCCTGCCTGGCCATGCAACCCGCCACCGTGAACAGAACACGGTCGGTCGCAAAGTAGTTTCCGGGGAAACAATATTATGTATTAATTTTAATTAAGTTTTGTTTGATTTGAATTTTTGGTTAACACGCGAGGTGGCGATCGCGATTAATCGAAAAGCTATCACGGTACTGGATTCGATCCCCGGTTCCGGCACTGGCACTGTCGGAGGATATGGTTGTATATCCGCGTTTTTCTGTGTGTAACCCCCTTCAAGTCACTGGCTTCTGGAATTGGGGTTGTCTAATGTCTGTGGTGTTATTTATTATTATTATTTATTATTCATAAAGTCTAAATTTACCTTAATTATAACAAATTGTGTTAAAATGTTATAATAATCTTTATTAAATAAATTTAAACATGTTATTCCTATTCTCGTATTTATTAACAAAAGACAGAGAATTATTGTCGATAGTTATTGACCACGGTGTACTATATTAGGTGATGCGACAAGATCCGTACGAATGGCTTCGTAAGCGTTTAGTTGTGTGTAATGCAATAGATGGCAGGACAAATAAAGTCTCGTCGTTACTTACGCATAGAAATATTAGAAATACAGTTTTTCAGGTTCTGTGTAGTTAATGCTCTGTAGATTTGTTTTATTTATATTTAAAGAGCCTTTGAGTTCGTTCTTTTTGTCTTAGTTTTGCCGTTTAGTTGTGTATATATGCAGCACTACATGCATCAAAGGAAATACGTCTATCTATGCCATGATCTATGCCTAGGTAATTGCAGGGGTATATTCTGGGCGCCATCTACTGAATTAAATAGAAACCAAGCACTTATGAAGTCATCGATTAACATGCCAAGTGCCGTGTGTCGGACCACCTAATATACTACACCATGTTGTTGACTGACTAGGCAAGGAAAGATATGAGGCATCTTTTGGGGCTTATCTATAATGTAATAACTTGTAATAAGTCTATGATATTTTATCATTTTTAGACCAGTTCATTTCATTCCCTTTTCACTTATAGGTATGCAAATTTTACAAAACCATCACAATTTACAGAATACAAAACATACCTACCATTTTCACCATTAATTCCTTACTGCTGTATTAGATTCCTACTCTGATTTTTTTACTGGATTGCTCTAGCAAGAAATCAATAACAAGTTGATTGGAACTTACCTGCCGAGTTCGAATTATATTCTTATTTTGCATAGATCACTATTTATATTCACTTGGTGTGCATAATTTTGGTACAAGATGGCATTCAAATTTAAAGGACAGCAAATTTCTTATGATACTGGGTTTAGTCCAGTCGATAAACAGTAGATGTCGCCACTACGTTGAAAATCATACGATCGCAAAGGGGCGGGCAATATAATTTTGAACAATTATGTTTGAGGAAGCTGAAAGTTAATTAAAATGAAAATATATTTATATAGCTAAACTCTAAAATCGTGATTGATCTGTTCGGAATGAACTTCTTATGTAAGTTCATTTTTAATATTTTTTTTAGTTCTATCTAATGATACAAAAACTCAAGTTGCAAGTTACGTGGCATTCCCTCTATTTGTATTATCACATCAACGCTGGCATTCAAATGTAAAAACTATATGTATTTATGTCTGAGTGCATTGTATGTACATGGTTATTCAAGCACAGTAAGAAGGTACGTATGATCGAAAACTGTCACGAATGTAGTTTTAATTAATCCGTCTTCACCGACCAAAATATTTTCTGGGGTCACCCTTTTCGAAGGAAAAAATGGGAGAAAAAGTGTATTTTCATATTTATCTCGGTAGGAGTGCATTTTATCGCAAAATTTTTAAAGGATTAATGTACAAAGGTAAGTGCTCGTCCAATTCAATTCAATTCAATTCAATTCAATTCTTTATTGGTGTTAAAATACACATAGGTGTTTACACACGTCAAATTCTATACTTATAAAGTTAAAATAATTGTAAAAATATAAAATGTATAAAACACAAACAGTACTAACTAAACATGAGTATACTGATGACACATATTATTTAATAGAAGGATCTAACATAACAAATGAAACAAATTTAACATGTATGGAAATTTATCACCTAGAGTACTGCATGAATCTACAAATTGAGGAAAAGTTACTATCCAAAAATTCCTTTGTACTATAAAAAGCATTATTCAATAAATATTTCTTTATGATCATTTTGAACTTGGTTTCATTTAATGACTTTATTTCTGATGGTAAAGCATTATAAAACTGTAAACTTAAGTAGCTAGTGCCATCTCTAGTTCTATTTAATCGATGAAAGTTTATGTTTAAATTATCTCTGTTTCTGGTTTCATAAGAGTGTATATGGCTTCTGCTTTCAGATGATTTCTCATTTTTTTTACATGAATCAGACACTGGTATATATAGGTACAAGGTACAGTCATAATTTTTAAAGCAATAAATTGTTCTTTGCAATCATCTCTGTATTTTAGTCCAGAAATGACTCGTATTGCTTTCCGCTGTGCAGAAAATACAGTAGCACAAGCTGGGGCATGTCCCCAGACTAGAATCGCATATGATAAACTGGAGTGGATAAAACTATGATATGCAGTGGTTAGGGTATTTTGTGAAACTTTGCCAACAAGGTTTCGTAACAAGTAAGTGTATTTGGAGATTTTGTTTCTCACACAAATGGCATGATTTTCCCACAATAACTTGGAGTCTAAATTAATTCCAGGGAACTTAATAGACTCTGGATTATTTACTTCTTCCAAACTGCGCAAGCTAAATATCATTGTTTCAGTCTTGGACACATTTAGACATAACTTATTAGAGATAAGCCAGTTCTGCGAATCCAATTCAGTGTGCTGTACCTCATTTAGCAATACATCGATATTGCCATTAGACAAAGTCAGATTGGTATCATCGGCAAATAATAAAGATATCTTGCGTTTTTCTTTAATTAACAATCCTTACAAAATTATTGACCGGTGAATTGGAAGTTTTAATAAAAAAAAGAGGTTTTCTGTTTTGCTTATATTAGCGAAAATGCATGAATAATTGAATACCGTATACATGCCCCCCATGTAGAATCGAATTCTTGATTTTTTGAGGCGTACGCCGTTTTACAAATCTTATGCGTTTCCAAAATACACGGGTGTCCACCCTGAAAATCACCAATTTGTAATATCCGGTATGAATTTTTTACGGCAATAAAAAAATTAACACATATAGCTTGATGTGCTTATTACAAATCTGTAAAGACCTATGAAAAATTCGCCCCATTTCCAAGTGGTTTTTTGGGAATTTATAATAACCACAATCGACGATTAAATCGAGGTACATGTCCTTCTGTAGGACCTCATCCTGACTTTGTATAGACAGAAAACAGAATTTTCCAAAACTACCCCATCATCCCTCAAATATTTTTTAAAGGAGGAAGGAGGAATTGAAAAACAAAATTTAACGCGTTCTGCCTTAGATATATCTGGTGGTATCCCTTTCTATAACTGTACCTCAACATTCCATTATGATACGAGAACTACCCTTAAACAAGGAAAAACGTGTTTTTACAAAATATTTCCTTACCTGTGCACATTACGACCAAAA
Source organism: Leptura quadrifasciata (assembly GCA_963675555.1). Taxonomy (NCBI): domain Eukaryota; kingdom Metazoa; phylum Arthropoda; class Insecta; order Coleoptera; family Cerambycidae; genus Leptura; species Leptura quadrifasciata. The sequence continues at coordinate 53,418,843 of OY776675.1, forward strand.
TACCTATATGCAATATAGACGTACATATCATTCCCGAGACATTTGGTCTCTAACATTTTTTCCGTAACACTAACCCTTAGCGAATTAAGAGGCATCGTAGCTGTTTAAACGGGGTTGCGCCCTTTTCTTATTTATTTAACACCTTATTAAATTGTTGAATATAAAATATTTTATTATTTTCTGGATTCCTATGAAGCGTCCCTCAACAAAGATTGGACATTAAGAAAATATCTCATTTCAACCCTTCAAATGGGGTGGGAAATGTGTTTTTTCCCGATATTTCACTTAGGGTGCATTCTACGACAATAATGCATATAAAGTAAGTTAAAGAGGACCTTATTCCCGATAAATTTGCTCTCTTTCATTTTCTTCATAACATCAAGCCTTCCCGACATATGGCTCGCCGTACGTCTATAAACGGCGGTATTTATTCACTTCATTTGTTATTTAATTATTTATCATGTACTATTTTACTCAATTTTCGATGTTTATTTGTTGACTAATCATATACAGCAAATTCCGCGAAAGAAATTATTAATACAAGCCTGCAATTGGGGTGCAGTAATCAACTTTTAGACTGAGGAATTTATCTTTTATTCTTTATTTGACCACAAATGTACATCTGTTGTGTAGCAAACGAGACCCCTTTTATACAGCTACGATGCCTCTTAACTCGCTAAGGATTGGTGTTACGGAAAAAATGCTAGAGGCCAAATGTCTCGGGAATGATGTGTACGTCCATATTGCATATAGGTATTTTGGTCGTAATGTGCAAGGTACGGAAATATTTTGGAAAAATCCGTTTTTCCTTGTTTAGGGTAGTTCTCGTATCATAATGGAATGTTGAGGTACAGTTATAGAAAGGGAATACCACCATCTACAGATACATCTAAGGCAGAACGCGTTAATTTTTTTTTCAATTCCCCTTTACAAAATATTTGAGGGATGACGGGGTAGTTTTGGAAAATTTTGTTTTATGCCTATACAAAGGTAGGATGAGGGCCTACAGAAAGACGTACCTCGATTTAATCGTCAATTGTGGTTATTATAAGTTCCCAAAAAACCACTTGGGAAAACAGCAATAATTTTTTTTGGTTTTGGGGTGGTTTTGGGGCGAATTTTTGATAGGTCTTTACAGATTTATAATAAGCACATCAAGATATATTAGTGCTAATTTTTTTATTGCCGTAAAAAAATCACACCGGATATTACAGATTGGTGATTTTCAAGGTGGACACCCTTGTATTTTGGAAACGCGTGAGATTTGTAAAATGGCGGACACCTCAAAAAATCAAGAATTCAATTCTACATGGGATGCATGTATACGGTATTCAATTATTCATGCATTTTCGCTAATATAAGCAAATCAAAAAAACCTCTTTTTTTAATTAAAACTTCCACTTCACCAGTCAATAATTTCGTAAGGGTTGTTAATTGAAGAAAAACGCAAGATACATTTTTGGACGAGCACTTACTTTTGTACAATACTCCTTTAATACTTTTGCGATAAAATATACCCCTACTGAGATAACCTTGAAAATACAATTTTTCACCCCTTTTCTCCCCCGAAAAGGGGTGACCCCAGAAAATATTTTGGTCGGTAAGACGGATTAATTATTATCAATGCGCATAGGAAAATAAATTAAAACTACGTCCGTGACAGTTTTCGATCATACGTACCTCCTTACTGTGTTACTTACTATAAGGAAGGAAAAATAAAACAAAATACTCATGTATTAATCTATTATTTTCTTATATTCATATACAAATGTTAAAAGATATAAGTTAATAAAAGAAGTTCCCTTTTATTACATATAAATTTAATCTTGCTGCTACCGCGATGTGTATTATTTCTGCCATCGTTACATTTTCAAAATATGACTTTCTGTACAGACCTACCTAATACAATATATTATTAGTCACATCTAACACCAAACATTTTGCAACATATACTAACACATATTTTGACTGTTATCGCGCATTATTGTACAATTTTTGAGATATGGGTGGATATATATTTTTTGTTCTATTTTTTTTAATCCACATCAACAATGTTGGAAACGAAGGGATTCGGAATATACAATGTTCATACAATATTTCTGTTTAATGTACTTTTTAATAGCATGTCCACAAAATTCTGATTATAATATCCGGGTGACTCCGCATATACAGGGTGCCCCATAATAACGTGCAAAAAAATTAATGATCAAAGGCAAGAAACAACGTAATATTGTCATATGCTCGTCGCTTTTGTTTGACACTTTAATTTAATTTTGTCCCAAAAGCAGTTTATATAACGAAATTTTTTCAAGAGATAAAAAAGTTTGTAACTGAAACATGTTTAGTTTTTTTAATTGAAAGAAAAAATGGTAGGCAGAAAAATATTTACAAAATATAAACCAAGAGGGTGGATTAATTATTACAAAATATAAACGTGTAGTAAAATACATACGTACTACGAAAGACCAAATATTCTACTGCTTCCTATAAATATTGAAATGAACAGGACCTAATGCAGTGCCTTGTGGAACGCCATATTCAATTACATTAAATTCACTGCAAGTTCCATATATATTTACACATTGTTTTCTGTTTGATAGATAGCTTTTCATTAACTTAGCTCCAATCCTCCTGACACCAATTCCTTCCATAATGTTTAAAAGTTTTTTGTGTTCTACTGTGTCAAACGCTTTGGCTCGATCCATAGAAATGCAGATGTTAGGATTTCCATTGTCTATACATTTGTATATATTTTTTGCAAGCAGGCTAACAGCATCCTGAGTGGATCCAGCTGCTCTAAACTCAAACTGGAAGTCTGAGAGTATATCATGTTTATTAAAAAAGGCAATAAGTATTTTTTATTATTGTTTCCACAATTTTAGAAAGAGTGGACATCAGCGATATTGGACGATAACTAAAAAGGAATAAATTCATTGCCACCCATCAAGGTGCATGGTCTCGTCTGTAGACTAGCAGGGTTGTTGTGAAATCGCCTATGTCGTACTGATGAGAGCTGACAAGCTCGAAACTACGGCTGGCGATACACATACCCTGCACTGTAGTCCTTTCTATAGGATTGAACTGCTGGGGCTTATTAAAATCAGCTATTATTTTCGCGTATCCCCGTTGAAGGTGTAGTATGTCTCAAGTTATAAAACATTATATATAATTTCAATTGTTTTAAACACGCACATTGTGCACCTTGTTGGGTGGCAATGAATTTATTTCCTTTTATATGAAATAGTGGAATATTTCGTCTTTCGTATGTATTGTTACGCGTACATACATACTCCCCACACCCTCTCACGAAGAGAGGTTTAGCCCCTGGTGGCAGAGTAAAAAGAGGCCTGCCTAGTTAGCTATCGCCAAAACGGCACCATCTCTGGATGAACTGGCGAACTACCATTGCCACGGATGGATTGAAAAACGGCAGAATAATTAGTCCATTTAACGAGGTCCCTAACATCAACAGTTTGCAGGATCTTTTGCAACTTTTGCCCCTCCGTTTTCGAGGGTGAGAAAAACGATGGTGATGGTTTCAAGGAAAAACCACCCCAATTTCCGGTTCCTGTATCTTGGGCTTGCGAGGGATTGTCGGATCGGTTTTTTCTGGAAATAATAATAATAAGTTAAGTTAATTTATATTAGAGTGCCACGGACTGACTCCCGGGGGTTGAACCTGCCCCCGCCCGTAATAGCAATATCTCAAAAAAATAAGAAAATACGGATCCGACAAGATTTTTTATGGATTTTTGAGAGCAGAGATCATGATGGAGGTACTACTTTTCACCCTACTCTCCCGTAGCTACTCAACGTATAAAAACCACCCCCCCTTCCATGCTGTCGGTCTTAGGCATGTGCGGATTCACCAGACCGGAGTTTTTATAGAAATATCAGAGAAACTAACCATTACTCAACGACAGTTGACCTAAGCAACCCCCGGGGCTACACATATGGTTTATAAAATAAGGGGTACATTTATACATTGGAGGTAGTTGCGGGGGTGTAAAGTGAAAAATAACACCACCATCGTGATTCCCGCCTTCGAAAACCCGTGAGTGACTTCGGTGTTGTGAGTAGGGTAGCTTCAACGCCTGGGAGTTGCTTAGGTCACATGTGGTTGAGTAATGGGTAGTTTCCCTGATATTTCCATAAAAACCCCAGTTTGACGAATCCACGCATGCCTAGGACCGACAGTATGGAAGAGGGGGTGGTTTTTATACGTAGGGGGTAGGTTCGAGAGAGTAGAGTGAGAAAAAATACCACCATCGTGGTTGCCGCCCTCGAAAACTCGTGAAAAGCACGTTTTCTCGTTTTTCGAATGATTTAAGTTTTACGAGCAGGGTAGTTTCAACTCCCGGAGCTGCTTAAGTCAACTGTGTTTTAATAATTGTTAGTTCCCAGATATTAAAAAAAACCGATTCTACGAACCCCCGCATGCCTAGGACCGACAGTATAGAAGAGGGGGTGGTTTTTATACGTTGGGGATAGTTGCGTGAACGTAGGGTGAAAAATAGCATCTCTATCATGATCCCTGCCCTCGAAAACACATGAAAAAAACTTGTCGTCAGTATTTTCTTATTTTTTGGAGATGTTGCTATTACGGGCGGGGGTAGATTCAACCCTCGGGGGTTGGTCCGGGGTACTTTAATGTAAATTAACTGAATTTATCATTACTTCCCAAAACAATCCGATCCGATGATCCCTCGCAAGCCCAAGACCGAGAACCAGAAAATTGGAGTGGTTTTTCCTTGATAGGGGTAGTTAGAAAGGATTTAAGAACTCTAAACCATCACCATCGTTTTTCTCACCCTCGAAAAGGGAGGGGGAAATGTATTGCAAAAAATCCTACAAACTTTTGATGTTTTGGCCTATTTTGTAGGTACCTCGTTGAATGGACTAAATCTGGATTGACAGATTAGAAAGATAGAGAAGTTGTCCAGAACGGTCTCGGGAAAAATGGACGAACCGACAATATGTGCCACGGATACATAAGAAGCGGATTCAACGTACAGAGCGGAGCCAGTTATATATTAGATGAGTAAGTGATCAGATAGAAAAAGAACAGTAACAAGTTGTGAATTATAGTAGTGAGTTTATAGTACATCAAAGTTATAATTAATGTTATTTATTATAAGGATTAATTATTATATTGTAATTTAGTGACTAATAAATCAGTGGTCAAATGTGCTTTTAGAGGGCAGAATATTAAAACACAATATTTTTAGTAGAACACTCCTCTATAAAATCCTTATTTTACTATAAGGTATATATATAAACGTAACCAGACTGCAACCAATAGCTACCCTCCGGGCCATGTGCCCCGCCGAGCGGTCACTAGCCTGGCGCGTTAAGTGTAATAGTTTCACATTACCAACAGAACGCTAATGCTCCGATTTCAACACCAGCCGAAAGACTGATCCTACTTAATCGAAGCATTAGTGTTTTGTTGGTAATATGCAATTAGTACACTTAACGTGCCAGGCTTGTAACTTGTAATTCAGCGCTGGGCGGGGCACATATCCCGGAGAGTAGCTGTTGGCTTGCAGTCTGGTTACGTTCCTTATAGTAAAATAAGGATTTTATAGGGGAGTTTGCGGCTAAAAATATTATATTTTAATAAATCAGTGGTTAGTGAAAGTTCTTGTTGCAATTATTGGACCTATGTTTTGGGGGTATTTACTGGATGGTGTAAATACGTAACAGTATTTTACTACATATTTATTTTAGGAAAATATATACATTATTTCAAGAAGGGTAGTTCATTTCCCCCCTTTGTGTACGCCTTAGGTGAATGAAATACCTTATTTATATGCTTTTTGATTTGTAACCGAGATCTAAAAAAAATTCATCTTTTTCCGTCTACGTTATTTTGAGATAGACATTAAAAACGGTTTTTTAGGCACACCCCTTTAAGAAGGTGCATCTGAACAGGAAAAAGTTATTTTGAAAAATTTTATATGAAGAACCGACCTTCTTGATCAGCAATTGATAATTAAATTTTTTAACGTTATTATGGGACGTCCTGTATATTGCACATTCAGGTTAAGTTCGTAACGAGCAGCATTGGCTGATAAAAAATAAGGTAGGAGATGGGAAAACTTACTATCAGATTTTCAATAATTTTAAATTAAAAAGGGCGATTTAAAAAAATGAGTTAGCAGTATCTTCTTGTATTCTCGACAATATAAAATGCTTAAGAATAATATGTTGGTAACATATAACAGATGCATAGTTCACAATATCTCGGAGCAGAGTAATATTTTCTATAATAAAGCAAAAACGGTGAAGAGGATAACAAAATTGCTATTTGGATTCTAAGGGAAACACATTTACACTTAATAGGAGAAAACTGTGTGAAAATATTGGTCTGCCTGCAATCAATCAATCATGTAATAATGGTTTTAAGTATAGTTGTTTCGAAATAATATTAAACTTTTGAAAATAAAAACAGACGTGAAAATGATGAAATTTTTTTATTCGGCTCCACATCGAAAATCAAATAATTTCCACATTCACCAGTTGAAGCTCCACTTAATGACCATATTAGAATAAACATTTTCGTATCAGTCTATACACTTAACATTTTAAAAATAGTGAGAATAGATCCGTACCAAGTTAATACCAATACTAGTAAAATAACTGTCAATTTGTGGTATAGTTCTGGATCAGTTACTCAGTATACCTTGAAGTTTAAGAATATCGATTGTATTACAACGATGCTTGATAACAGTCAATACTTCAATATATTTATGCATTAAGTGATTATCAAAAGAGCCATTTTATATTAAAAACCAAAAAAATTTCTGACAATATCGTAGAAAAAAATACTTATTTTAATAAATTTTAAGAGATACTGTTTTGCAAGTACACCTTTCAAGACTTCGATGTAATGATATGATAACCTTTGAGTAGCTTTAAAACCCTTAAAATATTAACGAATGTTTTGATAATACTTAATACATCTGAAAGCTGAAATGTCTCAAACTACATGTACATTACGTATAACAGTTATCAACATATCTACCAGGCATTTAGAAAAATGATATTGTTAGGTAAATACCACTGAATTCATTATTTCATCTAGGAAAATCTCCAGATATAGTTTTAACCAGCAATTTCTTTCTCAATGAGGACCTGAATGAAAAAGAGGCATACGTACACTTAATGTGTTTGCTAAGTAGTCGCAGGACAGTTCTGCTCCAAATTTTATATAACTTTATAAACAAAAATCCCATTCGATTTATTGTACACGGTGATTCGCGAGCAATGCGTCATAGCCTAATGGTAGATAGAGCACTTCAAAGCAAGTCTAGATCAAGACGGAAAAAATTTTTTGGCCAGTGGTTAAAGAAGATACGTACGTTTTATGCATTTGGTCTGAAAATTCAAAGAGCTATATCTCTTCAACGATTAGATGTAATCGAATGAAATTTACCAGTAACATTTCTCAGCTGGGACTTGTTAGATTAGCCTACATGGTTTTGAAAAATGCAGGACCCGACTTCGGAAAAAAAATCTGCCCTCCTCGTTTTTGACCAAAAAGTACATTTTTCTAACGCATTTCTGGAAAGCTATTAGCGGATTCGGAAAGTTTAGAAAAAATGCTACAAGAATAGTGATTCAATTTTGACGGCGCACCTGAATCATTTCGGCAAAAAATCACAAAACAATTTAGTGCATCAGGACTTTCTCAAAACCCTTTTCCATCTTTTTTATGTTTACACAGCACATACACACACTTTCAAATAATTAATGAGACATAAAATTATAAAGTCAAAACACTAGATACGTGTGGCCACGGCGTAAATAACCTATCTATTAATTAATATTTATTAAGAAAATACCTACACAGTTTTATTTTTGAAATTGAATCTCAATGACAGTAATAATTATTTTGACAGTTTGGTATTCTATCTAATTAACCTCGTTTCAATCGTGTTTTAAACTCTGAATTCGCTGTTATCATTTATGTGTAAGTATGGGTTTTGCGATGGTAATACAAGGGCTACCGTTATCTTCCGGAATATTTTGCCCATTTTATTATTAAACATAATATTTTTAGTCGTACACTCCTCTATAAATCCTTATTTTACTATAAGGAAAGTAACCAGACTGCAACCAAAGTTACAAATCTGGCGCGTTATGTGTAATAATTGCATATTACCATCAACATGCTAATGCTTCGATTGCAACAAACACCAGCCGAAAGACTGATCCTACTTAAAGGAGCTCCCTTGCCAGTCGTCACACACCACTTGCAGACTGCAGTTTCGAGCTGTTGGCTCTCATCAGTGCAAGGTAGGTATGCGACGACCGACATGAGAATCCTTTGACTATAGTACATCCCGGTATTTTCACAATAGCGAGATGTAAAACAGCCAGCAGGCGCCATCTAGCGGTCCAGTGTCTGTTGCAATCGAAAAATAAATAGCCTGACTTGGCTTAGCATAGTTCAAATGTGCTTTTAGAGGTCGGAATATTAAACATAATATTTTTAGTCGCAAACTCCTCCATAAATCCTTATTTTACTATGAGGAAAGTAACCAGACTGCAACCAAAGTTACAAATCTGGCGCGTTAAGTGTAATAATTGCATATTACCATCAAGACGCTAATGCTTCGATTGCAAGGGAGCTCCTTTAAGTAGGATCAGTCTTTCGGCTGATGTTTGTTGCAATCGAAGCATTAGCGTTTTGATGGTAATATGCAATTATTACACTTAACGCGCCAGATTTTTAACTTTGGTTGCAGTCTGGTTACTTTCCTTATAGTAAAATAAGGATTTATAGAGGAGTTTGCGACTAAAAATATTATGTTTAATATTCCGCCCTCTAAAAGCACATTTGAACTATGCTAAGCCAAGTCAGGCTATTTATTTTTCGATGGCAACAGACACTGGACCGCTAGATGGCGCCTGCTGGCTGTTTTACATCTCGCTATTGTGAAAATACCGGGATGTACTATAGCCAAAGGATTCTCATGTCGGTCGTCGCATACCTACCTTGCACTGATGAGAGCCAACAGCTCGAAACTGCAGTCTGCAAGTGGTGTGTGACGACTGGCAAGGGAGCTCCTTTAAGTAGGATCAGTCTTTCGGCTGGTGTTTGTTGCAATCGAAGCATTAGCGTTTTGATGGTAATATGCAATTATTACACTTAACGCGCCAGATTTGTAACTTTGGTTGCAGTCTGGTTACTTTCCTTATAGTAAAATAAAGATTTATAGAGGAGTTTGCGACTAAAAATATTATATTTTTAATATTCTGCCCTCTAAAAGCACATTTGAACCATTTTATTATTGACGCAAAATGTCGACAGTAGAGGTCTTCATTTACAGCATGATGGGGCACCGCCGCATTTCTCACTCCAGGTACGGGAGCACTTTAACAATGAGTTTCCTAATCGCTGGATCGGTCGCGGAGGCACTCAAGCTTGGCCAGCTAGGTCTGCTAATCTAACTGTTCTTGATTATTTTGTTTGGGGCCACATGAAACAATCGGTGTACAGCACAGAAGTCACCACTAGAGAGGAACTACGGCAGCGGATAATGACAGTATTTGATGACATGAGGAACCAGAGACAAACCATCGGAAACATTTATTGATGCGGTGCAGGAAATATATCGAAGTTGGGGGAGAACATTTTGAGAACCTCATATTAGATTTGGAGCATTGCTTATGTAATATTATGATGTTAAGTTTGTTTGTTTGTTAATAGGGTTATGACATTTATGCGTGCTTTCTTTTTTTTCAGGTTATTCTCATAATCCATTCAAATTTTATCATTTTATCTAGATTACATAAAATAATTCGGAGGTGTGGTGTTGGTCACCGGTTTAAGTGGCGCGATCCATCCATCCATCAGTGAGTAAGGCTCGCTGCTTGAGTTCGGCATTTGGATGCGTGACCAGTATCTCATATCGCTGTTCTGGTTAAGCGGTAGAGTAGCAATTAGCTAAACTTCGCCAGGAAGTTAATATCAATAAGGCATTAAAATTAAAAAATTAAAAAAAAAACAAATAAAAAATTTCACAATTACGACCCTATATTTTTATTACTAGGTATGTTGTTCACATGTATTATGTGCAGTCTTCGAAGGGATATAGATCTAAAGCATTTGAATGGACTCTATTAAACTGTTCCATAAATAATGCCCGGCCAAAGTGTTAGTCGTGATGCGCTAAATTGTTTTGCGATATTTTTGCCGAAACGGTTTAGGTGTGCGGTCAAAATTAAATCGCTATTCTTATAGAATTTTTTCGGAACTTTCAGAATCCGCTAATTGTTTTCCAGAAATGCGATAAGAAAATGTACTTTTTGGTCAAAACGAGGAGGGCAGATTTTTCCGAGTCCGGCCCTGGATTTTTCAAAACCAAGTAGGCTAATCTGACAAGTCCCAGCTGAGAAATGTTACTGGTAAATTTCATTCGATTACATCTAACCGTTGCAGAGATATAGTTCTTTGAATTTTCAGACCAAATGCATAAAACCATGTATCTTCTTAACCACTGGCCAAAACATTTTTTCCTTCTTGATCTAGACTTGCCTTGAAGTGCTATATCTGCCATTAGGCCATGGCGCATTGCTCGCAAATCACCTTTTATAAATAAGACAATATCTTTGAATCCATACTATCATGGAAATTGTATGTTTAATAATTATTTTAATAGAAATTGGAAGCAAAGGCAGGGATAATTTAAAATATCAACTTTGCCAAGTAGATATTTAAAGACAAAATTAAACTGACGAAGGTGTGCAAAACCTCCAAGAGGTGAAATTGTTGTTCATTCATATCGCCTAGTCTGAGCACGTCATTTCATGTACTCTTAATTCATTATTTTCTCCCGACATGATCGGTTTAATAAATTATTATCTTCTTTTTTCTGTAGCATGCGTTTACGACTTTGTTTTTCAAATTAGTCTAATATTTTTATTCAATCATTAGTCATTAGGTATTAGGTACGAGAACAGTACAATTATATATTATATCTTTTCCTTTGCTTGCCACTTGCCACCCTCGATATATTAAAGTACAAAAGTAATAATTCTCATAAAATGAATAAGGAAAAAACTGTATCTGAAAATTGCATCTATACTATGTAATGTACAATTATTATGCCTAACATGAGTACTGCAACTTAGAAACTAAAAATTGGAGTACAAACTTTTCCAAACTTCTGTAACTTAACAAGCTGTGTTTGTCTCCAAATGTTTCAAAATCCTGCAGGAGTAACAGTAAACTATCTTTTATCAAGTGTCTCTCGTTTCATACATTCAATAATATTATCAACAATATCACAATGTACCAACAACACATACTTCTGAGGGTCTGTATACTTTTAAATAATAATGGAGAGAGCTAATAATAATAGATCTATTGTAGTATGTCTATTGCTATGTACAAACTTTTATTAGTAGAAATAGGAAAATTTTGTGTAATCATTGATTTTTAAATTAATTACATAATCATAAGTTAATAACTTCGTGGAACTATAATAATAATATAATAATCATTTTACTATGTATTCATACATTATTTTTAATTTAAAACTGAAAAATTCTACAAGTTTGATATAAGTACTCAATGTTGAAGATATAAATTTCTATTTCAACTACGTATTTTGTTTTCTTATAATTAGAGAAGAAAATCTGCCCAAACAAATATTTAAGGAAAAGTCTAGTCAACTTAAATTCGTTTAGATAAAACATAGTTCACAGAAGTGAACAGGAAATGGGTTTTACAAGGTTAAATTAGACTTACGAGATGGTGGAAAGAGTCAGGGAAACGAGCGTTGAATTAATAAACCACCGTCAGATAGATCGCGTACCTGCGGACGAAAATAAATTATTGTAGGTTTTATTGTCTATGAGTGAAAATCGCATTGTTACCTCCAGAGAATTAGTTCTAGATTACGAAATGTTGAGTACACAGAAATTCAGTATGCAGAATTAAAATAACTTTCTCATCTGCAAAAGTAAGTTAAAAGTAAAGTATGTATTTACAGTAATATGTGGAGTTTAACCTACTGGTGTGTAAGAGGCTTACTTAATTTCCTGCCCTTATTTTTATTTTAAACGAAATATGATTCCTCCATTCGATAAAAACTTCATGAGTGTACGTACTATAAATTGGACTGAAATGTGATTTTACTAAAATAAATAAAATAAAAAATAAAGTGTTCGCAAATCTTTGATTTTAGAAGTTCATTTTTTTCTAATCGAAGGCTTCCGAACACGTTTCAGAAACCGGACACAGAATAAAGTGGGACTAGATAAAAATTTTTAAAAAAGAGGCAGATAACAAAAAAAAAGATAAATCAATGAATCCGCAATAAAATAAAATGAAAATAAATACGTATCTAATTGTTCTACAGATTTTTGCACGACATGCTTACCAATCTTAAAAGAAGAACTTAACAAACACATTTTAGAATATCCGCAGTTATGTGTAAGAAGTAAGTATCTATGGATATGGCGTAAACCCAATCCTAGCTGTGTATTTAACATACACAGCATATAAGAATTGCTTTCAAAATTTTGAAAAAGGAAAAATGTCAGATAAATATTTTATGCTTATTTTGGTTATAATTTTTGTTAGTTGGCAAAGAAATAGCCTCTGACTGTTATTTTGATATAATCGGCAGAGGCGTTTTTTTTTCAAAATGCTCGAAAAAAATTCATTTTCGTTTATTGGGTTTTATACAAATGCAAAAAAAATGACCAAAATATGCTTAAACGTTTTTATTACTTCATCAAAAAGCTATAGAGCCCAAACTTTTGAAAAAAAATGACTTAATGGCAAAAAATGGCGGCCAATTCAAATTTTAAATAACAAATTCAATTGCGCACACTGAATTTAATATTTTTGCACCAAAGTTTCAGGGTGCTTTTATTAGAGTAAAAGGTAGATTTTCTGAAAGTTTGAAGCTGATCGGTTCACCAAGCGGCTCGACGCAGCCAAAATAAAAAAGAGCAACTTTTGGCCAATTTCTTCACTTTTGTAGGTTATACTTGCGCTCCTAAGAGCTACGGTAAACATATAGTCCTAGAACTGGCAGTAAAAACAACTTCATCATAAGTTACCAAAGGTTTGAACTGACACGTCCGTTCTACTTTAGATTGTAATTTTAAAATGGCCCATCTGCCGGGCGTAAGTGGTCGCTTTATTAGATTTAAAATTAAAAAAAAATTAAAAGTAGCTCATAATTACCCAATTATTACTAACATAAATGTTTTATGAAAATGGTCTAAGATCTTAACTAAATTGAAATCGTAAGCGTCTGCCATTGGGAATGGTCGCTATTTCGGGGCAGACGCTGTCAAATATTTCAAAAAAACTCCATCAACTTCCTGACATGTTATCGCCGTTATTTTCATGTCAAAATATTACTAAATGTGTTACTAACCAAAGTTTAAAAAGAAATTTTTGGCAGACGGTCGCATTCAAACCGCAGACGGGGTTTTAAGTTGAAAAGTAAAAAAAAAAATTGTCTCGACTCCAACTGCAAATGTTAGCTTCTAAAAGGTTATTTGGATTAAAGAGTATTTTTTATTGTGTAAGTAATGAAGACGTATAAAGAACACTTCGGTAGACGGTCGCATTCAAAGGACAGACAGACGGGAGTCAATTGCTATCAATATAATGAAGTATGCGTAATATAATATTATTTAAAACGACCTCGGGAGTATAGAGTTCCTTAGGCAAGCATTTTGTTTAAAAAAAGAAGCTAGTGATATAATACGTATAATACTTTAATTTTAAACACTCAATAAAAACAGAAGAAATAGAAACAAAAATAAAAAAATAGAAGCAAGAATAATAAAACAAACAAAATCTATGTAGCAAGCGATAGATATATGGTGGTAATAATTGGGTAGTTATGAGGTACTTTTAATTTTTTTTAAATTTTAAATCTAATAAATCGACCACTTACGCCTGGTAGACGGGCGATTTTAAAATTACAATCTAAAGTAGAACCGACATGTCAATTCAAACCTTTGATAACTTATGAGGAAGTTGTTTTTACTACCAGCTCTCGGACAATAGATTTGTAGAAAATTTTATTACAAAGATTTTATTTTGTTTGTTTGTCCCGATCCGACTTATACAGGGTGGGGCAATAGTGCGTCAGACCTCGATATCTCGAGTTCTACGATAGCTAGAAATTTAAAAAAAAATTGCAAGTAACTAGGTAAAAAAGTCTATAACTGGAAATTATCTTCGAACATACAGGGCGAGCCAAGACGAAATTACTGGACCAAGTGCCTTTTTTTAAATGGAATGCTATGAATATCAGTATATTTTTAAGCCTCTTTCTAGGTTCTATTCATTCTATATTGGCATTGAATACCTCCCAACCAGGGGGCGAGCGTGGGTGCGTCTTTACTATGTACGTACTTCGATATGCGATGTAAAGCAACGTAAGGTGCGGTTAGTAGTTGGATGGGTGACCGTTCCAACTGTTATAGGGTATTCCCCCTATAAGTCAAAAACAAAAAACAAAAAATTCAAAAAAATGCAAAATTAACAGAAAATTAATATCAGTTCAGGCATCATGGCAAACCATGATAAAAAAGTCAACCAGACCTAGTTTACCGGAAAAAACTACATCCAAGGTCATAAAAATCAGAAAAAATTCACGAACCTTCTATAATTCTAAAGTAATGTAAAATCACCGAAAACACACTCCCAACATTCATTCTAGTAATTTTATAAAAGAAATTTCACAAAAAAACACCCCTTAATAATACAGCCCCCTCATAGTCATCAAATAGATCAAACTCACTCTCTTTACCTAAAACCTCAATAGTTCATTTCGTTTCATTAACTTTTTAAACCACTTTTACGTTTCAAATCTCATTACTTCTTGACGACCCCTCTATACTTCAACTTATCGAAAAACTCACCATTCAACTCCACTTCATTCAATTCTTGCATCCATTTCAATTTTTAATCTTATTACTTTTTGACAACCCCCTGTATACACCAAACCACGTTCCCTACCTCGAGTCTTCATATTTAGTTTAGTTTCTTCAAATTCCAGCGCTTCGATTAATAATTCAAATATCATTACTTTTCAATCACTCCTCGTAAATTACATACAATATCTCGATATCTACGCTTAAACTCGGTTCGTACCCGTTAGGAGCATTTTCATATCTTATTTCCAGCCACCTCGCACCTATCGGGAGCATTATCGTGTCATTTCAACTGTTAAACGTCTGACCTTCGTGACACGTTTACGGGCTCCTTTCATAACATTAAAATTTTCGTCAATTAAACTCCAATATTTCCAAAACCCGAATCCATTCAAATTTTCTTTTGATATAAAAAAATTTCCCTTTTCATCGCCAATTTTTGTATACTAATTTCATCAAAAATTTCAACTTTTAGTAAGCTATAGCGCAATATTATGAAATATTTCGCAATCGTGCCGATCCAGACTCGATGGTGTCAAAACGTCCGTGCTAGGTTTATGGGGCACGATAAATGCAACCAACTAACAGTATGAATACCGGTGTACGGCAAGCCCAAACTAAGTTCAGTTTTGACAGTGACTCCAGTGTTAAGTATTCGCGTAGTGTTCATGTGGAAAAATGTAAGTTTCAAGTATTAAAAAACACTTCGCCTTAAGTGGCCCCCTTTTCTGTTTCCCCTTCGCCTACGAGGCTCATTCGTCAAAGTGAATTTTTCCCAAATTTAATTAATTTTTTCAACACTTTTTAAATATATTTTTTAAAAAGCAACCTAAGACCGAATTTCTGTTGTCGATTAGTTTCAATTCCAAAAAGCAACCTGTAAAATAAAATAAATTCTTCTCAACTCTGTTCAATATCCTTTAATAAATAATTTTGCATTTCCTTTAAACCATCGTGTTTAATTTCAAGAAAAATAATATACAGGGTGTAGCCGTTGACCCTGCAATAGCTGTAAAAATCAAAACAGTGCTAATTAAAACCAAGTGATACAAAATAGTGCAAAATACAACATACAGGGTGTAGCAATTGACCCGAACAAGCACTTCCAGAAATCAAACCCTGAGACTCTGCAAATCGAAAAATAAGTGCACGAACGCCCTCTTCGGTCTCAGCTCTAAACCCCCACCGTTCCAGATTTTTTTTTAACAAACAGAGGGTCGTTTCCGTGTTCACAACGAAGACCGCGTCCTCGCCTCACACATCTTCCAGCGGCTTGTATATCAGTGTATGCGCGGAAGCTATACAACCTTAGGCGAGGGTTGTATAAGGGATATACCATCCTTCGGAGGGGATGTAAAGCCGTCGGTTCCTTGTCTATTAAATGTTAGGCAAGTAAAAGATCCCTACTCTTCTTAAGAGAAGAGGTTCGGCAAAATTCCTGGTTGGGGATAGCTCGTCTACAGGCGTAGGTGTTAACCTTCAGTAGGGGAAATAGGCCGACGTTAAATAAATAAATATATATATATATATAAACCTCCCAACCACTTGGATGTAATTAATTTTTTTGTTGAAATAATGCAATCTGCAGATGGACATTAAAAAATTACCGCATCGTCGAAAAGTATACAGGGTCTTCCATTTGAAAAAAATTGAGAAAATTCAATTTAAAATGTTCTTGTGCATAGAACCTAGAAAGAGGCTTCAAAAAATGTACTGATATACATAGCATTTTATTTTTAAAAAAGGTACTTGGTCCTGTAATTTCGTCTTGGCTCACCCTGTATGTTCGAAAATAATTTCCACTTATAGATTTTTTTATCTAGTTTACTTGCAATTTTTTTAAAAATTTCTAGCTATCGCAGAACTCGAGATATAGAGGTCCGACGCACTATTGCCCCACCCTGTATATCTCGAGTTATTCACATTTTTAGGTTTAAAAACGCAGATAAAGAAAATAAACTCTTAATAACAATTGGAGCACAAGGTCTTTGAAGTACAAACATTTTTTGGATAATCCTGAACACCTCCCCAACAGAATCCAACCATATAATTGCTTAGGGCAAAAGTTCCTTTATACTGTTTTTTTGTGCTATTTTAACTGCGTTATTAAATGTTTTGGAGCTTTGTAAAAGTGGTTTTTAAACGCCAAAGATATTGATCTGTGAAAATTATCCCTCACAAGAAAACGGCCCGCTACCAGGACCCGAACCCAGTGTAAGGTTGTCTCCTTAAACATAACTATGCACCAAAAAAGTTGAAGAGGGTTGTTTAGAAGCTGATTGAAAATACAGTAGCTCATGGTCTATAGTTTATTATTGCCTCCCAAGATTTCTTTGTTTTCTTGAACTCTATCTACTTTCTGTTGGAGGATAGGTACGTATCATCTGAAGTTATACAAGTTCTCTACAAGATTGATTTTTTTTAGAAAATATGGCCGTCTATTAAATTTTTACTATATTTAAATTATAAAGGCAGGATTTAAAATTAGCTTCTTACAAGACACAATTGCAAAAATTTTAATTTTGAGAATTAGAAGCACTAGATAGTCTGCATTTCTAAAATACAAAAAAATTAACATACCTCTTTCCTGGTTACATTGTTAAAGTTAGTACGTAGCTAAATACTGCTAATAGTTCTCTGAACTAAAATCAATGTATTATTAAAATCTCTTTACATATCTATTGCTTTTATTAGTTCATAAAAACTTTGCTATCTATGTATCTATATTACACAAATATAATAATACAAAGTAAATCTTAAGGGTGCGCTTTCTTGGAGCGACTATTGCGATGATCGCAGTGAGATAGTAGCGCAACGATCATTGCGAACCACTGCTAGTCTGTTTTGTAATTATTTCGTTTTCCTTCGAGCGACCATCGCTAGAGTCGCTGGCGTCAATCGTGGGCGTCTGGGCTTAGAGCGGATATGATCGCCAGTCGCGAACGATTATTGAATAGTGGTACATGTGCTCTTGTGGCATGTGAATCATGTTTCAGCCAAAACTTAATTTTCTGACGAAGAAGACTCCAAATTAATTGAAGCTGTAGCAGCATATGCAGCTCTTTATGACTTCTTAATGTCCTCTTGAATTAAACTTAACACAAATTCAAACTGAGGTTTAGAAAGTCTGAAGAACATTTTCTGTCATCACCACACAATTGAATTGTAATCAATACTTTGAAGTGTCCTTCTTCCATTCTTTTTTTAAAGATGGGATATTCAGGAAGACTTGGCAAACTTAATATTTCCAACATTTCTTTATCGTCAATTTATTCCACCAAAAGGTATTGCAACAACATTTTTTTACGTTTATTAATTTTTTTCACATTCATCACGACACTCAGCGGAACTGTGTCTACAACAAAAGTCAACAGCCCACTGACCAGAGGTAGGTAGAGTAGTCGCTGTTAGCAAAACATTCCGGCTGGCGATCAGCGCTAGCGATTATCGACCCACGATTATCACTCTGCGATCATTGCAATAGTCGCTCCAAACAAAACACATCTTAAAGATGTGTATCGACTGCGCGAGGTGATTCTCGCGGTGTCGATTATTCCCTCGCTATAAAACTGACTGGTCGCTAGATCGCTCTGCCTTGTGATGTTATCGCGATCTGCTTGTCAGACATTCCAGTGACCAGTCAGTTTTATAGCGAGTAAATAATCTATACCGCGAGGCAGCCTCTCGCAGTCGATGCACACCGTTAAATCCCTCGTCTTGTCGGTAGTAAGTAACTATTTGCATACTTTAAAACTATGCATTAACCCTGTACTTTAAGTTGCATCTTTGCATTTCTAGCTATAGTTTAATCATGGATAAATCAGTTTTCGACTTCTGTTCGCAACTTATATATTTGGAGCCTCCAAATGGCTTTATATACATCTCGGAAGTTCAAAACTAATCTACCAGTCAGGTTGATCCCATGGATTCAAGTTGTCATATAGTGAAATAACTATTCTGCTTTGATACGCTCTGACCTGACATTGACAAAAACGATGCACATGGACTATAACGGCAGTTATTTATTTTATTGTTTAATAATATCTGGCGTTCAGTGTGGTTTAACTCATTTGTTAGAAGAAACTGTGAGTAAACTATTTGGTAAGATATTATTCTCACAAAAAAACTATTTTTACATATTTTATTACAATACTTAAGTATTGCTACAGATACCTCGTAATACACCAAACTTGCAATATCGTGAGCTATTTGTTTCTCTGAATTACGAATATAAATACAATAATACTAATATATTTATAGCTAATGACAAATCCGCCATTTATGGAATCATTTTTCTTACTATAATACCAACTAGCAGGGATACAATAATAATAAACATAATATACTATTTGAATATGCTTAGCAGAAAATATTGGGCAAATCTATTTTCAATTGCTGACAAAAGAGTATATTATGTATCTCTAATTGTTTGGTACCATGTATCAATTTAAATATGATTCCAACGGTGCAACTCTTATGTTTATTATTACAAGCGAAAAGTACATATATATATATATACTTATCTATACTTCATGAGAGTCCCATTGGCTATGTATATATGGTTAGCTATTATGTATGTAAACAGAATAATTAGGCCTCATATAAAATTGGTTTTAAAAACGCTTCCGCGACTATTACTTTTTCCATTCATGGTAACCTAATCTCTTTAGGTATAATGGAGGTTTAAGTTAATTGATAGATGCACTAAACCAGTAAATTTTCAGTGAAGTTAATAATTTTTGTAATGGATTATGCCAAAATTATCGATATGTAGAAATGGCCTGCTAAGAATTTTATAGCAGAACAACAGAAAAATTACTCGCAATCAAATCATATTCACGTTTGCCGGCTTTATCAAATTTGTATATTAACTGATATTGACAACCCTCCTTCAGATTTTCCTACCTCTTTTTATCTCTCTACTTACATATATGTTATGTGTCTCTCACATTTCATTGTTTGGCAGTAATATGTCTTTTTATTCTATTATTCTGGATTCAATTTGCCCGTTCTGTCTACCTCAACTCGTCCGTGTCTTCCTATTTTTAAAATTGCCGATGTGATCTATCGAAAAGCAGTTAATATTTTTTCTTTCATATTTTGGATTGTAAAACTGTAGAAACTTCATTTCAAAAATGCATAGATATGTGTATCAATCGAAATGGGTAACATGTGGAACATTTTTTTAATTTCTAGGTACCGTAGAACTGAAGCTATTGCCCCACCCCGTATATATATTCGTAATAAAATTTGCCAGTTTGTATTTAGTTCATCCTTAAATAAGTAAAAGTCTGCTATGTTCCCTCTTATACACATTTGTATGTTAATGGCTAAAAACAGATTATTCTGAATTCATAATGAAATCTCTTTCGATGGCAATAACATTGCACTTTCTCATCTTAACGAAATTTCTTCATACAGTATCCAATATACAAAATCTATTCAAACTGGAACTTATTCTTGATTGGGTAGCAGTAGTGTTTTTCTCTTTCGAATTCACAATTTCATTTATTAATAATTTGATATACATGGTGGCGAAAAATGCGGTGGGTTTAAAATATCACTCCCCCGAAAAAATCAGTTGGTTAAGCAATTCTATATAAGAAAGTATTTACTTATGAATTCTAATATATTCAAAATTTATCATTTTGATTAATGAAAGTGAAAATAAAAATAATTTACGATGACTTACATTCAGCAAATTCCTTTCTGGATCTGATTACCTGTCATATTGAATTATTTATAGAAAAATTTTCTGACGGAGTTGACGCCCATGACAACTGCTAAAATATTCTCGAAAATTAGAAGAAACTTGACTTCATATGATTATTATCAAGAACCACCTTGGAACCATTGTTAATAATATTCTATCTATTGCTCTGAATTTTAAAAAGAGCAAGTTCTAAGAACCAGCTTTCCCATATTCTTCGATTCTGCGAATCATAAAAAAAAGAAGAAAAATAATTGTCTGTAATGTATTCTAAATAAAGTTCTTTAATTTGAATCCTCACCTGATATATATTTGTATTTAAGATTTTAGATAGGTGGTTAGGGATATGTGATTAATAATACCACCAATCAAAGTTCCCAAGAATCTACCGAACCTGATTTATTGAATATTCCTTATAGCTTTCTGGTTGAAAATAATCATTATCAGAAACCAGAGCCAGCTGTGTGTCTTGGCTTCCTAAAGTACTTTTCTCTATTCATTTCTATTTTGCACTCATATTTTTCATCTTCACATTACAGTTATTTTGAAGTCTAATTATACGTCATCTGTATATTGTAACATTGATCCCCCTACTATCCCCTTAACCACCAGACTACTTCTGTTAAGTGTCATTGACAGAGCGTTATTTACTTCTAAATATTATACTTGACCTATCTATGTCCTGGACAAGCTGATAACTTCAAAATATCAAGTTCTGTGCCACATACTGTTGCCGCTCACGTCATTAAATATTTTCCTCAGGACCTTTCTTCCTCACAGTAACCTAAAAGATGTTTTGTGAGAATATCTGCATCTCTGACCAATAAGCTAGGACATGTTCTATATATTGGTTACTAGTGTCTTAGTCGTTTTTAACAGGTTTGATGTTTCATCATTAGACGGAAAACGTATCTATGGGTTAAGAGAAATCCGATTTTATTTTGTAACTGACAGTGCCTGGGCTGGGTACAACTCCTGATGTCCATGTTGGATGTTTCTAGTTGCAGCTGATGATTGATGGTAGTAAACACATATGTTGTTTTCTCCTCATTGATGATAGCCTCATCTTTGCTGCTTAGTTGAATCGAATAAAGGCTTGGCATAGTGCTTCTTTGTTTAAAGTAATTATGTTTGTTTCTTAATCAGTTGATTATAATTTACCAAAACCCCTTTATTAAAATTTTTATATTTTTACCATTTAAAAATTATCAGGGATATAATTTTCATTGAGATCCCTGTACATAAACCACTCTAAGGCACTCCTGTCAAAAGTCTTCACTTGAATTAATTTCGCTACTTACATGCGTAATGCCACAAAATTAATTATAATATGACCATATAGCTGTTTCCCATTACAATTTAAAACTATTTTATTTAAAAACGCACCTTTGTATATTATAAAAATAAAATTATGAACACCAGAAATGGCAGCTTTGAAAATATATTTACCTCTTTTAATGTTTTCATTTCAACCCGATTAGATGTTAAGCGAAAGTTTCATGAAATTTCCAAAATTACATGTTCCTATGGCCTTATCTAATTTTTATTCTATTATATTACAGTACAGCACCCAAGGGAAGTTTTGTACTTAAACCTTCCATTAACTACAAACCTTGTGAATTGTTGCGTAGGAATTTATGTGGGAGTAAATACGAAAAATTCTTAAAAATACTGCACAGTAAATGAAAGAGGCGAATATTGTTTACAAAAAGGTCCTCTGTTGCAAGTTTAACGTTTTCAAATAAAGCACAATCCAAAAACTAGTTATTTTGGTAGCACATCAAACTGGTAAATTTAAAATTTATCTGGAGTTTTTGTTTCTCCAGATGACGTTGCTTTTGTAAAAATAAAAATATTTTGAAGGTGAGGACTTTTGCTTTCAATTGCATATATTAGACTTCCACCATTATTATTATCATTGAGATAATGAGTTATGAAAAATAGCCCACATACGAAAACGCCCCCAGCATTAGAACCCAGATCCAGCTGTAACGGTCTATTTTTATCGTGTGTAAATTTAGCAAAATCATATATAAATCGGTAACAACATAGTCTGTAGCCACGCGGCATATTCGATTCAACTCTAAGGCTTATGATTGGTGCATTTTTGGATCCGGAGCCCTGATTGGTTTAGGCATTCAACGTCGTTTTGATGAGAGATAGAGGGTGTTCGAAGCAGGGATTCAGGTTGATGTATGGGGTACGCCAAGAGCATCAAGTCGGAAAGGCAATTATTGCTTCAAGTGACATAGTGCAACATAAACTGTAAGTACGTTCTTGTTGCGTTCACTCAATGGTTTTCGGCATTTTACCAAAAAATTAAATCCGTGGCGGCCAACTTTCCTTTCAAGATTTCGACTTTAATAATTATAATTGTGTGTGAATGTCGGAGTACCTAAATGAGTTTTGAATCCGGTTATACTCCGGATTTTGTTCATATTTGTAAATTACCTTTTGTTACTATAAAAATTCCATGTATTAGTTTAGTTATTTTTTATGACTTGATTGCGTATTTGAATACCATAGATTTTAAAGAACTGTTTTTGACATTGATGTATTTTTATGTTCCACGGCCTCAGTCATATATTTTATTGTTGTAATATAGAATTAAATTTTACATTGTTTGTGTCTCCTTAATCCTGCTTTCCTTCACACCTGCTGTTGAGATAGCTAGGGCCGTTTAAGTGTAAATATTCTTACAGAAATTCAAAGTAAAAAATATAAGTTGTTCCACAGCATAGAGTTGTCTCCTTAAACAGAACTACGTACCATCATAAAAGCTGACGAATTCTCTTAGATAGTCACTAAAACATTCAGTAGCTCTTGGTCTATTTAGCATGTTATCGTCCAAAAAGTGAGTAAAATCGATACTTTCTTTTGTTTTTTTTTAATAGACACGTAAGTTTGATGTTAATTCTGATATCAATTATTGGTAATTTTTATTGTAGACGGTTTGAATAGGGTGTAAGAATAACACTGACTGTCTTACATTTACCCTTTAATTATTTTGGAATATTTTTGGGACTT
The DNA here is from genome assembly GCA_963675555.1 of Leptura quadrifasciata. Classification (NCBI taxonomy): domain Eukaryota; kingdom Metazoa; phylum Arthropoda; class Insecta; order Coleoptera; family Cerambycidae; genus Leptura; species Leptura quadrifasciata. The sequence goes on from OY776675.1 coordinate 53,442,499, forward strand.
TCGATATTTCTGCTACCATTTTGTGGAAGATTTTTAATTACGACAATACCGTGACGATTTGAAGGTATTTTAAGTATATCTAGGAAGCTCCTATCAAAGTTTAGGAACTGATATCTACGAAAATTTCTAACAGAAATTTATAAGCAAGGCCCTCGACTGACAAGAAGTACCTTCAAGCATTGGTTTGAAATCTGGAATTGCACGAATTTCCTTTAATGTGAAAGATAAGTTGTTCTTGTAATTATTATTTTTAGTACAAGAAATGAGAAATGAATGTAAGTCTCAGCAACATATCAAATGTGTTTAGAAGTGTTTAGAATGCCATTTTTCATAACTTTTGGTAACCACATTAGTTAACCCTTTCGCTTCTCCCTCGTGGAAAACCTCCTGTCCCTTTTTTTTGCAAAAAGTGCGATAAAAACTTATTTTTAAATTTTTTTGTTGTAGTTCGATAATATTGAACTGAAAAAGTTGAAATAACCAAAAACCCTAATCGTTTCAACCCTACAATTAACCCTTCCTTTTCATCGTCTTGAATAAATGTTTTCGTTTTTAAGAATTCATATAAAACGCGATTTGTGCCGTTTTTATTGATTTGAATGAAAAATTCATAGAGTAACAGGTATTTTGAATGCGATTTTGCATTTTGCAAAAAATCGTATTTTTTGGGAGGTCACTTTATGTTCACCACCACTAAAGGGATGAAACGATTAGCATTAATTATTTTTTGTTATTTCAACTTTATTAGTTCAATATTATCAAATTATAATAAAAAATGCAACAAACAGCTACTCTCCGGGCTATGTGCCCCGCCGAGCATTGAATTACAAGTTACAAGCCTGGCGCTTTCAGTGTAATAATTGCATATTACCAACAGAACGCTAATGCTTCGATTGCAACAAACACCAGCCGAAAGACTGATCCTACTTAAGGAACTCTCGTACCAGTCATCCCACACCACTTGCAGGCTGCAGTCTCGAGCTGTTGGCTCTCGTCAGTTTAAGGTAAGCATGGGACGACCGACACGAGGATCCCTCGACTATTTGGCACATCTCGGTATCCTTAGTATAGGGACATGCAAATATCCTCGTGTCGGTCGTCACATGCCTACCTTGCACTGACGAGAGACAACAGCTCGAAACTGCAGTCTGTAAGTGGTGTGGGACGACGGGCACGAGAACTCCTTTAAGTAGGATCAGTCTTTCGGCTGGTGTTTGTTGCAATCGCAGTATTAGCGTTTTGATGGTAATATGCAATTATTACACTTAACGCGTCAGGCTTGTAACTTGTAATTCAGCGCTCGGCGGGGCACATAGCCCGGAGAGTAGCTGTTGGTTGCAGTCTGGTTATGTTCCTTATAGTAAAATAAGAATTTCATAGAGGAGTTTGCGACTGAAGTACTATGTTTTAATATTTATATTAGTAATAACTTTTCCCATAGCTTTAGAAACCCTAGACAATTGATTGCACAGTGTATATGTTAATATTTTATTTATTGTATGTATAACCATTAATTGAAAATCTGAAATAAAATGAATTTTTTAAAATCGTTTTGTTTCCCTCACTAAAAGTATTTATAAGATTTTTTGTGGGCTTTATATCGTAATAATTTACGAAAAAAGAAATAGGAACATTTTTTGCGTAGAATTTCCCCCAATTTCATTTGGTTTAGAGCAGCAGTGTTTTTCCGTAATTACCATAATTGTTTTTTATCTCCCGGATATTGTAACACTGGGTTTGTAGTTAATGTGAAGTTAAAACCCTCTGGGCGTTGGACTATTATTATTAGTGTCCTGTAAATACCTTCTTACAAGAGTTCATATCAAAATTGATTGTCTAACAAAGATTCTTATTATTATTAGCCCTTTTATGTCCATTTCTAGCAACAAACGACTTAATATGCCTTATACTTAAGCTAAATCTACACATTTATTTCCAAAATATACATCGATGATATATTTATTACACATATCAAGAGAAACCCGCGAAATATTAACAAGTTGTTCCGCATATTTATTTATATTACAGTTAACCTTAATAAGTAATTACTTTTTATTGTACTCTCAATACGTAGTAACTGATATTGTTCTATAGGGGCAGTTTTAAATCTATACAAATATATCAAGCGCTTCTGGATAAGTTTCTAAGGTTTACATTATGCATTCGGTTAATTATCTTATTATTTATAGTACATCAGCAGTTTTAACATTATATTAAAACATTTCTACGTATGCTCTTTCCTAAGTGATACGTTCATAATAGCTAGGACTAAGTATATTTATTCAATTCTACTCTAACACCTAAATCAAACTGAAAAGGTCTTCGTGAAAGGATAAATTATCTCTATTACACTTGAAAAAATATATTCATCATCTAATAGTAGCGTAATGCGGTTCAAAATTTACAAATAAACTATTTATTAGTAAAGATAATTTTAAGACACGCTTCAGGTGATGCTTAATAAAATACAATCAGGTGTGTTTCTCTAAAAGTTTTGGTACAACTCGTTTGAAGTTTATATTTACCACAAGCTTATACTTCTTTGAGATGCAACTGTTAAATGTACAAAATTTTCTGCCTTAGTTTCGTTCAAAAACTTTGACTTGTGCTTATTGTGCGACTTTTGTGACAATCAAATTGTCACAGACAAAACATTTACTTAATTCAATAACTCACAACTATATTCTTAATAATAACACTGACTTTTTCTTATTTGTGTCATCGACACGAGTACAAACTCAGTCCAAAACAATCTCAGCTAAATCTGAGCAAATGACATTTTATCTGTCAATTCTTTTAATCCAAAACCACGGAGGTACCATTTCCAGGTTTAAACCCCAGTGTTGTTGTAAATGTAAGATACAGCATGATCTTGAGTCGGCGGTATCTTCTTAGTTGAGGAATTGTTGTTATAAAAATGAGAAGATTTTCTCATGCTCGTAGAGGACGACATCATGGCCACTGTTTCGTAGTATCTCAACCTTCCGCAACACCTCCTGCTTTTTATTATAGCCACAAATCCCCGACGGTATTTTTTGTTGAAAAATGCATACAAAATTGGATTAATACAAGAATTTGAGGAACCCAACCACTGAGCAATAGGAGTTGCGATAGGCAAGATTTCTTCTTCCCACGGCTCGATCTCACCCCCAAGTTTAATCCTAGCAAAGATGGCGTAAAGCGGCAGCCACGATATAACAAATAAAATCACAACAGCAACAAGCATTTTAACAACTTTAACTTTAGATTTTTGTTGCATCCTCTCCATCTGGGCGTCCTTGGTGTCGGTGGGGATATCTCTTTTCCAGACTTTAATGTAGATTAAAACATAACACATTGTTATCAGTATCATCGGAAGGATGTAGCAAAAAAGTAAGTTGGCCGTAAGAAAATAAAGGGTTCCATTCATCGGCTCCGGCCATACTTCTAAGCACAGTTGTACGTCGGGAGCATCGCTGAATATCTCCACTAAATTAAAGAATATCGCCCAGGGTATCGTTGTCGTTAAAGCGACGAACCATATAAATATAATCATTATTCTGGCACGTCTCTTCGTGATCTGACATTTCAAAGGCCACCAGATTGCCAGGAATCTGCAAAAGAAGAACTATTATTAGTTCAATTTTTCTACTCGAATATTCCTTTCAAATCACTTAAAGAATACGAATTTGATTTGAACGGGATTATTTCCTAGTGGCGTTACGTGAATAAAATTGAATTTGTATTTTAAAGGAACAGCAAGTGAGGAACAAGTATGCGGGATTTATTCAAATCAAGGTAATTAAAATGTATTATCAAAAAATGTAGTTATAGAAATAGTTATGTGAATATAAAGGGTGTCCCACTAGTGCGTCAAAGTCCAATATAGGCCTTATTAGAAGACCTTGAAAAATTATTTTAAAAATATTTTGAAATGTACAGGGTGACTCGCTACAGCGCAGAATCTTTGAGGTCATTTTCTTTTATGGAATACCTTATATATTTTTATATTTAGCGTAAAATTACTTTTACAACGACCTCAAGATTTTTGTTTTTGACGTGGCGTTGCCGAGTTATTCAAAAAAATATAAAAATTTTGGTCGGAACAAGGTTTAACAAATTAATTCGCTGTGTGTGTATTATTCATTAAGAATATTTATTTTGCAATTATTTGGACAAGGGATGTGCTACAACGACACAATCACCAAATATTGATTACAATTATACAGGGTGTATTTTATACTAGCGCTAATTCAGGACATTTCAAAGTGAATTTTCTCAATTGTTTCAAATGGAACACTCTTTATATTATTGTATTTTTGAATAGGTCTGTCCATTAAATTTAATTTTTAATTGAAAATGATAAATTTATGGGTGTTATAACCCCCACAAAATTTTAAAAAAAGTAGTCATTTACTTTCGGCGTTATTTGCAGTAGAAATTACCTCAATGCATTGAGACTAGAAAACGCTCCCTTGGCATGAGGCTAGGCGGATGACGCAACATGTTTGCTACGCGATTTGCGCTGCGACACTCTAGGTGTTGTAATAATAATAATACATCTTTATTCAATAATATCTTGCGGTGTAGAACGTGTCAGAGGTTTACAGAAAAATATATAGACAAATATAAACTAGTCATAACAACATTAAATTAATATGTATGCAAACAAATGAACAAACATATAAATTGACAAACAAATAAGTTAAAAGGACAGGAGCTAAGGAGCATATTAATACTCATCGAACAAGATAAGAATAACAGATTACTCTTAGTTAATTATGTCTAAATAATATTCGTCCAATGAATAGTATGCTTTTTTAATTAGCACTTCTTTTAGTTTTTGTTTAAGTAGCTTAACGGTGTTTAGACTTTTCATATAGTTGGGAAGATGGTTATAAATTTTTATTAATTGGCCGATGACACTTTTCTGCACTAAGGTTAACTTTGTCTTTACAGGACGTAAATTTTTTTTTGCGCGTATCATGATCGTGAGTAGATTCATGTTTTACAAACATCATGTAATGCCCCCTTACATAAATAACACTTTCTAAGATGTAGATGCCGGTGAAGGTAAGAATTTTCTTTTCACTAAATATGTGCTTACATGAGTCTCTCATTTTCATATTATAAATACTTCGAAGGCATCTTTTTTGCAACAGAAATATTCTATGAGAGTCTGTAGAATGTCCCCAGAAGATTATCCCATATCGTATAATAGAATGGACGTATGCATAATAAGCAGACAAACTTGTACATTCATCGACAGACTGAGATAACACTCTCAGCGTGTAGCAGAAGCTACTGATTTTGGAAGTTAGATGACTTACATGGGCCTTCCAGTTGAGTTCCTTGTCAATTATGACACCCAAAAACTTTGTATCAGAGGATGAGGTAAGTTTCTCTCTATGGACCACTATGTCAATATTTTCCTCATTATGTGCGGAAAATATGATAATTTTTGTTTTATCGACGTTTAATTTTAAGTTGTTGTGGACATAATATGCCTGCATAGCTGACAGACCACTTATAATTTCCTGCCGCAATTCTACCAGAATGTTATAGTGATGCAGTTAATTTTGCAGGAAAGGCCGGATATTTTTGCCGATATTTGTAATAGTTGTATTTATCTGTGCTTTGAAATATGGTGTAAGAAAGTCTTGTTTTATGCCTGGATGCGCAATCAACAATAAGGATGCCAACAAAAATATTTGTAAGCGTTCCAAAGGGAATAACAAAATGAAAAAAAATTGTTTGCGGCAGTAAGATTCGACTTTATATTGTTACGAGGATCATCTGGAATTGGTTGGTGGCACAGCACTTAGGCCCCACTGGGCCCCTTGTACATCCTCCCTGTAGGTAGACCCTCGCCTAGGCCTCCAACTAACCTAATCTTGCTAAATAGGTGGTGATGCTGCCTAGGGGCATCTCCCTTACATCGCATCGGAAAAAGTAGGCCAGCGTTCTCCCAAGATGGATTCTCTATTGATGAGGCGGCAGAACAGTCACCGAGTACATGTTGAACCGTCTCATCTTCTTGATCACAACCTCTACAGAGGCTTAATCTCATATTATGGAGATGTTTTCTTAGCGGTCAGCGTCCAGTCTAGATTATAAAACGTAGGTTCCTTCTGGACATTGCCAAGTAGTCCATTGCCGTACTCTTTTTGGGGTATTCTGGTAATTCCCTAGCAAGGTGACAGCTGTTTGTTTCATCCCACAGCTTATTGAATTCATTGCGGGCGTTCTCTTTAATTATTTGTATTATCGCCGTGATCGGTAACAGACTAGCCGAGCCCGGCCCAAGGATGCTTAGGCCTGCTGCCTTCTTGGCCAGTCTGTTGGCTACTTTGTTGCCACTACACTGTGTATGTCCTTTCACCCAGCATACCAGTATGATATTCCTGCTGGAGGAACCCACAAGTGCCTGGTGACATTCCCATATTGCTCCTGTGGTAATTTTGTAACTTCTCAGGGCTGTAATGATTGTCTAATTGTCTACAATATGTGTAGATCCTAATTGTTTTGCCAGTAGTTTGTCTACGGACAATCTCTTTTGCGGCTATGGTTATGCTCGCCAGTTTCGTCTGTACTACGCTGGCTCGCCCGTCTATAGCCCATTTATATTGAATTGCAGACTTCTGGAGTATATTCCACATCCTGCCCCATCCTTCTTTTTTCATCCGTCTGTGAAGATGTTGATCACACCTTCGCCAGCAGTCTCGTTCTCACTATTCGTCTGTATTATGTAGAGTCTATCAAACGAGGATCATTTTAATGTACGTTATATCTAAACAAGTAGGTACCATCCCTTTCCGTTTTCGAGGGTAAAAAATATGATGGTGACAATGGTTTACACCCCAATTTAGCGCAAACCATCTATTTATGCAAGAACCACCCCTTTTCTGATTTTTCGACTCTGGGCGTGCGAGGGCTTATCGAATCGGAACTTCTTGGTCAATTTCAATAAATTGAGCAACTAATGACAACAAGTCACCCCACCTGGCCCCAAAGGTTGAAATCGTCACCATCGTGTTCCTCGCTCTCTAAAACGGGGGTATAAAAGTTTCTGTTCAATTGAAGGTTTTTGGGGGTGTGGTTTCAACATTTGTGGCCTTGCGCAGTGACAATTTATTGGGATTGAGCAAATAAATCTCGCAAAACCGGAAAGGGGGTGGTTTTTTGAATAAGCGTTGGTTTGTGTTAAATTGGGGTGTAAATCATTGGCCACCATCGTATTCCTTACCCTCGAAAACGGGGAGTTATTGGCCAAATCTACCAAATGTTTGGAACACGTGCCAGAACCAACAACTTCTCATAATGCAGAAGATATTGAGCCGCAAAACAGTATAACTGACTTGGCAGTAAGATGTGATGTAGCAAATCAAACCGGAATATTAACTCATTATAGAAGTAAGAGTAATCAAGTTCTATTTTCAACCTCAAGCAAAGATATAGCGACGTTCCCCATAAAATCTGAATTACTTCTACAAGTCATTTAAAAAACCTGTGATACAAAACTTACTCCAGTCATATTCTAACACAGATGCCGACTAGCTTAGACATACTGAATTCAGAAATTTGATACCATAATTACGTCTACGTTCAACAAATAATGTGAATCTCCTTTCTGGAAACCCTCCTCTATATTTGACAACAAGAAACGAACTCTATTTGACGTTTTAAGCAATAAAAGCACTGTTACTGCCATGAATTCAAACTTTATTCTAACGAGAACGACATGGAATAAATCTAACGCAGCGTACAGATGATCTGGGTGTCAATTCTCGAATCTCTAGTGATCGATGTCGTATGCAACTTTCTTAAATGTTTATCAAAATAGCGCGATTGTGATAAAATTGCATTCTCTCGAATGTCGTATTCTACAAATTTTAGTATTTAGTCTCCTCTATAATCATAATATAATACTATAATAACGTTCTAAAATTATTTTTCTAGTTTATTCTTATTCAAGGGTAGTTTACACCCCTATTCGGGGTTGGAATGGATTTTTCCATTGTAAATATCATAAGTTACAGTCATACTTAAATTTTTTTATCGTATTATCTTTATTTTTTTATTTTGGGGTAGTTTCAACCCCCTCTTATTAACCTTAATATTAATTTTCTTTTAAATTATAACAACACCTAATAAATTTTTTAATTACAAGTACAAAAAACACATTTTTTTGATAATTTCATATTTGTTCTGAGAATAATGCGAAACGACTCCCTTGTAAAAGGTGTTTTTGCCCATTTAAGGGTGTTTGGCCCATTTTATGAGTATGGGACCCCAAAATTCGTGATCAGCGACCCAAAAAACATATAGGGCGCCAGAAGAAATGCATTTTATAAGATAATTTAAAAATTACACCCAGAATATTGTGAAAAATCCCCAAAAGTGGCGTATTCTGCCCTAAAAGGTGTGTTTCCGGAATTTTCACCGAGCGAAACTTTTGGATCGTAATCAGGGATCAAAAAGACTTGGTTTAAAATATATTTTATTCCGGTAACCGATAATACAATCAACCTCGCAATTCGACTGGGGTAATAAGGTAATACAAAAATTGGTACTATTTTAAAAATTCAAAGTTACTTTGAACCTAACTTGATGAAATAAATAATACCTAGTGTTTATAGGAACTGATCAAAGTGCCCTCCCAGTATTTCTATGCAATTCTGTAGACGAATTTCGAATGATCTACCGACATTTCTTAAAATAACTAGCAATTTCCTGAAAACTACCCTTATTCTTTTTTTAATATTTTCTTTTGTAGTTATAGGAGCTTTATACATATAGCCTTACAAGAAGAAGTCTATTTTGGTGAAATCAGGGCTTCTGGCAGGTCAACTATGGGATCCTCCTCTTCCTATCCGCCATTTGGAAATTCGTCATTTAAATGTTCGTGAATAGCTGCAGTGTGGTGCATAGGTGCTCCATTATGGAGGTCTCCCTAATATCCCTGGGGCATCCTCCAGTAATTATTCCAAGCTGTCTTGCGTAAATTCCAAATAAATTTGACTATTCACAAGTCCATCAAAAAAATGTGGTTCTATCACATAATCCCCAATAATTCCTCCCCAAACATTCAAGGACCATCTTGTTTGGCTATTTGTTCGTGAGATATAAGGATTGGTTGTGTCGTAAGAATGAAAATTATGACGATTAACATGTCCATTTTTATGATTTAAGAAAAAATGTCTTTGTTGTCCTATCCTTTGTTTTGCCCATTGACAAAATTGCAGTATTTTTCATAATCCCTATCAATCAGTTCCTGCATTAGTTAAACGTGGCAAGGACGAAATTTGTTTTTTTTGTAGGATTCGATGGACTGAACATCGGCTTATATAGTTTTCTCTTGCCAATTCTCTTATACTACGATGAGAATCTTCGATCGCGCTCAAAAGTGTGACTGTTTCGGTTTCTTCATTTACAACATTTTTTATTCGTTCCTTTTTCTCATATTCCACTTTCCCTGTATTGTCAAATCGTTCCATCAACCTCTGAAATAATTTTTTAGGGGGTTGTCGTCTTTCCGGATATCGTTCCTTATAAATTCGAGTTGATAACAAACAATTTTTATCACTCATACCCAGAACATAAACCATATCGACCATTCCTTCTCTCGAAAAATCCGTTATTGGAAAGTGCGAATTTTAAACTAATTTATAACTTAAAATAAATGCAAATACTTTGTTACAATAGTTAATAATTAAACGTCAATAAGATAACTTTCAATTATTCTCACTTTATGTCAAAATCATGGTTACTAGATCAGTTCGAAATAAAAAGTATTATAATTTAACGATTTTTAATGGAAAAGTAGGGGCGAGCGTAGGTGCGTCTTCAGTATGTACATACTTCGGTATGCGATGTAAAGCAACGACAGGCGCAGTTAGTACTTGGATGGTGACCATTCCAACGGAAACCGCGTTCTCGCCTCACACATCTTCCAGCGGCTTGTATATCAGTGTATGCGCGGAAGCTATACAACCTTAGGCGAGGGTTGTATAGGAGATATACCATCCTTCGGAGGGGATGTAAAGCCGTCGGTCCCTTGTCTATTAAATGTTAGGCAAGTAAAAGATCCCTACTCTTCTTAAGGGAAGAGGTTCGGCAAAATTCCTGGCTGGGGGTAGCTCGTCTACAGGCGTCGGTGTTAGGAATCAGTAGCGGAAATAGGCCGACGTTAAATAAATGTATTAAAAAAAAAAAAATGGAAAAGTAAAAATATCTCTGGAAATATTGATTTTAGGTGTACGATATTATTCACAAAAATCGTAGAGAATTAACGTGCCAATTTAAAAATACAATAATATACAGAGTGTTCCATTTGAAAAAAATTGAGAAAATTCACCTTAAAATGTCCTGGATTAGCGTTACTATAAAATACACCCTGTATAATCATAATCAATATTTGGTGATTGTGTCGTTGTAGTACATCTCTTGCCTACAGAATTGCAAACTAAATCTTCTTAATTAATAGTAATACACACACAGCGAATTAATTTGTCTTCGGATAACTGGGCTACGCCACGTCAAAAATAAAAAATCTGGAGGTCGATGGAACGATTTTTCGCTGAATTCGTAAATGTAAAAATATATAGGGTATTCTATTAAAAGAAAATGACCTCGAAGATGCTCCGCTGTAGCGAGTCACCCTGTATATTTCAAAATATTTTTAAAATGCGCACCTTTTGACACTATACGACTTTCATAAAAGAATAATTTTTCAAAGTCTTCTAATAAGGCCTATATTGAACTTTGACGCACTATTGGGACACCTTGTATATTGGTGACCGTGTGTATTAAATTATTCCGTTTGTTGAACACAATAACAGTGAAAACGAGGGAGTGGAATATAATTTTTATTTATAATAATAACAAACTTATGTCACAGAAATTTTGCATGTATTATATTATATAGAGAGAGAAGCGATGGAAGAGGTAAAGTGCAGGATATCGTACTCCGGACTTAAAGTAGCACTTTAAATTAATTTAAGAATTTAAATTATACGTTTTCAGAGAAGAGTGAGACTTTATTAGCCAATTTATTCAAAATTCTTGGCACAGAAGACGGTATCCAGTATTTTATGGATAAATTCAAACAAAGTAATAGATAAATTTAAAGCAAATTCCACCTACACGCTATAAATTTACGATTAAATAAGTAGAAAAGTAAACATTGTTGCACTTTTACTAAAAGTGCAATATATAAATTCATTCAAATTGTTCAAATTGTTACCAAAGTTGCTATAATTGTTTCTGTTATAGATTTTTATGGCAAAACACTAATCTGTTTACCCTATGCATCTCTGCCCATAAACAGTATCCATTTGAAATCTAGTGATGTTTAAACTCATTCATGATATTGACTTTCAATATTTCTATACAGAGAGTCCTGAAAAGATTGGGACAACGCTTGGCTGCAGATCTTGACATCAAACTAAGTTTATTTAACCGAGAAAGGAAGGGTCTATAAGGATATGTTTTTCAGGTCTTTATTGCAATGGTGATAATGTTAAAGAACACGCCAAAACCCTCGATGAACTTTTCGAAACTGTAACAAAATCCGACCTCATGTAAAAATGCCGTTGGAAGAGGTTTTTATATATAAATTTACATTTTCGCTTTACGGAGTGTTTTTTATGCCAAAATCTTGGAAATTCAACAAGGAGTGTAATTTTAGAAAGTGTAGTAAATGTGGCTGCACGGGGACGTAATGTCGCCCAGATCAAAAAATTCAGAAAGTATAACGAAAACCGACTTGACTTGAAATTAAAAACCCTTTTATGAATCCACGTTGTGCAGCACTGCAACTCATGCGTTGTGTTAAATATGAGGACAAGTTATTCAGTCTCTAGTCAAAGTATTAGCGTCAAGGGTGCCCTATAATTTTCTAGCAGCTTTTGATGGGAAAATGATGGGTTTTAAGCGTATTTGCCGTAAACCGGTTCCTCAGTGATTCGGTATTAGAAAAGTATAGTTCCTATGTACTCAGAACGTACATCCGCCTTGCCTGAACGTATGAATCTATAATTGCAAAATATAATTCAAAGTCGTTGCGATTCAAGCATTTTTAAGCCCCGAGTAGCGATCAAAATTAATATTGAATTGAAAATACGTCAATAGCCAGGCAAGCAAAAGCCCACCATAATTATAAACATTGAGCTTTTTACTGAATGTTTTTGTGTAATCGTTAGCTATAAACCGTACATTGGATGGTAGTTGGTTACATTATAAATCGTTCCGATCCTCACTATGTGTTGTACGCGGGCTACACTAATACATTTTTCTTGAACGTTTTTGTAAAACATAATTTTTTTAAAGATTTAATATATATTTTTGAATTTTATATTGTCTTTTTCTTGTGTTTTCAAAATTCCTTTTCAGGTTTAAATTTAAGAAAGTGTTAGTATTTACTGTGTTAGATTTATAGTGTTACGACGTCCAATTGGTACCATCAGTGAAGCAGTTAAGCAAAAACGAAACAGAGTTTGTATTATTCTCTGTCTGAAACAGTCGCTTTGAACCCTTCTTTGTGAACGTTTAATATCCATTTTGGAAAGTATAATAAAAGTCCTTCAGACATGTAAAGATGGATCGTTCACAATAATACCGATGAAGTTATAGTACTTTTCTATGACACTTTGAGCCTTAACTTTTTAGAGGTTAGGTCTTGGACATTGTCTTTCATTATGTTTAAAGCGTAATTCAGATTTCCAAAAGAAAATTATTCTTACTGAAGCTCGATTAAATTATGCTAATAATAGTTTTAAGAGAAAACAGATATGGTTTATGCAAGATGGCGCCCAGCCCATTTTTCGACAGCAGTTCGTAACCATTTAAACCAACGTTTTTCACATCGTAACACTGGGCGGGGAAGCGAGTTTGCACGGCCGGCTCGCGATCCAGATTTAAACTTCTTGAATTTATTTAATGGGGTTTTAAAAGTTTCCTAAAACGATGTAGAAAATGTATTGAAGTTAATGGAAAGCATATGGAAAATTTGACTGTGTAACTAAAATGGAGCAGTTTTTCATTTCTCTTAATAACTTGCTTTATTAATAGGTGAATGATTTCCTTGTTAATTTTATTCTTTTTTATTTCGTAAACACAAATAATTTCAAAACTTAATTTGCTACTAGTAAAATTTAAAAAATAAATGTTTAATTTTAATTCCATTTCGTAAATTCCAATAGGATGGAAGACAATGTCCAAAACCCAACCTCGAAAAATGGCTCAAAGTGTCATAGAAAAGTAATGCAATTAGCACCCTCTATAAAATGTGATATCGGTATTGTGTCGTTCCCATTGCGATCAAAGACTGAAAAACACACCCTTACCAAATTTCAAATCAGTTCATTCGGTAAAATAGAGACAAACAATTTTTGATTTTACCACCCTGTATCTTCAAAATGAAAAAAATCTAGACGCTACTTTTTGGGCTAAATACTAAATAAAAAAATATAATAAAATCTTTATTATCCAACGAGATATCATTACAATAATATGGGATACGTCACATAGATACAGCGGTAATAATTATACACAATAAGGTAAATAAGGGGGCTGTATTTCGCTTAGGATATGTCATCGACTTTAAAAAAATTACGAAAGAGAATAGAAGCAATGCTGAAACAAATAGTCTTTTACATTATGCTGAAAAATTTATAAAGATTTATGTTCTTTCAGATGTGTTGGTAAATCATTAAAGATTGTTGGTCCCAAATTTACAGGTAGATTTTTTCAATGTTGAGTCTATTGATGTTGAGTATTATAATGGTGCATGTCTTGATTTTAACATAGTTTAAGCTTATTATTAAATGTGAAAGTGGCAAGTTCAAAAATTAGCACACAATATAGGGGCAGAATTCTGTATTTATTGAAGAGAGGTTTACAGGATTACTGCTCTGCATCTGATCAGCCGCTTCTGCATGATAAATACTTTATTAGCATGGGATGAAGAGCCTCATATTTGTATTACTTATATAATCCTCAATCAATTGTTGTACACTTAGGCCTTGAAGTATTTAACTTCGATATTAAATTTGTGCAATGTAATTCCCAATTTAAATTTTCTTCCAATATTATTCCCAAAAATTTGACATAAGACTCTAAGATGTTAAGCCAAGCATTGTCCCAATCTTTTCAGAACATCCAGTAATCGTAACTACTGAGAAATGATAAAAATCCAGTCTTCACTAATGCATATGAATCTGGAATTTTGACCAGTGCAAGAATTCTAAAAAGCAAGCTGGTCTTAATTTGGCGGTAGAAGAAGAAATTCTTAATATGGTACAGCGTAGCCCAAGTATAAGCACAAGGCGTAATATACCTCGCCTCCAAATTAGTCATTTGACGGCATATTATAATATTATGCGTAGAAAATGGCTTAAGACCTTTGCGTATTCAGCGCGTCCATAATCTTCAAAATGGTGATAATGTCTTGAGACTATAATTTTGCAATTTGATAAATGCAAATCGTAGACTCTACAGATACATTATGTTTGCCGATGAAGCTTAATTCAATTGTGATGGAATGAATAACCTTTACAGCGAACATCGGTTGTCAGAAAGTAGCTTTCAGCATCGATTGAGTATTAACTTGTGGTGCGGTATGACTAATAATTAATCAATTAATCGACCAAGTTGTGCTAGATGAACGATAGGAGCAAGATATTTAGAATTTTTCAGATAAGGGCAAGCAAAGAAATATTATGGTGCTAAATCATAAGACCCTTGTTAGATATTTAGTATATTTCTGCTAATAATCCTTTCACAACAAAATTTCAGTATCACGTGTGTGAAGGAAGAACTGTTGTATAATTCGTTTGAAAAAAAACATGTTGAAGTTCGTCATCATGCAACTAACAGATGAAAGGGGGCAAATTGGTTTGGTTTTACATTACTCATTAGAATGATGCAACATTCTGAGACAATATTCCTTCCAGGCAGATAATTGGTTAATTTTCTCTACGATATTGTTTGATTTTTGTCAAATGTATCATTCGACAACGTTGAAATTGCGTTGAAATCATCGAAGGTTTTATGTTGGTAGAAGTTCAGAGGGCTGCACATTTATCACTCTTCATTATTTAACTGAACCACCAGATCGTTCGACATTGTTAGAAAGTATTACAAAACTACAGTTACAATTCACAAGTTGTGATATGATGGTACACGATGATCGTATGTATGTTTGTTTTAAAAAGTATAAAATAAAATTACAAATTTAAAAACCCCCGATATATGAAATTGAAAAAACATGGAATATGACTATGTTCTCGAGATTTGCCTTCTTATATGAAATATAAATGCGAAATATATGGAATAATGGTGTAAATATTAACAATACACTATAGATTCTGATAGCCACCTTAATATTATTTATTATACTTGGTGGATTTTAAATTTTGTTTGTTTTATGGAATGTGTACAACTGGGTAAAGTTCACCATTTAGAAACAATTTAAAAAAGTAATCACGTACCCGCTTAGCATTGAACCATTAAAAAGTAATATTGAAGATAGAAATATTCAAAACAGCAGCCCGCGACATATTCAAGCGGATAAGTTGGCAAATCTCGAGAACATACTGATATTCCATATTATTTCATACTTCTTCAGTGTCAATGTTTTTATGTCGAGGGAACTAGAATTTGTGACTTATTCATTCCAAAATAGGAATGTTCACAACTTTTCATATAACTAATACGGGAATACTTGTTAAACTAGTCTTTGTTCCACTGCTGTTTGCTAATAGTTATTTTCACATTCAACAATATAATATATATGGTGTAGCTTTGAAAGTAGTTCAACCTCATATGTCAGATCACAAAGGAATTATATCTGCCAAAAAAATGAATATATTTTGTGTAGACCAATGACAGAAAATAGGAAAGGAAAGTTTGTTGAATGTGTAATAGACATAAATTGGAATTGCTTTTATGAGAAAAAAAATCCCAATGATTGTGCTAACTTTCTTGTCCAAACAATATCTTCTTTGTACAATCAATGTTTTGAAGAGAAGTTAATAAAAAAGTCCAGCTTTGAAAAGAATAATTTCGTCTGTGATAGTAACATACTGCAATTAAAAAATACATTAAATGCAGTTCACATAGTTGCTTGTTCAACTAAAAATAAAAATAATATGCAAGTGTATAATATACTAAAAAAAGATTACAAAGTTGAAATTAAGCAAGCTAAGTTAAGGGCAAATAATGAAAAAATTCTCATGTCCTGTAATAAACAAAAAGCTGCTTGGGAAATAATTAATAAAAACAGAGAAAATAAAAAAAAATCGAAACATCTAATCTGTCAGCAAATGAATTTTCGGATTATTTCCTAGAGATCATAAGTAATTTAATGTGTAAATTTGATAAAGTTGATGAAACTAAGTTCACAGACTTCTTAAATAAAGTGCCGAAACTAAACAAATCTTTTTATCTATTTCCAGTGTGTGATTTGGAAATTAAAAAAGTTATATGTGAACTAAAGAATAGCAAAGCTAAAGATGTGTTTAATCTCAATAGTGAAGTTCTAAAATTAGTTAATGATGTTCTTGCTAAGCCTATTGCTCACTTAATAAACTTATGTATTGAATGTGGAATTTATCCTGATATTTTCAAAAAATCACAAGTTACTCCTGTATATAAAAACGGTAACTTTAATAATACTGATAGCTGTAGGCCTATATCAATTATTCCTATTAACTCTAAGATATTTGAAATTATTCTAAAAAACAGACTCTTGGAATTTTTTGAAAAGAACAAATTACTAACTGATGCCCAATTTGGGTACAGACCGGCAAGGTCTACTATTGATGCGATCTGTGAAATGTATGAAATTGTTATAGAAGCTTTTGAAGAACGCAAATTTTGCACTGCTAAATTTTATGACATGTCTAAGGCTTTTGATACTGTAAACCACGAGGTACTTGTGCAAAAATTGGAATACTATGGTATAAGAGGAAACGCCTTAAATTTATTAAAATCTTACCTTGGTGGCCGTCAACAATGTGTCAAGTTTAATGGTAACGTATCATATTTCGATATAGTCGATTATGGGGTGTCACAGGGATCTGTCCTTGGCCCGGTGTTATTTATTATTTATATTAACGATATGTCTTTCAACTTAGCTTCCGAAGTGGTTCCAATACTATATGCTGATGATGCCACATTTCTACTTAGCAACGAATTATCACAAAATCTACACCAAAACATCACAGAATCGAATAATTTGATAGTAAACTGATCGGAAAGTAATTATCTCACCATAAATGAGGATAAGGCTATCTCTTTAAATTTTTCAACAAAAAAAAGTATTACCAACAACGAACCAGTAAAACTACTTAGAGTGTACTTAGACACTACTTTAAATTTTCAGCCACACATTGAGCAGCTATCTAAACGACTATCGACCGGCATATATATAATAAGACAACTTAGTCATAAAACTACATTGAACTGCTTAAGAATTGCCCACTTTGCTATTTTACACACCATAATGACATATGGAGTAATTCTATGGGGTGGATCAAGTCATACAATAAAAATTTTTAAACTACAAAAAAAAGCTGTTAGAATTATGGCACAAGCTAAATATGATGACCATTGCAAACCAATTTTTAAACACTTGAATATACTACCCCTACCATCTTGTTTTATTTATGAATGTCTATACTATGTAAAAAAAACTAAATGATGAGAACAAAGTGACTAAACAGGGGGACATACTGCTTGCAAAATTGCTTTTACACACATGATGAGTATTTTGATTATTTTCACTGTCAAATGTTTCATCTATTCTATTCTATTATATTCTGTTCTATTCTATTCTCTTTCATTCCATTCCATTCCCTTCTATTCTATTCTATTATATTCTGTAGTAGAATAATCATTGTTTATAATGTCGTTGGCATATTTAGATAAACATGTTTAATAACTATTTGTATTTGTATCTGATTCTGGCAAATAAATTATTATTATTATTATTATTATAACTAAGCTGAATTCTTCACTATCGCAAGAGCAGTTGAACCACGTAACGACGGATGCTATATTTTTTGATACCTAAAAGATCTTGTAAAACTGTGTAATATCAAAGTGACTAAGTTTTAATAGGTAGGTACTAGCTCTACTTATTCTAAAGTATTTTCACACTTACCCAACTGTTCATAAATTTTAACATTCGTAAGAAATTCTAAGTGCCCTTTCTGAGCGGTGAACCCATTTGCTAGATAATCTTTTAACAATAAATTTTGATTGCTACTGCATGAAACATCCTCATGGTTGATGCCCAGTGCTAACATCGGATAACCTAGTATATTATGTTTAAAAATAAAATATATTTCCAAGTCTGAACAGTACCGATTTACTGAAATTTTCGAATATTTTTGATAATCCGAATAAAGAAGACATAATCATAGAATATATAAACGTCGCTAAATCAAAAATTGGATAGAAAACTTTGGATTTTGTATTAAAAAATTCTTTTCAGTTTCATATTCGTATTTGATAAACCAGTATTTTTAACAAGGACGACAATGGTTAAGTGAGTTAGGATTATTGACTTGTACTTGGGCGGTTTTTCAATAAGGCAAATTGCAGATCGTGTAATTTGTGATGCCTCAACAGTATCGAGATGGTGGTTCGTCAATGCCAACGATCTGGATCTCCTCGGAGAACCATTTCGTCATTCCAGATATATTACGCACTTCTACAGGGGCAACGTGAATTTTGAAAAGAAATGTATTCTCAATTATCGAACAGGGACTATATTTACACACAAATAGAAATATAAGGAAAATGGCAAATATTTGTGCGCGATCTATGACATCAAGTGAATATCACAAACAGGCAAATAAAAATATATAATTAAAAAAAAAACACGATTTACTAAACATTCACAATCATAATATTTTTAGACCTGTAAGGCTAAAATTAAAAGCGTGGAGCTGTCATCGCAAAATGATACTGTTATGAGTTTACACCCTTTTGTAATCACCCCAAGCCGTGGATTCAATAACTGCAACACGAATAACACTAACCATTGGCTGAACTATTAATTACTTATAATAGTTGTTATAAGGACTATCTCAGTGGGTTAGTGCGACTAGCTTTCTCTCTGTGCATACCTAGCGAAGTGGGTTCGAGTCTCACCTACTGCGAAGTAATTTTCAAATATAAAGTATCCCCAAGAAGTGGTTTGGATCCCACTATAAACTGTAGGGCTCCGTCTCCCTTACTAAGATAAGTCTAGATCCCCTAGACGTAAGGAGCCACTCAGGTGACTTGGAAGACGATTAATGAACATAAACAAACATAAAACATAATTATAATTAGTCCTCATAATTACAACACTAATTACTGTTTTTAACCACTATAATTCGTCACTTATCACTGCACTCTTTACTAGCCTGATCATTTTGTTCTTTCTCTTGATCTGATCACATTACTATTCAAACTAGAACTACTCCAGTGCGTTGGTTCTGCTTCTTTCATACATCGTAGTTCCTATTCTAGAACTTTGCCCATTATTCTGGTCCATGATTTAGATAGGTTCCGAATTATCTAGTATAAAATTACTCTTTGATAGTAGTAACATCTCTCGGCCGACTGGCGAACTGCCATTCTATTACTAACTTCTTTCTACTAAGAGGTACTAACTACAGAGACCTCTGCCCGTAAGGGAGTATACACAATAATTTTGTCCTGGGGTCCTATATTTCCTAGTCCTGCAGTCATGGAAATAGTTAGAACCTTTAGTGTGATGTTAACACTGACGTAGTCTCCACAAATACCAAAAATAATTGAATGCTGCACTGAACACTACACTCGACATGAGTTTCACTAACTCGTAGTCCAGGTCAGATAGTTTATTTTTTCCAAAAATTCCTCAGTGCATTTTGTGAACATGATAACTAGGAGAAAAATAGTGGGAATTTGATGTATATGTTTTGGAAAGCAAATTTTATTTGGAACCTATTGAAAAAGGAACATGAAAGTGCCGAAAATAGATTTTTTCACATTTTCGATGCGAAAGAAATTTTTTTTATACAAAAAATACTACGAAATAGCTTGTAAAAGACGAAAAAATTAGTTTTTGACAAAAAAATAGGTTAATAAGTTTTTGCACAAAAAATTAAAAGTTGCTAAATATGGCCATTTGTTGCCATTTAATTACAGGGACTGTAATTATCGTAGGAAGTTGTTTCAGAGCTTAAATTGTAGCTTTTATTGGCACCTACCTACTCTAAAAATTTCATGCAAAAATATTAATAACTTTTAACGGAAATAGCGAAAATGTAAAAAAAGGTGTTTCCGAAAAATGGTGGAATTTTTTTCGTCTTTTTACAAGCTATTTCGTAATATTTTTGTATAAAAAAATTTTCTTTCGCATCGAAAACGTGAAAAAACCTGTTTTCGGCACTTTCAAGCTCTTTTAACCTCTCCACAATAAAATTGTGAGAGATTACTAAAATTGGTTCAAAAACCAAAATTGACATAACATCAAATCATTACGTTTTGAGGTCCTAGGAACCCAAAAAAGTGGTTTTTGAGAAATGTCTGTGTGTGTGTGTGTGTGTGTATGTTAGCACGATAGCGCCGAAACTACTCAACGGATTTGAATGAAACTTTGCATGTGCGTTCCTTTAGTGCCCCAGAAGAACTGAAAAGGTTTTGGTTGAGATCGGATTACGTTTAGTGCCATTTTGGCGCAACAAGTTGTTTATTTTATAATTACTTTCAATTTGCAATGAAACCCTTGAAAAGCAGTTAAAATTCTGATTTCAACGATATATCACACTTCCATCCTTTGGATTTGGTTTCCGTGAAAAAAATTAAAAACAAAACAAATATGAAGCATAGATCGCAATTCACATGACATGATCGATGCGCGTAACCGTTACGTCGTGAAACTCGTCACATCACATGTCAACTCACGTGTGAGGGTTTCTTGACTGCTCTAGAAGTAGAGCGGATTACGTTTAGTGCCGTTTTTATATGTATGTGCAGACAAATCGAAGAATTAAACTACAAATATTCCTCTAAAATATAGTAAAATTACTGAAATGCTAATGTTTCATTTAACAAAGACAGCCGCGAGCGATCGAATTGCAATGAGAAAATTTTGACGATTGTCATTGTCATCCGATAACGTTGGTGACATGTCATGTCAATAAGATTTCGGCATATTTGTAACTTTTAGTGGATTGTCACAAACTTTAAAGGTAGATGTAACAATATCAATATCATATGCTTTCTGTATCTTCGTTGGTGAATTTATTATAGATTATCACTTTACCAATGTTCAACTTGTTGCTTTATAAATCTGTAGTAATTAGGATAACTAGACTTTCTTAGTCGTTCAAGTGATGTTAAAGTTGTTAATATCCTAATAGTATATTATTCAACGAGCGATAATGTAGGTAATAACTCGCATATATAATTGTAAATTCATTAAGTTGAGGGTTTCTTTAGTGCCGTTTTGTCACACAATTTAATGCTCTTTTCGGCTTCAAAGAGTAGGGAGGTTCTAGCCGCTTCCAGTAGCTGCCGATTTTTCAACAAGTTTCAAATAAAATTTGCTTTTCAAAACATATACATCTAATCCCCACTATTTATCTCCTAATTATCATATGCAAAAAATGCACCGAGTAATTTTTCGAAAAAAAACGCATTCTCCTTTGCTATCTGACCTGGACTACCGGGAGATGATTAAAGCTCCCGACGAAGGTGGTTAATCAAACGCGCGTCGAGTGCAGTGTAGCTTTTTCAATAAACAATACTAAATTTGTAAAAATTTTCCTGACATTATGGATAGAAAATTTGCACTAGTCGTCTAAAATTCATTAGTGCCAAGAAATATAGAACATATTTTGTGAAACCAATAATGTATTTTTCAATGTAGGCAATGTGGGCTTTCGCAGTTTCAGTTAATAATCATTTTATAAGTAAGAGTCTACTTCAAAGCAAACATCTCGTATTTGTTTTGAAGTTGACGCAGACGAGGAAACTGGAAAAGTTTTGTTATTTCCTTAGATAACTCTAGATTTCTTTTTAAAGTACCAGATTTATTATTTGTTAGCCAAAGAAACAACAATTTAGTCATTAAATGTAAAATTATTTATCAACAAATATTATCATATCTTGCGAAAGCTATATAACATGTCGCGTAATGTTTGATGACTAACTAAAGCTATGTATTAATTATTAACGTTCTCAGTGTCGCACTGACCATAGAGTTAATGTGGCGTTTGCCACCCGGCCCCTAGCCTGCGCAGGCCTCCCAGGCTTACCACGTACCTACACGCAAAATTACTCTTCTGCATGGTAATCTTGTCGCAAGATGGCAGTATATAAGTAATTCTCATCTGTCCCACAAAAATTTTAATGCTAGACCAGTAAAATTGACTGGCTGGTTATTTTTCTCTTGAGTCATTTCACAAACATGAAAAAACTTGATTATCGGAGAGTATCGAATATTGCCATGTCTCCATGTCCCTGATGTATGTGATTCAATTCAATTCAACATGACTTTATTAATATAATTCAATAGTTGCCTAATCAGAGCCTGCTCCGGGACCGATTATGCAACCACCGCGCGGACGCGGTAGCAGGATCGGGCGGAACTGTTCTGGGTCAGCGAAAACCGACAATGTAAAAAACTAACCTAAACATCTTTTGTAAGAACAAATTAAAATGGGTAATACAATTTTCAAATATATCTAAAGAACAGATTTAATAAAACTTAAAATTACACAATGTTTTAAAAACCCTCGCACATGAACACTTAGATTTAGTACCTGACGCAGGCATCTTAACAGGCACAGCAGCATCAATGCTGGGATGTGAAGGGCTGGCCTAAACTTTAGTTTTAAAAATGTTGATTTCGAAAAGGTTTTGATTTGCAAAGATTTTAATGGTGAGAAACGAATTTAGAGACAAAAATATACAAAAAGAAACCAAGAATAAACAAACGCGACAAAAGTAACAAACAGAAAGGAAGAGGGGGGCAGAGAAGATTTAAAGATAGTCAAAGGTATGAAATATCAGTAAAAGTTGGACAGGGTAGGTAGAAGTTATAGTTGGTGAAACTTGACTACAGAGTTTGCCGAAAAATCAGTAACGTCTGGTACGGTAAAGGGTGTATGTGATTCGAAATTGGTGTCACGAAGATGTTTAAGAAATTCTTGAATAAAATCTTAATGTTACAAAAAATTTATGATTATTTTTTTTATTTAATGTCATACGAGAAGAGGTCCCAAAATTAGTTTTGTTACGCACATGTTTTAAATTTAATGCTGTGAGGCGCACGTCAATCTCTACTAAAGTAAATAATTTATTCGGCCTCTTGAAGACTACAAGTGTATTTGTTCACGAATCATTCAAGCGCACCTCTATGTGGTAGGACAAAATTGCAGAAATAACAACTGGCAGAGACAAGAACATCGATTGCAGAACATCAGAAAAACGATATGGTGGGCCAACGACAAAGCCTTAACCACCATCATGGAGAAGCCTTCGCAATCAAGAAAATGTCAGATTTATCAACCCCGGTAAGCCAATACCTCAAAACTCCTACACCAGACTATCTTAAACCTTGGGGACCTTTCGGAAACAACTAGATCATCTTGACGACGTTGTCAGTGCTGCGAGTTTGTTTGCATCCTAAGTTCAAGAATTAAGTCAAGCCGAAAACATCGACGTTAAACTACATATGTTGCCGTTACGGAGAATATCTAGAAAACCGAAAAAACACGATGAATTATGCCAAGACGAAGTGGGACTACTGTCTGCGGACCCAAAGAGATTCTACTCTATTACCACGCACAAAGTCATCATCAACAAGGCTCTAGGTAAAACAGATGGAAAATTGAACTGCAACTGAGCGTTTAATCAAGGATTCCACTTGCTTAGATTGAAAAATTTCCATGAAGTTGACAAAAACGGAATTCTTAATGATACATTAAAGTCAATCATATCAATTGCCAATGTCGATCGAGAACTACTTTCAACAGAACTCGAATTTTTTTGAAAAGTTTTAATGAACCTCCTAAAACTATTTGGGACGAACACGTTTCACCTAGGCAGCAACACACAAATGATTATTATTTTTAAGTGATGAAGACGACAAAGAGCAGGAAGAGATCGGCGAAGATCAAACAGCAAAGAACGCTATTTGTTTGTCTCGAAGGGGAGGTTCGGATGTCTGTCGAAGTTGCATACCATATGTATGTAAACTTTTGTGTATCAGTACGTACTTCAACTTATACGTCGCTTATTTTGTAATCCTCACAATCTCATTTACGCAAGTAACTTGCGAGAGATGATTTTCCGCGCTGAAGCGCATTAAGATGAGGCTTCGTTCTCTACTGGGGTAAGAACTGCCGGACTTGTTGATTATCCTAAAAATACAGAATCGGATCTTATCAAGCATGATGAGATACCAGCTTTTACGAACGGGGTTATTGACTATCTTGCTGAAACTTCTCCTCTTTAAAGAAAATGTTGATTGGCTATAATTAATTGGAACTTTTTACATAAAAATGAATTGAAAATAAAAACTTCCAAAAACTTTTGCCTATTAGATTATTATTATCATTTGATTTGTTGGTTGACCTAATGGTTGATGGTATCATCTGCCCTGATCCTAGGCGGGCGACGGACACCCTTATGCCCACTCTGACGCTGAACGTTCTTACATTTCTTTGGTATTTACTATTACAATAGTGTTAACATCAGAGTGTCAGACTGTTGAAATAGTATAACTGCGACAAAATTATCTAAAATTGTTAGATAAACTGGTTTATTGTGCATAGCATACTGGAATATACTACCATATCCAAAATGTTTTGTCTTTTGTCTTCCACCTATAATTTATCAAAACTGGGAGGAGTTTTGGAAAAGATCGGAGATTTTTATTATTTAAATCATCACCCGATAATATCGTTAAAATTTAATAAAATGTAAACTTCAGCTTCACATGTTGCTCGTAACCCTATTTGGCATCATCTTCAGATAATTCAAAATAAAATAAAAAATAAAGGCTAAAGTGAACTCGGAGAAGCCCGTTATGCTTTATTTGTCATAATCTGGAGATAATGTCAAATTGGAAGGAAAACACAAGTGGAGGACGACGCATGACGTTGTGGTTAGTGTTTTAATGTATACGGTACTTAACTAAGTTTTAGAAACATGTGATGAATTATCTGCAGTATTAAATTTAATTTCTTAATTCGAACTGTTGGTGAAGTCAACAAACGATTGCCAGAAAATGTAGAATTTATTTATGTGTTCCAATAAAGAGAAACAGATATACATCACTTGCATGGATAACAGTTTTGTTGTTTTAGATAAGACCTTAGTCAAGTTTTCGTCATTATTTTACAGGCGGAAGATAGTGGCCAGTAAATTCTTGATCTGGCCATAAATTAAATCTATCCACTTGTTTCATTTGGCTCCATCCCGGCTGTGAAATGCGTGTAGGCTGGGATTAAAAGGGTATTTCCTTTATACAGGGTTCGCCACTTAAAAATCCCCAGGTCCGTAACTTTGTCATTTTAGCAGTTATCTCAACGACCATTCTGTTAAAGAGTAGGCAACTTCAACATTTAAACGGGTCTGATTATAAAAGATTTACCCATTAAGGGATTACAGAAGATGAAAAACAGTTTGAATAACATTTTTTAAGACTATAACTTTGAAGAGTTATAATTTTAGGTTTAAATATTTCCGTATTAACTTTTTAGGACTTAGAGTTGCTTCCACAATTTTTATTTTTATTTTATTGTTAACTTTAAAGTATGACTCTGCTCATTATATATTCCTTTGTTCTCGATTAGAAAAATGTGTTCTTTTCCCCCGAAGCAAAAACAGAATTCCAAATCAAATTAAATAATAATAGGGAACTCATTCAGTAAATCTTCTTTTTAGAGGAAGAGATTATCGATGTTTAAAAAATTAATTAATATGTGCTGAAATTGCTATAACGTCAGTCTTAAAATTCTTTGCATTAAATTCCATGTACAGGGAGTTACGAGTGTGATGGGCATAAAGGTGATATTTTTCACTGAAATAAACTAAAAATATTTAGACAATTAATAGGGGAATGTATATGCCAAAATTTCAGGGCAACATTCAGTTTAAAGAACCAAAGAAAAGGTAGCAAGGGAACATTGGGATCAATCGAAAGCTTCGGTAGAAAAATATATCTACTTTATATTTCTTCGTTCGTTTCTACAAATTGGCATATGAGCGAAGAGAAAAGAAATATAAAATTCAAAATAGCCATATTTTTGACTTTGAAAATTGGAATGTTTTATATTTCGAGAACAATATGATATACAGAAGTTTTTATAAAACTACTTGATTATAAATGTGTGTTAAACTGATGTAGATTGTGTAGGTGTTGATGAATTGAGGCAATTGTAATTGATCAAAAGTATAGTAGTTAAATAAAATAATATTTACAATGGTATGGACTAAATATATTCTTATTAAAAATGCAGTTACACTTAGAAAATAACTTTTCCATATTATGCTCAATATAACTGAAGCACAAAGAACGGAGCTGACGCAAAAATGTCGGAAATACAATCAGAAACTTTACTAGTATCCTGTTGTCGAACCATATTTTTGGTAAAATAATTAATTGTAATTTTCATTTCTATTTACTACTATGCACACAATGTACATTTTCTCAACGACGACAGCGTCAATTCAAGCTAGGAGGCCCGGTCACTCCGTTCCAAACTCCGGCCGCCCAGCGTTCAGAACTCCGTCCGCCCCGATCTTTAGATATATCCAGCGAGGTTTCGCAGCAGCACCTTTAGCACAGATGCAACAAATGTGCTCAGCGATGAGTGCATTTTTTTTGCTCAAATGCCAAACTTTACTAATCTGTAATGCCTTTACAGACTAAACCGGAATTCCTGCAGATGGCGGCCTGGAATGTAAACGGCCTGCAACAAAGGAGACTTGAAGTCGAAGAGCTCCTGACCAGGTACGATATAGACGTCATGGCACTGCAGGAAACTAAGATAACCCCGGCCAAGGAGATCAACTTCCCAGGATACCACACGTACAGGATGGGCTGGGTAAACATACCTCAGCGACCCGCAAGAGGAGTGGCTCTACTCGTTAAAAAGACCATAGCCCACCATCCGACGGTACTGCCTGAGCTAGAAAACATGAATACCACCGCCGTAGTAGTGTCCACAGCAGGAAACGGCGACGTCCAAGTGGTTTCATGCTACCAGCCACCCCGCAGCACGCTTACCGAGGGGGATCTGGACGCAATTCTGCTCGACAGGACACAGGTCGTCGCAATTGGCGATTTTAACGCCAAATCCCAGCAATGGAACAACGGCATAACCAACACTCGAGGACGAGAACTGCTGCGGTTCCTGGGACAGCACGCCGGCGAACTGATGGTGGTAGGACCGGACCAGCCCACCTTCGACAACGGCAGACACAGGCCAGACGTACTGGACATAGCCATCCTAAAGGAGATGACCCTCGAAGCGGAGATCACTACCAGTACGCAGGGATCTACCGAGCACAACCCGATCTTCCTAATTCTAGGAGGACAAGCGGGTGATGACAACGCTACCTTCATGAAGCGACGAACGGACTGGGAATCGTACCGGCTGCACCTGCAGCAGTACATCGCACAAATTCCCAGACTAGAAACCGTGGAGGACGTTGAGAGGGCCGTAATTACCCTAGAGGAGCAAATCCTGGGAGCAATAAGCGCCAGCACGACAGAAACAGAAGTAAGAAGACACCCAGCACCGATGGCGAACCTACCAGAGGTCACCAGGCAGCTGATAAGGGACAGAAGAAGCGCCAAGAGACGGGCTCAGAGGACGAGGCTCCCCGCCGACAGAAGGGAGTATAACGTCCTCAGCCGAAGAGTGAAAGCCGCCCTCCAAGAACACCGCCAGGAGGGGTGGCAACGCCACCTTGAGTCACTCGATCCACAGGACAGAAGCATGTGGAATACCTAACGTGCCCTGCGAAACCGGAGGAAGCCTATGCGCCCGATTCACGGAGAGCGAGGGATCGTCTACACTAACCAGGAAAAAGCCGAGGCGTTTGCCGACAGCCTAGAACTGCAGTGTAGAGAGAACGAGCTCGATGACGAGGACGAGGACTGGTTGGACGACGTCGAGCGCAGAGTACGTAGGATCCACCGCCTGCCTGATGACGACCACATCCGCCCGACTACCCCCGAGGAAGTCAAGGAAATCGTTAGGAGCCTAAAACCGAGAAAGGCTCCAGGATGTGACAAGATAGGAAATATCGCTCTCAAAAAACTACCCAGGAAAGGAGTAGCGGCGCTAGTCAATATCGTGAACGCGATGTTAAGGTTACGGCATTTTCCAGCCAGGTGGAAAAAGGCCGACGTCATTATGATCCCTAAACCAGGGAAAGAACTAATTTTCCCGTCTTCTTACAGGCCCATCAGCCTCCTCCCAGCCATGAGTAAGGTTGCAGAACGGGTCATCTTGAAGAGGCTTACAGAAAAGACAGAAGAGCTGAATATCATCCCGGATGAACAGTTCGCGTACCGAACAGGACAGTACTTCGCCTCACCGAGGAGATTACTAAGGGGTTCAACAAGCGGCAAGTCATCGCGGCGCTGTTCCTAGACGTTGCCAAAGCGTTCGGCAGGGTCTGGCATGACGGCCTACTAGCTAAAATGATGAGTATGGGTTACCCCATCGAACTCGTCAAACTAGTGAGGTCCTACCTGCACCCCAGACAGCTAAGGGTGAAAATCTCGGACCAACTCTCCACTTACAGGACCGTGGAGGCGGAAGTCCCGCAAGGTTCGGTGCTGTCACCGCACCTGTTCGCTATCTACACCTCAGACCTCCCCAGGACCGACCACACAGCCCTGGCCCTGTATGCAGACGACACAGCAATAATTGCCAGATCCTGGAAAGCCAGGAACGCAACCATAAAACTCCAGGAAACGGCCACACTCCTGGAAGAATGGTGCACGAAGTGGAAAGTCGCCGTCAACGCCGACAAAAGCCAAGCCATTCTCTTCAGACGAGTGCGGAAAGAAATTCCCACAGGGCACGTCTCCATGAACGGCGAGGACATCCAGTGGCACGACACCGTCAAGTACCTTGGCGTGGTCATGGACAGAAGCCTAACGTGGAGACAGAACACGGACACTATCACAGCCAAGGCCCGGCGCACGAGAGCCCTCATCTACCCGATGATGGGAAACGGGAGCCGTCTCAACTTGAGGAATAAGCTCACGCTTATCAAGACCCTCATCAGGCCGCAGCTGACGTACGCCTCGGTAGCGTGGGGCTACCAGGCAAAGTCCTACATGAAGAAAATCCAGGCAGTGGAAAACATCGCCCTCAGGACGGCAGTCGACGCCCCATGGTACGTGAGAACCGCAGATATCGTCAGAGACCTGGAGTACACCACGGTCATTGAAGTCATCCGGGAACGAGCGAAGAAGCTGTACGCCCAAGCCGAGGAGCATGGGAACCCGCTGATCAGACAGGCCACTGATTATGACCCTGCCGACGCCCCGAGGCATAAACGGCCGAGGGTACAGCTACTGGACAACGGGTGAGTATAACTTATATTTCCCGCTAACCGATCTGTTTCAGATATCCCAGGACGGACCACTACTACCAGAGACATGACGTTTTTCTACCCTAACCCAACCTCCTTGCGGGCGTCGGACAACATACCGTCCAACGCCCGTTGTCCCACCTGCTCCGTGGAGTCCGAAAGTGCTAAAATAAGCACTTAGGGTCTCCACACTCCCGAGCTACACAGCTCATATCCTTACCTTTCCGATGATCCGGGGTAAGATATCAATTGATGTCCTACGTACCGGCAGTCAGTCCCAGCCAAAACCTCGTAAACCCAACTCGACCGATGACTACCCCCGGGGGTGACAAGCTGGCGAAGAAAGAAAATATCAAGACAAGAAGAGCGCCAGTAGAGACCTCAGCCAGCGAGGTTCAACAGCCAGGACCAGGGGAGGTCCGCAGAAAATACCACGACACATCTCGCATTTGCGAGCTGGGTCTGGTAGAAGTAAGTGGGCCCACCTATCATGAAGGCCGGTCCAGGTCTACAGAGATAATCTAGGAGCAAAGAGTAGTAGTCCTACTCGGCCCTAGTTACCGAGACCGACATCCAGCCAATGGATATTGGCGCAGCAGCACCTTTACTACAGGCACCCCAACTATCTCAGAACATATCGAATTTCAACTAATACCCAAATTCAATGAAAAACAATCCCCTCACTTAAATCCGCCCCTAAAATTTGCCTTAATCGCTAAATTTGTCAAGAAACCTAAGTACCCTTCTCTTAATTATGATTACTGACCCTAAAAGACAACGCCTATCGCACTCCGACATAACGACGCCTCCTTCACACATTAACGTACTAAAATACTCCCACCTCACACCACAATTGCTATTCTATAATTCAACGTCTCGCCACTACCCTTCCAGCACACACACATCCCTATAAAATCACACCTCATAAATTCCCTCTAACTCCCCCTGTTACAATACCACCCTTCACCCCCTTTTCACCACAATATTAGACGACTCAAAAAGAAAGATGCATACCACACTCCATGGCAAGCGCCCACAGGCCGGAAACCAAACGCAGCAATATGCGCAATGATCTAGTGAGCAGCAGCATCTCAGTTCCCTGTCGCTACTTCGAGAAGTTCAAACCAACTACGAGAGTATCCAATCAACTACAACCCAGCCTACCAGTCAGCTACAGTCCTGCCTACCAGCATGTGCTGGACGCACCAAAACTTTCAACGTGACGCTTTGTCTGCCGCCAGCGCACGATACAAGGTTCTGTATTGTTGCGGAGGAGAGTACGATCAGCAGTACAGCGACAACCGCGGTTTTCAAATGAAGCACAAATGCATATTATTAGGGCTTAAATAATTTAATCATATTAACATTTTTTGTAATATTTCGAACGCCGCGCCGTTCGAGTTGCTTTTAATTTTTTTTGGAAGAGTATCGTCTTTTATTTTTATTTTTATTGCAACTTTGGACATTAGTGCCCCTATAAGCCAACATCTCAGGAAGCTCGGTGCTGTAAACAGATTGGACCAGAGGCGGGTCAACCAGCAAGCAAAAGAAGCTAGCGCTTTGGGTGCCAAAATTTGAGGGGCGCAAAATTTCCTGCAATTTTTTAATAATTATTTAGTCTTAAATTATTTGATCATATTTCATGAAATAGTAAAAATCTCAAAAAAGATTGCATTTTAAAAAACATCTCCGCAAGTCTGAAAAGTCGGTATATAGGTAACAGGTACGAGTACCGAGCCGGGAGCGCTTTTATTAGGATACCGAAAACAATAAAGCGAATTTCTTGTTAATTATGTCAGATTGACTGATTCGTTTAAATTTCGCCTTTTTTACTTGCTTTTGTTTAACTCACAATGTAGTTTTTATGTTTGTGTTCAAATCTTGCACCCTTTATTTAACACATTTGTTGACAATCAATTGATAAAGTTTTGCACAGTTGCTAAGATCAGTTGACAATACAGTATTCCACCGTTACTTTTGCAAATATCCGCACATGGGAGCGCGGGGGTGGAAATTGATTAAATATACTATCCAACCGGCACCTCCAGCAAAACGTAGAATACAAAAGGTTTCTCGCCTGATCAGAGACTTCTACGTCCGTTTTTTCTCGTCCAAATGAAACGATATTAGTTCCGGTGACATAATGGAATGTCATTCGGTTTACAACTCGAAACCCAGCTCCATTGAATGAATTTATCTAAATTGGTTCTATACGTTATAAATAAAGTGTAATTAAAAAGTATAAAATAAAATATATATATTTTTAAAACTTGCTTTTCTTAAAACCGCACTAGAGAGTAAAAAGTGATTAGGTCAGGAAAAGCAAGGCGTGTGCATCATGCGTACAATCATACAAAGTGCGCACGCCTTGTTTATTATGTCTTTTTAGTCATGTTTATTTACTTTTAAGAAAGCATTTTTATTTTATTTTTGACCGAGTTCAATTTTGACTGATTATTTTATTTTAATTTCGTTTTTTGGGTTATGTTCGTTTTAAATTACAATATAGTTTATTTAGTTTTTTTAAGACCAAGGTCAAATTTTCATTATGTTTGATTGTTTCAATTTCGAAAACATTTTATTTCTCGTTTAATTGATTTGTATTTCATGTCATGTTCACGTTAAAAAGACAAATAATAAGGTCGGACAAGAGGGGTGGGGGGGGGGGGAGTCTCATCGCTACAACAGTCAGTTCATCCACATTAGCATACCAATCCCCCAGCTAGGCTACTGGCGCCCTCGGATATCCAAAAAACGTAGTCTAAACGGGGATCTCGGTAACAATCCTTACCTTAAAACATAATATTCCTTTAGGTAGGATCAGTTTTTCGGCTGGTGTTGCAATCGAAGCATTAGCGTTTTGATGGTAATATGCAATTATTACACTTAACGCGCCAGGCTTATAACTTGTAATTTAGCGTTTGGCGGGGCACATAGCCCGGAGAGTAGCTATTGGTTGCAGTCTGGTTACGTTCCTTACAGTAAAATAAGGATTTTATAGAAGAGTTTGCGACTAAAAATATTATGTTTTAATATTCCGCCTTCTAAAAGCACATTTGAACAATTCTTACCTTACTTTAAAATCAGAATTGAACATTGTATTGTAAAATAAATTGCATATATCCCAATTTTACCTAACACATAATATATATAGATATCTATAAAATGTTGATAATGTATTATGTCCTGTAAATACTCAGCAGAAAATTATTTCATTATTATGCGGAGACTCTCGTAAATAATTAATTATTCGCCTGCTCCACATTTCCAGCTCCGTCCTATATTCTCTACTTTCATAGATATATAATAATTATGACACATATTGAATTCTACTAGTTTATAATACACGAGATACTTCTTTGGGTCGCGCTCGCATAATTAAATTCAAATTAGCGAACATTTCATTTGTCTAATCTATTTGAATGAAATGAAATGAGTTACCTATGAATAGGTAATAATCACGGTAATGTAAATATTAAACTCTTTTATAAACATAACATTTTGGAGGGAGCGATTTATATAGAACCATTGTTAATTTTCTTTTGTCGTTTCAAGCAAAGAATTATTATTTACTTCCCTAAATGAGCATTTAAAAACATTTCTCTTGGAATCAAATTTGATTACGTAAAATATTCTGAAAATTTACACTTCTTAATAATATGAATTAGCTTATTATCATTTATACCTTATTTGAAACATATTTTTCGTATTACTGTAAGATTTATAGTCCATATTGCCGATTTTCTCTTGGGATGGGCTAGGATGGTGAAAATTAAATTTATAGTTTCTCCTCTTCATCACGTTATCCAATTAACTCATTTAACTCGTGGAAACTAAATTAATTCATTTCCCATGCTAATCCTCACGCACATTGGACTTTATGACCAGCTGCCAACTTTTGCACTGGCTTTTAGTGCTAAATGATAAATGCAAGGAAATCAACGTCGTTACAACTATGTTCTATCCCACTGGAATATAATTAAATAATTAATTAAATAATTTACACAAAGCACACAATTCAAACTCATGTTACAGATCAAAGAACTCCGCACATTTCTTATAGGAAATGATCCCCAGTGAAACTCGCTGGAATCGATATATGTTATTCCTGTTGAGCTTGTGATCAAAAGTTCTCATGGCCACAAGGTCAGAAAATGTACAGTTTTCCAGAAATGAGGGGGAATCGATTTTTAGAGATTTTTCACTAATAGTATGGAGCTATGGTCCTTTCAATGCGGCTTCGCTAATGTTCTACGGGGGCTTTTCGGGTCGCTGATTTCAAATCCGATGTCAAAAGTAGTATTTGACAGTTGACACTTGTAGTCTTATTTTCCGGAAAAGATTTAACAGAAGGGTTTTTTTTTGGGTCGCTGATTTCAAATCCGATGTAAAAGATTTATCACAGTGTTCCCGGGTCACACTAAAAGTAGATGCAAACAATCCAATTAATATGTTGTGTTTGAGCACTTTTATAGTATATTACTCAGCACGTCAGTACGAGGTGAAATTATTTTTGTTAATTGCTGACTGAATTATAGCGTGATTTTACATTTGACGCATTCACCAGTGCTGGTCAATGAAGAGATTTATTTAGAACTTATGCGAGAAAAACGCCGGCGGTGATGCTTTAGTGCATTGTGCAAGCAAATTCTAGTGCGTTTACTTTTTCTTAGTCTTAACCCCTTGCTGACCCCTTGCATATAGTCTGATAAATCTTTTCCGGCGAGTTGACAGTGCCACTGAAAACTGTTAACTCTCAAATGCTATTTTTTAATTTAAATTAAGTAATTTGGCAAACAACTGAAATTATTGAGTGAAAATTCATATCACTACACCCGTGATATTTCTACTTAGGTAGTCTTTATTACCAATATATGTATTAGAAAAAAAATTCCCTTACCGGATCTCTCTCTCTCTCTCTCTTTGATACGCCCACCTTAAATGTGGGCTAAGTGATATGTGCAAAGTAATTTAAACATAAATATCTTTTATTATCAAATGCATTGACAGAGTTTCTTGCACTATATTTTGTATCGACACGCCTACTTCTTTAATGGGTACGATATTTGTCATTTCATTTTGTAACTCGTTTCCACACCACTCAAGAGGTAGAGCCTAACGGTACTGTAACCGTTGACTCACTATCTATGCAACAATGATTTATTAAGAAAAATGATATAGGCTCCTGATTGGGAGTCCAAAGGGCGTTTTGCTGTTACCCCTTTTTTTAGGACATATATCATAAAATATAATCACTACTCAAGTATATTAATAGGAACAGAACATATATATACATATATATATATAAATGATATAGTGGTGAGAGGTAATTGAATCCTCTCATGTGGTCTAATGCTACTATACACCAGACATCATAGATGTCTCCGTGGTGCATAGCGACTTGCCATTTTACAAGTACCGAGAGCGGCGACCTTCAGCCCTTGGTGGACTTAACCTATATACTGTTATTATACATGATTTGCAGGAAACAACTGCTCAGCGGGCAAATACCCCGACCTGCATTGAATTACACCTTACAAATCATGAAAAATTGGTAGCCAATGTCATTTGTCAACTCCCTGACCAGACATAGACCGGTTTCGAACTTATTAGTTCTCCTCAGTATGCCATAGGTCATGGAGCAGACAAATGACAGTGGCCAACGTGCTAGTCTTATACAGACTAATGTAAATGGTATAGTGGTGAGAGGTAATTGAATCCTCTCATGTGGTCTAATGCTACTATACACCAGACATCATAGATGTCTCCGTGGTGCATAGCGACTTGCCATTTTACAAGTACCGAGAGCGGCGACCTTCAGCCCTTGGTGGACTTAAGTCAAGTATAGTAGCATTAGACCACACGAGAGGATTCAATTACCTCTCACCACTATACCATTTACATTAGTCTGTATAAGACTAGCACGCTGGCCACTGTCATTTGTCTGCTCCATGACCTATGGCATACTGAGGAGAACTAATAAGTTCGAAACCGGTCTATGTCTGGTCAGGGAGTTGACAAATGACATTGGCTACCAATTTTTCATGATTTGTAAGGTGTAATTCAATGCAGGTCGGGGTATTTGCCCGCTGAGTAGTTGTTTCCTGCAAATCATGTATAATAACAGTATATAGGTTGAGTCCACCAAGGGCTGAAGGTCGCCGCTCTCGGTACTTGTAAAATGGCAAGTCGCTATGCACCACGGAGACATCTATGATGTCTGGTGTATAGTAGCATTAGACCACATGAGAGGATTCAATTACCTCTCACCACTATACCATTTACATTAGTCTGTATAAGACTAGCACGTTGGCCACTGTCATTTGTCTGCTCCATGACCTATGGCATACTGAGGAGAACTAATAAGTTCGAAACCGGTCTATGTCTGGTCAGGGAGTTGAAAAATGACATTGGCTACCAATTTTTCATGATTTGTAATATATATATATATATATATATATATATATATATATATATATATATATAAACAAATTGTTTACAATAAACAAAAAGGTAAGTAAGGCGTGCTCGTTAGGTACTCAATATAAAAAACTAAATAGCGGTTTGCTCAAAATTTGGCGGCGACAACCCAGTCCACTGGTTCCATAATGTTGGCACAGACACATACACAACACATACCTTTCTGGGCGGATGTTACTTGCCCTAGCCAAGAAGACGCAGCAGGTTCCGAAGGCTGAGGCACGAATGAAGTCCCAGACCCCAGAAGTCGAGGACACTTTACCCAGTTACAAGAAGTCTCACCATCCACAGCTCTTCACAGCCACACGATAAGGATTGGCTAATGTCGTGGAATGCCTTTAGGAAAAAACTAGTGGTGGGCAAAAAATGTTCTACAAAAACTCTTGCGAGAAACTTCTGTGTTAGAGAAACTTCGGCATAAAAAGTTTCGGAGGTAGAAAAAAAAACTAAAATAATACATCATCATGAGCAAGTACTCACCCAAGAAAATAGCCAAATATAACATAAGCGAACATAACCTTATCTCTTGCTAGAGGGTTTATTTCCCAAATTATAAAAATAGCCTCAGGTTCTTCTAAACTTGCTGCTAAATGGCCTTCGATTACTGAGGTGCGGAGAGACTGAATAATAAAGAAAACTAGGTCATAGTTTGAAATGAAAACGTTCGAAAACGTGCTACTTACAGGAAAAAAACGGCCACTCGGCGTCCCAACTATATCCCCTCAAGGGTTCAAGTTTCCATAAAAATACATATACCATTCAAAAATTCCAATGTTTCACAATAGAAAGACTTGATTTGTTGATGGAAAACACTTAAATCCACCCGGATGGTGAATACAATAAAATTATTTTCCAATGGAACCTTAGACGACCATCCTCCTTTCCCATTACCTTCAGACTCTCTCGCCTGGCCTCTGCCCTCAACAACCGGAACCTTCCACCTTACCTACCGACAGGAATTCATCCAGCTACGGTTCGCACCTTCGCTAGATGTTTCATGCAGCCAGGGGTGGACCAACCTAAATTCCTATCTAGTATTCACATAAATTTCGGAATATTTAAAAGCTCGTTACATGGCCTGAAAGTGGCATGTAACAGTACGTTTTTTTAAC
This sequence comes from Leptura quadrifasciata, assembly GCA_963675555.1. Classification (NCBI taxonomy): domain Eukaryota; kingdom Metazoa; phylum Arthropoda; class Insecta; order Coleoptera; family Cerambycidae; genus Leptura; species Leptura quadrifasciata. Next base: position 53,479,680 of record OY776675.1, read on the forward strand.
GTGGTATCCCCGTAGGCCTAATCCACAAAATCATTACTTTTAAGTACGTTTTGAACATTTTTGGTTATAGAAAGACTGAAGCATTGTCGTCTGAATCTTCTTCACGGATATAGTCACTTTCCATAGCATTTTGATCTGACATTTCTAAGAGATTCGTTTCTTCTATATTCACCTCACCTTATCCAAACACTTCGGGATTGTTTTCGCAGGAAGATCCATTGCAATAATAGCAAATTACGGAATATTTTAGGCCCGTTTTGCGTCTCTTGTTGGTAAGTAAGGCCAAGCTGACATTGACATTGAAAAAATGCATAGAGCATATTTTGTGCTCTGCAGTTTATTAATCTATTTTTTTTTTCCTAGGACCAATAGGAACGGAGATATTTGCAAAAATCTGATTTTGAGCGGCATCCCACCAAATTTCATCTCCTTACGACTTTTTGCATGGTAAAATTACCCATTGTTTGGATTAATAATGTTGTGATTGTTTTTTTATTAGACTTGGACAATCTAGTCATTTTACAGATATTGTAAACATTGAAGTAGATTCTTCCGGGTCTTGCCGTGATCGTCGAACTTGAATTGACGTTTCGCTGATCATCCTGTCAGCTTCTTCAGGAGGATTCTAAAGAAATTCTTCAGAAGGATTCTAAAGAAAGTCTTTAGAATCCTAGAATTCTTCAGAAGGATTCTAAAGAAAGTCTTTAGAATCCTAGAATTCTTCAGAAGGATTCTAAAGAAAGTTTTTAGAATCCTTCTGAAGAAGCTGACAGGATGATCAGCGAAACGTCAAGTCAAGTTCGACGACCACGGCAAGACCCGGAAGAATCTACTTCATTAGACAACGGCCGTGAAAACCTGCATTCTACTATTGTAAACATTGTTTTAATGTCCCGATGAGATACGAATTAGACCGGTAACAGCAACTCAATGAAATAAAAAACGACAAGTGCGTTGCAGAATTATTATCTTGATTGTCAGATAAAAGTGCTGGAACCTCTTTATATTTAAAAATTTCAATCAAGCAGCCACCAATATCATCACAGTTACCATTGTTTGATATAGCCGTGCGTAATGTAATTATATTTTCGTCACCTGCTTGCAAATTTTTACATATTTCTTCCTGAAAACTAGTGATTTTGAAAATAATCTCCTCAGAAATATTGATAAGGCTACACAGAATACATATATAATGAGAACTGTGAATATTGAGTTTAACAGATCTGAAAGAATGCAAAAAGGTAATTACGATTGCTTATTTTAATTCAATATTTTGTGAACTATAACACTAAGAAATTATAAAATTCTTTTACTTATCGTCATCCTAAAAGTAATACTAAACACGCTCGTGGATGATACATAAACTGTGCTATTTGTCCTCTTTATTACTCTAGATATAAAAAGGGTATCATTTGGAAAATACTCTCATAAATGCGATTCTTAAAGTTTCATTTTTGTTGCCCATATATCAGCAGAAAAATACGGCAGCCTATGAAACAAGTGCTTTTTTATTTTTCTTGCTGATAAAGTATCTTTCATTTTTGCTGGCAGGTGTTCTTTTATTATAAATATATACAAATTATATGTATAAGAGGAACATGCTGTTACGTGTTTACACCCTCTAGTAAACATCCTAAGCATAAGTTCAATAATTGCAACACAAATTGTCACTAATAATTGATTCATTTAACACTAAATTAACTTACAGTAATTAGTTCTTATAATTACATACTAATTACTACATTAAACCACTACTATAATTCACAACTTGTCACTGATCGCTTTGTGCTAATCACTGTTCTTCTTCTTGATCTGAACTCTTTACTATCTAAACTAGAACTGCTTTGATGCGTTCATTCCGCTTATTATACACTCCAAGGCACTTATTATCCGTAAGATAGCGCGCACTTAGCAATACCCTATACAAGGTGGTCCAAAATTGTCTCCCGATATTTCTGCAGCTGATAGTACATCCAAAAATAACGGTAGATTTTTGATACTTACTTCCGAAAATTAATAATAATAATCCGGTCAAAATAGACAAAAAAATAGTGGTAAGTGTACAATAATTGGTACAATATTGGTTTGTGCAACTTATACATACAAATTATCCGATTCTGAGAATATACACTTAAAAGAAACTCAGTCCCTAATTTCATTTTCCCGTATAACCTTGAGCAACATCTGTCTGCTACTCTATTGCTCGAGTGGTGACGGTTGCATATCTGCTTTTTTTTGAAGGACGTAAATGAAATACTTTTAGTGTTGAACGTTCCTTTGCAGTGAATAACGTGCTTATTGCTAGTATTTCTTATTACAATTGGTGCCATTTAATAGTTATTAAAAAATGTCGCAAGTTTGCTTTATTTGTAGTAAACCTTTGACTGAAAGTGAAATTGTAGTTGTCGATCGTGGAATGAAGACTTTGATTGATTCAAATGCTGAAAGAAATGATGGGTTTCTTGACAACCTGAAAGATAAGAAATCTGTGACAATTCATGTGCAGTGCCGTAAAATGTATAGGAGCACTATTGCTGCAGTTAAAAGACAGCACGAGATGGAACAAGCCAATACATCTAAAATTAGTCCACCTCGTACTAGAGCGAGCGTAAGTGAATCAGATTTTTGTTTTAAAAATATTGATTATTTTGCGGCGATGAAGCGAATGAAGAGGCTGAAAAGAAAAAAGCGAATGTTCGGCGTAAAATTCATAAAGTTGCAACACTTGCATTTAAATAATCTATTCTGAAGGTAGCTCGGACTCATTGTGATGACGTAGCAAAAACTACTACTGCACGCATTGAGTATGAATATAATTTAGTTGCTGCTGAGGCTAAGTACAATAATAATTGTTATAATTCCTTCTTGAGATCCGCCACTTGATGTAAAATCGGTCGTCCTCAAAATGAATCTACGAATTTTGCGATCGAAAAAATATTTACATACATTGAAAATAGCGATGATTGTTAGTGTTCGTTGGAAAGAATTAAAAAATATTTGCCAAAATCCAGCTTCATTACAAGGTTACGTGAAAAATTTACAACTACGAACATTTTAGTGGAACAAGCTGACAATGACGGTGATGTCCTCATCATTGAACCAGCAATAGAATAATTCAAAACAACAAATACAACTGTTATGTGCACGCCTACGCCACTAGAATATATAGAAAATACGCGAAGGGCGAAAAATATCGCGAACAATGCTGGATTATTCTAGAGGATTCAGGTACATTCGACGCGGGTATATATAGGGACTGGATCGGCGCACTGGGAATGTTTCGTATGAGATAAGCAGGTGAGCAGATGGAATTAGAACAGTAATAAGTTGTGAATTATAATAGTGAGACTATATTGTAGATGGAACTTGTAATTAGTGTGTACTAATGTGTATAATGACTTAATTATTGTAATTAAGTGATTAATAAATCAGTGGTCTGTGAAGATTCTTGTTGTAATTATTGAACCTACCTACAGGGTGTTTTCTGGAGATTGTTGGACAAGTTCTGTCAACTGGAAAGTAGTATAGACATTAAATAACACCTACTGTGACATTTTGAAAAAAAAATTCCAGAACATTCCATTTTAGATTAGTGTAGTTAGCTGAGTTCTGTCAGTTGGAAAGTGGTATAGACATTGAATAAAATCTATTTGTGATATTTTGAGAAAATTTGTAGAACATTCTATTGCGGAATTTGTGGAAATATTTGAATTATACCTAATATAGACTTTAAATAAGATGTTAGTAATGTTTTAAGAACTTTTTGGATGGAAATAAGAAGCATGGCTGCCGAAAAGCAACTACAAGACATGTTCGCGGAATTTAGAAAAATGATGCTAGACCAAAAATAAGAACAAGAGAAACGACGCCAACAAGAAAAAAAAGAACGCGAAGAAGAAAAGAAAGGAAAAAGACTAACAAGGAAGACGACGTCAGGTAGAAAAAGACGAACAAGAAAAATGACGTCACGAAGAAAAAGAAGAACAAGGGAGACGTGAAGAAGAATTGACGAAAATCGTACAGGTACAACAGGATACCATCCTTTCCACTATTGAAGGATTAAAAAATGAAATCAAGGAGGATAGAGGCGTAAAGGCTGAAGTTAGTGACATTAAGGGAAAAGTTACTGACGTTGAAGGGAAAGTGAACACAGTCGAAGAAGAAGTAAATGAAATCAAAGGGAAGGTAAATATGGCCGAAGCGGAAGTAGAGCGACTCAAATGGTAGTTGAGGGAAAGAAGAGGTCAGCTAGTAGCATCATCAGGCCCTCGGTTACAACCGCCCTCCTTTGACTGTCAAACATTATATACGACATATAAGAGACAGTTTGAGGCAGCTGCATGCACAAACAACTGAAGTAATGAGGAAAAGGCTATGGGTTTTATCAATAAGGGGCCAAGCATCAGAAGTGCTTCAGACGATTCCAGTGACGCAGCAACATGATTTTAAAGTTTTAGAGGCAAGACAAGTTTCCCAGGAAAACAGGAAAGTCGACAAGGAGGTGAAAAGCCTAGCGGAGGCATTCGATGTTACCGTTGCAACAAACTAGGGCATATGATGTGATATTGTCGACAATGGAACCTTGGGGAAGTAAACGCTGTAAGGAAAGAGGAAATCAGCCCCGAAAGACCGAAAGTGATGGCTATGCTAAAGGACATACAGAAAATGGTCGCACAAGTATTGAACGAAAGGTTTACGAAGGGAATTCGCTGTTATAACTGTGGCAAATTGGGACGTATCAAGAGGTACTGTAGTCAGAGGCAGGAAGTGAATGCCGAGGATGTAAATAAACAGCAGGATGTAGAAGAAGTGAAGGAGGTTAAGATTGAGGTACCGAAGGACTGGACAAAGGAAGTTGTAAGGAAGAAACAACTGGGCGATGATGGAATTGGACCTCTACTGAAGGCAAAAGAAAAAGGCGTATGACCAGAATGGAAGGATGTGTCGAATAAAAGTGTCCAGTTTAAGGCTTTGTGGGCGCATTGGGATTCCCTAAGGCTTGCAGATGAACTATTATGGAGAGCATGGGAGAGCCTGGATGGGAAAGAAGTTACCATGCGGTTGCTGATACCCAGGAGTAACAAAAGTACTTTGGGAAGTGGACGGGGGAATATCCAGAGAGCACTTTGACAGAAATAAGACCTTGGCTAGAGTACAGGAACGATTCTACTGGATAAATAGCCATCAGAATGTAGAGGCTTGGTATCGCAGTTGCAAGGTTTGTGCAGTTGTGACTGCCAAGGGGTCACCTACGGGGAGTGGTTACCGAGTGATGGCTCGATACGACCGCAATGTCAGTTGCGCATGATTCAAGGTGGGGGACTCGGTTTGGCTGTACAACCCACAGCGGAGTGAAGAAGAATTCTCGAAGTCTCGCTCACCTTAGGAAGGGCTGTGTTCTATCATCACCCGGATTAATGACGTTGTGTATCGAATTCAACGAAGTAAGAAGTTTTAAGATGAAAATCGTGCACTTGGACAGATTCGCGAAATATGCCGGGGACTCTGAATTGCCTGACCGAGACGTTCAGGCTTAAGGAGGGGGCAGTGTTATGTGCACGCCTACGCCACTGGAATATATAGAAAATACGCGAACGGCGATAAACATCGCAAACAATGCTGAATTGTTTTAGTTGATTCAGGTACATTCGACGCGGGTATATATAGGGACTGGATCGGCGCACTGGGATAGTTTGATATGAGACAAGCAGGTGAACAGATGGAATAAGAACAGTAATAAGTTGTGAATTAGAGTAGATGGAACTTGTAATTAGTGTGTACTAATGTGTATAAGGACTTAATTATTATAATTAAGTGATTAATAAATCAGTGGTTTGTGAAGATTCTTGTTGTAATTATTGAACCTACAACAGAGTGTTTACTGGAAATTGTAAACACGTAATACTTTATTAGAGACTACTTTCCGAAACGTCAGCAAAATACATTATTTCTGTGTTTATTCCGATTTATATTATTTGCAAAACATAACCTCTGACTATTCCTTTGTCGTAAACGTCACGGGCGCAGAGGCTTTTTTCCAATAATTCTATTATTTTGTAGATTCGGTGACTTATTTTTGAAGAAGACAATAATACATGTGGTAGAAAACCCAAATAATAGGAAAGAATATTCGTAGAATGCCACAAATAACTTTCAGACAATACGTAATACAACTATCATTGTTGGCGAAGATGTTGATTTGTTAAAACTACTGACTCACGAACTCCAATTGATAAGATTATTTACTTTTTGAAACCCGGAAAGGCTCAACAACAAACAAAATGTATTCTTCGAAAAGTTTATCTGCTTATCCTAAATGTCAAAATCATATCTTATTTTTACATGCAATAACTGGCTGTGATACTACATCAGCAACTTTCAAAAGGGGTAAAACAACAGTATTGATTGATTTAATTGATTGCGTAAAAGTATTTAAAAATATTGACTCTTCTCCACAAGTCATCATCACAAATGGGATTCGCTTTCTTCTTGCTACATAAGGAGCTCCAAAAGAAATTCATTGTATAGACAAGTAGAGATATTTAAGTTTTGTAAAAAATACACGGAACAATAAAAGAGTAGAACTATCTTGTCTTCCTCCAACATCTGCTTCTACTTATCGACACTTATATCGAGTATACTATCAAGTTCAAGTGTGGCTAGGCAATCGACTGAACCCAGAAGACTGGTGTCGGAAATTAATAGATAATACTTTGGAGCCAATTGAAACTTTACTCCCACCTGCTCGAGAAAACTTTTCAACACCGTCTTTTGCAATTGCAAAATGGGTTGTAATGCAAACTGTGGCTGTAAAAAAGTCTGATTATTTTATTCACCAGCATCCAGCATGTACCAATTGTCAAGGCCAGTCCTGGTCCAATGTTGAATCAAATACAACAGATGAGGATCTTTATGATATCGATGAGGAGACAACTGATGCATCCTTCTTAGAACAATTTAGAGATAACCAGCGAGAAGAAGAGGAAAGCGAAGAAGACATAGTGTTGAAGTAGCATTTGAAGATTGTCAGTCAGACTAAAATTTTCCAGAAATCAACAATAATTCATGCCACTTTAATAAGTTCCAACAGTACCATTTTTTAGTTAATAATATTATTTAATGAAACTAAATCACAATATATCGTGGAGTATGCCTACCATTGAAATCACGTTAAGAAAAATGCGCCAAGTTCACTACCTCACAGGTGGTGCGGAAATGTGTGCATATTATGTAGAATACGACTTCTTCAACTTTTGGAATCGCGATATCTCAGGAATGATTCGTAGGAAAAAAGTATAAGGACAATTTTTGCAGGTAATTGCATGATGTACAACTTTTATCTGACCTATTTTTATGATAACACTTACCGTTTACGAGAAAATGTAAGAAACAGATATTTTTCGCTTTTGACCTTGAATAAATTTTTTAGCAGACGTAGGATCGGTGGGAATTTAAAATAAATAGAAATTAACTAGTTGGCTGAATTAGCTTTGGGAAGCTGAATTAACTTTAGGGGGGGCACGTGCTCCTATGCCCGTTAGGAGCATCCGTCACTGGTATTTTACTGATATCTATTTAACTTTTTTCATATATCTAAAAATTATTTAAAAAAAACTAATTTTCAGATCATTTGAATTAAAAAACGTATTCTTATTGCATTTCCATAAACCAAGCCGTTCTTGAGTAATTTATGTTTAAAAAACAACGTGCAGCAACAACATTTTATTAATAATTTTGTTTTTACATATAAAGAATGCATTGAAATGTTACTTTGACACTATTCAAAAATCTGTGCGAGACCTTTTTTCAAGTGCTGTTTTCTGTAACATCCAGAGTTTCTTTTAAAACGTTAGAAAAAGTACTTATGTTATTTCCAAACTAGTTTATGGGACGTGCCGTTTCAAAATAAAAATAGCAATAGATTTTCTGTGTTAACACTTCTGGCAATAACTTTTACTTGCAAATAATGCCTGAGTGAGATTCTCCTCCACTGACTGTAGACTTTTCAGTCGACAAACTGTGTAGGCATAAAATAAATAACGCCTATGGGAATAGTTACCATAAGTGATAAGAGTAATTTCGGTGAATGTTTACGTCCTCGGGTAAATCCCAAAGGTTAATCCAATTTCGTTCCAAGATAAATTAAACTTGAACCAGTGTGACTTCAGAAATCCGTTATTTGACATCGGCACCTATTCGAATTGTCAACAATCATCAAAGCTTTGTAAATTCGTGTTAATTCAACCTGAATGGATTCAAGATGCCACGAATAAGAATATTTACAGTACAATAAATTGACGTTGAGTTAAAACGCTTGAACACTTTCACTTTTAACAACTGTCGATTTTCAGCAAATCCTTATGCAAATAAATGTGATTTTAAAATTTGTGTTTTTTTATTTTGCGTGGTTGATAAAGTCAGAATCCTTTATAATTATAGAAGTTAGCATTTTTGAGCTGTTTACATAACAGTGATAATATAATATTGGCAGAACATAATAATATAACATATTATATCCAATCTAAGTAATAAATGTATAAAACAAAACACTTTATTTAAAAGTAATATTTATATGTAATATTGAGGGAAACTAGCAAATATTTTTGTGATATTTACATACAAGGTATATATATACAATAGTGCGCCAAAGCATGCATGTGGTGGACAGGTTCTCCATCACGGAGGTACCACATTATCTCCCTAATACCCCTGGGGACATCCTACAGTAATTCTTCCAAGCTAACTTGCAAAAATTCCAAATAATTTTTTTTTATTATTATTATTATTATTATTATTAGCCGTTACTCAAGTCCGAGTATAAAAATGTTACAGTCGATAGATTGTGTACAATAAAAAACAAGTAAAAGGTGTAGTCTATTGTAATTCCCATTCATCTACGGTGCACACGACTATGGCTATAGAGGCCAATTCGGGAGAACACATGTCGACCGCAGTCAGGACAAACATAGACCTGGTTAGGTCTTGGATTCGGCCTTCTTGCAGCAACATTTCCTTGATAGCTGGCCACAACCCCTCGCCATTCGGTTCTGTCCGCTGCAAGTTGTTCCCATTGCTCGTCTGCAATACCACAGGACTTTAGATTTTCATGGAGAACGTCTTTGAACCTCTTTCGTTGACCGCCACGCCTTCTTCTACCGCTTAGCAATTCACCATAAAGTGTACATTTAGGAAGGCGGTTATCATGCATACGATGAACGTGACCTGCCCATCTTAGGCGTGCTCTAGAAATAAGCACCTCAATTGGAAGGCTGTTTGCTCTCCTGAGCACTTCCACGTTTGATATGTGATGGAACCAAGGGATTTTCATCATACTTCTGAGGTGTCTTTGCTGAAAACGTTCTAATTCTTTCACATGACGACGGTAAGTGACCCAGCTTTCACATCCATATAGCAGTGTTGGAATGACAACTGCTCTGTAGACAGCCATTTTCGTTGACAAAGCAAGGTTGTGGTTGTCAAATACTCTCACTCACTCAAGTCCCCAGAGTGCTCTAGATGCAGCGTTAATTCTATTGCGAATCTCGCTGTCCATGTTTGCTTGATGAGGCGTTGACATAATCTTAGTCTTTCCAATGTTGATTTTAAGTCCCAAGGAATCATAGCTCTGGGCATACACACCTAAAAGTTCTTGAAGCTCTTCCGGCGTAGAGGCTAAAAGTGCACAGTCATCCGCATACTGGAGATCACAAATGAATCGTGTGCGTGTCTTCGTGAAAGCTCTAAAGCGCCCTACGTTAAAGAGACCGCCATCAAAACGGTATCTGAGACCTATTCCTCTGACTGTCAGTTTGTTGTCAACAATAATTGTTAGAGCAGTGGTAAACAAATTAATGAGTAGGGGTGCCAGGACACATCCCTGCCTAACTCCAGTGAGGGTTTGGAAAGGTTCGGTTGCCTCATTATTATACATAACCTGGGCGTTGTTGTTTGTATGTAGACTGCGACATACTTCCACAAATTTTCTAGGGATACCTAAGCGGAGCATAATTTTCCAGAGCACTTCCCTGTCCACCGAGTCAAGCGCCTTGGTTAAATCAATGAAGGCCATGTGAATTTCTCCTTGATGTTCGAGTGCTTTTTCTTGAAGCTGTTTAAGTGTGAAGATTAGGTCCGATGTGCCTCGGTTTGGTCTAAAGACACTCTGTGTTTCAGGAAGTAACTTTTCCATAACAGGTGTTAACCTATTTGCCATCGCTTTAGTGAGTATCTTCCCTCCAACAGCCAGGAGAGCTATACCCCTGTAATTTCCACAGTCCGCAACGCTCCCTTTGTTTTTGAAGAGGTTGATTAAAAGTGTATCACGAAACTCCTGCGGAGCTTGACCACTTTCCCACACGACATCAAACAGTTTTTTGAGGTAGGGTATGAGCTCTAACGACACAGCTTTAAAGATCTCAGCTGGGAGTGAGTCGGCGCCGGGAGATTTGTTATTTTTTAGCTGCCCAATGGCGGTTAAGATCTCTTCCGTTGTTAGTGGTTTATCTAAGTCTTCGAAGGTGTCATATTGAGGGATAAGATTTAGAATATCGTGATCGGCTTGACTTTGCTGGTTAAGAATGTTAGAGTAGTGTTCTTTCCATCGGGCTCTTATTTCCTGGTCTTCTTTGAGGAGATTTCCATTTAAATCTTTAATAGGGCACATATTTTTCCGACTGGGGCCGTACACTGCTTTTACTCCTTGAAAGAAATTCCTGTAGTCGTGTGAATCGGCGTACCTTCGAATTTCTCTGGCCTTGCTTGCTCACCACTCGTTCTTTATTCTTCTGATTTCGCGTTGCGTTTCATACTTAGATTGGGTAAAAGCTTCTGCTTTTGATGAGTCGTTGGGGTTGTTGATAGCGTTTTGGAAGGCAATATGTTTGCGGTCAAGAAAAAGCTTCATTATCATTGAACCAGTCCTCCTGTTTTTTACTTGCTGCAGTGCCAAGAATTTCCTCACTCGCACTTTTTAAACTGTCTTTAATTTGTGTCCAGCTAGCAGCGACATCTACAGAATTGGTTTCTTCTAGTGCACTCAAATTCTCTTGAACTTTTTTCTTTAGCTGTTCGACGGTTTGTTGGTCACGCAATTTACTAATACAGAGACGGAGTCTACGTTTTACTTGAGTTCTTCGGTGTTTGGGTCTCATAACAATTTTCATTTTAGAGACAACAGGACGATGATCGGTCAAACATTCGCTATCAATGCGCGCCTTTGTAATTTGGACGTTCTTGAGATGCTTCCTACGTACGATAACATAGTCCAGTAGATGCCAGTGACCTGATCTGGGGTGACGCCAGGTGCCTTTAAATTTATCCTTTTGTCGGAAAATGGTGTTTGTTATAACTAGATCGTGTTCGGCGCATTTAGTTAGGAGTAGTTGACCGTTAGCGTTCATGTTGCCCAAACCGTTCTTGCCTATGATGCCTGGCCAGGTGTCTGCATCTCTCCCTACTCTAGCGTTAAAATCGCCAAGAATAACGAGTCGTTCCGTTTTAGGTATTCTACAGAGGGTTTCTTCCAGCTGTTGATAGAAGCTTTCCTTGGTTTCGTGACTGCATCCAGAGTGGGAGCGTAGGCGCTTATTAGATTTACCGCGTTGCCATCTGATAGCTCATAGCGTAGCAGCATTAGACGCTCGGATAGGCCTAGTGGTACTTGTGTTAAGTTGGATACAAGTTGATTCCGAACGGCAAATCCTACTCCATGTTGTCTTCTTGAATTGGTGGGAAGACCTTTCCAATAGAAAGTGTAGTACTTTTCTGTGAGAGAGCCTTCCTCCAAAAATCGGGTTTCGCTGAGAGCTGCAACGTCAACATTGAGTCGGTGAAGTTCTCTATCTATTAGAGCAGTTCTTCTTTCAGGCCGGTCGGTGCGAGTGCTGTCGTTCAAAGTACGAACATTCCAAGCGCCGTAGATGAAAGAATTAGTTTTCTTGGATTTAACTTGTCAGTGTTTTTTCGACATTCGATGATATGTCCCTGTGGGCACCCTCCCCCGGAGATCCGATCGGGAGGGTATTTTACCTCCGGATGATTTTGTCCCACTTGAACGCTCCATCATTTTTTTTTAAGCCTTAATCGACTGAAAACGAAGCTGCATTTGAAGTTTTAGCTGGAGCAGGTATGCAACTGACCGCTCGGTTGCGGAAGGCGAGTGGTGTGGTCCCATGGCACAGAAGGAGACTGCGACGATGGGGTAACCAAACGATTCCAAAAGCAACCTTTGTGTGCGGTGGGTTATTTTTACCGCACTCTTCGTGAGAAGGTGGATGTGCTCACGGCAAAAGGTAAGGGTTATTCCGCCCTTACTCGGTCGTTAGAGCCTCGTTAGTGAAAACAGGGTGCACCAAGTTCAAATTGAACTCATCGTGAAGGTGAGGTTAACAATTGAGTAGGAGAGGCTATAACTTGCGCTTCACTACCCCATTACACCCCCAAATAAATTTAACCATTCACACGTCCACCATAAAAATGTGGTCCTATCACATAATCCCCAACAATTCCTCCCCGAACATTCAACGACCATCTTGTTTGGCTATTTGTTCATAAAATGTAAGGATCGGTTGTGTCGTAATAATGAAAATTATGACGTTTAACATGTCCAGTTTTATAAAACATTGCTTCATCGGCAAACAAAACAAAGTCAAAAAGAATTCTTTGTTGTCCTCTTTTTTGTTTTGCCCATTGACAAAATTGTATTCGGTTTTCATAATCCCTATCAATCAGTTCTTGCATTAGTTGAACGTGGTAGGGATGAAATTTGTTTTTTTGCAGGATTGCTTTTTCGTATTCTTCATTTACTACATTTTTGTTCGTTCCTTTTTCTCGTATTCCACTTTCCCCGTATTGTCAAATCGTCCCATCATCCTCTCAAAATTTTTTAAAGGGCTGTCTTCTTTCCGGATATCGCTCCTTATAAATTTGAGTTGATAGCAAACAATTATTTTTATCACTCGCACCCAGAACTTAAATCATATCGACCATTCATTATTGGAAAGTGCGAATTTTAAACTAATTCGTAATTTAAAATAAGTTAATAATAATAGTTAATAATTAAACGTCAATAAGATAACTTTCTATTATACTCACTTTATGTCAATGGAAAGTATTATAATTTAACGGTTCTTAATGAAAAAGTAAAAATATCTCTGGAAATATCGATTTTTGGTGAGGATATTGACAAAAATTGTAGAGAATTAACATGCTGTAACCAAACACTTCTGGCTCGCGTCAAGGTCCCGTTGTTATCGTGGATCGGGGTTAAGTTACTCATCTCGTACATTGGTCGGTTACAAATATTTATTTATAGTGTGCCTACCCTGGAGCCAGAAGAACTTATATAAGAGGAGATAGGCACACCGGCTAGCTGGATTCTTGCGGGGGCCGTGGTTCGCTATTAAGGGTAAATATGATGAATTGGGTAGTGGTGGTGGTTGTGTAATATAAAAAGATGCCGTTATTTTCATCAATTTGTTCTAGAAGTTGTAATATTTCGGCTATAAAATGACACATGTACTTTTCACTAAAAATGTATTTTTGTGTGTACTGTATAACAAAAATGTGAGATTAAGAGTAATACAACAATCTCGATTAAATTCGCTGTCGGAGTAGGTGATCACGCTAAGCGACGTCGTATATTCACATATACATACGTGCAACAAATAGTTAAATTGATGTGAATTTTACATTGAATTTGGTGAAAATATAATCTACAGTCGAATGACCAAAATGATAAAATACTTAATATTACATAAAAAACGCCAGTTATCAAAAATGTAAAGGGGACAAAGATTATATATACATACAAAAAAAATACACAAAATTATACACATATTACACGGCTAAATGACGAACATATCAGTAATCAAAATTTGTGTGTCTCTCTGAACATGCAGGTAGATATAGATAGATAGATAGATATCTTTATTTGACCACTATATACATATATATAAAATACATTTGTGGCAAGTCATAAATTGGTACAGAATACAACAATACACATATTATAAAATAAAATATATATAAAACAATTCCATACTACATATATAAACGAAGAATAGAACTGCAAAATATATACACTGACATACATATAATATATGCGCTTACAATACACAGACGTATGATGTATACTAATGTACACGCAACCACACATACACCATTTACAGAAAATTTACAGATATAAATATGATTATCAAGTAAGTACAAAAATACCTTTACACATAAAATATGCACATCAGCACGGTACAATCAATACATATCGAGAGTTAAGAACATCTTCACATTACATCCATATTGAAATATTCGTCAACAGAATAAAAACAGTTACTCAATAAGAGGGTCTTAATTTTATTTTTAAATTGAATATTATTCAGAATGTTCCAGTCACTAGGTAGTTTATTGTATAAATTGAGGTCCAAGGAATTCTTCTTAGATGTGGACAGCCTATACTTAGGGACATATAGATTACCTTGATAACTAGTATTATGGGAATGTATATCCGAATATGTCTGTAGTTGACTTCTTTTACTATGTATTTGTAGTAAGCTATTGTATATGTACAAGTTTGGCAATGACATTATTTTTAATTTAATGAACAATGGCTTGCAGTGCTCTAGGTATGGGGCGTCGGCAAGAATTCTTATAATTCTTTTTTGAAGTATGAAAACCCTTTGCGAACAACTAGAGTTACTCCAGAGTATTATCCCATAGTTCAAGTGGGAATGTAATAAGCCATAATATACTGATAATAGGGTATCATTATTTATAAGTTTACTCAATCTTCTGATAACAAAGATTGTGCTAGATAATTTCTTGCATAGTTGATCAATATGTACATCCCATTTCAAGCCGTCATCAATAGTTATGCCTAATAGCTTGACACTATTTCCCTTAGTAATAGTCGTATCAGTACTGAAACTTTGAGTTTGGTTTTGTTTAATTTCAGTTTGTTCCTGATCTATCAGTTCTTTTGTATTTTTAAAAGAGTTTTTATGGTTAAGTCGTCAGCGAACAACGTACATTTAATATCGTCAAGAAAAGAAGGCAGATCGTTAATATAAATAAGAAAAAGAGTAGGGCCTAATACGGAGCCTTGAGGAAATCCATGTTTAATGATTTTAGTGTCAGATTTTTCATTATTAAGGGAAACACACTGTGTTCTGTTTTCAAGATATGATCTAAATAAAGATAAAGGTAATCCTCTAATACCATTAAATTCAAGTTTTTAGATTAATATTTCGTGAGAAACACAATCAAAAGCTTTACATAGATCACATAGTGTGATAGGAGAGTAAAGACCTTGCTTCGATAACATCATCTATGACACAAGAAACTGCATTTATTGTGGAGCAATTTTTTGTAAAGCCAAATTGACAAGGATTCAGAATGTTGTTCACTTCTAGGTAATTGACCAGTCTTACTCTCAATAGAATTTCCAAAAGTTTCCCAAAAATTTGTATAATGGATATCGGACGATAATTATCAAGAAGAGACATGTCTCCTTTATTAAAGATTGGTGAGACTTTGGTTATTTTAAATATGTCAGGAAAAATACTTTATCAAAACTAACATTAAACAAATTGCTCAGAGGTACAGCTATAGTGTTAATAGTTTCTTTTAAAATAACAGTGTATATGACATTGATATAGATAAAAACCATATAAAGCTATTGCAGGTGTACAAGATGTTCACAAAAATAATATGAAGGGTTAAAATGTATCACTTAATCCCACGGAGACTAAGGTTACTAAATTATATGGGAATTAATTTCCCGGCATAAAAAAAGGTTAATAACGCATTAAGTCATACTGCTCACTGACGGTGTTCGGGAAATAGGATCAAAACATCGATGGAAAAAACACACGAATAAAAGTGTATGCTTAGCTGTTCTTTTACTGTCCACGCCGGCCTCGCGGTCTCAGCATCCACCCGGGCCAGGAACGACTTCGCTAAATACTTCGTTGTTGCCTCTCGTATATACACCTGTTCAATACGGGCAACTTTCAGGAGGTGTCAAAAAAAACCTGCAAGCAGGTATGATATCAGATAATTCTCATAAGAACATAAGGAAGATTATTGAAGTAATGCGAATGGTAGAAAGATAAAGTTATTGGACTTACTTGAAGTTATTAAACGGGTTTTCAGTGGTCTCACTCTCAGAAAGGACAAAAAGAAATTCCCAGATCTAGCCAACTGCTCTCGGAACATCAACCACTAATTATTCCTGCTCTCCCTTGGATCACGCCAAAAATCCCCAAAATTGGGCCACAATATATATAAGACTATACGAAAGGCGTAACATCCAACTCTTTCTTCCTCGGACTCGCCAACCTCGTCCCTGAATTTTTTTCTTTCCATTTTATTTTCTTTTTTGCGGCCTCCTCAGAAAACTTATCACTACGTTCCAGCACAATTGTTAGGTAGGATTGTATTTCAATTTTACTCGTTTTCATATCGAATGCTGGGCAACCAACAATACACCTATCGCTGACCTTAATTTGGCGCTACCATATACAGAGTGAATACTAAATAGCGTACTGTATTGATATATTATTTAAATTATTACGTGTTCAGAAACTGAACCGTAACAGTGCCAATTCAAAAATATTATAATAAACAGAGTGTTCCATTTGAAAAAATTTACCTCGAAGATACTCCGCTGTAGCGAAGTCAAAATATTTTTAAAATGTGCGCCTTTTATCACTATACCACTTCCATAAAAAAATAATTTTCCAAAGTCTTCTAATAAGGCTGATATTGAACTTTGACGCACTATTGGGACACCCTGTTTTACATATTTACGTACACTGATATACTTAATATTGAAAGAACATATTAATGCAAAGTACACAACATAAGGTCTTGAAGAGATCCCCATTTAGGTTCATTTAAGAGCCTTTTTATGCGGCAGTTTATATTTGTATCGTTTCAAATTATATATTTCATATTTTTCTTATATATTTAAATACAGTTTTTCTTTAACAAACAAAATAAGGTAAAGCAAAGCACAATTAATATAAAATAAAATAACTAAATAATTATTATAATACAACCTATATAAAAACACAGAATTTTATAAAAATACAAAATTTTAAATTAGGAAGGACTATTTCAAGATCAGAAGAAATTATCCAATTTTTAACCATTTTCTTGTATAAATTTATAGAATTGATATTTTAAAGAAAATTTGGTATTATATTCTGGATTCCTGAGCCTATATGCACAAAACATTTTTGGTCAATAGACTTTTGGGCGCTAGATAAAAACACATTGTCTGCCACTTTATCTCGTGTCTCATACACATGAGTAACAGGTCATGTATAATGAGTAACATGCCATTTATATTGTCAGTTCTTTTCTGAATTTCCTCTAACTGCATTATGTGTGGGGGCGAGCGTAGATGCGTCTTTACTATGTACATACTTCGATATGCGATGTAAAGCAACATTATGCGCTGTTAGTATTTGGATGGGCGACCGTTTCAAATGTTGTAGGGTATTTCCCATACAAATCAAAAAATTAAAATAAAAAATTTTAAAATTAACCAAAAAATCATATCGATTCATGCACTATAGCAAACCATGTAAAAAAGTTAACCAGACACAGTTTACACCGAAAAACCACATCCAAGGTCACACAAATCAGAAAAAATTCACAAACACTCGAACATTCTAAAGTAATGTAAAATTACCGATAACACTCTTAATATTCATTTTACAAAAGAAACTTTACAAAAAACATCCCTTAAAAATACAGCCCCCCGCCTCCATAGTCATCAAATAGATCAAAACCACTATCCGTACCTATAATCACAATATTTTTATATCATTTTGTTAACTTTTTATGAACCACTTTACGTTTCAAAATTCATTACTGTTTGACAACATCTCGTATACTTTTACTCAGCTCCAATCTTAACGTACTATTTCATTTCATAAATTTCTTGCACCCAATACGCGTTTAAAAAATTATTACTTTTCGACCACCCCTCGTATACATAAAAAATTACTTACCTTATTTTAAACTTCAACGTCTTAAGTCGATTCATAAATTAATTACCACCCGTTTACCAAATTCAAGTTTCAGTAATTTCCAATCGCCCGTCGTAAAACTATATACAATATCTTGATTCCCCTTGCAACCAATATCTCCGCTCAAACTCGACACGTACTTATTAGGAACATTCTCATATCTTATTTCCAGCCGCCTCGCATCTATCGGGAACATTCTCAGGTCATTTCAACTAGTAAACATCGAACCTCAGTGGCTAATTTACGGGGTCGTTTCAGATTATTTCAATCAAACTTCAATTACTCCCAAACCCGATTAGATATCAACATCGTTCTTATTTCAAAAAATCCCCTTTTCATTGCCAATTTTTCCATATAACTTTCATCTTCGAAATCTCAAATTTTCAGTATTGCGCAATGTTTCGCAATCTATGACTCATCCTCGCCCGCACGGAACGATTTCCAGCTTTTCCAGACGTATTAAAACGGGACGCGAGACTCAATGGGGTGCGAAAAACGCAACCTTTCTAAACGTATAAATACCCGAGCATAGCAAGCCCAAGGCAAGTTCAGTTTTGATGGTAACTCCAGTGTTAAGTAATCGCGAAGTGGTTCCTGAAGCTTAGTTATTTAAAAGTGATTTTAAGTGTAATAAGCTAGTGCTTCCGGTCCGGTTCCTATTCAACTCAAGTTGTAGCTACCCACCGTCTAGTTAGGCTTTCTTATTTTCAAACCCTGCATACTTTTCGTGACCAGCTGTTCAATACTAGCTTCCCAGGCCGAAACTGGTTAAAAAAAGTTAGTTTTAAGTCCTCGTCATATGTGGCCCCCTTTTAATATTAAGTAAATCCTTTCGCCTTAAGTGGCCCCATTTCATTTTTCATTTCGCCTCACACAATTTTAAACAAAAAGTGATTTTTTTCAGAAGAAAATAGACAGGCATTTTAATAAATATTTTCAAGAATTCTACAGACTCAATTTATGCCGTCGAATAGTTACCTATTAAAATAAATGGGGTGTAATGGGGTAGTGAAGCGCAAGTTATAGCCTCTCCTACTCAATTGTTAACCTCACCTTCGCGATGAGTTCAATTTGAACTTGGTGCGCCCTGTTTTCACTAACGAGGCTCTAACGACCGAGTAAGGGCGGAATAACCCTTACCTTTTGCCGTGAGCACATCCACCTTCTCACGAAGAGTGCGGTAAAAATAACCCACCGCACACAAAGGTTGCTTTTGGAATCGTTTGGTTACCCCATCGTCGCAGTCTCCTTCTGTGCCATGGGACCACACCACTCGCCTTCCGCAACCGAGCTGGTCAGTTGCATACCTGCTCCAGCTAAAACTTCAAATGCAGCTTCGTTTTCAGTCGATGAAGGCTTTAAAAAAATGATGGAGCGTTCAAGTGGGACAAAATCATCCGGAGGTAAAATGCCCTCCCGATCGGATCTCCGGGGGAGGGTGCCCACAGGGACACCTCATCGAATGTCGAAAAAACACCGACAAGTTAAATCCAACAAAACTAATTCTTTCATCTACGGCGCTTGGAATGTTCGTACTTTGAACGACAGCACTCGCACCGATCGGCCTGAAAGAAGAACTGCTCTCATAGATAGAGAACTTCACCGACTCAATGTTGACGTTGCAGCTCTCAGCGAAACTCGATTTTTGGAGGAAGGCTCTCTCACAGGAAAGTACTACACCTTCTATTGGAAAGGTCTTCCCACCAATTCAAGAAGACAACATGGAGTAGGATTTGCCGTTCGGAATCAACCTGTATCCAACTTAACACAAGTACCACAAGGCCTATCCGAGCGTCTAATGCTGCTACGCTATGAGCTATCAGATGGCAACGCGGTAAATCTAATAAGCGCCTACGCTCCCACTCTGGATGCAAGTCACGAAACCAAGGAAAGCTTCTATCAACAGCTGGAAGAAACCCTCTGTAGAATACCTAAAACGGAACGACTCGTTATTCTTGGCGATTTTAACGCTAGAGTAGGGAGAGATGCAGACACCTGGCCAGGCATCATAGGCAAGAACGGTTTGGGCAACATGAACGCTAACGGTCAACTACTCCTAACTAAATACGCCGAACATGATCTAGTTATAACAAACACCATTTTCCGACAAAAGGATAAATTTAAAGGCACCTGGCGTCACCCCAGATCAGGTCACTGGCATCTACTGGACTATGTTATCGTACGTAGGAAGCATCTCAAGGACGTCCAAATTACAAAGGCGCGCATTGATAGCGAATGTTGGACCGATCATCGTCCTGTTGTCTCTAAAATGAAAATTGTTATGAGACCCAAACACCGAAGAACTCAAGTAAAACGTAGACTCCGTCTCTGTATTAGTAAATTGCGTGACCAACAAACCGTCGAACAGCTAAAGCAAAAAGTTCAAGAGAATTTGAGTGCACTAGAAGAAACTAATTCTGTAGATGTCGCTGCTACCTGGACACAAATTAAAGACAGTTTAAAAAGTGCGAGTGAGGAAATTCTTGGCACTGCAGCAAGTAAAAAACAGGAGGACTGGTTCAATGATAATGAAGCTTTTATACAAGAACTTCTTGACCGCAAACATACTGCCTTCCAAAACGCTATCAACCACCCCAACGACTCATCAAAAGCAGAAGCTTTTACCCAATCTAAGTATGAAACGCAACGTGAAATCAGAAGAATAAAGAACGAGTGGTGGGCAAGCAAGGCTAGAGAAATTCAAAGGTACGCCGATTCACACGACTACAGGAATTTCTTTCAAGGAGTAAAAGCAGTGTACGGCCCCAGTCGAAAAAATATGTGCCCTATTAAAGATTTAAATGGAAATCTCCTCAAAGAAGACCAGGAAATAAGAGCCCGATGGAAAGAACACTACTCTAACATTCTTAACCAGCAAAGTCAAGCCGATCAAGATATTATAAATCTTATCCCTCAATATGACACCTTCGAAGACTTAGATAAACCACTAACAACGGAAGAGATCTTAACCGCCATTGGGCAGCTAAAAAGTAACAAATCTCCCGGCGCCGACTCACTCCCAGCTGAGATCTTTAAAGCTGTGTCGTCAGAGCTCATACCCTACCTCAAAAAACTGTTTGATGTCGTGTGGGAAAGTGGTCAAGCTCCGCAGGAGTTTCGTGATACACTTTTAATCAACCTTTTCAAAAACAAAGGGAGCGCTGCGGACTGTGAAAATTACAGGGGTATAGCTCTCCTGGCTGTTGGAGGGAAGATACTCACTAAAGCGATGGCAAATAGGCTAACACCTGTTATGGAAAAGTTACTTCCTGAAACACAGAGTGGCTTTAGACCAAACCGAGGCACATCGGATTTAATCTTCACACTTAAACAGCTTCAAGAAAAAGCACTCGAACATCAAGGAGAAATTCACATGGCCTTCATTGATTTAACCAAGGCGTTTGACTCGGTGGACAGGGAAGTGCTCTGGAAAATTATGTTCCGCTTAGGTATCCCTAGAAAATTTGTGGAAGTATGTCGCAGTCTACATACAAACAATAACGCCCAGGTTATGTATAATAATGAGGCAACCGAACCTTTCCAAACCCTCACTGGAGTTAGGCAGGGATGTGTCCTGGCACCCCTACTCTTTAATTTGTTTACCACTGCTCTAACAATTATTGTTGACAACAAACTAACAGTCAGAGGAATAGGTCTCAGATACCGTTTTGATGGCGGTCTCTTTAACATAGGGCGCTTTAGAGCTTTCACGAAGACACGCACACGATTCATTTGTGATCTCCAGTATGCGGATGACTGTGCACTTTTAGCCTCTACGCCGGAAGAGCTTCAAGAACTTTTAGATGTGTATGCCCAGAGCTATGATTCCTTGGGACTTAAAATCAACATTGGAAAGACTAAGATTATGTCAACTCCTCATCAAGTGAACCAAATAGACATTACACTTAACGGAAATTCTCTTGAAGTGGTGGATCAGTTCAATTACTTAGGCAACGTTGTTAATGACAAAGCAAACATGGATAGCGAGATTCGCAATAGAATTAACGCTGCATCTAGAGCACTCTGGGGACTTAGAGAGAGAGTATTTGACAACCACGATCTTGCTTTGCCAACGAAAGTGGCTGTCTACAGAGCAGTTGTCATTCCAACACTGCTATATGGATGTGAAAGCTGGGTCACTTACCGTCGTCATGTGAAAGAATTAGAACGTTTTCAGCAAAGACACCTCAGAAGTATGATGAAAATCCGTTGGTTCCATCACATATCAAACGTGGAAGTACTCAGGAGAGCAAACAGCCTTCCAATTGAGGTGCTTATTTCAAGAGCACGCCTAAGATGGGCAGGTTACGTTCATCGTATGCATGATAACCGCCTTCCTAAATGTACACTTTATGGTGAATTGCTAAGCGGTAGAAGAAGGCGTGGCGGTCAACGAAAGAGGTTCAAAGATGCTCTCCATGAAAATCTAAAATCCTGCGGTATTGCAGACGAGCAATGGGAACAACTTGCAGCGGACAGAACCGAATGGCGAGGGGTTGTGGCCAGCTATCAAGGAAATGTTGCTGCAAGAAGGCCGAATCCAAGACCTAACCAGGTCTATGTTTGTCCTGACTGCGGTCGACATGTGCTCTCCCGAATTGGCCTCTATAGCCATAGTCGTGTGCACCGTAGATGAATGGGAATTACAATAGACTACACCTTTTACTTGTTTCTTATTGTACAAAATTTATCGACTGTAACATTTTTATACTCGGACTCGAGTAACGGCTAAAAAAAAAAAAAAAAAAAAAATTAAAATAAAAATTTGTTAAATAAAATACCGTTCATTTTAAACTCTGTTAAGTTATAAATCTTAAATAAATAATTTTCCGTTTTAAATCAAGTGTTGTTTTTTCAAGAAAACCATATACATGGTGTAGCGGTTGGCCCTACCAGAACTGTAAAAGACTAATCAATGCTAAAATAAAACAGACTTGTAATCAAGTGTAAAAAAAACAGTGCAAAAGACAATATACAGGGTGTAGCAATTGACCCTAACTACCACTACCAGAATTCAATTCGAACCCAAAGGCTTCTCACATCAAAATTAAGTACACGAATGCCCTCTAGGGTCTCAGCTCTAACTCATCACTGCTCCAAAATTTTTATTTTTCAACGCAGAGGGCTTGATCGGGTTAACAAAGAAGACCGTGTCCTCGCCTCACATATCTTCCAGCGGCTTGTATATCAGTGTATGCGCGGAAGCTATGCAACCTTAGGCGAGGGTTGCTTAGGTGATATACCATCCTTCGGAGGGGTTGTAAAGCCGTCGGTCCCTTGTCTATTAAATGTTAGGCAAGTAAAAGATCCCTACTCTTCTTAAGGGAAGAGGTTCGGCAAAATTCCTGGTTGGGGGTAGCTCGCTTACAGGCGTCGGTGATAGGCCTCAGCAGCGGAAATAGACCGAGGTTAAATAAATGTTAAAAAAAAATTATGTATGTTTCCTTGATCCCACCCCATCCAATAATCCCATATTGAATTATTTTTAAATGTTATTTTATAAAATTTCGTGCAATATCTTTTTTTTCACATAGTAATGAGCATTTACTAATAACCCTATTAAATAATTCCCGACAAAATATTACTGCTCTTAGCATCTCACAAATCAGAAATCACGGAGGCTTTGTAAATAAAATGATTACAAACCTACAAGGTAATCTTAATAATATATTAATAATTTAATCATCATATAAATCTCCAGGAAAACACGGTAATGTTGGAATTACGACAGTCACGGTAGAAAATAGAAAACAATGAAAAAATGATTGCACTTTACATTTATATACATATTAATTGATACAAAATTATTACACAGATTTTACTTAAAAGTATGTAATTTTTATATAAAAAATAGTTAATAATGAGATATTCAATAAAAGTCAACTATATAATTTTTTAATACATATTACTTCATTCCATAATACGAAATGATTTAATCTAATCTAAATATATTAGTGTTAAAATAAAACGGAAGGTAGATAGGTAGGTAGTGGGATAATGGGAAAAGGTAGGATACCTGGTGGAAGGAAGAGGTAGGTACGATTATACTGGAAAAATATATGGGAACTACATTAGTTTGGCCATGGACATAATAGACCAATACCAGATACTGTCACGCATCGGACTTGGATCAAGTATAGGGTTGCCTCCTTACTGCTTACAGAGCCATACACGTTGCAGGACAGTTTTTCAAGATTTCAGAAGCCGTTGATCTACTAGCGATTTTACAATAAGATAATGTTTAATTTTGCCAAGCAGGTTTAGTAGCATATAGTCGTAAACAATTTTGAGGTAGATCATGTAATAGTAATGGTAGTGAGTTTTATGATGACTGCAAAAGGACAATAAGTTCAAGGTTATGTTGTAGACGAGTTCAAGTCGCAGAGGAAATAATGCATTCACACTTCTAATATTCTGTACAACATTCAAATTAAGAAATATTGCAGTTATGATCAGTCGATATCTATTACACAAGTACAGTTCACGACATGAACTTTGTTCTGGAATTTGCTCTTACATAACGTAATATTACCGCCTCAAAAATTTCCATAAATATGATGACCATTCAGGTAATCCTTCCACAGTACATATATAATTCATAATTACACCATACATCATCTTTACTACTTATTTACATTATGCTAATGGAGAATATCCATAATAATGAGCTATGATACAATTTTTCACGCATATCAGTTGTACTTGATATGATAAGTAGACTGCTATTAAAACGAGAATTTATAGCGCGCGACTATACATGGCAGTTCCGTGAAACTAGTTACCTTGGGAACTGTTTTAAATTTTACTGTATTATTTCAGGTCACCTCAATAACCCCCCTTAAATCTAGGAAATTCAAACTTGTTTAGGTTAAGAAGATGAGGCCATTGAAAGAGGTTTTCATGTCCGGTTTCAAATTAAAGAACATTTCATTACTTATTTCCTGATGATGCCAATTTGCTTGATGAAATACACGTTCAGTGTTCATAAAGTGTACATGCACCAGATCAACCAACAATGTTGCTTGGTAGCTTGGCATATTTCTAACTTACAGTTTTTAAACAATATAAATTTTATAAACTTGAAAACGGTATGATTTTATAAAATGAAGTCACCTTACGACGATATTTTTAATATAAATTTATTGCTAGGTATAAGTAGGGAAGCTAGTTTTTTCTATCTTCGTCATAACCTACCGAGAGGTGCAGGGTGTGTTATATGAACACTGAAAGATCTTGTTTGTGTACTGCATATCAATAATTCATAATTTTAAATAATATATAATGTTCTGATATTGTAACTCTCTCATATTATTTTGGGGATATTCTACGTGAATTCACCATTCGATATCTGAAACTCTCTTTAATAATTTGCTAAATTTATATCGGGCTGTGAGATATATCACGTATATGACATGGACCATAACAAAAAAAAATCATGGAAACTTGCTTCGGTGAGTAATTGTTCAATGATCCAGGAGATCTGAAATAGATTGAAATATATATATTTGGAATTGCCCATAATGTCCTATCCAAATATAGCTGTTCAACGAAGAAAAAACAATCCCTTACGTCAGATGGACGCCGTGGCTACGCCTACAGGCAGATTGGAGAAAGGATCGGATTTATCAGCCTTAAAGAGAGCCTATATAGAGAATAGAAAAATATACACTTCCTATAAATAACATAATAATGTATTGAATTGATGTCTGTTTTAATTTAGGATTATTTATTTCAAGTTAATAATTTTAAAAAAAGTACTAATAATAGGCAATAATTGATAATGTTGTTTTAGGCTAGGCCTATTATATAATGGGTCCGGCAGAATAAAGTATCCATTTTAAATTTAGTTGTTTTTATTAATTACTTGAATGTTTCTCTTTTAGATGGGTTTTGGGATCATAAAAATTTTGCTATCAACTTTTTAAAATCACGGGACATATTAGATAATAATATGTAACTTTTGTAATAGGTAATGTTTCTTGTACAGTACAACATAAATGTATAACTCTACGCTGGTACACCTCGTTCTGTATTTTTAATGTTTTAATGTGTTAACAATGTAATAATGTTATAATTCTCTGTCTTTAAGTATAAACAATAATTGTTATATTTTATTTATACCCACATTTATACGTTTTTTTTAGTGTATAACACTAACAACGTGGCGTATATCCAGCCTAATCCAGAATTGGCATGCGTCTGACTATGTAACTATCAGACCACAAATGGATCAACTTTGAAATTAATCTTATCAAGGCACCCAAAAAACCATTTCGAGATCCTCGGAGAACTGATAGATATAAATGTCGATGTCAACTCAGGGAAAACTTGGAAGGAGTTTATGAGAGAGTGCCCAGAAAGGAGTGGAGAAATAGAGCAATATGTTAAAATCTTGCAAACAACCACGAAACAAGCTTTGAAACATCATGCCCCTTGAGATCCTCGCAACAGCCCAATTATGCCACCAAGTGCTGGTGTCAAGGGCTGACTAACCTCAAGGAGAAGGCTAGGACTTCGTTCAACAAAGCAAAGCTGACAAGACAGGAATCCGATTGGGAATCATATAAAAAAATCTGAAAGAGTTTAAGAAACTAGTCAGACAGAGACAAATAGATGCGTGGAGAATCTACTGTGAGGAAATCGAAGATTACTCACAGACTGCTAGGATATGTAAAATTCTCGCCAAAGACAATGACCTCTGCCTATTAAAAAGGAGTGATGGTACAAGAACCACCGACTTTCGTGAAAGCCTTACTCATGGAGATTCACTGTGATAGCAGAAGGGGTGACCAAACGAAGTCGACACCCAACCCTCGGACTTGGATTGGCAAATGGCCAACCAAATAGTGAGTGAGGACAGAATAAGATGGGCAATACAGAGCTTCACCCCTTTTAAGGCGCCAGGGATTGATGGTATCTATCCCGCCCTACTGCAATGGGGACTGGATGAATTATTGCTGCACCTGGTTGGAATATTTAGGACGTGCTTAGCACACCTTTATATACCAGAGATACAGAGAGAGTAATGAAAGTTGAAGTGAGAAGTGAAAGTTGGCGGATGGACTATACCAGCCCCAAAGCCTATAGACCTATTAGCTTAACCTCGGCCCTACTAAAGACGATGGATAAACTGCCCTGCGAAAACCCTGCGAAGATCCACTGACACCGCCCTCCATTCAGTCGCGAGTCGGATTGAGAGATCCTTGGATAATAAACAGTCCACCCTAGGTGTCTTCATAAACATTGAATGTGCGTTTGACAGGACCACCTTTCAAAAAATTACAGCGGCCCTTGTGGGAGAAGAATGTTCTTACGATCATGGGAAACTGAATATCCAACATGATCTCGAAGTCAGCTGTACAAATCAGTGTAGGAGATGCTTCTGTATGACGAATAGTCGCGAGAGGCTGTCCGCAGGGAGGTGTAATATCACCACTGCTATAGAACCTCGTTCTTGACAGCCTCTTGTGCCGCCTCAATTCAGAAGGATTCTACACAATTATCTACGCAGATGATCTAACAATAATAATTCGAAGGAATCCTCTGTGAAAGAATACAGGGAGAACTAAGAATAATCGAAAAATGGTGCAGAGAACACTCTCTGTATGTCAATCCCCGGAAGACGGAGATGGCTCTCCTCACAAAGAAAACCTGCTCTCGTAGATACAACACTAAGTTTCGCATCAAATGTGAAATACGTTGGGATAACCTTCGATGCCAAACTAACATGGAATCTTCACATATATAGACAACTAAAAAGGCTTACATTTCTTATGAGCAGTACCGCAGAACCGTGGCGAAAACCTGAAGAATGAAATCCAAAGCGGTCATGTGGATATACACTGCCGTCATAAGACCAATTATAACCTATGGAGTTGTGGTTTGTTGGCCTAAGAGCAAACACTACAGCTAAGGTCAAGATCAGCTAGGGGCAGAGAGTTGCCTGCCTAAACATAACCGGAGCTATGCGAACAACGCCAACGAGAGCTATGGAAGTAATGCCGTGTCTACCACCACAAGATATATATCTAGAAGTGGTTCTGACAACAATGGTACGCCTCAAATCTGTTAGCATACAACCACCTATAGGCTGTGGAGAGGCCAGAAGTCGACTGTGGAATAAGGCCGTCAGGAAGACGCCTTTTCTACAGGTGTGCACAGATGGAATTTCTCCACGATTTGTCTTTGACAATCCCTACATAATACAGACAAATAGTGAGAACGAGGCTGCTAGCGAAGGTGTGATCAACATCTTCACAGAAGGACAAAAAAAGTGGGATGAGGCAGGATGTGGATTACACTCCAGAAATCTGAAAATCCAATATAAATGAGCTATGGATGGGCGAGCCAGCGTAGTACAGATGGAACTGGTGGACATAATCATAGCCGCAAAAGAGATTCTCTATAGACAACCTACAGACAAAACAATCATGATCCACACAGATTTCAGACAATCATTACTAGCCTTGAGAAGTTGCAAAATTACCTCAGGAGCAGTATGGGAATACCACCAAGCACTTGTGGGTGCCTCCAGTACGAATAACATACTGTGACTGTTCTGCCATCTCATCAATCAGAGAATCCATTTTGGGAGAATGTTGGTCTACTTCTACTACCCTAGGCAGCATCACTACCTATTTCGCAAGATTATAGGTGGGTTTGAGGCCTAGGCGAGGGTCTGCCTACAGGGAGGAAGTACAAGGGACCCAATAGGGCCTAAGTGCTGTGGTTCAATAATTTTCTTTGATCACCCTCCCAACCAATTCCAGATTCACAGCTAAATTTACATTTTTCGCAAACGCTTTGACAACTGTCTCAAATTTCCATTTATCGCGAAAGCGAATCTAGAAATGAGACTACAATATTAATAAAAATGTAATGAATGGATCGACAAAACTTTTTATATAAGTTTTTTAGATCCGGCATTTTGAATTTTCCAATTTTCACTTCAAGTTCGCAATCAACGACCCCAAGAACCCCCATGATATGAATTTTAACCGATTTCGTCGAAAATTTTGCGAGTTATTGAATTTGGGGTGTAAAATGGAGGCTGCAACCCTCGCGGAATGGGTGCTCTAATTTTCAGGGGTATATATTTCATGTTGCCAAAAATTATCATATTTGAAAAGATTTTAGCCTTTACATTGAAGTAATAACGATTAAGAACTTATGCCCTTTTCTTGCATTGATTTCCTCTAGTAATTGTGTATTGAGACAAATAGAATATCCATCTATCTGTAAGCTATTGCAATATCACATCCAAAATGCTGAAGTCAATAAAAATATGAAAAGAGTTAGAAATTTTTCATACAAACGTTAATAAGGTTTACTTTTATTTGAATCGTTCTTATATTGTAATGTAAGATATTCCTTTACAAATGAGATATTTCCTGCCACGCCGTTTCTTAATCGTGATGTGATAAATCAAAATGTCTTGAATCATTGTCACCTTGTAATACGACACTATTAATAGTATAGTATAGTAATGAATAATATAGTATCCCCGCTAATGTTGCTTTTGGCCAAGAACGTTTACCTCTCGACGTTCGACCTTATGTAGGTTTCAGAAATCAATGCCAGATTTCTGTATAGAGTACAACTGCAATTATTTAGAAATCACAACTTGTTTTATTTAATGCTGAGATTGTCTGCTATTATTAACCTAAAATAAATTACCTTCTACAAAACATAGATTACTTGTTCAGCCTTCAACATGAACGTTATTGCAAAAAAAGTAATTTCATAAATATACTAATTTCACTTTTTATATATACTTCAAATAACACAACTATTGCGTACGTTGATGCTTTAACCCTAAAATTTTTAGATTTAGAATTTTAGAATACGCTTTTGCATAAGAATACTTAATTTTAAAAATATCAGTCCTTACTTTCGTTTTGTCCTCGTAAGTAATCACGGTAGTCAAAAAATTACACTTTCAAAATGCGAATATCTCCGGTAGTATTGTTTTTTACCGCATACACAAAAGGAAAATAAATGATTAGGATGCCATTTTGTATCAGAATGCAAATTTTGAAACTATCATCAATTAACCCTTCCGTTTTAAATTCTTGAATCACTTTTCCATTTTTAAGGATTCATATATACATTTCATATGCTGCCGAAACTTAACATAATGCAAAAGGTTTCAAGTCTTTACATTGAAGTAGTAACGATTAAGACAGAAATACAGTCACTTCCTATAATAAATAGTGCTTTGATATATCAATGATATAAACAAAGTAAAAATTAACATTATTATCAATTAAAATCGAACAACAACACCTAAGTGTAAAAATATAGACAAAAAACACAAATAAAACATACACTAAAGCATGCAATAAAATATGTATAAATAAAATAGTCTGGTCGATAGCCGAGAGTCTGGTCGATAGCCGAGTGGGTTAAGGCGCGAGGTGGCAATCGCGATTAATCACACGGACATCGCACCACCGGGTTCGAATCCTGGCTCCGGCACTAGCACTGTCGGAGGAAATGGTTGTATGTCCGCGTTTTTCAATGTGTAACCCCCTTCCGCACAAGCCTTGGCTTCTGGAATTGGGGGTTGTCTAATTTCTGTGGTGTTTATTTAGTAAAAAAATTAAAACAATAGACAAATATACTAAACTATTCGTGAAAAATTAGGTAACATGAATTTATTAAAATCATAGGAAGCAGGAAACGTTTCACATTAGGCATTCTGCACACGGAGCTTCTCGCCATAGATGCGTATTAGACGTGACTTACGAAAGATGTGTGCTTCCATGTCTCTCACACTGTTTTATATGAACGACTGTCAACGCAGACGCAGCGTCGAGATTTGGTCTTAGCATGCGAGGTGCAATACGGCGGGCGTACAGCGCTGTCAGTCTCTTAACTACGTATGCACGGTGAAGTCCATTTTTTAAGTTATAGAATGGGCAATCAAACTTTGAAACTTGTGCAGTTAATTGAAAATTATCAATGTTGGGCAGAAATAGTCATTCAATAGAACGTTTAGAATTTAGAGTCGTCTATTATTATTTCTGTGGATATAAGGATGCATTCAGAACTTTTCTTTTTCTTTTTTGTTATTACGGTGACGTAAATTCAAGAGAAGAAGTAGATATCTTTGTCCCTAAACATCTTTTCATCTACTGTATTCAATTTTTATTAATGATGACACGAATCCCATTCCTTTGACGTACGCGCCGTGTACAGATTTTTAAGCGTAAAGGAATCGATGCTGCAAGATGAATCTTGTACGCATCTATGACGAGAAGCTCCGTGTGCAAAAGGCCTTTACTGTTTTATAACGTGATAATTCTTGTAATACTTGGACAGCATTAGACAATACATTTTTTATTGCGTAGCAGCCAGTTCCATTCCAGTCTTTTAGTGTTAAAATTGTTATCATAACGCGTTGAATAGAAATGTATATTATCAAATGCAGTATAATTATTTGCGTGTTGTTTTATACACAAGAGACACTGCAGTATATATGTACAAGGAACAGTAAGTATGTTCAATTCTATGAAAGCTTCCATGCAATTGTCTATAAAATACTGATACTTGGGGATCACAATGTAAACACAGTGTTCACAATGTATAGTATTTATTGGTAACAATCAAAAGTATTTAAGTAATACAATGGAACTACACTCAGCATGTCAACTAGCCATACAACATAACCTAGATCTGACTTCCCCGCCTAATTATGACATTTTCAACAACGGCTAATATCTGCACTAACAATAACAAGAATAGGCAACACCATAAACATTATTATGGATTAGCGAATCACTATATTATACATCTTTCCCCTTAAAGGTCTAGCCTACTAGGTTTCTTTATAATACGCCCTGATCTGCTAGTTACAAATTGTGGAAGATTATTTTTATTCATGACAGTGCTAGGTTCACATATAATTTCACTCGGACTATACATGGCCTTACTATCAGAAATCCGTGTTTCATGATTAGATAATTGATATTTAGAAACTTCATCTGCAGACAACTCAATATTTAATACAAGATCATCGTTACACAATTTATATAAGTTTTATGACTCTCCTAAATCGATTATATTTCTTCTGATAATATTGCCATCAGTATCTAGAATATTATAAGACCTTGGGACTATATCATTATTTATAACTTTACCGGGATCCCATGTATTTGGTCTATGATTAAATACAGCCACATCCGTGTTCCTTTCTAAGGGCTTTAAATCTTTAGAATTTCTATCAAAGTATCTCTTATTCCTATTACATTTGTGCTTCAATTTTTCCTTAATATTTCTACACAGACTGGGATACAATCACTCACTGGATATTGGAACTTTAGTCTTACATCTAACAACTGAGATGGGAAATAACTCATATTCTTAAGAGGAGAATTTCTATAACTTATTCAATATCTTTTCCTTCCTCCAATTTTTTCTAAATAGACACAGCTTTTTCTGCCAATCCATTGGATTGAGGATAATATGGGCTCCTAAATGAAAGATTAAAATTCCATGTCCTTGCAAATTCTTTACATTTTCACTATTAAATGGCGCATTATCTGCAATTAAAACATCTGGAGGACCAAATCTGGCAAAAACACACTTCATTTGTTTGACTACTGAGTCTGCACTCTTATCTCCAATTGGTAATAATTCTAGCGAATTGGAGTAAGCATCAAACAGAACCAGATAGCTTTGGGCAGCATACGTAAAAATATCTACACCAATACATTTCCAACCTCTACTAGGTAGTGGGTAAGGTAAAGGGGTCTTTTTAGACTGTTTACGAGCATATTTTGCACAAACTTTACAGGATTTCATATATGATTCTGGGGGCGAGCGTAGGTGCGTCTTTACTATGTACATACTTCGGTATGCGATGTAAAACAACGACAGGCGCAGTTAGTACTTGCATGGGTGACCATTCCAACGGAAACCGCGTCCTCGCCTCACACATCTTCCAGCGGCTTGTATATCAGTGTATGCGCGGAAGCTACACAACCTTAGGCGAGGGTTGTATAGGAGATATACCATCCTTCGGAGGGAATGAAAAGCCGTCGGTCCCTTGTCTATTAAATGTTAGGCAAGTAAAAGATCCCTACTCTTCTTAAAGGAAGAGGTTCGGCAAAAATTCCTGGTTGGGGGTAGCTCGTTTACAGGCGTCGGTGTTAGGCCTCAGTAGCGGAAATAGGCCGATGTTAAATAAATGTATAAAAAAATATATATATATGATTCTATAACTGATGCTTGACCAGGCCAGTAAAATATTTTTCTCGTACGTGCTTTTGTTTTTTCAATGCTTAGATGGCCCTCATGCAAAATTTTAAGCATTTCATTCCTGAATTCTGAAGAAACTATAATTTTATTTTCCAAAAATAGTAATCCATTATTAACAACAAAATTTTCTTTAAGTTTCACATAAATTTTAACACTATCTGGTATTTTATATTTTTCAGTAGGCCATCCCTCATTGATAAAACGTATGACTATTTTCAATTGGGGATCATTAAGAATCTTTTGTGTAAATTGTTTTTTCTATCCTCTGACATTGGAATGTAATTGACTATAGCATGCACAGCATATTCTATTTCTGAGTCTGACTTGAGACCACTCCTCTGATTGAGATAAGCTCTCGATAGCGCATCAGAAATGTACATAAATTTTCCAGGTTTATATATCACATTTACACGATAATTTAACATTTTTAAACGCATTCCTTGAACTCTGGGCGAAATCGACTGTAAGTCTTTCTTAAAAATAGTTTCCAATGGTTTATGGTCACTATGAATTTTTACATCTAACCCATAAATGAATAAATGAAATTTTTGAACAGAAAAGCGAATTGTCAAGGTATCTTTCTCAATCTGAACATATTATTGTTCTGTTTGACTAAGGTTCCTAGAAGCAAAGGTTACAGGATGACCTTCCTGCAGCAAACAGGCACCCAATCCATCCTTTGAAGCATCAGTTTCAATCAAGATTTCTTTCCCCGGATCGAAAAAGGTGAGTACTGGATTTGTTAGAAAACTTTTTAACCGACTTACAGCTGATTCCTGATAGTCATTTCACTGCCATTGGACACCATCCCTCGTTAAATATCTTAGTGGTGCAGTAATTTTCGAGAGATTTGGTATAAATTTACCTACAAACTCTACCATACCCAAAAATCTTAACAACTAAGGTTTGTTGACAG
Organism: Leptura quadrifasciata; assembly: GCA_963675555.1. Taxonomy (NCBI): domain Eukaryota; kingdom Metazoa; phylum Arthropoda; class Insecta; order Coleoptera; family Cerambycidae; genus Leptura; species Leptura quadrifasciata. Next base: position 53,513,889 of record OY776675.1, read on the forward strand.
GATCTTTCATATCTAATAATGCTTTTACATAAGTTTTATTAATGGAGATACCATTTTTTGAAAATATTTGTCCTAGAAACTTAACATGGCTGCTTAAACTGAATTTTCGATATATTAAATTTGATGTCATACCTTGATGCTAGACCTGCAATGATCCTTACAGCCTTTCTATACATGAAAAATACTGATGCAGTATGAGCCGAGTGGCTCCATATCAAAATGACATATGTCAAAGTAGACTGAATCAGTGCATGATAAGCTGTTAGTACTGCCGCCTATGGCACACATTTTAATAGATTACGTAATCAAATAATGTCCCGGGACAAATTTTTGCAGACTAACTTTGTATGTTTATCTCATGTCAATTTGCTGTCTAAAACAGCGCCCAAAAATTTAACATAATTAAAAGAATCAGCATCTAGAGTGTGACGTTTTAAACTAAAAAACATAATTTCAGTCTTATCATTATTCAATACTAGTTGGGTTGTTATATGATCTGTGTCCATTTAACAACTTTATAAAAATAACTGATATTTGTTTATATTTAGCACGATCTATATTTTGATTTAGTTTTTGTAAGTGAGACTATTTCAAACTAACCGCATTTTCTTTGCATCACTGCTAAATTTATTCATATTTTTTTGTAGATTCTTTTTGTATCCTAGGAATTCCGTCATGTTTTTTTACACTAAATTATGGACTTGTGTTACAGCACCTCAAGTTACCAATTGTTTCTACCGTACCTGGAAATCATTTACAATTATTTAAAACTTCATATTTTTACTTTGTTTACTGTACACCATGTAGTTATTTTTCTTATCTTTAAAACTTCTTCCAGGCACACCTGTTTTATAATGTATGTACTGGATCATCACAATACAGTTTGAAAACCTATTTAACAATTTGCATAATGTCAACACTTCATAGTTATTTGGTTATGTTTGCAATTTACCGATGTCATATCATTTCTTTATCGATTCTATGCCAGTTCAATAATTTTATTGTAAGTAGAAAAGGAATCCGATTATTGTGCACTTCTAAATCGATTTAATTAAGTCGCTCATCAACAGATGGCGAGACGCTCGTAAAATTTACAATATTCATTATCTTTAGGATAAATATATAGGTACTTTTAAGTTTATATATTGGTACCACAATTAAAATTAGTTTACCTTATTAATTAAACACCCGAAGTAGCCATTTGCCTTCCAAATCTGAACTGTTTGCATCTACGAGCTATTCTATTGTGAGATCTTCGAGTAATACTTATTACAGTCTGTATCCACATTTCCTTCTGTATTAGTACACCATACAGGCAAATTTTCTTTATTAATTTTTGTCTATCCTTTTGTTAATGTTCTTTCATTACTTAAATAAAAGTAAATTCGATTTCCTTAATTTTATATCACTAAAATTCTACATGTGACCACAATGTAATAAAATATTTTTTTTCTATTTCAATGTAGTTTGCAATCAGCAAACTTTGTAATTATTTAGTAATTTCACAATTGTCTAGAAACCATTATAATTATCTAGAACTATCGTAATTATGTAGCAATTTCATAATTGCCTAGCATTCTAGCTACCTACTTACCTAATAATATTAAATATATTATTTAATCAGACCATTAGGATTGATAACTTATTGTTGGCTTATGTTAATATGCTTATGTCATTAGTTTTTTAATTAACTATTATTAATTAATATCTGGTTCCCGATTTAACCAAGAATCTATAAGAATACGCATTAGAAGCTATTCTATAATTCTTCAAATCCACAACAGCCTATCCTTTGGAATCATATGCTTTCTGGAGATAGAATTAAATTGCCTAACGTTTAGATTTGCTGCGAGACACTTGGATTTTAACAAAAGGAAAATAAACAGGTAACAGGTTACTTAAAAACCAGTCTGAGTCTAATGTCAAGCTGTTACGAGTTTCATTTAAAAGTGTACAAATATTTGAGTGAGAATGAGCCAAGGTTGTATCATCTGCAAATAGGGTGAATTAGACAAGGTGGTACTGTTTGATAAGTCGTTGATATAGATTAGAAATAGGACTGATCCTAATACAGAGCCTTGGGGTACATCGAATTTGATATCTGTTCTGTTTGATATTGCTTTATTGATATTAAATTGAGATCTGTCAGTGATGTATAAGAGAATAACATTTTTACTATTATTAGAAAATTATAGAAAAATTACTTATAATAATGTTTTGTGACGATAAATGTTGATTTTAATAGACTTCCCTATTTAGGCATAAGAATGTAAACAATTAGAAAATTGATATAATAGCTTGGCCATTCAACTTTTGTCTGTGAGAATCGATTTTACATAATATTAAATATTTCTTATAAACAACGTGAAACTGATCATTCACAAAGTAAATAAAAACTATCCAACTGAAATAAAAGATTTAGATGAACTCATATTAAGACAAAGTTACTTTTGTATTAAGAAAGGGCTGACTCTGGTAGTTTCTCATTGACCGTGAAACTTAAAACGCCTGAAATCCCCGATCCACTCATTGTCTGCTAGATGTTGAATTTGGAAGGCGGAAAATGAATTACTACGTAAGATCGTTAAATCCTTTACAGATAATAAAACAGTGTTCGTACTAAAATTCGTTATTTAAATTTAAAAAAATAACGAATGGCTTTGCTATAAAAGTTTCCTTCGTAAAGACGATATTCGGTTAAATTTACTACCATATTCCTTTCTAAGCAAGTAAAATATACGATCCGCATTCATGATAGTTTTGGTAGTGATCCATAAATTGCCCACGTAGCGTTGTTATAGAGTACCTGAAATGTGTGTATTGGAAAGTTAATGCAATTAAAGTATTTGGGGTAGGTGTAGGATAGTTAGACTCCAAGCAGACTGCAAACCAATTATTGCCTCCACTCCAGTAAATGAAAGAATTTGTCTACTCAGGGTAAAGGGAAAGTTGCACAATACCTCGTTTATCAATGTCTATGCTCAAACGGAAGGGGCAGACGAAGCGGAAGTACCTAGGCAGATTTTACAATCACTTGTACTCTATTTGTGAAGAAATACCTAAACATACTATAATAATTTTAAAAGAACTCATCGCTAAGCTTGGAAAAGAAGGAGCTTCTGCCTATTTGGTAAACATAGTAAACATGAAGAAACCAATAACAATGGTACGCGCAGCCAACGACCTGAAAGTCATGAGCACATGTTTCCCCAGAAAAGATATATTTAAAGCAACGTGGAAAATACCAGGAACAAGTGAAACCAACCATAGAGAATGTTAGAACATCTCGGGGAGCGAGCTCTGATTCAGACAATTTCTTGGTAGGGGCCAAGATGAAACAAGAAATATCGATCATAACCTAAGAAGGTGGATTACGGCGATGAGGAAGTTGAATAGAATTATCATCAGCAGTTAAGCCAACTGTTACAAGAAGCTGAAAACGGATTGATCGTCGATGATGAATGGAATTGTCTAAGGAATTCTATCCTCAAGGCGGCAAATAAAACTGTAAGAAAATCTAACAGAGCAAGAAATGAGAACTGGTACGACAATGAATGCAAGGCTATAGCTATAGCAGAAAATAAAAAAGCCAGAATGAACTGTCTACAACGAAATACAAAAGCGAACAGAACGTTAGGGTATACGGAAGAAAAAAAAAACGAGAGAAGCTATAATGCAAAGAACTGCGGATTTGATGGAATAACACTAGAAACGAAAGCAGGAAATTCTAGAAAGAATTAAAGGGTCATACTCAGGAATACAGACCGAAATAAATAGCATGTAGAGATAGAGAAGAAACTTGGTTGACAGCGTAGAGAGAAATGATGCACAGGTGGAGAGAATACTTAAAATATATTAACAAATGATGAAACTGATACTGAACAACCTAAGCATCACAGTAAAATCATATATTGAAGAGCCCACCTACGAAGGAACAATAAAAACCATTAAATATTTAAAGAACTTGAGAGCGTAGGGGTGATGAGATTACCGATGAAGGAGGAAATGTGCTGTGGAAATGAACTTATAAGCTTATCTTACTGATATGGTAATAAAAAAAAAACCAGAATAATGGACTTTTGGCATAATACAACCAATTCAATATAACTTTATTCTCAATTTTAATTAGAGTTGCCTCCCCAGAACTCATACCGGGTCCATCCGTGCAACCACCGCACGATTCGCAGGGGCTGGTTATAATACAACCGATACATAAAGAAAGTGACAAAATGGATCGTTCTAATAATAGGGGCATTATATTGTTAAATGTATTATACAGTAGATTTGCTGAATACTCCGAGCAGATTCTAGGGGAATATGAGTGTGGGTTCAGGCCAAACAGGCATTCCATCCATCGCACATTGAATGTTGTAGGGCGTTATATTGCTAGGCATACCTTCAAAATATGTGCCGCTCATTGCAGCCACGTTATATCTAAAGCAGCGGCAACAGTAAATGGTGAAATAAAAGTTCATTTGACATAAACTCCGGAGTGAGACAAGATGACGCAGTAACCACTCTACTCTTCAACTTGACCTTAGAAGTATCTACCTGAAAACTTCAAATGTCCGACTACATAGGCATAAAGTACAATTGTACGCATATGCCGATGACATTGCCGTAATAAGCTGAGATAGGACCGCATTAGGGAAATCATTAGCACAATTGAATGAAGGAATCCAGTTGAGAACGAAAAGATCAACAAATATTACTAGGAATAATAATATACGCATAAGAATATTCAACATTGAACATGTAAATAATATCACTTACCTAGGTTCACAAATAAAAAAATGAATATTTGATATGAAATGAGATAACGCTCGCATTCTGAGTGGAAACATGAGTTATTTTGCTCACGAGAAAGTAATGAAATCTTAGATACTGAACAGAAGATTGAACTTAAAATATATAAAATAAATACTTGATGCAATCCATAGTGGGTGCGAAGCCTAGACTTTATCCAGTGCTGATGTGAATCAGTTGTGAGTCATTGAAAGACAGATTCTATATGAAGAATATATGGCCCCATCCAGGAGAAAGACGGCTCCTACAGGATAAGAATGAACTATGAACATGATCAACTGATCAAAGGAGCTGATGTTGTTAGGTTCATAAAAGGCAGGATATTAGAGTATCTTGGGTATGTGCAAAGAATAGATGAGCAAAGAGGAATAAAAAAGGTAATGTAATGGAGGACAGTGGAAAAGAGAGACAGAAGAAGGCCCCATAAAAATGGATATAAGGACAATGGGAGTGAGAGGACGGACAAGGATCGTTTCTGAGAGGGCAGAATAGAAGAAAATTGTTGAACAAGCGAAAACCCACATAGGGTTGTAAAGTCATAAGCAGAAGAAGTAGATTATTTCAAACTGTTTGATCTCTCTTTCAAGTGGAAGACATTTCAGTTACTTAAGAATATGATTTCAAGACTATTCCACAAATCAAGCCCACACGAATCAACATAATTTATCAGCAATTATTTCAGTTATTCTTCTTTGATGCTCTAGTAACTTAATAAATAATAGTCCGGGAGCTGACGACATATTTTTTGCGACAATTTAAGCAAAGTTGAAAACCCGTTTGTTTCATAATTTCTACTCCGGAAATGCGGATTTCACTTGTCTGGCTAGCTTTTAGCGGTGGAACGCTCCGCTAGAGGGCTTCAAAGACTGCAGATAGAATAAACAATGTCTAAATCGAGCGTAGCCAAACCTTTTTTAATTCGTTTATTTGGACCATAAATAGTCATAAAAAACTTGTCTGGCATCATTCTGATGGTGCAAAAGTCGTCTGTTTGACCGACGAACACTGCAGAATAGAATCTAAAATGCCTGAGTTTAGACATTTTTGATTCTATTATGCAGTCTTTGAAGCCTCCTAGCGGAGCATTGCACCGCTAAAAACTAGCTAAATAAGTGAAATCCGCATTTCTGGGGTAGAAATTACGAAATAAATAATACATTGCACGTTTTTATTAATTTTGAAGCCCTAGCCCAGGCTGTTAACTGAGGATGCTCCTTGAGAAGTAGCATAAATTGGTAGTTAAACATTTTTATGTAAGTTAGGTGAACTGAATTTATATGCTGCTCAGTCGGGAGAGGTAAAAGTTGAAAAGTCTTTTGAAGCTTCGTCGAGAAGAATTTGCCAGTATCCACTCTAGAGATCTAACACAGTAAAAATTTTGGAGTTTCCCAGATCTTTGATGCTTCCATGTATTTTTGATAAGATGGAGTTTTAGTTTCATTCAGATGTCTATAACGTATACAGAATAGAGGTTTTTTATCAGATCTCTTAACGATGACTGAGGGAAAACCATACGGAGAATTACTGGATTCAATGACTGTGGCTTTTACCATCTCTTTTTTCTATAGAATTTAGGTTTTGTATTATGTTTTGCCAAAAATCATTTTGTACGGATGAGGCTTCTTCCGTTATCTTTAGAAAGTTGTTTTCTATTCCTTTAAAATTGTGGTCTGGTGGCATCGCTTCACTTTCATAGAACGTGGTTAGGGTGAAGTCTGAGGATGCGAAACCTTCCACATTGAAAAAGTCCATATCGATAGACAGCATAACCTCACATTGGGAGACATGTGAAAGATTCATCCCATCGAAGTCTGAAGGCCTTTTCATAATTTCAAAATATTTTATGTACTTTTCCAAATAAGAGGATTAAATCTCTAACCGATAGCCGTATTGGTTAAAGTGCGAGATGGCAATCGTGACTAATCACACGGATATCGTGCCACCGAGTTCGAATTCCGGCTCCGGCTCCGGCACCGTCAGAGGAAATGGTTGTATGTCCGCGTTTTTTCAATGTGCAACCCCTGCCGCACAAATCTCTGGCTTCTGGAATTGGGGGTTGCCTAATTTCTGTGGTGTTTATATATTTATATAATTGTTCTCTACAAAATTGAGTTCTTTCAATTCAATATATTATAAATAGCTTACACGATAAATAGATGATGAGACCAGCAGGTATATTACAAATTTACTTTGCCAGGGTGGGCAAAATTGGAACTTGAACATTTTTAATGGGACTATTAGTAAGATCTAGACAAATTGCTGAGAAACAGACGAAAATATGGTGAGTAAATATATGCGTTAGGAGAAAACAATTGGAGTAAAAATTACGACTGTATAAGTATAGCTCAATAACAGTTTTGCCAATCGATAAGGAAAGTCTCCTGATTATTGAAATATTGTTGTTTACTGCTTATGACCTATTTGAATAAAATTACAAATTTTAATAAAACCAGCAACCTTCATGATTTACATCAATCATGAACGCTTAAGATAACATGAATGACGCGGTATTTCATATCTGTCTGATGGCCATATTAAAACTAAGAGCAATTATTATATTACTGAAAAGTTTGCATTACCTTGACTCGATTTGGAGGTGTTTTAATATCGAGACATGTGTTGTCTGATAATATCGAGGAATATTACGAAGTATTGTGTTGTATAACATGTAAATAAGCAAGATGTCTATAAGTCGCTTAATTGACATCGACGATCAAGTAGACTTATATGGGCATATTAAATTTGGAATGTTAATTACATTGTTTATAGAAAGTCTTAAACAATTAAGAGCCTGTAATTGCAGTTCAGAATGGAGAATATTAAATTTGAAGGAACTGGAAACAATTAGAAATTGCTGTAGAACATGCCGCCCTAGAAATCTATTTTGACAAATACTTGACTGGAACAGAGCACATCACTTACACCGGTTGATTCAAGTTCAACGCCAGCTATTTTGTTTTCAAGTTTTCTCAAAATGGTGAATTAATGCTCGAAATAATTTGCCACAAACTTGTGACGATGGTTAAACAAGTTAAAAGCACATGTTCGTGCTGTTCTGAAAACTGTCCAAAGATGTTGATTTTTTTAAAATTCAGTTTGTGGAATGTATTGTGTATGACATACCCCATAAGAGAATGTACATAAATAATTATACACTATTTTGTCCGAAAATATAACTTCTACGTAACAACTAAATTTTGTTGAGGTTTTGTCATATCACTTTATGTTTATCTATCGATCTACATAAACGTGAATATTACAATACTGTTATGTGCTGCCCTCTTATGGAGGGAGGTTTAATCCCTGGTAGCACAGTGAAACGAAGTCTGCCTCATAGAGTATACCAAAAGGGGTAGAAACGTCTAGAATGATAGTCTGGATGAATCGAGAATAAGCGCATCGGAGTCAGATCAGTACAGTTCTGAGACGAGTCAAGTGACCAGATAGGAAAGAGAAGAGTATTAATTTGTGAATTACAGTAGCGAGTTTATAATAGGCAAAAGATATAATTAGTGTGTTATTATAAAGACTGATTATTGTAATTTAGTGAATAAATCAGTGGTTAGAGAGAATTTTTGTTGCATTTACTGAACTTACGTTTGGAGGTGTTTACTAGAGAGTGTAAACATAACAATATTATAACATAAACTGCACTAACTGGTAATTACATACTTTAAGAAAGCAATTTAGTCAGCTTTAGAGACAGTATATGCCTATCATTTATATTTCATATTTAATATTGTTTACTACCTGCAAATTTTTTAAATTTAGCTCATAAGATGCTTACTTAAGATTTTTTATCAACAAAGATCCAATACATTTTACTATTTTTTATTAAGTATTGTCAATGTTGGAACATAATGCTTTATTTGACAATCTTTATATATGCAATACAAATATGTGAAATAATGTGTTTCACGGAACTGGTGAATTTTGTGAAAAAAGCCTTTTTTGCTTTATTTCGATATATATATATATCTTTTCCCACAGTGTTTCCTAGTCACCAACAATTCATAATTTAAATGAAGAGATAACCTTGATCTTACTAATTGGTTTTTTAAACCTTTTAAAAATTAAATAAGTTTATTACCTGATTACCTAAAAAGAGGATATTTATGTAATTTGGATTGACATAAACAGAACAGGCTTTAATAAAAAGCCCCATTGCCTAGATTTTATTTATTTTATTCCATATAGACTTCCTCAAGGTTTAATAGTCTAATTGGAATTATAATGTGATACTTCAAAATAATACAACAACCATCTATAAGTATAATAATTTTCCTCCTTGGCCCCTTATACAGTAAAAATAGCGTGTCTATTTTTTAGTCTAAAGAAGATACTATTAAAAATGTGGTATCAAAAATCAAATTTAGTAAAAAATATATAGATACGAGGATACTTGTTCTGTATATATATTATTTGATTATGGCGACTTTCTGGCGACTATCGACAACTTAACACTATCCCTGGTCGATATCCGTTGCCTCACATCCATGATTTTAATACCTATTTATATGGTACTACCATTCTTTCCAAAATCAATCTGTTCCGTGCCTATCAACAGAATCCAGTTGCAAAAGAAGACGTTTATAAAACAGTAATAACCACCCCTTTCGGTCTTTTTAATTTGCTTAGAATTCTCTTTGGAGTCCGAAATGCTGGACAAACTATCCAAAGATTTATGAACGAAGTTCTTAAAGATTTACCGTTCATTTTATTTATTTAAACATTTTGCTTGCTAATAAAGAACATTTATCACATTTACGTACTGTTTTTAAACGCCTCGAAGACTATGGTATCAACATTAAACCATCTAAATGCGTTTTTGGCATGCCATCTTTAGATGTTCTTGGCCATCATATTTCCGCCGATGGCGTTTCTCCTACCAGTGAACGCATTGACATTATTGACAATTTTCCCAAACCGTCAACCCTTAAACAACTTCACCGTCTTATAGGAATGATTAACTATTACCATCGCTTTATACCTCACTTTGCAGAAATTTTAGCTCCTTTACATATTTTCAGTACTATGTTAGTCTACGATAAAATTAAAGACATAAGTTTTTGGGCCAACAGACTGCACTGATAGCTTTCTCAAAGTTAAGCAAGCTACAGTGAACGCGGAAGTATTATCTCATCCAAATTCCAATGATAACACTTACGTTATCTGTAGATTGTTCGAGCGTCTCTATTGGCGCAGTCCTAGAACAGAAATCTGTTAATTTAACTACCCCTTCAAATTAAACGATACTCAAAAACGGTATTCCACTTTTGACAGAGGACTGCTGTCACTTTATACTTCAATCAAGCATTCTAGACATTTGTTAGAAGGCTGAATTTTTACTTGTTTTACTGATCACAAACCATTAGTTAGGGCTCTTTTTACACATACTGAAAAGACCCCACGTCAGACACGCCATTTAGAGTACATCGCCCAATTCAGCAATGATATACGTCATGTTAGTGGTAAAGAAAACATTATTTCGGATACATTATCACGCGTAAATGATCTTTCTTTAATCCGATCTCATTCTATTTTTTCCCTACCTTTATTTTATCTGTAAATTCAGATCACTCCAATTTACAGCTTTTTAAAGATCCCCAATCGAATTATTGCGAACTATACATTTTTAATTACAGAACAATCCAACCCAAACAGTAAAGTTAAGTACTCTTTACAGCAACTCATAATTCCTGGTTCAACTGGTAACATTTGGTACGACGTATCTATCTCTCTACTTTTCATAACTTAACTCATCCACGCATTCGCGCTACTAAAAAACTTGTAACCTTTAACTATTTCTGGCTTAAAATGAATTCGGACTGTACCTTATGGACAAAAACCTTGTTTAAATTGCCAAACTTCTAAAGTTAATAGACACACCAAGACTTCGTTTTCAGACTTTGATGTTCCCAAGGGGCGTTTCGAGCACATCCACATAGACCTCGTTGGACCGTTACCACGTTCCAACGGGCGCTGGCCGGAAGCGTACCCCTCACAAGACATCTCTGTTGAAACCGTTAACAAAACATTATTTCAAAATTTTACCTGTCGTTTTACCGTTCCATTAACTGCCACTGCAAATCAAGGTGTCCAGTTCAAATCAAATATATTTCGCGAATTTTCCAAATTTTTAGGATTTCATCGGATTTACATGACAACATATCCTCTAAGCAATGGTATGGTTGAGAGACTCCATAGAACCCTGAATGAGGGCTAATGCAATTCACTGTTATGATGAATTGCCAATTATTTTATTGGGTTTACGTGCTATGTCCAAAGAGTACTTACTTTGTTCATCTGCGGAGCTTATTTACGGACAAACCTTGCGTCTCCTTGGCGATTATTTTATCAGGTCGCATACCGATACCAATCGCTTTTCATTACAAGATTACAAACTTTTTCGACAATTTACATTTTAGATCCCCTAAGCCAAATTTCACTCACAAAAGTCCTGACATCACTTCTTGTAAATAATTCGTCAGGACAGACTGAAACCATCTTTCGCTTCTTTGTACGAAGGGCCTGTTTTCGTTGTTTCTTGTACAAACAAAATTATTGCGGTCCTTAAACGTGGGAAACATTTTACCGTCAGTCTTGACAGAGTCAAGCCTGCGTACTTATTAGATGATATTACTGATTCTGCTGTCAAATCCGTCTTCAAAAAAATGCGTTTCGCTATTGATTCTTAGGCAGATTATTTTTCTATTGCAGGGGGTATATCTGTGGCGTATACGCCTACCTAACGTGTACTAACCATTTAATAGCCTACTAAAATATTTGGATTTTTCGGTAACCAGGAGAAAAAATAACAATACAAAATTAATCACAATTACAACTGACTTTCGAATATAACTGAATCTGTTAGATCAACAACATATAATTGAAACTGATATATGATAGATAAATAAACCAACTTATTGTCTATCTTATCTTCTATTTTTTTAGTCTAACAACTACATTGTACATTATGATCGCTGGTAATAGATAATCTCAGATAACAAAGCAATCAAGAGTTGCTACATAATTAATTGAAGTCGTTCAGCGATCCATTCTGTTATTGTTTTTAAACTTTTATAAATGCTTTGCGTAAAACCACCACTATGAAATTTAACTCTCCATTCCCGGAATATATCTTGTTAAAATTATCGGTTCAGTTGCTCAGTGCTTATATGTTAAGCTTGAGGCAAGGGAGTTCCGGATTCGAATCCTGGCTAGGGTATGGATGTTTAGCTGCGTTTACCATGTGTAGCTGAGACAGTAACAATCGATTCGACTGTTATTGTGTATGAGACAACACGGCTACTGCTGGTACCTTTTATGAGTTCGAGTCTCAGCTGCAGCAGATGGCAATGTCATAGGGAATTGTTGTTGTGTGGTTATCAGCGTGTACTGGTGTCGTGGTCAAGTAGTGGAATAGCTAATGCTAAACTTGTTAATTTAAATGGGACCATTAAAAAAGTTATAAAGGGACACTAATTTCTCATATTCAAGGTTTCTTCAACAGAAGGTGGATCAACAAGGTGTCGGTCAATACCCTTAATTTATTTTTAAATGAGTTGTGTTCATAGAGTTTCACAATCGTTGGTTACCTTTTTGGTTGAGTAACCTGAACTTCAGAGTTTAACTATTAGCAACTACATATATTATACATTTTATAACATTTACTTTATGCTTAATAATCTAGTTAACGGTTAAGTTTACGTTTTGAATAATTGGTATGAGTTTCTTAATATTTTGAGCATTATTCCGCAGATTAATTTTAGAGAGGAGGGTCGTAATATGCTTCATATGATTGGTTATTGTGTTATTCTGTTACTAAGTATACATATCTGAAATTCGTAAAAAGGGATATTTTTTTAAATGAGAAACTTTTTAAAGTTTACATTTTTTGCATTTAGTAGCAACTTTGTCTGTTTTAAGAATTTTATTTTATTGCTAGTTCATTATTATGAGAATTTATTTATTTTTTGGAAAATGTTAAAATTATTTTAACTTTCGTTGCAGTATACTTTATGATATATTATTATTGAATGTATACTAAACGTTTTCTGTACTTATTATCTTAACAATATCGTATTATTTATTTATAAATACTTAGCATTATATATATATATATATATATATTTGATATTTCTGTACTGTCTCTACTGTGCCACATTCTCAGCGCCTTGAGAACTACAATTATACTGTTAAATATTCTAGACCTCTTCAGTCTTCACCACTTCATTCACATCATAATCGCAAAAATTAAACTCTTATCACAGACCGAAAATAATGTAGTTGGCATGACAGTAAGTCATATTTTTATTTAACCAGAATCATATCTATTGGTTTTGTTAACCATAAGATAACCATGACATTGGAATTAATCAGATATTGTGAAACAGAACAATATTACTGATAAATTTTTCAGTCCTATTTGCTATTATCTCATTACTATTTTATAAAACTCCCTCCTATTATACCGATGTTCACCTAAAATTTCCTTTTTTTGGACCTTGGAGTTGCGGTTTGTATATTTTTATAATACTATAACGAGCTTTATTTTATCTAGACCTGGTTTATCGGGTAGACTTTAATTAGACATTATTGAATCTTGCCAAATATCCACAATCATAATTATAGCCACTACTTGTTTCCCATGTTATACGTAGACTTCGAGACCTTCTATGAAATCACTTCTAAAATGATTTAAAATGCCACTCTAACATTTTTTACTTTTCCTCGTGATATGCCTTTGCCTTTTATATAATGATAATAATTATCCTCAAAACATTATATCAGGACCTGTGACTATCGCCTATTATAGTTTCTACATTGCCAGAAACTCTGAGGCAACCAAGTGTTTTTCTAAGAAAGATTTTTTAGAATTAAATCAAATATAGTTGCAAATATTTTATATGTTCTTTGATAACTACAAATATTAATCATTAGTAAATTTACTTAAAGTCTAGACGGTTTCTCGCCTCAAGAAAGTTCCTTGACTGGTAAACTTTGATCACCAATACGTTTCTTTAAACTAGATAAAATTTATCTCTCACTAATATTTACATATAATTCTACAATACAATTTTTATAATTAACAAATCTTAAGTCAAAGGTTTTAGTCAAACAAAACTAATGCTTCAAGATATAACCCAAAAGGCATACCCTAGATAACTAAAGTAATGCCTGTAAGGTCGACGCGGTTTTAGAAGTTCTGGCATCAATAACATAATGACCGCAGGAGGTTTATTCGGCTAAAATAGTTTAACTATTTGCATCGGTTGTAACTTCAAAACCGAATGTATACTGTATCGGAATGTTTAGTGCCAAATCATACAGTGATGTAAAACATATACAGTTAAATTATTTTTGTTGACTGTATTGTAATTCTTATATTTCACCTGTAAATATCATCTGCTTATAAGAATTTTAATCATCATAAGGTTTGCTTGTTCTATACGGAGATTCAAGAAAAAGTTTACAATCTTATTTAATTTAGGACATAGGAATATCTGTATCTTTCCATTTATAAAATAAAAGCGTCTCCAATCAACCTAATCTTGAGAAGTAGGTGGTGATGAATCTCCTTTGCACCGGCCAAAGTAGGCCAACGTTCACCCAAAATGGATTCTCTGATTGATGAGACGGAAGAACAGTCACATAGTACATGTTGCACCGTATCTTCTTTTTGTTCACAACCTCTGAAGAGAGGTTTTCACTTAATCTCATAATAGAATAGAATAGAATAGAATAGAATAGAATAGAATAGAATAGAATAGAATAACATTATTACAATAAACATATTTTAGGTGAATTCAAATACAAGTTACAAAGTATTATAAATATACTATAAGTAAGCATGTTATATAAACCACTGTAAATGTCGAAAAATATTTGTATGTAAAAAGTATGGGAAAAGTAGTTACTTATATAGCGAATATACAGGGTGTCTCACCGGAAACTGAATCGATCGATATAGAGAAAAGTACGCATCAGAAAATTTTGAAAAATTAGATAATTACTAATGTCGGTGTGGCCAATCCAACTAAAATAATTACAAGTAGCTGGCACTTCCACTTATACAGGAAGTCGATACCAACTTGCTTATTTCAAATGGAACCGTTATAACTTTCTTCGTGTAAAAGATCCTCATTTGCTTCTTGTCACATAAAAAGAACACAAGGAGAATCAAGTTCTACAACTGAAATAAATTCAATATCATACCAAGTGTTCCGTTTTTCGCGTTACATTTTGTCAACTCCAAACCGCGATATCTTGTTTAGGTCAAATGGAACACCCTATATTTTTTTACGTCAAGTTGTGTAAAATTGAATTCCCTTTTTTCTGATATTAGCATTGTGGGGATTAAAGTTACAACTTTCTGAAGTATTTGTGATTTTATTAGAAATTCATGAATTGTTGTAATCATTTCATCAAAATAGCCATGATTAGAAATAATCAGTCATTATCTTATGTCAAAAAATGCCAGCACGTTTAAATTATACCAACAAAAACTTTTTAAATTTGTTTATTATTTATAGAGAATGTGATAAAGTAATATCAAGAACTTGCAGCACATTTGCTACTTGATATCCACAAAAACGCAAAATAATACTGTAAAATGCGTATTAATCGAATTGAAGATATGGTATGAACTAAAATAGCAGAGATAAGATCAATTTAAAATATGATTTCATTTTCATTTAATAATTGCTCATAATTCCGCCCTCGAACCTCGACACATTTTTCGCGCCTTCGGGCGAGCGAGGAGGCCATAAGAAAGGTCCATTATTGGCAATCCATTGATCATAAAAAGTTTCTTGTAAATAATTATTAATTAAATATACGTTATGTGGGGGAGCACCGTCGTGCTGATAAAAAATGTTTCTATGTTCGGCGAGAGGTAAATTTTCTAAATAGTTATTATTCAACTTTTGTAAGATATTCAAATATCTTTCACCTAAAAGGAAAACAAAAATTTACCTATACATATTAGCAGAAGAGAAAATTTTATTTACCGTTTAAATTTTCCTGATAAAGTTGTAATGCCATCACTCTATCGTTTCTTATGGCGCACTAAACATTGAACTACCAACTTTCCTGAAAGTTTCGCTCTCTGAACATATGAGGATTTGAGTCACTCCAATAATGCGAATTGTGTCTATTAAAAAGACCATTTTTAGTAAATTTTGCTTCATCTGTCCATATAATATTTCCCAAATAAGAATCGTGACCCTCAGACTTTATTAGAATAAACTCACAAAAATTCTGTCTTCTTAGGAAATCTGTTTCTTTTAACCCTTGAACCATATGGAATGAAAACGGGTGAAATTTATGTTTTAATAAGATTCTCTGAATTGAATCCTTGCATAGTCCCGATTCCAGAGCAGCTTGTCTTAATGACATCCTTGGAAATGCATGAAAATATCCCAGAATGACTATTTCAATGTTTTCTTCATCAACAATAGGCTTTCTTCTTTGCATTTTTGCCTTGACAGAGCCATAATTTTTAAAATTTTCCAGTATGCGTTTTACAGTGTTTGGTGGCGGTTTCTGTTTTTCTGGATATCGAGTAGTAAATGTGCTGCAAGTTCTTGATATTACTTTATCACATTCTCCATAAATAATAAACAAATTTAAAAAGTCTTCGTGGGTGTAATTTAAACGTGCTGACATTTTTTGACATGAGATAATGACTGACTGTTCCTAATCATGGCTATTTTGATGAAATGATTACAACAATTCATGAATTTCTAATAAAATCGCAAATATATCAAAAAGTTGTAACTTTAACCCCCACAATGCTAATATCAGAAAAAGGGCATTCAATTTTACACAACTTGATGTAAAAAAATACAGGGTGTTCCATTTGACCTAAACAAGTTTTCGCGGTTTGAAGTTGATAAAATGTAACGCGAAAAACGGAACACTTGGTATGATATAATTGAATTTATTTCAGTTGCAGAACGTAGTTCTCCTTGTGTTCTTGCAAACCGTTGCATCTGTCAAATTTTGTATAAAATGTCAAATATCTCTGAAATGGCTAGGTTTAGGTATAGGATATGCTGCATATTTTCGACTCAGAATTTTATGTTCTTTTCGAAAACCCTAAAATATATAGGGTGTTCTATTTGAAATAAGCAAGTTGGTATCGACTTCCGGTATAAGCGGAAATGCCAGCTGCTTGTAATTATTTTAGTTCGATTGGCCACAACGACATTAGTAATTATCTAAATTCTCTGATGCGTATTTTTCTCTATATCGATCGATTCATTTCCCGGTGAGACACCCTGTATATAAACAGACATGCATGTAAAGTTAAGTACGAAACAATAGTATAATTATTGTATCTAAAATACTATTTATGACTAATTATATTTGTACAAGGAAAATATTCAAGAATTACTTACTAAGTAGAACTTGTCAGCTATTCATGAATAATAACATGTCCAAAAACAGTATATCTTTTATCTAATAAAACTTGAAGTATAGTAGTAGTTATTCTTTTATTTGCAAATAAAAAAAAATTGATTTTTGTATATGTAAGCTAAGAATGGAAAAAGAAACAATAATTATATTAAGTAGCCCGTCAATTGTCAATAAGCTAATCTGAATTTATTTTTCTGGAGATTTTTAACTTGGATTTAACTTAAGTTCTTGATGCAGAGCGTTGAAATCAACAACAATAATTATATTCTATACTAAATGAAAAGAAACAGTAATTAGCTTTCTGAAGCTTTTTAATTTGATTTTAATTTTAAGCTCTTGAGACAGTGCATTAAAAAATTTTTGAACAACGTAATGGTAATTTCTTTGTCCTATGGTAAGTTGAGTTTTTGGTAATATGAGATGTCCATTAACCTTAGATCTGGTGGTATGATCATGTTTAATAAAATTTGTTAGCAGGTTGTTTTTTGCTAAAGAAGACAGGGCAGATTTATAAAATAAGTTTTTTATATTTAATACTCGATGCTGAAGATATATTAATTAAGAAGGATGGCATGAATCTAATCTAAATATTGTTTTAAGGAGTCTAAGCATTTATAAATACTTGAAGTTAATATGGCAATTGCGTCATTTGTTGACTTATTTTTGGTGAAACCAAATTGAAATTTTGACATTATATTATTTTTATCAAAGAAATCCACTAGCTTTTAAAATTTTCTAAAATTTTTTGGCTATATCAGATATAAAACTAATCGGTCTACAATTTTCTACTTTATTTCGATCCCCTTTTTGTAGATTGGTTTTATAATAGCTATTTTGAAGTGCGATGGACATTTTTCCCTTGTAAAGCTAAGATTATAATTATATGGCATAAAGGCTGTACAATTTCTGTACATATTTGTTTTAGTAAGTTAGTAGTTATTTTATCAAATCCAGGTGAGGAGTCATTTTTTAAAGACCGAATAACATTATAAATTTAATCTTCTGTAGTTCGTGTCAAAAATAAAGAATCCACGTTATTGTAATTTTGGTGGTGTTCTTCATTAATATTTTGATTATTTGTTAATATAGTTTGTGCCATTTTTTTCTCCAACAGTAGCATAGGGAGAGTCAAAATTTTTCACTACTTTTTTTATGTTTGTTTCTGGTATGTTATCCTTATTGAAAACTTCAAGAGTGGTGTTGCGAGTATTGGAATTTAGTTTATTAGTATATTTGTTCATCGTTTGCCACAATTTTTTACTATTATTCTTATTTTCTTTTGTAATAGTTTTTTTTCAGTTGTGTTACTAGCTTTACTACTTTGTTTCTATAAAGTTTATATTGATTTAATATGTTTTCGTCTTTCGATCTCTTATAAGTTCTATATAATGCGTCTCTATTTTGGATTGATTGCGATAAACCGTTTGTAATCCAGGGCTTTTTTGCATTTGTCCTTCGTTCTAACTATATTTGTCGCCTTCTTTATGTTATTTTCAAGAATATTTATAAAATGTTGCGTAGCAATATCAGGGTCGTCATTTGTGAGAACTGTATTAAACTTTTCATTCACTAATAGACTTTTTAATTTAGTGTAGTTAATGTATGTCTTTGTATTGCAGTGTTTTATATAATAATTTTTTCGTTTGGTATTTTGTATTGCAAGAGAGTTGGATAATGATCGATTATTTTGGAATGTAATACTATAGGTGTAGATGTTTCCTTAACGGACAGTGTCCAGTCTGGATTACCGTTATAAAACGTAGGTTCCTTCTGAACATTTCCAGGTAGTGCATTGCAGTAGTCTTGATGAGATATTTTAGTAGTTCCCTAGCAAGCTGACAGCTGCTTGTTTCATCCCACAGCTTCTTGAATTCGTTATGTGATCAGTAACAGACTGCCTGGGCCTTGTCCAAAGATATTTAGGCCTGCTGCCTTCTCGACCAGTCTGTCGGCTACTTTATTGCTACTGCACTGTGCATATCCTTTCGGCTTTCACGGACAATCCCTTTTGCGGTTATGGTTATGCCCGCCAGTTATGTCTGTATTACGCTGGCTTTCCCATCCATAGTCCATTTATATTGGAGAGTTCTGGAGTATATTCCACATTCTGCTCCATCCTTTTTTTTTTTGACCTGTCTGTGAAGATGTTGATCACACCTTCGCCAGCAGCCTCGTTCTCATTATTCATCTAGAAATACCATCTGTGCATGCCTGTAGAAGAAGCGACTTCCTCACAGCCTCATTCCACAGATGACTTCTTGCCTCTTCACAACCTACATTTGATTGTATGCGGATTTGAGACTATTCAGATTTATGAAACATAACTTTGGATGTTTGGGAGCGAAGCAGGCATGCTCATGCAAGTGCTTTCTTGGCTTTTGTTGCCTAAACTATAGCGACCCATCGACGAAATCGGTATAGGTCGCTAGTTATCTTTATAAGAATACAATATATCACTATGTTCTGGAAAAATTAATTACTCGTATACGTCTGCTATAGTGACGCATTCGTATTAATGAAGCTTTAAAAAGAGACGACAGTTTATTCGCTCCACTAAGGAAGATGGCTGAAAGTAGACCTTATATAGATATTATTATATCACTGATGAGTCATTACTTTAAATAATTGAAGGTACCAAAAATATGTGTTAATAGCTAAGCTATCCAACACTATGGAAAAGTGCAAGTAAAACTTTACCTACTACGATTTCATTCGCTATTTATAGTTTAAAAATATTAATTGACAATGGAGAAACATCTACTAAAATATTTTCTTAACATTATTTTCACAAAATAATATTACAGGAACTTACAGCTTTATGTAAGTATTTTCTTTATGGCTGTGAATACTCGTTTTTTTAGCGATAAGACGAATATTAGACTTCCGGCATGCCTCTTTAATGCATAAATTTCCTTAAATCTATGCATTAGACTGTCTAATTATAGAACTTTGTGTTTTTTGTTATTGACTCATTTAAATATTAAACTGCTGGAACTTGGCAAATAAATGTAAATGAATTTCGTCACAGAAAATCAAGGTTTAAAAAAGTACTAGAAAATTTCTTTATATTTTTGAACTCATTCAAATTGTAAAACTAAATCATTTAAGTTTTGCTCGAAATGACTAACTGGTAAATACCCACGAAACTTTGCCAACTTCTCTGAATACTTTGCACAACCCATCAAAAGGGTGTAGTATATTGGATATACGTTTCATCAATCTCTGAATAATTGTGGTTTAATCAAGATACACTAAATGCCTGGCCAATTAATTAAGGATTAGGGATTCAATATTAATAGAACAAAAAATAGTAGTTCAGCAAGCGTTGTTCGCTGTAGACACCACTTATATAGAGACATAATTTGAAGGAATTTAATATAACGGGATATTAAATTATCCTATAGCAAAATTTAATGCTTAAATATCATTCCCGCACTCAAACTTTGAAAGATAAATATTTCCACACCAAAATGAGCGTATCACCAGTCTCCTGAGTGTATTTATGCTGTCTTTAATCTCTACTTTGGCGCAGTATAGAGTTATTAACGGCATTAAATGATTGAAAGTTTGGGTGCAATTTATTTTCAGTACATATAATTTCCTGTGGAAATTAACATTAAAACGGCAGATTTTGTCAGAGATCTGATTAAACCAGCGGAAATTTGTCCAATATAGTCCCACTGGAGCGACCCCTTAATTGTTTTAATCTTCGTATATTTGATTGCACGACGTCAATTATCAGACCCCCCTCAATAGAAGTTAATATGATACTCTCTAAAACTACTTGGCTACTTAGATTAATCGATACCCCTAGGTAATTTCTATCAGAGAAGTCACAGAAAGGTGAAGAAATTATTTTGTAATAAACTGAAATTTAAATGCTATCAGATATTTATTCAGATAAAAAGTTCAAGTAGCATCACTTCCAAAGATTAGAAGAGACTTTATGAGAGTTTCCATATAATAACAAGTTTTGTTAGAATCAAGATATTTTGAAGTAATTTTAGGGTTATTTGCTGGCATTCTTCAGTAATGCAACATTGTAACTTTTCCAGATATTTCCCTTCCATTAAATAGACCTCGTTAATTAAGTGGTCCTACTAGAAAAAGTCGCACGGGCATAAATCTGGTGATCTGTTCGACCATTACATAGCACCCCCTTGCTAGAAATGTACCATTTAATGCATAATAAGATTTCAATGTGCACTAATGGACTGGGATTTAATATGTCTTGAGATGTGTTATGAACCACTTGAATGGTTCTATTGGTATGGCATGCTAATGGTATTTTATCGGTAATTCAATGATAAAACTTAATGGAATGCCGTTGATAAATATGTGGGGTTACTGAATTGTCTAATAAAAGTGAAATAATGGTTTACAATATGCATCATTGGCAAATCAATGCTAAATATGGTGTATGATCTAATTGTGTAATAATGGTAATATAATGGGTCTTTTATATGTATTATTGGTAAGCTAATGATAAATATGAAGTATGATATACGTAGTAAAATACCTAATACGATAGATCCACAATTTTACTATTTCCTATAAAAGGGAACTTAAATTCATTGCCACCCATCAAGGTGCACAGTGTGCGTTTCCAAAAGATTGGAAATAATGCCCTAAAACTTACGACATACTACGCCTTCAATCAGAAAAGGTGAATACTCAACAACCCTACACTATTCCTCTAGTCAATCAAATACACACTGAGGGTGTCCACAACTTATCGAATGTCTCCATCTGTTGGCGACTTATTGCAATCTGAGTTGGCGACGTACTCAGACTAAGTTATATCTTGTATGATATAATTGTGTAATAATGGTCGAATAACGTATAATAAACATTAATGGTTAATTAGTGATGAAATCAGGATACAATATAATTGTGTAAAAATTGAATTGGTGGTTAATTAGTGATGAAAGATGGATATGACATAATTGCGTAACAAAATGGTAAAATAATTCAATTCAGTGTGTATTGGTAACCTAATGATAAATATGAGGCTTGATATAATTGTGTAGTAGTGGTAAAATAGTGCAGTAAATGGTAAATCAATGATTACGAGGTTGAGGCATGCATGTGGAATAATGGTGAATTAATGCAGCGTAATATGCATTAATGGTGATTGAAAACGCCACTAAACATTAATAACCTAACAAGGGTTTGAACCCGAGACTCTTTGGTCGCAAGCTCAATACAATACAATTTAAAAATCTTTATTAACTTTTAAGGTACATCTCATTTTTATACTGCATTTATATCAGTTTACAATAATATAATCACCCGGTTACAAATTGCATAATTGCAATGAATCGGGACGGGGGGGTTGTGCCAAATATATAGCAATATAAACTAAAATTAATATTATTATTTATTGTTCTTCAAAAAGTTCAAACAAAGTAAACTCAAATTTACCCAGACGGTTTTAAAACTGAAAAAACTGAATATGTTATTTTATCTGAGGTTATTGTTTTAAGTATTATTTACAGGATACTTAATAAGGAAAAACCTGTTTAACGAATTGACTATTTACATTTAAAAACACACCGATTGTATGTGTGAAAATAAATTTTTAGTTATATTTAAATTTGAAATAAGAAGATTTTATTTACAATTATTGATTTATTTACAACCCCAACACATAAGCATTACGCCACTGAGCATATTGATGATAAAACCAATTCTTTTATTTTTACAAATGTACCTACATACCTATATCATTGAAGCACTTAATGTTGCTAATAAAAATCAATGTTATTTTTGAACCACACAACTGATTTTCAAAACAAATTCATTAATTCAACATGAAAGTGCCAAAAACACCATTAGGTTACCATTAATAATTATATATTTCTTTTATATCAGAAATTTATTATTTTTATACCATTGAACTTTGTTGCTAAATAATTAATGGTATAATTAAATATATTAATTAAGCATTAAATTTTAATTGTATTAAATGATATTATTTTTATCTATATTTATCACCTCATACCATTACACCATACAAAAATATATTATATTATATTATATTATAATGAAAAAAAAAAAACACATTAAATCAGTAAAATCTATAATTTTAAATAACATTGAAATAGTTGTGATGTAACTATAAACAAATACAAATTTGCTAAATCATTTTTTGTACCATTCCTTAATAATAATAGATAATAATAATAATAATAAATAATTAATACGGTGAACGGTTGAACCGGAAGTGACATCAACTTTTTTTTTAAATGGAATAACTATATTTTTTTATGGTTCCTCATTAAGCATAAATTTCTAAGTGCAAAAGTTTTTTCAGATGTAAAAATTCCAAAAAATAACTGAGATAAGAACAATTTTTTAATTTTTTCAAAATGGCCGCGTCAGATGAATGTGATGTAAGAAAATTACTAAGTAGGCTATGGAAATTATTAGTAAAGTTATAGACTTATCTGTAAATAAGAAAATAGTTGTTTGAATTACTGATAGGTACCAGTATTTTTAGGTTTTTTTCAAAAAAACGGAATTTAATTTTAATTTTAATTTCCGTAGGGGTCCTATGGAAATTTTTAAAATGAAACTGTACTATTTTTTTTATTAATCTGAAATAATGATTCTATGATAATATAATTTTTTCGCCATTAATCATTTCTTAACGATATCCTTCGTAATAATAGAAGTATTTTTAAAAAATATACACAAATTAAACAAGAAATAATTTTAATAAAACGTTACAACCATGAATAAATAGAATAACAAAACTATTTAAAACCTAAATTGTAATAAGCCATTATAAAAATTGTTCAAACTGTTCACTGTTATGATTAATACACAGAGTAGCGCAACTTATTGTTGCACGTCTAACATTCTGTAATTGTTGAGGTGTTATTTGTCAATTTCGTGTCGAACTCTTTCTTCCAGATCTTGCCTTGTGGTTGGAGCAGTCATGTAGACTCTATTTTTCAAATGCGCCTAAATAAAAAAAATCGAGTGGGGTTAAATCAGGCGACCTTGCAGGCCATCAGACTGGACCATGGGTCCCAATCCAACGATCTGGGAATAATTGATTTAAGTAATCCCTAACGATAATAGCATTGTGTGGTCCAGCCCCGTCTTGTTGGAAATAAACCTCTCAATATAGGTATAGGGAAATTAATTAATCTGTGGGACTATTATATTTTAGAGAAATTCTAGATATCTTGGCCCAGTTAGAGTTCCGTCAAAAATTATTGGACCTATGATATTGTCACCCAGTACGCCTAACCAAACATTGAAGCCAAACCACTCCTGAAATCGCCTCTGTCTCATAATGTGAGGATTTTCAATTGCCCAATATCGAGTGTTGTTTCGATTAAATAACTCAAGGTTTGTTAATCTCGATTCATCAGTGAACAAAATGTTTTTGATAAAATTCTCATTTCTTAATTGGCGTAACTGTAGCTAATTACAAAAGTTATTCTTCGTTGATAATCATTCTCATACAAAAATTGATGCAATTGATATTTATAAGAACGATAGCCGTGTTTCTTTGGAAATTGGTAATTCATGTTCAATTTGTCTTATCGAAATGGTTGGGTCAACATGCACTAAAGCTAATACATTAATTTGCATTTCTTCATCCACAATAAATCTTTCTTCAATTTCTATATTAGGTTCAGTTCTAAATTGATGCTCCAACCGGGCGAAATAGTTTCCCAGAGGTTGTCTTCTTTCTGGATATCTTTGTCCATATAGAGTTTGTGCTCTAGTTGCATTACGTCGAGTCTTTCCATAAATAATAAATATGTCAACTTTTTCATCTCTTGAATATTTTTCAGCCGTTTTATATTAATTTTCTGGTTTATAACAACTTTAATACATTTGTTTCAGAAAATTTGTGAGTAAGTCAAGAATAATTCAATTGTTGCGAATGTCTGCCATTTTCATGACTATCTGCATTTTTGGATTTAAATGAAGATAGGTGCCTTATTAAAATGATTTGTTGGCGCTTACTATTTAAAAATACCTCTATTATTACGAAGGATATCGTTAAGAAATGATTAATGACGAAAAAATTGTAGTTTATGAATCATTATTTCTGATTAATCAAAAAAATAGCACAGTTCCATTAAAAAAATGAAAATGAAATTCCGTTTCTTGAAAAAAACCTAAAAATACTGGTACCTATCAGTAATTCAAACATCTATTTTCTTATTTAGAGACAAGTCTACAACTTTACTAATAATTTCCATAGCCTACTTAGTAATTTTCTTATATCGCATTCTTTGAAAAAATTAAAAAATTGTTCGTATCTCACAAATTTTTTGGAATTTTTTACATCTGAAAAAAATGTTGCACTTAGAAATTTATGCTTAATGAGAAGCCATAAAAAAAATATAGTCATTCCAGTTAAGAAAAAAGTTGATGTCACTTCCGGTTCAACCGAAAGTGATATTTTCACTCCTGTTAGTCTAAAAGTAGCCCATTATTGTCTAATTCATGTGTACCAAAAGCCAATTTTTTAAATACAAAAACAACAAAAATATTAAATATATAATAATAATAATAATAATAAACATCACAGAAATTAGACAACCCCCAATTCCAGAAGCCAGAGCTTGTGCGGAAGGGGGTTGCACATTGAAAAAACGCGGACATACAACCATTTCCTCCGATAGTGCCGGAGCCAGGATTCGAACCCGGTAGTGCGATATTCGTGTGATTAATCGCGATTGCCACCTCGCGCCTTAACCCACTCGGCTATCGACCAGACATTGGGGACGTACATTGACTCGTGGCCACCCGGTATGCTTGATAATAATATTAACGACCATTAGATGCATGTCAGCTGTCCATTGGATATATTATATTTTATTTAAATATATTTTTTGACTGCAGTAACTCACATTGTGCCATAATTATTACCATTAAAATAAAATGATATAATTTCCTCTAAATATATTAGTAAACGAACAGTAAATTACCATTCAATATTAGTGGTATAATTTACCATAAAACAAATAAAATGTGTTCTCTTACATTGTCATCTGTGTACCATTTCTTGATAATGATATTAATGACCATTAAACGCTAGTGAATATCTATAGGCACGTTAATTGTCTATTAAATACATATCGTTTTAAATGGTATTTAAATACCACTTAATAATAGCAAATTGTGTCATTATAAAGAAGAGCAAGTCACCATTAAAGACGTAATGGTACAAGTTACCATAAAGACAAAAATTAAGTATGCCATTTTATCAATTTTATACCATTGATTAGCAAATAACCATTATATTCGACTGAGCAGTAAATCACATTATTTGACCATTAAATTGTTAATGATTAAAAATATCATTTATTATATTTATATATATTTTTACACAGATACATCATTGAAATACTTAACGTTCCCATTAAATAACAATGGTGTTTCGAAATAGCAAACTGAGTTTCAAGGATTTCACATTAACTGAATAAAAAGATCTAAAAACACCGTTATGACACCATTGGATAATAATGCTAAATAATGCGGTATTTCTAGTGGGGCTCTCTGTCTTATCCATTGTCCAAATAACATCCTCTCTATAAACGTCTTAACAGCCAGTGCATAATATGGAGGGTTCTCCGTTTTATTAGGACAACAAATAGTCTTCCGCATAACGATTATCATTTATCATAATATCGAGGTATAACGGATGGATAAGATCTTCCAATAATTTTAAGCACATTGTACCTGTCAGATTGCCATGACGAAAAACTGCCCACCAGAGAATATCCAAAATGCCCTATCTAGACATTAAAAATTTTGAATGAGGGCTTCTTAGAAATGGATTAGGATTCGACCAATAGCGACATTTAGGACAATTAATAGTCTTGGAGACAGTGAACATTTGTTGCATTAGTGCTACTAATTAACAAATTATGAGTCTGGCTACGATTTTCCGCTGGGTTCGAGGGGTAAAAAACAAAAAAGTTGCTAAAAGACAAAGGGACTTTGTAACATTCCAAATTGAAACAATGTTATTAAAGATCAAGTAACGAAAAACTAACGGCATAGTTGCATTGGAGCTACGCTGTTGACAAACAGGTGTCGCCTCCGATTGACCGATGGATTTAAAACCAATAGCTGCACTTTCCACCAACAGATGAGAGTATTTTTCATTGTGACAAAATTGGAAATGTCTAAATAATATATGTATTGTAGAATATAAGTGTAAATTATAGCTATATTAATGCATAAAGAATGTTTATAATGTAGTAATACAAAAATAGTTGAAATAATCCATAAAATATATTTGTTTTTAAAACTAAAAACTAGTAACACTGTTCTGCGACTATCAAGCTGTGAAGTTTAAGATAGTTTCGTCATCATGTTTTATTTTTGGTGAAATCAAAGTGTATAAGAATCCCCAAATTGTAAATCTCTTCTATTTTCTCAATTCAAAACTCAAAATATTAACTTTGCAACAATAAATGCTCTACATTTGCCTGGTCCAAGGCATTGAAAAGACATTCACGGCTAAAGAAATGGCTATGTGTGCTTTCATGTACGTGCTTTTGACGATACTTCATATGAATCCATACATAACGCCGCCAAAAAAAGGGAAATACAGTCACCTACAATTAAATGGATGCAAGGCAGAATAATTACTACAAGTGTAAGGGATGCTGTGGTCAATGGTGGTCGATGATTCTTCCATAAAATGAGTAATTCGAGCTTCAACGTCCAGGGTTATATGTAGATGACCTAGTCGTGACTGTGAGAGGCAGAAATGAGGTTATTATCTCAAACTTCATGGAAATTGCCTTAAACATAATATCCAAATGGTATTCGTCAGAGGAGCTTAATGTCAATCCGAGCCAAACAGTTATTGTTCTGTTCACCAAAAGAAAAAAACTTAATTTTAGAACTCAAATGCTGATTGGAAGGATGCTAAACATTTGAAGTCACGTATCTAGGAATAATCCTGGATCAAAAACTTACCTGGAACTTACACCTGAAAACAATTCTTGCTAAAGCAACAGCGACATTATGGACGATTCAAGACTTGGGGTCTGAGGCCTAAAATGACACATTGGTCTTACCTTTCGGTTGTCAAACCTATGGTGACCTACGGGTCATGTGTATGGTGGCCAAAATCAGAGGAAAAAATAGTACAAGGAAAGTTGCAGAAATTACAACGATCTGCCTGTTTACGGACTACAGGAGCAATGCACTCTTGTCCCACAGCAGCCGTGGAGGCAATGCTTGACCTACTTTTGTACTTGCATGTGAGGAAAGAGGCAGCATTAGTGCCCTACGACTACATCAGACACATACATTTAAACCAGGTGACCTAGTTGGTCACTTCAGGATTCTGGAGTTAGTCTAGTTGGAGTCCATGATCAAACCCACTGACTATATGCCAATCAAGGAAGACTTTGACTGTCCGTTTGACGTGCTGATCGAAAGCCGTCAGACGAGCAAGATGGAGGTACTGCGATTAGAGTAAGGATCACTCATCTGGTATACAGATGGATATAAGATGGCTGAAGGGGTAGGAGTGGGCGTAGCAGGGCCTAAATGTAGGCTATCCAAACCCCTCGGCCCAACTATCTTCCAGGCAGAAATTCATGCTATAGATCTGTATACCCAGGAATGCCTAAATAAAGGCTACTTTCGATTTTAAAATTTCCTGGGAATGCAGACAATCCCTGAAGCAACTGGCAAACAACAACAAGTTTACCTTAATGTGGGTGCCAGGGCATGAGAGAGTACAAGACAATTAATTTACTGACATTCTTGCGAAAAAAATAGTTGAAGCACAATTCATTGCACCTGAGCCCTTTTGTGGCGTGGCCAAGGGACACATAACGGAGGAGATCCAGAAATGGGAAAACGATCAGAAAAAGTCCTACTAGAGGAATACTCCAGGTCAAAGTCAAGCGAAAACTTTACTCGAACTTGAAAAGTCCGAAGGCCTTCTAAATGGTCACTGCCCCTTGAGATACCATCTCAAGAATATAGGCAAGATAGTAGACGACAAATGCAGATATTACGATACTGCAACTGAAGCTGTGGAGGATATACTTTATGAATACAAAGTATTAATCCGCACTAGACTAAAGTTCCTAGAGCAGGTGGAATTAACGATTGAAGATATAGGGAAATTAGCCCCCAGGAAAATCACAAGCTTTGTAAAAAGTCCTAGAATCCTGGTCAACAACTAGATGTAGGGTAGATCACAAGAGATCTTTTAGGTTGAAGTGAAGCAAGGCAAATCCGGATATTTCTCATTAAATCGTCTACAAGTTCTGCTGATAATCTTATTGCACTCTTCATGAGTAATAAGCAAATCTATTAAAACTGTGTTTTTATAATTATTTTCTGCTATATTTGTGCTACAGATATTCATCTTAAGTGCAAATATTACTAACGTTAAATTTATTTAGAAAAATAGCATGTCTGTTGTTATTACAAAATTACAGAATAAAAATTTCATGGTCCACCCGTTATGATATACTAACTAATATTCTTGGTAAGGTTACAGAATAGTGCAGATAAATCGAAAACGGTGCGCATTAGGTATAGGGCATACCTTTTTAAATAGGTAAATGTATCACCTTTCCGAATCAGTAACAATATACAGGGCATTCCATTTAGAAAAATTGGCTTTCGTGCATTTTTCTAAGTCACTTATGCAAAGCGTTCCCTAACTCATCCTGTATGACATTCGAAAGATTTGATTAATGGAAGAGATGCCTCCAGGCATTGCGTAGCTGCAACTAAAAAATTATCTTTTAATTGCTGCGCACGTAGGAGAAAACACGATTTATTGGAAGTCAAATTTTTAGCAATAAATTCAGAGGAGAATTATTATCTCGAAAGCGGCTTGAGATAGGTATAGGGAAATATTAACAAAAGTTACCCAGAAAGAGAGGACGATACAAAAAAATGCAAAAATGTACAGGGTACTCCATTTAAAATAACGAAGATGTTGCCAGTTTTACGTATAAGTGGCAACACCGCACTTTCGAAAATATTTTAGTTGGAGAGATCATACTCGATTATCTTGGCAACCAAAATTTCAAAGCAATGGGTTGATCCTTTCTCCATATACTTTTAATACTCGACCCACCGTGGCTCACCCTGTGTATAAATACACGCAAACAGAAGAATCCGTTTTAACGACGTGAACGGATAATTAAATCTTTTCTATTACTAATATAAAGGGAAATGCTGTTAGTGGAACGTTGTTGTTGATATAATTAAATTAAATACCCATAATTAGCAAATAACGTGATCAGTTTATTAAATATTATATACGCCTCGAGATTCCAGTTCACGAAACAAAATTATGCAAATTCGAATTTGCCTATTAATATAGCCTTTACGTATATTAATTATTCGCGCTAACAGGTCTTTTAGCAAAGACATAATTATTCGGATAATGTTCAGATCTGTAAGACACCACAATAAAGTCGGGATTGTTCATTTTCTGTTATATGCACAGAGCATTTAATTAGATTATTGTGTTAATTCTGATGGCGTGACAAATTGAGCGTCTCTTGCCTGGAGCTATCTGAAGTTGACCCTTTACCGATGATGGAAATTATTAGATTATCATGAACTCTTTTAAACGGTATTCGAGTTAATGTAATACAAGAATAATACAATTAAAAGATGCGATTCGTTTTTCTTCTACGGGGAAGGATAATTCGGTCTCAATCCAGAAATCCATGTACATAAATTAGGTAAATACGAGGGTAAATACTACTCGAAGTTATGTTAAGCCGGGGATACATTTAAGAAACGTTGCCATTCGTTCGCATTCATTTGCATTGCTGCTTTTTCGCAGACATTCCCGAAACGTTTTTAGGTAACATGACACATATGAACAAATTATGTAGGATTTCCAGCATTCACGGCGTTCCACTCATTTGCGAAGTGTGTGTTGTTGTGACCACATGTTTTAATTTATACACAGCGGAATGTACATTAGTAGTAGATGACCACAATTTTTGGTTTACTCATTTCCAGAAGAACGGCAAAATCTGCTCTGGGCATTCTGGTGAAGCTTTTAAAAAATATATCATTCAAGTCCGATAGTAGTTCGTACTATCATATCCATTTCTACTTAAGGTGGGCATATCCAAGAGAGAGAGATAGAGATAAGGAAATATTTATTATTTTTGACCATAACTTTTTTTAATACATATATTGGCAAAAAAAGTATAAGGTTACCTAAGTAGAACTATGACAGGTATAGTTATATGAACTTTTACTAAATAATTTCAGTTGTTTACAAAATTAGTTAATTTAAATTAAAAAGTAGTGCCAATCTTCATATCTTGTAGTTTTAAATTAACTAATTTTGCAAACAACTGAAATTTTTGAGTGAAAATTCATATCACTACACCTATCATAGTTCTACTTAGGTAGTCTTGTACATTGTTTACCGATATATGTATTTAAAAAAATAATAAATATATGCTTATTGGATATCTCTGTACTGGATATGCCCACCTTAAGTATAAATCATTCATCCAAACGGTTCTTTGCCTTCTCTTCTTCTTTTCTTTTCATCGTTGTAAAATTCTACTGATAAGAATATATGCAGCACTAGCTATAACTAACTGATTTTCACTCATACGTGTAAGAAGTCCAAAGTAAACCTTTCTCGACGAATGGTATCGAACTACTGGAAATTATTTTAAACTCGTTCACATATCAACGTTTGCAAACATTCATTGATTCGCATTCTCTTTAATCTTTTCATTTTACTGACAGCCGACGGAAAACGTTCGTTCGCATTGCTGGCCATTCGCGCAACAATTAATTCTTTGTAAACTACCGCCTACACTTCACGAACGCATAGAAATAAATGTTGAACAACGCGAACGAATGGCAACGGTTTCTTAGATGTATTCCCGGCTTTACGATCTAGACGCTAATTCAGAATGTCATATTTAGTTGTATAATAATAGCTGTATATGAATTAACGAAACAGTGGGTGAGGACTATATTACATTTTATATATTTATTTATTTTATAAAAATAAGACCAGGGGATATAGTCATATGATGCCAGCAATGAAAGACAAATTCAAACGTCAATACTTATATTAAATATTGCTCTTTGAGTTTATGCTTTGTTGTTGGCATAATGGGAAAGCATTGTTCCCCATATAAAATAGACTAGTATAGACAGATCAGGAGAACGAGGAGGCCACAGAAAATGTCCATTGTTAGCAATCCACTTATCGTAAAAAGTATCTTGCAAGAAGTTGTTAACTAGGAAGCTCTTGTGTGGTGGGGCACCATCGTGTTGGTGAAATATTTGCCAATGTTCAGCTAACGGTAAATTGTTCTAAATCTTGTAATATATTTAAATATCTTTCTCCTAAAAAAAGTTGAAATGTAAATTGAAAAAAAAAGTATTTATTCATTACCATTTAAATTTTCTTTAAAATGTAGTTTTATG
Organism: Leptura quadrifasciata; assembly: GCA_963675555.1. NCBI lineage: Eukaryota > Metazoa > Arthropoda > Insecta > Coleoptera > Cerambycidae > Leptura > Leptura quadrifasciata. Next base: position 53,546,562 of record OY776675.1, read on the forward strand.
ATTCCATCATTTCTCACAACATAAGATCCTTGAGATCTTCCAGGGCGTTACCTCGGTAACTTGAGAGGCGGTTAAGAATACATTTATTTAAGATTCCTGTTTGTAAGACCACTTGTCTTAAATATGTTATAAGATATGCCGCAAAATATCCCAAAACAACAATTTCGATATTTTCATCATTGACAATTGGTTTTATTTTATGATTTGTTGTCTTAATGGTGCCAAAATTTTCGAAATTTTCCATTATTCATTTAAAATTGTTCAGAGACGGTTTCTGTTGTTCTGGATATTTATTAGCAAATATTTCACATGTTATTGATAAAACTTTGTTACATTCTCCATAGATTATAAACAAATTTAAATAATCCTCGTGCGTATAATTTAAGCGCCCCGGCATGATAATTAATACTTGTCAAAAGGTAAGTGAGAGCTACATACATTTGTTTAGCACTCAACGGCGTTATAGCCAACTAAGAGTAATTGAACTTAAAATCCGTAGCAAAATCCCCATATAAAAATATTGAATTGGCAATATTTTGAAAACCAAAAATTTTCGGAATAGACATCCATAAACAAACTTACCCTTATTTTTAACGGTAAATAATATAAGATTATAAAAATTGTTCGTTTCTATTTGAAAAAATGATTTTTGACAGTTCTCTGAATTTAATTTTTATTCTTATTTTTTTAACTACTTACTTATAATACTACTTATACTTATCAAAATATTATAAAAACTTTATTAAAATAGACCTATTTCAACAAAGAATCAACCCAAATTAGATAAAAAGGGCTTCCTTATAAGAAGAATTGACAATTCTTTTACGACCTGCAAACGTCATTTTTGACATAAAAAGTGAAATATGTCAAAAACGAAGAGACTTAGGTATAAGACTTGATACACAAAATCGGCTTATAATTTTGCGTACAATCCAAAAATGTAACAACAATAGGATGTCCCATTTAAAATAAGCAAGTTGGCACCTACGTCCGGTATAACCGGACCATCTTGAAAATATTTTAACCAAGTTGCCCCCATCGACATTAATTTACTACCAAATTTTCAAAATTTTACACCATGTATATAAAACCCTTAGTAAGGAGTCTTTAATCATTTGTTCAGAAGATAAAAGTAAGTAGCACAAGCACGTTAACTCAACATATTAACCACGTCAAAGGCCAAACTTATTCTTCAAACACAGGAAGAGCATACAGGGTGGGGCAATGACGCATCCGACTGCGATAGTTCATCGCTAATAATTGCCTAGTGAGTCAAAATTTTCCACAGCTTTGGAAGTAGGCGATTGTTGTGCTTGTACGTAAAATTAGTAATCCCTCACGTGTGTCACACTTTAGACCTATTAGTTTATTGCCTTTAATATCAAAGATTTTCGAAAAAAATTTTCTGGACATTTTTTGGACAAGAATAAAATCTTACCGCCAACCCAGTCTGGTTTTAGGGCTCATCACAGTAAAACTACTGCCTTGCTGCAGGTTACAGATGATATATTTACGGCCAGTGATGTAAAAAATACTACTTTGATTCTGCTGGATTATAGTAAGGCGTTCAATACTCTAGATCATTCGATCCTGTGTTCTAAATTAAAATATTTTGGAGTAAGTGTGGTTTCATTCTTTGAAAATTACCTTTTAAATAGAAATCAGAAGGTACTTGTAAATAGCGAATCTTAATCAAGGGGTTCCACAGGGTAGCATCTTGTGCCCCTGCTTTTTGGTATTTATAAGGCCGATTTTCCACAATTGTTACGGTACTTTAAGATGCACCAGTATGCTGATGATACGCAAATTTATTTTTTATTTTATTTAAGTGATGGTTAGAGATGCTGTCCTAAAATTAATTTCGATCTGCTTACTATAACTGAGGTATCTAGGACGCACAAACTAGTTCTCAATGAATCTAAAACAGAATTATTTGTATAGTTCAAATGTGCTTTTAGAGGGCGGAATATTAAACATAATATTTTTAGTCGCAAACTCCTCTATAAATCCTTACTTTACTATAAGGAAAGTAACCAGACTGCAACCAAAGTTACAAGTCTGGCGCGTTAAGTGTAATAATTGCATATTACCATCAAAACGCTAATGCTTCGATTGAAACAAACACCAGCCGAAAGACTGATCCTACTTAAAGGAGCTCTCGAAGCATCAGCGTTTTGATGGTAATATGCAATTATTATACTTAACGCGCCAGACTTGCAAGTTTGGTTGCAGTCTGGTTACTTTCCTTATAGTAAAATAAGGATTTATAGAGGAGTTTGCGACTAAAAATATTATGTTTAATATTCCGCCCTCTAAAAGCACATTTGAACTATGCTAAGCCCAGTCAGGCTATTTATTTTTCGATTGCAACAGACACTGGACCGCTAGATGGCGCCTGCTGACTATTTTACATGTCGCTATTGTAAAAATACCGGGATGTACCAAGTAGTTAAAGGATCCTCGTGCCGGTCGTCTCATGCCTACCTTGCACTGACGAGAGCCAACAGCTCGAAACTGCAGTCTGCAAGTGGTGTGTGACGACTGGCAAGAGAGCTCCTTTAAGTAGGATCAGTCTTTCGGCTGGGGTTTGTTGCAATCGAAGCATTAGCGTTTTGATGGTAATATGCAATTATTACACTTGACGTGCCAGACTAGTAACTTTGGTTGCAGTCTGGTTACTTTCCTTATAGTTAAATAAGGATTTATAGAGGAGTTTGCGACTAAAAATATTATGATTAGAATTATTAGTGTTCGGAACATACAGGGAGAATGTTGTAAGTAATACTGTTTTTAATATTACTATCAACGAAGTGTCCTTAGTTCCTACTAATTCTTGTAAGAATTTGGGTCTATACCTAGATGTTAATCTTATATTCACTACGCATGTCAACAGTCTGCTTCAAAAATCATATTGTAAATTAAAAACACTCTACATTCATAAAGACTTCCTAAGCTTAGATGTAAAATTAAAGTTTTGTAATGCTTTAATACTTAGCAATCTTTCTTATTGTGACACTGTTTTTTGACCTGCTTTGTTAAGTAGAAATAAATATAGTTTACAGAAAGTTCAAAACTTGATCACATTTCAGACAAATTCAGAGAGTCGCATTGGCTAAATTTGGATGAACGTTTTCAACTCCATATGGCATGTCTAATTTACAAATTAAACAGGTTAAAACTTCCTGAAAACTTATTTGTTAAACTTGTTAAAGGTAGTCTTACTCATGATTGTCCTACGCGGTCTCGAGACTTGTATTAATTTAATATTAACTTTGCTTCTAGTTTATATAAGTTCAGAGACCTCATCAAAAACCTGTTGTTTAATAATAGAATGATTAATTATGTATCTCACGTATAATTTTTTGTATTATTATTAAATTTTCAACAATATTTTAACTGGAATGGTTATGTGGAAAAACAGCGTTGCTGAACATCGCCATTCCTTTTGATAATTTATCTATTTAAAGTCTGAATAAAGCAAATTTATTATTATTATTATTATTATAGCTCGAGTTCTACGATAAGTAGAAATTTAAAAAAATACGGGTAAGTTACATAAAATACTCTATAACTGGAAATTATTTTCGAATATACAGGGTAAACCAAAACGATTTTACAAGACCAAGTGCAATTTTTTAAAATGGAATCCTATAAATATCAGTACATTTTTAGAAACATCTTTCACTTCTATATTATTATTGACTATCTCCCAGCCATTTGGATGTAGTGATTTTTGTTGTTGAAATAATGCCCTCTGCAGATGCATCTTGAAAAAATCACTACAGTTATCATTATGGATTTTAAGAAGAAATTTTGTAAAGTTACGAGACTTCTGTGTGATGTTTTTGAATCATTTTAACGACTTTTGATCTAAAAATATCCAGGGTGGCTAAAAATAATTTTTCAATTTAGACCTTTTTGAATTGATTTTTTTCAATGTTTTCAAATGGAATACCCTGCATATTTTTCGGCCATATGATGTAGGAATTAAAAACCACAATGTTTTTATATGTACATTTCTATAGTTATTTGTTACCATTTTAGATTTATTGAGCAATAAGTACAAATACAATTAAAAAATTAGAGGTTTTCTCAAAGAATTGAACAGAGAAAATTATAATGTGCTCCACATGTTGCCAATTTTGATTGATACACATTTCTACGCGTCTTTGAGATTAATTTTTGATCGACTTAAAAAAAAGGCTATACGTTCAATCCGCATGTATTTTCAATGTTTTTTCAGTCATAATTTTGCACTAGGTTCCCCGATTTTGGTGATTGTATTTTTGTTTGCAAGAGAAAGGAAGCTTTTTCGGTTTTAATAACATTTTTTAAAGCGCTATCGAGTTATTGTAACAGCACTTTTATCGTCCTCGAATTTCCGCTAAACAGATTTGACTTGATAAATGGTTTTTCTATGCCTGTATAATAATAATAATAATAATAATAATAATAATAATAATAATAATAATAATAATAATAATGTTTATTGACAGATTGAATTTAAAGTACAATACAGTGAGATATATATATATATATATATATATATATATATATATATATATATATATATATACACACACATATATTATACACATATACACAAATATAAATATATACAAAAAAAATTAAATACAGTGAAAAATAAGACATAAATAGTAAAAAGATACAAATGGATATAATTTTTTTTGTATTGTATAAAATGACATTCAATTTGACGATACCTATCAATTTAAAAACATTAAGGTAAGCCTCGCGGAAGTTATAAAAACTGTTTGCGAGTGTCTGTGAATGTAAGCTGCATAGTTACGGTCAATTTTCATACATAAATTTTAGCTCAAGCAAAAGAGGAGATTGTAGTAAGCAAGGAAAGAAGGTGAGTATAAAAGGAAACAAAAAAGAAAACAATAACAAAAAAAATATATAAGTAGCAATTATTTAAGTAACTAATTTATGTGCACATATGTTTGTAAGGACGACAAAGAAAGACAAATACGAGATGGATGTTTAATTGCGTTTTGTAGACTTATGTTTTTAAGTTTCGTATTCTTATGATACAGGAAAAAGACCAGTGTTTACAAATATATCGAGATTTTCATATTTAGTATCTTTAATCCATTTGGTTATATTATATACAAAGCGAGTATAGGTAGCGTTTTTAAATTTTATTGGTACAGCATTGTAGATTCTGGGTGCTAGATATAGAAAATATTTTGTAGCTATGGTTTTTTGTGCTCGAGGGGTGATTAGCTTATTGTTGATTTTAAGTCTGGTATTATGCAGATGTGTTATATTTTGACTATGACTTTTATTTTTAAACTGGTAAATTAATAGTTGTCTCACATACAGTTGTCTAATATTTAAACATTTTGATTCAGCGTATAGGAGTGATGTGGGATAGTAATAATCTTTTCTAAGCATAATTTAAAATAATATTTTCTGTGTTTGGACTAGTGGATTGATATTTGTTTTATTTGCGCCGCCCCATACTAGTATTCCATACCTAATTATAGATTGTACAAGACCATTATATATGATATAAAGTTCTTTGTCCCCAAGCAAGTTTCTTAATTGTTTAAAGCTATAAATAAGCGATCTCAGTCGTTTTATTATATAATTTATTTGTAAATGCCATTTAAGGTTTGGATCTAAAATGATTCCTAGGTATTTAATGGATTCTGTGACGTTTATCGATAGAGATGTGTTGTAAATGGGAATATTTGTATAATTAGGTAAGGTTTTTTTGTATGATGCGTAACACATATATTTAGTTTTTTCGATGTTAATGGTTAGGAGGTGGTAATCTAGCCAATCTTTAATTATTTTCATATTCATGCTTGTTATTGTTTTTAGATCGGACCAGGTAGGAGCAGAAAAGAATATTACAGTATCATCTGCAAAAGCTGACATTTTACCCTCTATTGGTAACGTGAGTAGATTGTTTACAAAAATGTTAAATAGGAGTGGTGCCAAAACTGTCTCTTGCGGTAAACCAACTAAGACCTTTTTGGGGTCACTTAATTTGTTCCCTATTTTTACTATTTGCGTTCTATTTTCTAGGTAGCTTTTTAATAAATTATGACATTCTCCACGAAACCCCATATTCCAGAGTTTACTTAGCATTTGTTTGTGACTTATAGTATCAAACGCTTTTGCAAGGTCTATGAAAACTGCTAAACTTGGTAATTTATGGTCTATTGATTTGTATATGTGGTTTGTTAGATTTGCAAGTGCGTCTTCAGTCAAAGTTTTCTCTCGGAAATCAAATTGATTTTTGGAAAGCAGGTCATATTTTTTTAGGAAAGTTTCCATCCTACATTTTATAGCTTTTTCGAAAATTTTGGCAATGTTCGATATTAATGATATAGGTCTGTAATTTATTATAGATAGTTTATTGCCGGCTTTAAATAATGGTTTTATTATTGCTGTTTTAAAATGGGATGGACATTTTCCAGACAAAAAAGCTGTATTGATAAGGTGGGTTAGTAATGGCGCAAAAACATCTATACAATACTTTATTAGTTCAGATTTAATTTGATCTATGCCAGGTGATTTAAAGTTTTTTAAAGAATTGATTAGTTTCATTATTTCCTCATTATCTACGGGTTTAAGATAGAAAGTATTTTCAGATATGTTGTCATAGAATGTAGTATTAGGTTTGCTAATTTTGCTTGCCATTTCTGTTCCTATATTTGTGTAATGATCGTTAAATTGGTCCGCTATTTCTTTTTCGTCTTTAATAAGATCTCCCTTTTTGGAAAGGATTTCATTTATATATACATTTTGTTTTTTTTTTATTTGTTATGTCTTGGACAGTTTCCCATAATTTCTTCGAGTTTTTTTCATACATGTTGATCTGTTTGCTATAGTAATCACGTTTAGTTATTTTTATAAGGTTGTTTACTTTATTTTTGTATATACGATACTTTTCTTTTAGATATAAGTTGTTAGGTTGTTTTTTAAAATCATTATATAATTTATCTCGGTTTCCAATTGATGTGAGTAGACCTGGGGTGATCCAGTCCTTTCGCTTTTTTTTATGTTTAACTTTTATATAGGTTACTGATTTCTCTAAGAAATTTTTTATATTTGTAAATAATATGTTGCTTGCTTGTTCTACATCAGCAGTATTGTAAAAAGTGGTCCAGTCATGATTTTTTAATAACTTGTGAAATATATCTCTATTCAGTTGCTCGTGGTAGACCGTATTTTTGCTGAAGTCTGTCTTTATATTATTATTTATCATTAAAGACGATCCTGTAAGCGCCTTAATAGTTTCAAATCCGTTAATCTAGATCCTTACTTTTTGCCACGACAAACAAATTTAATATTGTTAGTTCAATCCCCAAACCTACCCTTAGGCTTTTAAATTAACAGTGATTTGATAACGGCACCCACGAAGAGCCCGAGGTATGCAAGAGGCCTATCGATTTTAATGCAATATAATTTAATTGAGTCATGAAAGGTTTCTTCTAACGATCGCTTACGAAATTTGTACAACTATTGCGTGTGATATACGTTACTACTCTCACTACAATCACATTTGTACAAAAAACAATTGTTTTTTTAACTTGGCCAATTCATTATCTTTTTTTCATAAGTTTAAGTTCAACTGTACTTGTATGAATTACCTTTTTTAGTTCTCTAATCATTATATCTAACTTGTCAATAATTAAATAGTTTTCAGTTAAGCAATACAGGAAAAATTAGGTATAACCTTGATAGATTATATCACTATGAATTCTGCCTTAGGCCATCAAAGTGTATTCAGTATAGTTTTCAGTGTTTACTATTTTCGTTTTATTACTGGAATGTTCATTCACTACGCAAGATTATTAGGAAGAGTTTAATTTAAGTTTCATAACAAAGTATATGTCAAGGATAAAGGTTATGTTAGGATGTTTTGATATTGACATTTTAAATTTTGGTGTAATTACTCCTGCTTCGCATGACTGATTATTGTATTGTTCATAATGTAACTTGCTTAATTTATCTTATTTAAGACGTTATCTAAATTTTGATTACCTCATCTAGTTAATACTACATTAATCATGAAAGCATTAAAAGTTCAGATAACTGTGACGTGAGGTTGGAAAGTATAAAGCAATTATTTAATAGTGGCATTAAATTAATATTTTTAAATTTAGATTGTTAATTAATGAGAAAAACTTGCGTATTTATGGTACTAAAAATGAACAGTACTGAATAGCCGTCCATTATCAAGCCAGAGGCACTAAAGTTAAGGCGTAAGGTGTAATTCAATGCAGGTCGGGGTACTTGCCCGCTGAGTAGTTGTTTCCCGCAAGACATATATTATAACAGTAAGTTAAGTCCACCTAGGACTGAAAGGTCGCCGCTCTCAGGTACTTGCAGAATCGCAAGTCGCTATACGCCCATGGTGACATCTATGGTGTATGGTAGCAATTGACCATACGGGGGGATTCACTTACCTCCCACCACTACTCAATTTACTATAGCTCGTATAAAACTAGCAGGTTGGCCACTATCATTTGTCTGTTCCATGACCTATGGCATATTGATGAGAACTAATGAGTTCAAAACCATTCTATGTCTGGTCAGGGAATAGACAAATGATATTGACTACCATTCTTTCATGATTTGTAAGGTGTAATTCAATGCAGGTCGGGATATTTGCCCGCTGAATAGTTGTTTTCTGCAAATCATATATTATTCCTTTAACTTGTATAGCCCTCTTCCTTGAATAAAGAGGTAATCCTACGCAAGATCCATATGTACTATTTTCATAAGAATTATTCGAATCCCTTGTACTACCTTTAATTCTATCCTGTAGCTAAGATATAGTTAAATGGTTGTTAGCAAATATAGTGTTGATAAGATAATGTTGATGTTTGATCCATCCATCAATTTTCAAACTTTGTGCATTAAAATATAATAATTGCCTACAAGCCATTTGCTCAATTTATAATAAATATATTTTAGACACTAGTTTCATGTTAAATACTTAATTGACATGTCATATTCATTTTCCTGTTCAGTTTTTATTGAATTGTGTTATAATCCTATTTGTCTCATATCTATAAAATTATTGGGAACCAGAAATATTAATCTCCGATATTTCTGACTTATTTATTAAGTAAATATTTTGTAGCAGCATATAGGCCGAACTAAATGAAATTGACCCAATTAGATGCATGCCAGGAGTCATTATCAAAGTAGGCCAAGAAGGATCGGATATATAATCTTGTCAGTTTCGCCAAAACATTCTGAAATTGATAAAAACATTTAATGTCACTTCAGAATTTTGATATAGTTTGTTATTTTATTGTGTGTATATAAAATATAATTAATGCTTATGTTTTTTATAGGTTATTGATCGTACCAATTTTATTATTCACAAAATAATTAATTTGTTTTTGTATATATATAAATATGTAGACTGCTTTTCTTCCCTCAGATATTTGGAGAGGGGTACATGGCAACATACTTGGTACTAGCAAAGTAATTACACCCAACTATTTATCTATTCTGGATAAAATTTATGAGAACTAGCATGTGTGCATATAGCTTCATAATGCATATTCTACTTCAGGAACAAGCTTTGTCTACTGAAAAATGACTTTATTACACCATGAGGGTACTGTGAAAGTAAGAAGGCAGGAGGAATAATCATCTTTAAATATCAGGAAAGTTCCGATGTCAACAAGTTTTCATAACAGGTGTATATGTGTTTTATTTAACACATGTAGGTAGTTCCTGTGATGGGAAATAAACTAGCGACAACTTAAAGACAAATGTTCCTTTACAGCAGTTTATGCTTTAGTCTTGTACATGCATGAGCTACGAGATAGCCATCCCGACCATAGATGTAGAAAGAGCTTTTGATTTTATTTTAGTTGTGTTCTACAATTACCTAATTCCGAATTAATTCAACTGAATTAGCTGCATCCTCAAGTTTAAGGGTCTCAGCATCATGAGGACTCAGTAAAATTGTTAGTAGAATAATACATCTCAGAGAAGTGCTGATATATGTTCGTAAGGAATACATATATAAGACAATAATGAAGTATCTCTTAGCTAGTAGAATTTTAAAATTATCAATCAATAGTAAGTCCAAGATATTTTATATTTGTTATAGCTGTTATATCTTGTGTACATGTATAATTATCCTGAAGTTTGTTAATAATACAGTTATAGATATGTAAATGAATTTTATTTATATTTGGAAGATAGTTATCATAGATATTGAACCATATAAAATTTGCTTTTCCTGTATTGATTGTGAAAAGGTCTTCCAAAAGCCAACGTTGTACTTTTGCAAATTCTTCGATGGTTGATTCTTTTACCTTATTCCAATTATTAAAAATAGAAGTAATAGTTTGTTAGTTGTAATTTCGTCCCAGAAAAATTCCTTGAGGTATACCATACTCTAGCTGTTGTTTAAACGCACTGAGCTGATGACCGATTTCTGTTTCGTAACTATGAAATAAATTATTCCTTGTACACCATAATCATACAGATGAAAGTGAAGATTTCGAAGCATACAGGCAAAAAAAAACATAGTTACCAAAATGATGATGAAAACATGTAAAAAAAATATTAGAACAATGTAATTACCTCCAACTCTCATAGTGGTCGAGGACTATAGAAACAATTTAAAAAATTACTTCCAAATAAGAGTTCTGCTGGAGGCGACTGTTTTGTATCTTCTAACATACAGGAAATAGACAAATATATAAGGTTTAATTCATTTTTCTTCACAAGAATCGATGAAATTACTTCCAGTATTAACTTTAGCAAGAACTATGAGCAAATTCTTGAAAATATTGACCAAAAAGGAAGTTTTCACTCATTTCATGCATAGTTATGGCAAAATTAAGCGATATAATTGTAAATTTAAAGAATACAGTGAACTATGAGGATATATATGTTAATAACAAAAATAGTTCAAGATGCTTTCGGTGTAACAAGAAATCAGTTTATCTGTGTGATGAACTTATCATTACAATATGGTAAATTTTCAGACGGATGGAAGGCCTCTTGTCTTGTATCAAAAGATACAAATATATTATCATCACTGAATACACATTTTTATAGCAGAAGGTAATTTTATAAAAATATAAAATATAGGAATTATAATATTCCAACCGATCCGCAAGTGCCTTATATAAATAAGAACTCAACAAATTAAACCAAACAGCTATTCCCTCTTACGAGCGTTGAATTATATTGTAAAATTTTTTGCGTATTTTGTCTAAACACAGTTAGAACTAAAATACAATGATTTGGAATGCTCGAATGCTATGAGGAAGATGCGAGGCCTTCTTCTTCTCAGTATGTCACTAACTGCAGACCGGTGTCGATGTAGTTTCGGGTATCATCAGTGCAGTGCCAGTGATACCTTCAATACCCGGAGTTCGCATCTCATAGACACTGTTAAGTTCCCCCGCAGTAGAGCGTAACTAGCGCCATCTCTCAGTAGTCTTGAAACAATCCAAATCGAAAATAAAACTGATGGACCGTGTTGGACCGATCATCGTCCTGTTGTCTCTAAAATGAAAATTTTTATGAGACCTAAACACCGAAGAACTCAAGTAAAACGTAGACCCCGTCTCTGTATTAGTAAATTGCGTGACCAACAAACCGTCGAACAGCTAAAGCAAAAAGTTCAAGAGAATTTGAGTGCACTAGAAGGAACCAATTCTGTAGATGTCGCTGCTACCTGGACACAAATTAAAGACAGTTTAAAAAGTGCGAGTGAGGAAATTCTTGGCACTGTAGCAAGTAAAAAACAGGAGGACTGGTTCAATGATAATGAAGCTTTATACAAGAACTTCTTGACCGCAAACATATTGCCTTCCAAAACGCTATCAACCACCCCAACGACTCATCAAAAGCAGAAGCTTTTACCCAATCTAAGTATGAAACGCAACGCGAAATCAGAAGAATAAAGAACGAGTGGTGGGCAAGCAAGGCCAGAGAAATTCAAAGGTACGCCGATTCACACGACTACAGGAATTTCTTTCAAGAAGTAAAAGCAGTGTACGGCCCCAGTCGGAAAAATATGTGCCCTATTAAAGATTTAAATGGAAATCTCCTCAAAGAAGACCAGGAAATAAGAGCCCGATGGAAAGAACACTACTCTAACATTCTTAACCAGCAAAGTCAAGCCGATCATGATATTATAAATCTTATCCCTCAATATGACACCTTCGAAGACTTAGATAAACCACTAACAACGGAAGAGATCTTAACCGCCATTGGGCAGCTCAAAAATAACAAATCTCCCGGCGCCGACTCACTCCTAGCTGAGATCTTTAAAGCTGTGTCATCAGAGCTCATACCCTACCTCAAAAAACTGTTTGATGTCGTGTGGGAAAGTGGTCAAGCTCCGCAGGAGTTTCGTGATACACTTTTAATCAACCTCTTCAAAAACAAAGGGAGCGCTGCGGACTGTGGAAATTACAGGGGTATAGCTCTCCTGGCTGTTGGAGGGAAGATACTCACTAAAGCGATGGCAAATAGGCTAACACCTGTTATGGAAAAGTTACTTCCTGAAACACAGAGTGGCTTTAGACCAAACCGAGGCACATCGGATTTAATCTTCACACTTAAACAGCTTCAAGAAAAAGCACTCGAACATCAAGGAGAAATTCACATGGCCTTCATTGATTTAACCAAGGCGTTTGATTCGGTGGACAGGGAAGTGCTCTGGAAAATTATGTTCCGCTTAGGTATCCCTAGAAAATTTGTGGAAGTATGTCGCAGTCTACATACAAACAACAATGCCCAGGTTATGTATAATAATGAGGCAACCGAACCTTTCCAAACCCTCACTGGAGTTAGGCAGGGATGTGTCCTGGCACCCCTACTCTTTAATTTGTTTACCACTGCTCTAACAATTATTGTTGAAAACAAACTGACAGTCAGAGGAATAGGTCTCAGATACCGTTTTGATGGCGGTCTCTTTAATATAGGGCGCTTTAGAGCTTTCACGAAGACACGCACACGATTCATTTGTGATCTCCAGTATGCGGATGACTGTGCACTTTTAGCCTCTACGCCGGAAGAACTTCAAGAACATTTAGATGTGTATGCCCAGAGCTATGATTCCTTGGGACTTAAAATCAACATTGGAAAGACTAAGATTATGTCAACTTCTCATCAAGTGAACCAAATAGACATTACATTTAACGGAAATTCTCTTGAAGTGGTGGATCAGTTCAATTACTTAGGCAACGTTGTTAATGACAAAGCAAACATGGACAGCGAGATTCGCAATAGAATTAACGCTGCATCTAGAGCACTCTGGGGACTTAGAGAGAGAGTATTTGACAACCACGACCTTGCTTTGTCAACGAAAATGGCTGTCTACAGAGCAGTTGTCATTCCAACACTGCTATATGGATGTGAAAGCTGGGTCACTTACCGTCGTCATTAGAACATTTTCAGCAAAGACACCTCAGAAGTATGATGAAAATCCGTTGGTTCCATCACATATCAAACGTGGAAGTACTCAGGAGAACAAAAAGCCTTCCAATTGAGGTGCTTATTTCAAGAGCACGCCTAAGATGGGCAGTTCACGTTCATCGTATGCATGATAACCGCCTAAATGTACACTTTATGGTGAATTGCTAAGCGGTAGAAGAAGGCGTGGCGGTCAACGAAAGAGGTTCAAAGACGCTCTCCATGAAAATCTAAAATCCTGCGGTATTGCAGGCGAGCAATGGGAACAACTTGCAGCGGACAGAACCGAATGGCGAGGGGTTGTGGCCAGCTATCAAGGAAATGTTGCTGCAAGAAGGCCGAATCCAAGACCTAACCAGGTCTATATTTGTCCTGACTGCGGTCGACATGTGCTCTCCCGAATTGGCCTCTATAGCCATAGTCGTGTGCACCGTAGATGAATGGGAATTACAAGAGACTACACCTTTTATTTGTTTTTTATTGTACACAATTTATCGACTGTAACATTTTTATACTCGGACTCGAGTAACGGCTAATAATAATAATAATAATATATCTGAGATGCTTGGTAGGAGAAAGAGCTCTGAAAAGCTTCTGTTTTGTGCACAGGTATACTTAAAATATTTCTATGCCTAGTATTTAAGTCGTGTATATCACCATGTCCACATAATAGATCACTTAATCATCCTGGACAATTAGTGTTTATAACTGTATTAATTAGAAAACTCATATGTATAAATCTTCTTTCACTCATACTTAAAATATTTGCACCACATAGATGCGGGGTTATATGGTCATATCTATTTAATTGACAGATAAATATAATGCAAGAATTTTGAATTTTTTGGATACGATACTTAATAAAAGCTGTTAAAAATGGTCCAAACACATAATTCATGTAGTTAGGTATTGATAGAACCAATGATTCAACGAGAGTTAGTTTTACTGATTTTGGCAACAAATCATGAACAACAACGAAAATTAAGACTTTTGTCAAGGTGTGTACCAAAATATTTTACCTTGTCACACCACGTGAGATCTATGCCATCAATGCGAAGGCTGTGGCTTGAAGTATCAACATTACTAAACATTATAGCTTTGGTTTTGTTGGCGTTAATCAACAGTGAATTGCTACTAGCCCAATTGTATATAACTAAAAGATCAGAGTTTATAAGTTGCTTTGATGCTTCAAACTCTTACTAATTGATTGATATGTTAATATTGAGATCACTAGCGTACATACGAAAATTTCAGTATTTCATTGATTTACTGATATCGGCACTAAAAACTGTAAACAGGATTGGTCCAAGTAGCGAACTTATGTTCTAATTGAAGTATAGAAATTATGGGTAACAATCTAGACAAAGTAAATGAAATCAAGTATTTAGGAGTAATAATTAAGGAATATTTCTATTATACAATGAATAACATTTAAAAAATGTATTTTTTAAGAACAATAAGCACTTATTTTAGTATATTTACAAAAATGTTAGTTTGAACTGCACTATTTAACGTGTAACCATTGTAAACTTTCTCTTGTTTCTTTTTGTGCAATAATACGAGAATGTACAAGCTATTGAAAGTATAATATACACTATTATCGAATGAACTTTACGTAGTGACTTGTAAATTTTATTTGAAAATTAAGAAGTTAGTTGTACATTCGGCAATGTTTCATTGCAACTTCTACAAGTTTAGCTATGCTCTGTCAACTAAAATAAATACATCCTATCATAGAACCCATTAATATATATCAAGAGTTAGTAATAGAAAGTTATAACTATGTACAGCATTTCATGTTCTCTCTTGCCAAGAAAATTAAAAGTCGGTATCACCATTAACTTTTGTTCCACGATCCATTTTACGACATCCTTTCAGGTTTTGCATAACGGCCAATTCAACAGTACAATTGTTTTCACCTCATCATGAAAAAAAAAAACATCCTGTTGAATAAAATTCCGTCTGATGGGAATATTATACGGAATAATAACTTTCAAAAAGCACATAAAGTTTGTGGCCGAACTCGATGAAACATGAAGTATTAGCATACTGAATTCATCAGAATATGCAATTTTTGTATATAGAGGGTGATCAATATTTTGCTTCTAAGACGGGTTTATTTAAAGAGTCACAAGTTGAGCCAAACATGGATGTAACAACCAGAATTAAGTATGAATTTTTAAGTTGAAGATGCTAGGTCTCGCGAAGTTTTCCATTTTGATTTAGTAATTACACACCATGTTAGCCCGAGCATTTAAAAGTAAATTACCTCTCATATTAATATATGTATATCTAAGTTAAAAATACAATCCATGCAAATGGTTAGTAAGCACAGCTTTTTGTAAGAACACTTTTACGAATGGAGGAGGAGGATATTTCACAAATCTTCTTTAAATCTAAATATCAAGGAATTACCTGATATTGAGAAAGACTAAAATAATTGGTGTTGAACTTAAATTTAATGATAAATATTATATGAAAATTATTACATTGTATAGGTCACCAATAGGTGATTTAAATACATTTTTACAAGACTTAAATCTAATTTTATATAGTTATTTAATAGGTCATTAACAGTATTTTGTGGAGACTGGAACATTGATTATCTGTCAAACACTTTTAGCAAGTATCGTTTACTTGATTTACTTTATTCATATAATATTGTATGTCATATTAATGAGCCTAATTGGTTCTGCAACGGGCATTGATTATATGTGCAGTAATATGGATTGCAGTGATTTTAATATAGAATATAAAGTTGCTGTAAATGGGCTATCTGATCACACTGCTCAAATTTTACAACATATGTTAATAATGATATAAATGAAAATGTTATAGTTAGGTCGTTCTCTAAAATTAATTTTGAATCCTTTGAACAGCATGTAAGTAAAGAAAGTTGGCGTGGCACATTCACTGCAAATCAGAACGATGATTTTTCAAAACTTTTTGACTAGCTTCCTCTACTATATCGATGTCAGTCTTCCACTTATATTATATAAAAAAGAAATATAAAAAAAGGAATGGATAACTAAAGGCATAAAAATTTCCTCAAAGAAATTGAAACTTTTACATAAAGCCATGTATAACAGTAGTAGAGAAGAAGACAAGCACGTTTATATATATATAATTATAATCACTTTATTTAGCACTTTGCTATACAATACATTTTACAAAAAACTACCAAAAGAGAATAGAAAAATACTATAAATTTACATATTCTAATTTACACATATTCTAATTTACACATATTTTAACTAACATAGTTTCTTATTACTCTATTGTATCAAATTCAAATTTGTATGTACATACTTTTAAATATTCTTTTGAAAGCAGTTATGTTATGAGCCTCTTTAGCTTTTTTACTGAGGTTACTGTATGTGTTTAGTCCTTTGGCAAAGATTGATCTTTGGGCGGAGGTTGAATTTACACGTTGTAGGACAAAATTATCTCTTGTGCTATAATCATGCAAATATTCAAATATTTGCACATTGTCTTGCATAAGGAAGTACTAAATTCATTTTTTATGTATGAAAATAGTACATCGAATTCAACATAATTTCGTACATTCATCCAGCCTAAAACTCTCAGCATATGATTCACTCTAGTATAAATATTGCATCTTAATATAACCCTCATGGCCCTATTTTGCAATTTTTGCAAACGATTGCAAGATACAGAACAGTGCTACAATAATTAAAATGAGTGAATATAATAATATTATATACCAATATTCTACTTGTAGCAGACAGGTACCAGCTGACTCTTTTTAATACACCAATTTTTTTAGCTATTTTCTTACATACATATTTGACCACTAAATTTAAGTTTATCATCTAAGATTACACCTAAGTATTTAATTTCATTAACAACCTGAATTGCTTCAGCACAAACTCTAAATTCTAATGCCTCCTGTCTTATTTCATTTTTAAATTTATTTTTCCCTATAATGATACCTTTTGTTTTAGAGACATTTAGCTTCAATTTATTTACTTCTAACCAGTCACTCACTTCTTTCAAGACTTCATGAACTAACAACAATAACGCACTATTTTCCTCTGTTATATAAATAACTGCATAATCTGCAAATAAGTGATAACCGCAGTTAAACAGAGTTGCAATGTCGTTAACATATAAGATAAATAATAGCGGACCTAAAATACTTCCTTGCGGTATTCCTATATTTACACTTTGTACTGGATACATACTCATCAATATTTACTTTTTGCATTCTATCACTAAAATAATTACTTATCCACAGATGTACCATTGATTCAAGCCCATATTCTTTCAATTTATCTCCATCTACGGTTTCAAAAGCTCTCTTAAGATCCAAGAAAAGTATACCTGTTACTTTGCTTATATCACTTGCCGTTTTCCATTCTTAATGACATTATTATTATTATTATTATTATTATTATTATTAGCCGTTACTCGAGTCCGAGTATAAAAATGTTACAGTCGATAAATTGTGCAATAAAAAACAAGTAAAAGGTGTAGTCTATTGTAATTCCCATTCATCTACGGTGCACACGACTATGGCTATAGAGGCCAATTCGGGAGAGCACATGTCGACCGCAGTCAGGACAAACATAGACCTGGTTAGGTCTTGGATTGGGCCTTCTTGCAGCAACATTTCCTTGATAGCTGGCGACAACCCCTCGCCATTCGGTTCTGTCCGCTGCAAGTTGTTCCCATTGCTCGTCTGCAACACCGCAGGATTTTAGATTTTCATGGAGAGCGTCTTTGAACCTCTTTCGTTGACCGCCACGCCTTCTTCTACCGCTTAGCAATTCACCATAAAGTGTACATTTAGGAAGGCGGTTATCATGCATACGATGAACGTGACCTGCCCATCTTAAGCGTGCTCTTGAAATAAGCACCTCAATTGGAAGGCTGTTTGCTCTCCTGAGTACTTCAACGTTTGATATGTGATGGAACCAACGGATTTTCATCATACTTCTGAGGTGTCTTTGCTGAAAACGTTCTAGTTCTTTCACATGACGACGGTAAGTGACCCAGCTTTCACATCCATATAGCAGTGTTGGAATGACAACTGCTCTGTAGACAGCCATTTTCGTTGACAAAGCAAGGTCGTGGTTGTCAAATACTCTCTCTCTAAGTCCCCAGAGTGCTCTAGATGCAGCGTTAATTCTATTGCAAATCTCGCTGTCCATGTTTGCTTTGTCATTAACAACGTTGCCTAAGTAATTGAATTGATCCACCACTTCAAGAGAATTTCCGTTAAGTGTAATGTCTATTTGGTTCACTTGATGAGGAGTTGACATAATCTTAGTCTTTCCAATGTTGATTTTAAGTCCCAAGGAATCATAGCTCTGGGCATACACATCTAAAAGTTCTTGAAGCTCTTCCGGCGTAGAGGCTAAAAGTGCACAGTCATCCGCATACTGGAGATCACAAATGAATCGTGTGCGTGTCTTCGTGAAAGCTCTAAAGCGCCCCATGTTAAAGAGACCGCCATCAAAACGGTATCTGAGACCTATTCCTCTGACTGTCAGTTTGTTGTCAACAATAATTGTTAGAGCAGTGGTAAACAAATTAAAAAGTAGGGGTGCCACAACACATCCCTGCCTAACTCCAGTGAGGGTTTGGAAAGGTTCGGTTGCCTCATTATTATACATAACCTGGGCGTTGTTGTTTGTATGTAGACTGCGACATACTTCCACAAATTTTCTAGAGATACCTAAGCGGAACATAATTTTCCAGAGCACTTCCCTGTCCACCGAGTCAAACGCCTTGGTTAAATCAATGAAGGCCATGTGAATTTCTCCTTGATGTTCGAGTGCTTTTTCTTGAAGCTGTTTAAGTGTGAAGATTAAATCCGATGTGCCTCGGTTTGGTCTAAAGCCACTCTGTGTTTCAGGAAGCAGCTTTTCCATAACATGTGTTAGCCTATTTGCCATCGCTTTAGTGAGTATCTTCCCTCCAACAGCCAGGAGAGCTATACCCCTGTAATTTCCACAGTCCGCAGCGCTCCCTTTGTTTTTGAAGAGGTTGATTAAAAGTGTATCACGAAACTCCTGCGGAGCTTGACCACTTTCCCACACGACATCAAACAGTTTTTTGAGGTAGGGTATGAGCTCTGACGACACAGCTTTAAAGATCTCAGCTGGGAGTGAGTCGGCGCCGGGAGATTTGTTATTTTTTAGCTGCCCAATGGCGGTTAAGATCTCTTCCGTTGTTAGTGGTTTATCTAAGTCTTCGAAGGTGTCATATTGAGGGATAAGATTTATAATATCGTGATCGGCTTGACTTTGCTGGTTAAGAATGTTAGAGTAGTGTTCTTTCCATCGGGCTCTTATTTCCTGGTCTTCTTTGAGGAGATTTGCATTTAAATCTTTAATAGGGCACATATTTTTCCGACTGGGGCCGTACACTGCTTTTACTCCTTGAAAGAAATTCCTGTAGTCGTGTGAATCGGCGTACCCTTGAATTTCTCTGGCCTTGCTTGCCCACCACTCGTTCTTTATTCTTCTGATTTCGCGTTGCGTTTCATACTTAGATTGGGTAAAAGCTTCTGCTTTTGATGAGTCGTTGGGGTGGTTGATAGCGTTTTGGAAGGCAATATGTTTGCGGTCAAGAAGTTCTTGTATAAAAGCTTCATTATCATTGAACCAGTCCTCCTGTTTTTTACTTGCTGCAGTGCCAAGAATTTCTTCACTCGCACTTTTTAAACTGTCTTTAATTTGTGTCCAGGTAGCAGCGACATCTACAGAATTGGTTTCTTCTAGTGCACTCAAATTCTCTTGAACTTTTTGCTTTAGCTGTTCGACGGTTTGTTGGTCACGCAATTTACTAATACAGAGACGGAGTGTACGTTTTACTTGAGTTCTTCGGTGTTTGGGTCTCATAACAATTTTCATTTTAGAGACAACAGGACGATGATCGGTCCAACATTCGCTATCAATGCGCGCTTTTGTAATTTGGACGTCCTTGAGATGCTTCCTACGTACGATAACATAGTCCAGTAGATGCCAGTGACCTGATCTGGGGTGACGCCAGGTGCCTTTAAATTTATCATTTTGTCGGAAAATGGTGTTTGTTATAACTAGATCATGTTCGGCGCATTTAGTTAGGAGTAGCTGACCGTTAGCGTTCATGTTGCCCAAACCGTTCTTGCCTATGATGCCTGACCAGGTGTCTGCATCTCTCCCTACTCTAGCGTTAAAATCGCCAAGAATAACGAGTCGTTCCGTTTTAGGTATTTAGGTATTTAATGACATACTGTAAAGCGCTTTCACAACTATATCCTTCTCTGAAACCGGGTTAGAACTTGCATAGTAATTTATTTTCCTTCACAAACTCTAAAATTTGTACATATACAACTTTTTCCAGATTTTTTTTTAAATGCTGAAAGCATATTTATTGGGCGAAATTTTTCAGCTTTCACGGTTTTAGCAACTTTTCTCAATACAACAATGGTTGATTGAGACTTTCAGTTCATCGGGAACAATACCAATTTGCAGAGAGGTATTAATGATATTTAGTAGAGGGTCAATGTGCTTGGTCAATTATAAATAAGGATATAATGAACAACAAAGCTTAGCAAAACACCATCGAAAGCATCCGCATTAATAATGACTTAACACATGACAGAGAAACAATAGTTGCCAAGTTCAATCAATTTTTCGTTGATAATCCAAAAAGTTTAAATAAAAAATTGTCTAACGTTGAAAGCAACTATCGTATTCAACTAAATAAAAAATATCCAATTATATTTCTTGAGCCAGTGACTGAGAGTGAAGTAATTAATATCATTATGGAGCTATAATCCTCTAATTCAATCGGTGATGATTATATCAGTTCCAATATGCTCAAATCTATCGTTTTCCATATTATCCGACCAATAACATGCCTAATAAATAAGTCTCTTAAGGGGGGTAATTCCCAGATATACTCAAATTAGCGAAAGTCATTCCTATATATAAAAGAAGGGAACACACGAGCATTGATAATTACATACCTCACTAGTTCACTGTTATCATCAATTTCGAAAATATTGGAAAAGGTTGTCTTCAACAAAATGACTAAATTCATTTCAAAGTTCGAGATCTTATCTGGCACTCAACATGACTTTCCAGGAGGTAGATCGACTCAATCGGCCATCCTTAATTTACTTGATAATCTATATGATAATTAGAACAATAATAAAAAATGCTTTGGAATATTTATGGCTGTAAGCAAGGCATTCGATCTTGTCAACAAAATTGTTGGGTATAATTCTTTAAGTTGAGAATGTCACATAGACGTACTCTGTAAAGAGTTTGTTTTGCGTTCAGTATTATGCCATAATTTTTGGGGCACTTCACATCATATTGATAGGGTACTTATAATGCAAAAGCGGGCAATTCGCAATATAACTGGTTTAAGTAAATATTCCAATTGTAGAAACGTATTTAAGGAACTTAAAATTTTAGCTGTGACATGCGTTTATATTCTTGAAATTGTCTCCTTTGTAAGAATTCACCATCATGAGTTTAAAAAAAATAATAATTATTATAATTACATAACTCGTAACCTGAATGATTTATTAGCTTCCATCCACACATTTTCTGTACATAATATAAGAGGTGTCCTAGAAATATGGGTATAAAATTATTTAATAAATTACCAGACCACATTAAAGCAATTACCACCATTAATTCCTTATAAAATACTGTCAAAATTTTACTGCTTGATCATTGTTTTTTAGGCTGTATGGACTATGTCCAAATGCCATTAAAAAAAAAAAAAAAATCATTGTTTTTATACTGTAACTGACTTTTTAAATCATGTGTTTTAACTGTTTTTATCCTATCATAAACAATAATTAGTTTGTAAAAAAAATGTTCGTGCTATTTTATTGTATTTTTATTTTACTAAATTTATTGTTTGTTATTTACGTTGTAACTTTATGTCAGTATTATCTTATGCACTACTGTTTGTATTTGACTTGTCCTGTGTCATTTTCTTGTGTGATCTAATATACAATAAAGATTATTATTAATATTAAAGAACGTTTAACGAGAGTGATCGAATTACCACCTTATTTTCGGAATAATTTTTTTCCTTCTCAAGATTTCAAAATTAAAAATATATGAAATTTCTACTTACTCTTGTCTATAAAAATAACTATTATGCCGAGTTGTTACATTGCACCTATAGAAATATTCCGATAATATATTTTAAAAGGAATCAGAAATATCTAAAGAGAAAAATAAATAACTGATTTGTGTATTTAAGAACCCCTTACCGATTTAAGTGGAAAATCAACGATTAATATAAAAGTAAAAGACGATAAAATAAATATGAAAATAAACACGCCGATTAGATTACCATTTTTACGCTTGTTGATCAATTTACTAACTTCGGTTTTAATTTTAATTAAATTTTAATCGAGTTGTTCAGGCTTTACTTATTTTACCTTCAAGATATAAGAACCTCTAAGTGGTTTATTTTATCATTAATAGTATTAGAAAATAAATATTTGCAGATGGTTTTCGTATGTTACTTGATATGACTGACTTCAGATTTCCCGGTGATTATAAAAAGGATTGCGTTACATGTACCGAAAAAAAAAAAGTTACTACCTAAGCACCTGTTAGTGAGTAGAAATATTCTTGGTTTTATTGTGATTTTTATTCTTTACCGTATGTTTCGGTTTGTTGTATGATTACAGAGATACCATAATGTAATATAATTTACTTTACTGTATACATATTCTTTAAACGATAATTTACTTTCTAAATTATGTTTTTTCATACAGTAAAGATACGCCTAATCGATAACCTACCGCCAAAATTATTTAAGAAAGGAAGTAAAGATCTAACGAAACATACATAAAGTCATCCAAGAAATCTGGAAACAAAGAGTTCCAAATTAAGAAAAGAAAATGTTAATATAATAATAATAGTAGACTTTATTAATATCAATGAATGAATGAATGAAGTTTTTCTACGCCTAGGACGGTCTTTTACTTTGTGACCCCCGATATTACTCGATGTCTTGTATCATCCCAAGTAATTTCATTTAAAATTAGTACAGTATCATCTGCATATAAAATGACTTTACAATTGGTGTTTATGCTGGTTAAAGAATTAATATACATAATACAGTGTTGGTACTAATATTGTACCCTGTGTAATACCAATCTGAATATTTCTGAATCACTTAATTAGTTTCTAATTTCAACACACCGTTTGCTAAGTAAGATTTAAAGGCTACATAACGTGCAAAACCACAGAGAAATTTTTCATGGGGTACCGTATTGAAATTTAAAAACACTGCATTTAGTAGTCTTATCAAGGCGATCTGTTACATCCTTTACCAGTTCATACTGTGCGTCATGGTAGTAGGCAGAGAGAAAACAGTTATTCTTTAGGAAGTTTGTTAATCATTCTTTAATACCGGAATTACACATACGCTCTCGTGTTTCGGCTCGCCATTCGCCGACATTCGCGAGAGGCAATCGCACGTTCGTCCCTACAACGCGAATGACAGTTTTCACACTCGGCGAGTTTCAGTCCAAGCCGAGACGAATGGACGACGACGACGCACGTGAAAATCCATAAGCCTTTTATTCGTTCCCAAAAACTGCTTCTACCGCGAGCGCTACGAGCGAAAAGGCGAATGATGAGTGAACCGACACACATTTGATCTGCCACTCGCCTTGTGATTCGACTCACCATTCGTGCGAATGTGTAAATGCGCCTTGAGATATTTTATGAATACCTTTGTATATTACTGCATAGGCTTATTTGGTCGATAAAGAAACGCTAAATATAGTAATACCAGTATTAATCAACCTTATAAATAAAATTTTTCAATCCGATGTATGTCCGTCTAACTCCAAAATTGCTGCAACTAAACCTTTATATAAAAAGGGTAATACAAATTTAATGGAAAACCACCGACCTATATCTTTTACATACAATATTGCAAAGTCGTTAACAAATAAGTTGGTGCAACACCTCTCAATAAATTGAGCTTACTGTGACTAAATTTACTAAATCCGAAATCAAATTTTCGACCACATATATCTTCGTTTCGTAGTTTTTATAATAGTACTTCTAGATATAGCAAGCCAGCCACAATTGCTAACATCGTCGAGATCCATAATCGATTCGGACTCGAGTTATTCTCCCGAGCCACCATCCACGCGTGTGTGGAGGTTTTAAACAATACATTCAGATAATTTGTTTTAAAAAACAAAACAAAATACAAATCAGCTCCTGTTTAATAATATATTTCTTTTAAATTTCCATTAATTAATCTGATTCTACACAATTATATTAAATTCATTGCCATTTCACTAAATTCCTATACCAAACTATTTATAGTATTAGAATTAGTGCTAACAAGTATAACAAACCAAGAAGAGGTGACTTAAAGGCGCGTACTATCTCCAATTTATATGATCAGATGCGTTTATTTATTGTACATGTAATTACCAATTACATTAACCCATATTGTAATTACTTTGTTGGCCGCTATAATTTCCACTTACTGTTCTTCCTTCATTAACACAAAATTAATTGCCAAATTTGATTTCAACACCAAGGTTAGATTTAGGTGCGCCCAATGAAAAGTAGGGGAATGCAGTATGAAATCTAAGAGTAAAGCTACGTATAAATTGCGATCGTCTAAAAAATTTCAGTACAGCTTCACAACACGCTAAGCAGCAACTTACCAATTTCAAAATGTACAAATTCGTAAGTAATTTTTTTCAATATTAATATGACTTAATAGTCTGGGTTTACGAACCGCATTTTGTTTTTATTTTTTAAGAAATAAAAAATGTAAAAATGCTATGAATTTAAATACGTATACCTAAAGGTATATTTTCTAAAATATTCCTTTCAAAAGGAGTACGTTTATTTATTTATTTGTAGGTGTAAAAAGTTGATATTTTTTTAGTTATCCACTGTTTCTTTATAATAAAATATTTATTGGTGGTTTATAATGGCTTATATAGCCTTAATTTTCTAGTTTATGGTTATTTATTATTGTCTTCCACATTTTTTAGAAGTCATTTTTAAAAAGTGCGTTCAAAGGTATTTTGGCAAAAAATATGATTAATAATTCACATCATCTGATCGTTCAATACCTTGTTGATATTTACGCTATTATGTTTAATTAAAATGTGGTACAAAATGTCATACTCGGTTTTAAATCATCCGCAGTCTTTATGTCCAATGGCATTATTTTATTTTGGGAACATTCGTTTAATCTTTTCTAACTATTAGTTGTTGCAAACCATAACATCGTTCTGCTAGTATTAATTCAATAGAATTAATGCAATAGCTTCATATTTTTGTTTAGTTGTAACAATTTTTTTTCGTGAGAGCTGTCTAACAGAGTTTCAGAGAACACTGCAGCCACCTGCGCCTATTGTGGTAATTTCTTGTACTAATTTGTACAACCCCATCATTAGTTGAGTATCATAACCTCCTGAATGTAATATTTGTTGTCCATACGGGAATAATTACAGTTTTGCAAAATTACATACAGTAAAGTATTTTCTAGTTTATATTATCATTTAGCTTTTATTGGTTTCTAAAAATTCTACATATAAATTGCAATGATAAAAAAATGTATTTGTATAATGAACTATTTTCAGATTAATAATGGTTAAGTTGAAACTGCGGGAAAAACTTTAATTTCCTGTTTTACTTTACTTTTCTACAAAACAATAGACTAATGAGCCTTTGTTTTTATATCTGGATTTTGTACAATCACTGGTTTAAAATCCTTACTACTTTATACGTATATACACTACGAAACAGCTTTGATGAATTACGATCCTACTATTGTAATTAAAACACAAAACGCTTTGAAACATCGTGAACATTTGAATAATATTAATTACACGTTGTTTTTGACCGGCTCTGCTGGGCATTGTTTTTGTCAAGTTTGTATATATACAGTGTGTCCTCGGATGAAATACCGCACTCTTTGTAAAATTTCTCATTCTCTATAAAGAAAGGAAATAAATATCTTGTTTTTTAATTTTTCAGGTAGTCCTCGCCGCCATTTTAGCTTACGCTTCTGCTGGTATCATTGCTGGCCCTGCAGTGGTCGCCCACTCTGCCCCAATTGTAGCCGTTCACTCTGCACCTGTAGTACCAGTTGTAAAAGCTCACCCTGTTGTTGCTGTTCACTCTGCCCCTCTGGTCAAATCAGTTTCATCCCACTCCACTGTTGTTAACCATGGTTCCCCAATAGTACCTGTAGTGCACTCCGCACCGATAGTTCATGCTGCCCCTGTAGTACACGCCGCACCTGTAGTACACGCCGCTCCTTTAGTACACGCTGCACCAGTGATTCCAGTAGTTAAGGCCGTACATGGTCCAATAGTCCATTCCGTTCATGGTGCTATTATCCATTAAATTACCTGTGATTTCTTAAAGTAATATATAATTTATTTGTAATTTTGAAACTGTAAATAAACGAATAATAAAATATGAAACATTGTGTTTAATAAAAAGTGGTGCATTCTAAAAGCATTTTGTGAAAGTAATGATAAATCGCGTTAATCAGAATATACTAGTCGAAAATTGGGTGTTGTAAAAAGTTGTGTAAAACTAAGTCATCTATCTACTTTTTAAAGTATGTAATCTCTTTATCTCTAATTTTGCTATAAGCGTTGACCATACTGCCAGTTTCCATAGAACACTCATGGTAAGGAGAAAGCAACAGTCAATATATGCATGTGTATTGTATCAATTCTGATAATGGCAGAACAATGACAATATATGGGTTTCAATTTCGTGTATACACGAATATTTGTATTGTTACCTAGCTATTTTCATGGTTGTAAAATATCAACATGCCACGACAAGAAACATATCTTGTTGTGTCGGTCTCGGACAATTTAGTAATAGGTCCAAAAGAGTGAAAATCTGGCTATTTCAAGTTCATCAAGAATAAAAAGAGCCAGATGGGAAATCCATACTCCAGCAGTGCTTGGTAAATAACAAAATAAATGACAAAAGTGCCACTCACTTTTTGACAGCTTCCATGGAGTATTCTAAAAAAATCGCTATAAATCGGAATCAATTCGATTAACAATTTTTGTACAAGACTTTTGACATAAAATCTAAATTTGTTAAAAGTTTGAAATTTTCAATAGTGCAAAAATTGCGCTGAATGTGATGGACAGAGAAAAACTTGATAGACTTCCCCTTAGGCAATAGTTCCAATATGTCGAATAACTTTTTTAAGGTTTCTAGTTTTACAGCGGGAAGCGTGGCCGTATGAGTTTAGACTTTTGTTGTTGACAGATGTAAATTGTTATTAATCTACATTTATGAAGTAGTATTTTTTGCAAGTGATGCATTTATTTTACACATTCATAATAGTATATTGTTTCATTAGGAGTAAAAGTGATACTTTTGTGACGAGTCTGGAGGTTTGCGGGGCGAATGAAATGAGGCCGGCAATTACAGACGAGCCACAATGGTGACTTTTACCCCGAATAAGATATGTTATTTCTTTCAAACGTCGATAGCTATAAAAAAATTAAGTTTCAGGCGGCTGTGCATTGGTATTAGCAACGGAAGTAAAAGTACTTTTTCTTCCGTTGCTAATACCAATGCACAGCCGCCTGAAATGTCAAACTTTAATGTCATGAAATGAATAAGAAATGACATGATTTTCTGACGTTTGAAGAAAATAGTATATTGTTTCATTAGGAGTAAAAGTGATACTTTTGTGACGAGTCTGGAGGTTTGCGGGGCGAATGAAATTAGTCCGGCAATTACAGACGAGCCACAATGGTGACTTTTACCCCGAATAAGATATGTTATTTCTTTCAAACGTCGATAGCTATAAAAAAATTAAGTTAAAAAATTTACCTGTGCGTTACCATTAGCAACGGAAATAAAAGTCCACTCGAGCGGAAGAAAAAGTACTTTTACTTCCGTTGCTAATACCAATGCACAGCCGCCTGAAATGTCAAACTTTAATGTCATGAAATGAGTAAGAAATGACATGATTTTCTGATGTTTGTAGAAAATAGTATATTGTTTCATTAGGAGTAAAAGTGATACTTTTGTGACGAGTCTGGAGGTTTGCGGGGCGAATGAAATGAGTCCGGCAATTACAGACGAGTCACAATGGTGACTTTTACTCCGAATAGGATATGTTATTTCTTTCAAACGTCGATAGCTGTAAAAAAATAAAGTTAAATAATTCACCTGTGCGTTACCATTAGCAACGGAAGTAAAAGTCCACTCGAGCTGAAGAAAAAGTACTTTTACTTACGTTGCTAATGCCAATGCACAGCCGCCTGAAATGTAAATCTTTAAAGTCATGAAATGAGTAAGAAATGTCATGATTTTCTAACGTTTGAAGAAAAAAGATGTACTAAGAGAAAACAAGGAAAAACTGATAAAAAAATTGTATATTATTTTATATGGAGTAATAGTGATAATTTTTGTATCGAGGAGTACAACCGGACTACAAATAACATGTTATTTTTTCTTTACTTCAATAATCACTGTTATTTATTCCTCAAATACTTTTAGTGCCGGTCGTGAGCGCCAGTAAAAGACCTTTACTGCCGCTTTGATGAAGCATCAGAGAAATTACACTTTAAGTTCATGAAATTGATCATAAGAGTAATGTTTTTTGGCGTTTGAAGAAAATAGTGTATTGTTTTATGTGGAATAAAAGTGACATTTTTTTGTGTCGGGGATATACTTAAACATCCGAGACACAAAAAATCACTTTACTTTACAGATAAGATGCTACTTTTTCTTAAAACGTATAATAAAAATTAAGTAAACACTGTTATGTTTCTTCAAATACTTTTAGGTGCCGCTTGTGAGCTGCAGTAAATAACTTTTGCTGCAGCTCAGGCGAAGGGCCAAAGAAATGATAGTTTAAGTTCAAAAAATTTGTCATAAAAGTCATGTTTTTTCACGTTTCAAGAAAATCTATATTATTAAGCTTCTGACTGAGGGCAGCACGTATTTATATGCTGCTGTCAACTTTTGACCAATTTGGTTTGTGATGTAATGGAACAGAACTGAAAGATGTGCCAAGAAAAAAATTAATTCTTTAAATATACAGAACATTGGGTAATAGTGCTAGCGCTAGTGTACTCTACCCAAGGTGTTTGAAAATATTTTTAACCGCATTCCGGGGTCACCTGAATGACATGCTTGCATCTAGGAGATGTAAATTTGTCTGAGTGAAGGGGACATGGCCCTACCGTTCATATTGGAATCCGAACCACTTCTCTGGTAAAATTTATGACTGAAATTTACTTCACAGTAGGGGGACCTTGAACTCACTTCATTAAGTATTCTCTGAGAGAAAGCCAGATACGCTAACTACTGAACTACTGACCCCCTCTTACCTAGGATGAGCCAACCGTCTAAAATATCTATGACGAAACGAGCTATCTTCTTAGAAATTGTAATATTCTTATTTAGATTAATCAAAATATTAATAGGTTAATTAATTCTGCACCAATATTAATCGCAAACTATGTTCATTGTTTGTTTATACAAATAACTTTTTTAGCACGAGACACTACTTTAAAAGGACGATTGTCAAATGGCTTTGCTGATTTGAGCTCGTTAAAAAAAAGTAACTTTGATATAAAAGCAGGTTGTGTCATCATGTGACAATAAAATTTTTCCAGGAAGACGTAACGGTTGACCAAAAACAAATACTAACTTAAATCAATTTTCAAATTGTTCAACAGTTCAATTTTTCCGACTAAAAGTACATCTCGAAATATTTTCAAATATGATTAAGCTTACGTCAAAGGACTGGGTAATAATGGTAAATATCTTTTATAAATAGTTTCAACAAAAATGTGAGCGTGATGTAATGAAATGATATATTATGTACAATTTTTATAGAACGAGTTACAAGAGTAGTTCCTTATGACTTGCGAAAATTTAACTTTTCATAACTTAAATGATTACTATGCATCAAATGAACGTACAGACCATTATTAGCAGTCAATGAAATAACATAAATAGTTCTAATCTCTAAGGGAGAGCTAATTTATTAATGATTCGTGTTACAACTTTATAATAATATAATATAATTTATATTTTTAATGACATTCCTTAAAATTTATGATAGTAAAGTATTATATAAGTGATTATAATTATTAAGTGTACACTACGTATACCGGGTGTCAACGGATCATAGTAGACCCCCCCCTTTTTGTCCTCATTTTTTAGAATATCGGAATGAAATTTGGTAAATATATTATACGATTAATAAGACACTTTGTGACATAACTGTCATTTTTTCTTACCTTCCGGTTTCACTGAAAATGACCCCAACTTTTGATTTTTAAATGGAACAGCCTGTGTTACATAGCCTATGTCCATTTAATAATTTTATATAATGACTGGCATTTTATTTATATTTAGCATGATCTGTATAGCATTTTGATTCAGTTTTTGTAAGTGAGACTGTTTCAACTATCAGAATTTTCTTTGTATAATTGCTAAATTATTTCATATTGTTTTATGTACCTATTTTTGTGTCTTAGGAACTCAGTTATGTTTTTAACACTAAATTATGTATCATCTCTGTTACAGTACTTCAAAGCCAATTGTGTTCAAGTCTACGGAACACTTACATTCATTTATATTTCATATTTTATTTACTATTGTACATGTAGTTATTTTCATTACCTTTGACATTTGCTCATTATCCTGTTATGTAGTGTACGATGTAATGTATTTACTGAATTCTCACAAAACAGTTTGTATACGATTTACTATTTAATAGAGCAGTTTCTTTCTCAGGTTATATTTTCACTGTAAAGTCAAGTTTGGTGTAAGAATTATATATTCCCTTTATCGATTTTGTAACTTACTTGAGTAAGGAAATCTACCTAAATAAACGAAGTTATGCGCTTAAGTTGCCCATCAACAGACGGCAGCATTTGTATCATTTTATGCATTTTGCAGCTTTCCATTTTTATTTAGTAAAACTTTATTTTTCAAGTGTATAGATTGGTACCGCATTTCAGAATGTGATATAAAAAAGTTCACTTTATTAATTAAAATCACCAAGAAATCATTTGCCTGCTGCTTTTGAACTGATTCAAACCTACAAACCGTAACTGTGCGCCCTCAGTAATTCATATTACATTTTTTAATCTACGTTACAAGTGTTTAATAATCAGATTAATGTTATTTATTAGGAAATTAAAATTTCAATAATTAATGTAATTTCAATTTTTTTCAAATAAATGTAAATTCAAATCTTTTTAATTTAATAAGTAATTAAAATACTATATGTACCGCATGGTTATAATTTTTTTTTTTCATTTTTTTTGTAATTTATATTTTGCGAATCAGCTTTAATACTTTAATATCTTTAAGTTTTTATGCTTTACACTTTAAGCTCTTTATGCTTTATTCTTTGGGCTTTATGCTTTGTATTGAAAATGCAGCTTTATATTTAAGAATTGAGCGTATTCAAATTCAAGATTGAGCTTCTTCAAATTAAAATTTGAGCTTACCGAGAATTTATATTATTAATTATAAATTTATATTCAACATCGAAGGTATATTAATTTTATAGATTGGAATCTATAACCAGTCCTTTTGCATTTACGTTATTTGTTACATAAATATTTGGACAATATTTCTACAATCTTCAAACTTACTTCTCATGAGAAACGTAAAAAAAATTGCCAAGGAGACCATATTCCATATTCCAAGAGACAATTGGGGCCTGAATTGCCGTTCCAGAGCTCTTCACCGTCAACGATAATCAGCCCAGGAAACTACGGTACTGGTATAATTTTGTTATTGATTTTTAATATTAATTTTTTTGTTTGCCGATATTATTAGTTAACTTAATATCTCATATTTCATCCTTTGCATTATAAAACTTATTTATTTATTCATGTAATATATTTTATCATTCATTTTACAACATGTTTTTATTTCTCCTACCAACAACTTCAGTGTAATCTATAGGAGACTGGTTATTCGAAAAAAAGAGACAACTCTACTTATTTTCACTACAGATGGTGCCCATTTCTCTTTGTCTCCTTTTCTCGAACCAAACAAAAATTGGTCATTTATGCTCTACATTAGGGTAAGTTTCACAACTCTCACGAATACCCCGACTCTACGACTCTTTGTCAGTCCGGGTTTAAAAAAATCGTAGCACTAGAAGTAGATAATGGAAGGTGCACTTGTTTGGTACTGTTGGATTTTTCAAAAGCCTTTGACACGCTTTATCATTACACTATTATGAATTTTCAACTACTTCACTGCAGTTAATGACAACCTATCTTAAAGAACGTAGTCAGTGCGTTCTTATTAATAAAAGTATCGATAAATCTCAATTTAAAACTTTAAAGGCAGGTGTGCCACAAGGGTCAATATTAGGACCACTTCTATTTTCACTCTACGTTTCGGATATATCTAATGTTGTTAAAAATGTCACACTCCATCAATATGCAGACGATTCGCAAATGTATTGTTCATTTGAGCCAATATACTATAATTCTATATACAAATCAAGGTTAATCAAGACTTGACTAACATACATAAATATGCATGTGATTATAATTTAAAGTTGAGCGCATTTAAATCACAAGTACTGTTAATGGGAACAATTTCAATGAATAAAAAATTTGAAACATTTCGCTTTCAAAAGAAATAATGAAACAATTCCGGTGGTTAATGAATCAAAATATCTAGGCGTCACTCTTGAGTCATTCCTGAAGTTTGAAACTCATGTTAAAAATAAAATAAAGTTGTCTTATTGTCATTTAAAGCATAATATACCACAAAAATGTAAGTAGAGATTTTGTAATACTTTCTATTATCTCTGCTTGATTATAGAGACGTGGTTTATGGTAACACGCTGCCTTTTGTAATGAAACATGCTATACAAAATATTCAAAATTCTTGTATGAGGTACATTTATAATATTCCATTCCGTAATCATATTTCACCATGTTTAAATGAGCATAAAATTTTAAATATGGAGAACAGAAGATTATATCATATGTATTGTGTCTGGTTCGTCTGGTCGATATCCGAGTGGGTTAAGGCGCGAGGTGGCAATCGCGATTAATCACACGGACATCGCATCACCGGGTTCGAATCCTGGCTCCGACACTGGCATTGTTGGAGGAAATGGTTGTATGTCCGCGTTTTTCAACGTGTAACCCCCTTTCGCACAAGCCCTGGCTTCCGGAATTGGGGGTTGTCCAATTTCTGTGGTGTTTTTTTATATGGAAAATCATTAAAACGAACGAGCCGACTTATCTAAGATCTAAATTAATTGCACATAGTCATGTTCATGATACTCGGAATATACCAATTTTGTCATAGTCCCACATAAGACTGCTATTTTTTTAAAATCGTTTACTTATATAGCAGCCCATTTATGCAAGGAACTTGCAAATGAAATAATAGTTCAATATAATATACAGAAAATCAATTACTGCTAGCTCAGCGGCAATAGTTCCGTGGTGCTCCCTAAGATTTTTCAAGAGCGTCGCACATGCGTCTGTGGGAATTTAACACGTCATATACATGCAAATAATATTTTAGTTTTTAGTTGTAGTTAGTAATGTACTGGGCATATGAAAAAGGGCCGTACTTGTTGAGTTTGCAACATTTCTTTTTGAATAATTGTATTTATTATTTAAGCAATTACGCACTCATGGAAGGTATCCTGTTTTCTTCGAAAATACAGGCTTCTGATATTGTTTAGAATTGATATCTGCTTTTGACTCATTCTGTACAGGAAATATTTGCTATCTGACCTTTTACGCAAAAGCAATGCATATTATTATCAATCTAAATAAACTGTTTTCAATGTGTAAAATTATTCACTGCTACAATCCCAGGTCAATGTCACCTGTAGGCAGAACATATCTGTCGTTAGTATCTTTAGACTTGGCAATGGAATATTACATTAAGGTTATGAATTTGACAAATTTATATAAGATTTGCATCAATAATAATTTGGTAGGGATACAAATACATAGTATAAATTCGAGTAATATTATTGATGATATCATAAATTGATCAATCTCTCTGAGTTAAACAAATAACTAAAGTTTCAAAATGTTCAAGTTTGTAAGTATTCGAAATTAATCAGAAAACAATTAATATTAGAATAAGACGTGTTTATGAATATGATATTTAAAAAACAAATATTTTAATATATTTCGATACAACCGAGAAATTTTATCCAGGGCATATAAAAAACGAGTTATTTATATATAAAAATATATCCTTTCCTTAGAATCACTTATTATGTCTTATGCTAACACATTTTTTCGTTTCAGATCATATTAGTTGCTTCTTTGGCTTACGCTTCTGCCGGAATTGTGGCCCATTCCGCAGTATCTAGTCACAGCACTGTAGTATCCCATCCATCTCCAGTGATCGCTGTTCATTCCTCTCCCGTTGTTTCTGTAGTTAAAGCTGCTCCTGTTGTAGCCGTTCATACTGCCCCTGTTGTACCAGTTGTTAAAGCTGCTCCCGCAATAGCTGTATCAACACCTGCCGTAAAATCTGTTTCATCGCATTCTACTGTGGTAAACCATGGCAGTCCTATTGTGCACGCTGCCCCTGTAGTCCATGCCGCCCCTGTAGTGCATGCTGCTCCTATTGTACACGCAGCACCTATCGTACCTGTTGTTAAATCAGTTCATACTATTCCCGTAGTACATGTTCATTAAAATGTGATTTATAAATAACTTTAATTTATTTTTTTATGTTTGTAACAATAAATGAATCGAAAATATTTTTCTTTGTTTAATTTTGATGTCTGTTGTCTAAACCTTAATGAACCACCCGCAAAGCCAGGCGATGACAATTGACATATCTCTGTAAAGTAAACGAACGTAAAATCCGTATAATTACCTAGACTCGAGATATAGATAGGCCCATTTCAAGTTGAAATTTCGAAATTTGTTATCAACAACTTTAATTATAGAACTAATATCAACGAAAAATATGATTTATTTTCGAGGAATATGATAAATATAGTGAACGACTTTATGTTAAAGAACGCTAAGTATGTTAAATGAGACGGATAAAGGGTGGTTTAATGAAAAGGTGCTTAATGCTATAATAGCGGGGTCGATCTGGCATTAAAAATGGCTTGAACGGACTCGTTTTTTTCGATTTTTTTTGTGCTGTTATGAAGTCGGGACCCCCTCTATGTATTATATTTAAATGTGGGGAAAGTCGTTTTTCGGACATAACTCGTTTAGTTTGATTCGGATCGAAAAAGTGTGATAGGGATAAAATAAAGGACAAATGCGCGTAAACTGAATTTTGATTCATCGAAATTGGTTCAGCGGTTCCTGAGATATTGCGATTTGAATGTATGGATTTGTATACGGTTCTTTCGCTGCGGTGAGAACCGTTATCGCGATTTTTTCTAGGAAGAAAGTGACTTGGCGATTTTTTGTTTCTTCCCCCGATAGACCCTTATGATCTAAGTACTGTATCCAAATTTCAAGTCGCTAGGTTGATTAGGGGGGGAGGGAGAAGGGTAAACATAAATGAAATTAAAACTGCTGTAACTTCCACGATTTTTTCCGCAAATCGCACAGTAAACGTGGTATCATCTACTAATGTGCCTACTTTGAGTTCCGCTCATATATTTTCAATTTTCTACACAAATAAACAAATGGTTGCGAAATAACTAATTTATTGTTGTTATTATTTTTAGAAAAAGTCATTTTTCGTCAGGAAGGAAAGGAGTGGGGGAGGTTTTTTTTCGCCTTCGAATGTGGATCTCTTTGATTTAAGCCCAACCAGATTGCGATCGGATGATTAGAAGGGGAGAGGGGGCCCGCAAAATTTTTGCCCTGTAGAAGGGCAAGGGCAAGGGTTATGGACTTCTGGTCGGGCTCATTTTCAAGGGCAATTAATTCTCTTTCAGGATTTTTTTACCCCGAAGCTCTAACTTCATTAGGCTCTGCACGCGCGCGTGACACATTTATAAAAACGGACGAGCGCGCCAATATTCATTGGCTGGATGTCGGTCTCGATAACTAGGGCCGAGTAGGACTACTACTCTTTGCTCCTAGATTATCTCTGTAGACCTGGACCAGCCTTCGTGATAGGTGGGCCCGCTTACTTCTACCAGACCCAGCTCGCAAATGCGAGATGTGTCGTGGTATTTTCTGCGGACCTCCCCTGGTCCTGGCTGTTGAACCTCGCTGGCTGAGGTCTCTTCTGGCGCTCTTCTTGTCTTGATATTTTCTTTCTTCGCCAGCTTGTCACCCCCGGGGGTAGTCATCGGTCGAGTTGGGTTTAGGAAGTTTTGGCTGGGACTGACTACCGGTACGTAGGACATCAATTGATGTCCTACCCCGGATCATCGGAAAGGTAAGGATATGAGCTGTGCAGCTCGGGAGTGTGGAGACCCTAAGTGCTTATTTTAGCACTTTCGGACTCCACGGAGCAGGTGGGACAACGGGTGTTGGACGGTATGTTGTCCGACGCCCGCAAAAAGGTTGGGTTAGGCTAGAAAAACGTCATGTCTCTGGTAGTGGTGGTCCGTCCAGGGGTATCTGAAACAGATCGGTTAGCGGGAAATATAAGTTATACTCACCCGTTGTCCAGCAGCTGTACCCTCGGCCGTTTATGCCTCGGGGCGTCGGCAGGGTCATAATCAGTGGCCTGTCTGATCAGCGGGTTCCCATGCTCCTCGACTTGGGCGTACAGCTTCTTCGCTCGTTCCCGGATGACTTCAGTGACCGTGGTGTACTCCAGGTCTCTGACGATATCTGCGGTTCTCACGTACCATGGGGCGTCGACTGCCGTCCTGAGGGCGATGTTTTCCACTGCCTGGATTTTCTTCATGTAGGACTTTGCCTGGTAGCCCCACGCTACCGAGGCGTACGTCAGCTGCGGCCTGATGAGGGTCTTGATAAGCGTGAGCCTATTCCTCAAGTTGAGACGGCTCCCGTTTCCCATCACCGGGTAGATGAGGGCTCTCGTGCGCCGGGCCTTGGCTGTGATAGCGTCCGTGTTCTGTCTCCACGTTAGGCTTCTGTCCATGATCACGCCAAGGTACTTGACGGTGTCGTGCCATTGGATGTCCTCGCCGTTCATGGAGACGTGTCCTGTGGGAATTTCTTTCCGCACTCGTCTGAAGAGAATGGCTTGGCTTTTGTCGGCGTTGACGGCGACTTTCCACTTCGTGCACCATTCTTCCAGGAGTGTGGCCGTTTCCTGGAGTTTTATGGTTGCGTTCCTGGCTTTCCAGGATCTGGCAATTATTGCTGTGTCGCCTGCATACAGTTCCAGGGCTGCGTGGTCGGTCCTGGGGAGGTCTGAGGTGTAGATAGCGAACAGGTGCGGTGACACCACCGAACCTTGCGGGACTCACGCCTCCACTTTCCTGTAAGTGGAGAGTTGGTCCGAGATTTTCACCCTTAGCTGTCTGCGGTGCAGGTAGGACCTCACTAGTTTGACGAGTTCGATGGGGTAACCCATACTCATCATTTTAGCTAGGAGGCCGTCGTGCCAGACCCTGTCGAACGCTTTGGCAACGTCTAGGAACAGCGCCGCGACTAGCGGAGTGGAACGTGTATTTCTGAGAGAAGAGGGAGAAAAATGGGAGCGCTAGGCTCCTCCCTTGGCAACTCGCTGCACAGCTGCTGAATTGCCACACTCGTTTTTATAAATGTATTACGCGCGCGTACAGGCCCTGATGAAGTTAGAACTCCGGGGTAAAAAAATCTTGAAAGAGAATTGATTGCCCTTGAAAATGAGCCTAGCCCGAAGTTTCTAACCCTTTCCCTTGCCCCTCTACAGGGCAATAACCCAAAGACGGCTCTCGCCGCAGCGAAAAATCCGTTTACAAATCCTTACTTTCAAATCACAATATCTGGGGAACCGCTGGATAGATTTCGTTGGATCAAAAGTCAGTTTACGCGCATTCGCGGGTCCTTCATTTTATCCCTTTTACGCTTTTACGATCCGAATCAAACTAAGCGAGTTATGTCCGAAAAACTAATTTTCCAGATCCAGATCTACTCCACTATAAAACAGAGGGAAGGTTATTATTACATTTATAAGTTAACTAATAATCAAAATGATTGGGTGTAGCACATGTTAAAATGAAATAAAGTAAGATTCCTTGAGGGCAGAATTGGTATTTGTAGAGGCGACCCAAAGGTGATGTGTTAGTCCTTGGAAACAGTTATATCTAATAAAAATATTGACATCATTAATGAAGTACTTGCTGTTTAAAATTCAGTTATTAAAGGATATGAATACTATTGTGGAAAGATTTAATAAATTTTAAATAGTATAGGTGAAATTGTAAATGAAATCCCAAATAATGATAAACATAACCAAATAATACATAACTCCAATAAGTTATCTAATTTGCAGTTATTGGATAAAAGTGAACTTAAAACAATAATTCTTTCATGATCAAATAAAGTAATCCTGATCATGTTGGAATTATTTTTTTGTAAAGATTTTTTTGATGTGCTGGCGAACCCACTTCTTAAAATTATAAACACTTCGTTGCAAGTAGGTATTGCTGATATATTGAAAATATCAACTGTCGTTATAATGAGAGAAAAGATTCCAAAACTATTACTGTCTAATAAATATGCTTGAATCATTCAAAAAAATATTTGTGCAAATCTTATAATTTGTTATGGAAAACAATTTAATATGTAAGTTTCACTCTGGCTTTAGAGAGGAGCACATTCGTTGCAGTATGCGATGAACGAATGGCAAGAAGCATGCAATTGAAGAAATAGGTCAACTATAGTGAGATAATTGAAGGAATATGGACTGCATAGAGTTGTACATATATAGTTAAGTAGTTATTTGAATGGTAGAGTGTAAAAATGTCGAGTATGACGAGTATGTAACAACTACGAAAAGTATAAATGTTGGAATACCGCAAGGAAGTATTCTGGGGCTGCATTGTTCATTAATGATATGACAAATCTGTTATCATTTTCTCGCAGATGGTACAGTTATTTATATAACGGAGGAAACTGATCCGTCATTGGTGACTAGGAAAAATGAAGTCCCGAAAGAGGTAGGTGAATGGTTAGAAGTATATAAACTGAAGCTGAATGTGTCTAAAACAAAAGGTATGGCTATAGGAAAACAGAAATTCAAATATGAGATCGAATAGAAGACTAGAATTTCTAGCTTACAGGAAAGTAACTGAAGTAGCCAAAAAATTTAAATATCTGGGAGTAATAATAAATGATAAATTTAAATTCTGTAATCATGTCAATTATGTATGCAAATAGATAGTTAAAGAATTGGTGTTTTAAAAAAAGTTAGTTGGTATTTTCTAATCGAAAGTAGAAAATTGGTATACAACATTATTATACTACCACATTTTAATTATTGTAGTACTATTCTATATCTCGCTAACCATTGCGACATAGATCGATTGCAAAAGTTACAGAGCAGAGCTGAGGATTGTATTAAAGTGTAGCATTTTATAAAAGGGTAAATGACATGCTGGCAAAAATCGACATTTCCAGAGATTTTTAACCTCACTACAATAAAATTGTGAGAAGTTACTAAAATTGGTTCAAAAACGAAAATTGAGATAACATCAAATCTTTACGTTTTGAGATCCTAAGAACCCAAAAAAGTGGTTTTTGAAAAATGTCTGTGTGTGTAGTGTATGTGTGTATGTGTGTGAGCACGATAGCGCCGAAACTACTGAACGGATTTGAATGAAACTTTGCATGTGCGTTTCTTTAGTGCCCCAGAAGACCTAAAAAGGTTTTGGTTGAGATCGGATTGCGTTTAGTGCCGTTTAGGCGCAACAAGTTGTTTATTTTCTAATTACTTACAATGTTCAATCGAATCATTGACAAGCAATTAAAATTCCAATTTCAACGATATTTCACACTTCCACCCTTTCGATTTGGTTTCCGTGAAAAAAATTAAAAACAAAGTAAATGTGAAGCATAGATCGCATTTCGCGTGACATGATCGATGCGCGTAGCCGTTACGTCGCGAAACTGGTCCCGTCACGTGTATTCCTATTCAACAATAACTATACAGCTTTACTGTCGCATTTAATTTCAAATATTTTGAATTGGAGAACGGATTTGGATAAAAGTTTGCATGAGGGTTTCATCAATGTTCTAGAAGATCTGAAAAGGTTTTGGTTGAGATCGGATTAGGTTTAGTGCCATTTTTTTAAAATGCAAGCTTTGTTTATTTAACAAAGAGTCATGAGCGATCGGTTTGCAATGAGCAAATTTTGTCGATTGTCGTTTGTTCCCCGCGCTATGTTTTAGTAGTTTGTCATTCGATACGTTGGTGTCATGTCACATATAAGATTTCGGCATATTTGCAACTTTTAGTGACTGTGTACAAGTGGATTGTTACAAACTTTAAAGGTAGGTGTAACAATAGCAATATCATATTCTTTTATTATAGATTATCACTTCACCAATTTTCAGTTTGTTACTTTGCGAATCTGTAATGTTTATGGTACCTAACTAGACTTTCTTAGTTGTTCAAGTGATGTTAAACTTATTAATACGATAGTTAGTGTATTATTCAACGAGCGATAATGTAGCAAACTGAATAATATATTTTATCTATGATTATAACAATTAATATTAAATTGCAAGTATACAGAAACATTATTTACAAAATAATGTCAACAGTTACACGTCAAACTAATCAAACATGTCAAATCACCTTCCTTTCCTCAATATTAATAATGAACCATTCCATTTCACCGTATGGGAAAGTTGATTGGCTGTATCTAGTGAATTATGCAACTCCTTATTATGGATACTATTACTTGTTCAAAAGCAGTTGATTAGTGAATGTATTATAATCGAATCGATAAAGAGATGTAATAGTTTCAAATCGATTAAAACCATATTAGAAACTAAATCA
This sequence comes from Leptura quadrifasciata, assembly GCA_963675555.1. Lineage (NCBI taxonomy): Eukaryota > Metazoa > Arthropoda > Insecta > Coleoptera > Cerambycidae > Leptura > Leptura quadrifasciata. The sequence continues at coordinate 53,587,892 of OY776675.1, forward strand.
GTTATTAACTTCTGGATGTTAAAGTTAAAGCACAGCCGACTTATTCAAGTATTTCCATCCATTTCTTTATAGTTATAATACGCTTAGGTATTCCGTGAAAAAGTTGCAAAAAAAGGGGTTAAAACCAACGTTAAAACGCAAAAGTTCTGCGAGAGGGATGAAACATATTACCCCCCTCCCCATTTTTGAAGGCGTTGAAGACGATGGTGATTTTATTAAAAATTTGCTTTTGTCAAACTTTTATTTTTAATGTATATATTTTAAACTGCTCTGATATTTGTTCCACATTTGACTCTCATAATATATTGTTTGTTTTGAGACATTCTAGTTTTATTTATCTGTTTGTGAGTCTGAAATTTCAGAGTTTAAACCACCAATCATATTCAAATTATTTTAATCTTGATTTGTTGAATTTAGCAGTTAAATTCGCAACTAATATTTATATTGGTTGCGTGACGTCCAACACTATCTTATATTATAGCGTTATTTTTGTGTTAACTGCTAGAATCAATCAAATCAAAAGATTTCAGTTCTTTTGGTCAAATTGGTCACTGAAAGTGTCCTGTTGGCAAATAGTAAGTTATGAACCAATCTGTTTCGATTTGTTAACTTTTAAAATCTACACTTACTCACACCCACCGTATAAACCTGAGCAGCCGACAGGCATTAGTACAAATCTATTGTTCTAACTATGGTTACATCCGTTTGTGTAGGTTACGTGTCATAAAAGGGAACATTACGTCCTAGAACGCTAAAATTTTACTCTAGCGGCCTAGCACTGTAAAGTTAAATTTTTTCTTCGCACCATAAATAGTCCAAAAAATTCAACTTTATGAACCAGAATCAAATAGTGTGTGTGTGTATGTGTGTTACCACGATAGCGCCAAAACTACTGAACGGATTTGGATACAAATTTGCATGAGTTTAATGCTTCAGAAGATCTGAAAAGGTTTTGGTTGAGATCGGATTACGTTTAGTGCCGTTTTGGCACACAATTTAATTCTCTTTTCGGCTTCAAAGATCCACCGGGTGGGGAGGTTCTAGCCGCTTCTAGTAGCTGCCCATTTTTTTTCATTAAAAATCGTTAAATTATAGTACTTTTCATTTCGAACTGATCTAGCAACTATGATTTTGACATAAAGTGAGAATAATTGAAAGCACTATTAAATTTTTTTCTAGGTGCATCTCTGTTGCTTCAGTAATATTTTTTCAGTTTAATTGAATCACATTTAAGTCTATTTTAAAAATTTATAAGTAATCGTTCAATATTACAAAAAAGTTGACATAAATAGTATAAATTTAATGAAATAAATAATACCTAGTGCTTATAGGAACTGTTTAAAGTGGCCTCCCAGTATGTCTATGCATTTCTGTAGACGATTTTCTGGTGATCTTCCGACATTTCTTAAAATATTTAAAGCAATTTCCTGAAAAAAAATTTTGTACACTTACTCCTTAACATAGCCCCATAAAAGGAAGTATATTTTGATTAAATCAAGGTTTCTGGCAGGCCAACTATGGGGTCCTCCTCCTCCTATCCAAGCGTCGTTTAATTGTTCGTGAACTGCTGCAGTGAGATGCACAGGTGTTCCATCATGGAGGTACCACATTATCTCCCTAATATCCCTGGGGACATCCTCCAGTAATGGAGCTGTCTTAACATGTGGATTTTTAAAACGTTACTTCATCGGCAAACAAAACAAAGTCAAAAATATTTTGTTTTTCCCATTGACAAAATTGTATTCGGTTTTCATAATCCCTATCAATCAGTTCCTGCATTAGTCGAATGTGGTAGGGGTGAAATTTTTTTTTTTTTTGGTGGATTCGATGGACTGAAGATTAGCTTATATCGTTTTCCCTTGCTAATTCTCTTATACTACGATGAGAATATTCAATCACGCTCAAAAGTGTGACTGTTTCGTTTTCTTCATTTACAACATTTTTTGTTCGTTCCTTTTTCTCATACTTCACTTTCCCTGTATTGTCAAATCGTTCCATCAACCTCTCAAATGATTTTTCAGAGGACTGTCTTCTTTCCGGATATCGCTCCTTATAAATTCGAGTTGATAGCAAACAATTTTTATCACTCGTGCCCAGAACATAAACCATATCGACCATTATTCCTTCTCTCGAAAAATTCGTTGTTGGAAAGTGCGAATTTTAAACTAATTCGTAAGTTAAAATAAGTGTAAATGCTTTGTCACAATAGCTAATAATTAAACGTCAATAAGGTAACTTTCAATTATTGTCACTTTATGCCAAAATCATGACTACTAGATCAGTTCGGAATGAAAAGTATTGTAATTTAACGGTTTTTAATGAAAAAGTAAAAATATCTCTGGAAATATCGATTTTAAGTATAGGACATTATTCACAAAAATCGTAGAGAATTAACGTGCCAATTGAAAAATACAATGATATACAGAATATTCCATTTGAAAAAATTGAGAAAATTCACTTCGAAAATAGCCTGAAATAGCGTTAGTATCAAATATACCCTGTATAATTATAATCAACATTTGGTAGTTATGTCCTTGTAGTACATCCATTGTATAATAATTGTAAAATAAATATTCTTAATTAATAGTCATATACACACAGCGAATTAATTTGATTTCATGTTATTTTGAACGCCACCTCAAAAACAAAAAATCTTGAGGTCGTTGAAAAGGTAATTTTACGCTTAATTCATAAATGTAAAAATATATAGTATAGGGTGGTCCATTAAAAAAAATTACCTCGAAGATGCTCCGCTGTAGCGAGTCACCCTGTATATTTCAAAATATTTTGGAAATGTGCCTTTTGCCTGTTTTTGACCACTTCCATAAAAAAAAAATTCCAAAGTCTTCTAATAAGGCCGATATTGGACTTTAACGCACTATTGGAGCACCCTGTATAAGTTAGTAGGTTCCGATCAGTTAAATATATACAATTTATGTATTACAATCTTAGTACAAGGTGTATTTTTTAAACTACGAGGAATCGAAATTATATTTGTGAATTAATTCCTTACATAGTAGGCCCCAATAATATTTGTTACACTTTCAAAATAATCAATAAACAATATATCAGTTTTTTTTATTACTTTGAGTCTATGAGCTACACTTTACCAAGCTTCAACACTAGAAATGTGTCCAATTCGTTTGTGCCTTATTGTAGAACAACATGTGCAACATTCAGTCCGGTAAATCGAATAAGTTCAGTTTGTGAACAAATTTTGTAGCTTACTTAATTTATTTAGTAGTGAAGGTGTTGAATATCAGACTAAACGTGACATAGCGTAGTAACTGTTTTTATCATATTCGTTATTAGTCTTACGCATTCATCTTCACAATCTTTTTCACATAATCATTGTATTAAAGGTGATGTAATTTCATTAAGTACACATAAAATGACTGGCAACACTTCCTACCAGTCAATGATGCAGATATTGAGGTTAATGTCTTGAACCTGTCCCTCCCTATTGAGAAGTTGTTTTACTTTTAAAATAATAAATCTCTTGGCAATGTCTCATGCTGCACTTACAGCAAGGTTAAAGTAGACGAGACTGAATTGGGATTGTCTGGAAAAACATGATGAATGATGAAGCGGTGTTAGGGGATGGATGGCTCTTGTTTCTTGGTATATAAGCAAGTAATTATTACCTTATTGTCATAACGAAGTTTAAAATTGTTGTTCGTACACTGTTATATACCTTACACTGAAGATGTACAAATTGGTATGTATTTGTTATTGATCTGACGATATATTAAAACATTTTACTTTGTTTCTATCACTAATTTAGTGTAACTTGAACGTTACTGCAGTTTCGATACCATCATCAAACGAATGATTCAATTGAATGAATCAAAATAAGATACTAATTTAGTATTTTCTGGGATTTCTTGACTATGTAATATTTTATAACTCATAGAATATTATATAACCAAGTAATCCCAGAAAATAGTAAATTAGTATCCTTTAATGTCTCAAATATGTTTTCGAACTACTTAATGTAAATCTTTAATAGGTAATTGATATTCTGGATAAATGAAATATAAATCCCGTAGTAAAAAATGAATTGATAGTAGCTTTAGACTTATACATTAGCCAGAATTATTGCCAATACAACAATAAATATTTCGTTCAAAATATGGGGTTAGCAATGGGACCCCCGTTGAGCCCTCTTTTGGCCGATATTTTTATGTCTCACTTAGAACAGCAAATAATCAATTAAGAGTTAAGTAAAAAGCATATCAAATTTTGGTATCGGCATGTGGTCGACGTATTAGCCTGCGAGAGGTAACTAAATACTTGTTTAAATTACATAAACAATATTCATCCCAATATTAAATTTACAGCTGAGAAAAAAATTTACTTTCTGGATTTAATTCTAGCCCACAAAGGTAATAAAATTCACTTCAATATCTATAAAATATCAACATTCACAGACAACTATTTCAAATTATTCATTTAGGCCACATCACATAAACTAGTAGCACATAACTATATGATACAAGGAGCTTTATCATTAGCTCTTTCAAGGGAATATTTAAAAACTGAATTAGACGTCATAAAAGGCATAGCACTGAATAATGGTTTCCAAGTAAGAACAATAGAGAATCTAATTAACAAAGAACAATTTAAATTGGTTTGCTTTAGTATATATCCACATATTAAAGATCACAGTAATGATAAATACGTATCCGAAACATTTTATTGAAAAAAATGGGAACTTTTGTCATCACATAATCTGAAAGTTAGCTTTAAGTCACTATGTAAACTTACAAACATAATATATAGGTAACGCAAAAATGAACCAGCCAAATTAAAAAATCTGGAGTTTATAAACTAGCATTTCAGATTGTAATGCCTATATAGGTCAAACTGGTTGTTCATTTGAAATCAGGTACAAAGAACACTTGCGTTCTTTTTGACTTCAAAAACAGGTTCAACTTTTGCAAACCATATTCTAGAGACAAGTGATAATTTTCCGAATATAAACAATCTAAATATATTACACGTAAAAAAAAATGTTTCAAATTAAATTTATTAGAGGCAATATAAATTATTAAATTCAATAAAAGTACCGACAATAATCTTCTAAATAACCAATATATCAATATATCCTTTTCGAATGCATTTAATTTCTGAACACAAATTTGCATTTAAATTTTGGTAATGTTTACTCATAATTTAGTTAAATACCTTACATTCCTTTGTAAATCCATTCATTTAATTTCTGAAAACTATATAATGTACAAAACTTATGATAATGATAATCTTTATCATTGTAAAGATTATCATTATCATTATTACTCTCTACTTAAATATCTGGAATCTGGAATTGGTTGGGGGGTGGTCAATGAAAATTATTGAACCAGAGCACTTACGCCCCATTGGGCCCCTTGTACTTTCTCCCTGTAGGCAGATCCTCGCCTAGACCTCCAGTCAACCGAATCTTCCGAAATTGGCGGTGATGCTGCCTAGGATCTCACTTACATCGGCAAAGTAGTCCAACGTTCTCCCAAAATGGATTCTCTGATTGATGAGACGGCAGAACAGTCACAGAGTACATGTTGAACCGTCTTATCTTCTTGATCACAACCTCTATAGAGAGGTGTTTCGTTTAATCTTATATTATGTAGATGTTTTTTTAATGGACAGTGTCCATCCTGAATTCCCGCTATAAAACGTAGGTTCCTTCTGGACATTGCATTACTCCATTGCTGTACTCTTGTTGGGATATTTTAAAAGTTCCCTAGCAAGCTGACAGCTGGATTTGAGGCGTACCATTGTTGTTAGAGCTGCTTCTCCTAGATATATTATATCTAGTGGTGGCAGACTCAGCATTACCTCCATAGCTCTCGTTGGCGTTGTTCGCATAGCTCCGGTTATGCTTAGGCAGGCAACTCTCTGCACTGCTTAGCTGAGCTTGACCTTAGCTATAGTCCGGTAGTCTGTTTGATCTTAGGGCACCAAATCACAGCTCCATAGGTTATCATTGGTCTTTTAATGGCAGTAGTGTATATCCACATGGCAGACTTTGGGTTTCATTCCCCAGGTTTTCCCCACGGTTCTGGGACACTGTTCATAAGAAATGTAAGATTTTTTTAGTCTTCTATCTATGTGAAGATTCCATGTTAGTTTGGCATCAAAGGTATTTAAATATCTTGGCATCATTTGTAAATTCATTAATTTGAATCATTCGGTACGTTAAGCACCAAAACTGCAATAACGTTCAGGTTACAATAAATTAGTGATAGAAATAAAGTAAAGTGTTTTAATATATCGTCATGATTAACTATCACAAAGTAACGGCTTCCACAACAGATTTGTATTGATATTTTAGCAAATTAGGAATAAATAAAAATATCTAGATTAATTTCAAACTTGTATTTGGTAACTTGTGTACATTTGATATGAAATTGACACTAAATTTGCCAAAATCGGAATATTTTTAATTTCACTAGCCATTCCCATTTCAATATATTACAAGCAAAGTAACAAAAATCTCAGTGAATATGTTTTATAATCACTTGTAGTTTGGGTATGGGAATGTCACAATTTTTTAAATCAGTTTTTGAAAGAAATTATAATTATTGTATTATTTGACATTGTTCTTTTACTATGTCTTAGAGGTAATAGTTTTCATTAAATTTGCCATAGCTTGTTTAAATTAACATTTTAATGTTATAATTTAAATATATCAAATATCATTAGATTCACAAAATTGATGATAAAAATGTTTCTAATTTAATTGAATTTACTGTCAAAAATTATATTTTCATAAGTTTGACTTGAATTTCAGTCCCAAAGATCACTTACTTGTGTTCAGAAATACCTTTAAAGAATCAATTTTAGAATTATCATTGTACTATAGAAGATTGCCTTACTTAACTCAAATTTTATTAACAAACTAGGTTTAAAAATTATGCATATTATTGTAAATAACGTTTGCATTTACTCATCATTGCATACTTTTGTTGCAGTTAATGTTAACCGCCATCTTGGCCTACGCTTCAGCAGCTCCAGGTCTTGCAGTTGTCCCAGGAGCGGTATCAACTCACACTGCTGTAATTGCACATCCAGCTGCTGTAAAAGCTGTGCCTCTTGTACATGCAGTTCCAATTGTGAAGGCTGCACCCATCGTCCCTGTGGTACCTGTAGTCAAAGCGGTACCTGTTGTACATCCTGTTATCAAGACACCCATTCTTGTACATTAAACCTTTATCTAATTATATGCTATTTATTAAATGTTAAATTATATTAAAAATAAAGACATTAAACTTGTCACTGATTTTTATATAACTAAGATTGGAAATTACAGAAGATGTTTCTTAGGCTGAAAATAGGCCCATACACGGAAGGGAATTTTAAACGATTTGTCTCGCCACGGACCAGAGATCTGTTGTCGATGTTTCGATCGATGTTTACGTTAGTGACGTGCGACGGATTTGATCGGTAAAACATCCAATGTGTGATACGGCAGATCGTTGCAGGTTCTTCTTTTTAAACGATGCGATGTTTACGTGTGTGGAGACCAAAATATCTGTACACTCAGAGTCGGTCGATGCGATCTGGATGGCGGGACAAATCGTTTAAAATTCCTTTCCGTGTATGGAGGCCTATTAAAAGGAAATATAGAAAATTTCAATATATCAAATATGCAGTGTACATTGTACAAGCAACACAGTTTTATTTTTTATGATAAAAACTTTTGGAACATAATATACAAATATTAGATGAACAAATACAGTACTTGGTTAATGGTGGTTCTATTCTTAGATACACTCAGTAAACTGAGTCAAAAGTTTAGCGCACTCGATAACGCACGACCGTAATTTGCATGCATCTTAATTCCTATTGATAAAATTTACTGACTTGCTGTAATTAGATAGGTGAAGATTCCAATGTAATTATGGGATACTAAGGAACCTTAATATCTATTTGGTTTTAAGAAAAACGTAAGATAAATCGCCGAGTCTAGCCATCTAGTCTCGTCTGTAAGTATATGAAGTGTGAATCCTCATACATCTACAAAAAAAAATTATATTCATAGGTTTCTGGGGCCTTTAACTGCTTTATTTGTGCCGTTGCAGTTAATAAAAATTATACATAATTTACAAATCGAATAAAACCTTAATCATTATTAGAATGAGTGGAGAAAAAATACAACTTGTTACACCTATAGTATTATACCAGGCTTTGATTAAACACATAAAAATATGAAGATATTGAAGTTATAATAGATACACTATATAATCACAATTTTCATGTTGGACCGAACTTTTCATAGATTATAGGTCACATATCAATTTTAATTTAAAATGTTACAAGGTATTTTTAATAAGATTATTACGAAATCGATGAAAGTTGCAATCAGTCGCTGCAGACTATGAATATCTATTTAGACGACAAAAAAGATTAATAATTTTTGCAATTGATACTGCAGTGGGAAAAACGAAACACATTGATTTTGTATTTAAGAACCCAGACGTCACGTGTCGTCCAAATTTAGCATGTATTCACTCTCGCTTGACTGTTTGTAAAAGTTAAGAAATCATTTGGTTTGAAAATAAACAAAAAACAAACTAATCTATCTATGAATTTACTTTTCTTTTTCTATTTATTGCTTAAATTATAAACTCTGCAATTCCAAGAAGATCTATCAATGGTCTTTATTAAAATGTATGTTGGCAAAAAAAATTATTAACTAAAAATATAATAATAAGCGGATTTTCCTGAAAGCTACAATATAGCTCTGAAAACACTGTTTTTCAGGAAATTAATCTTTTGCAAAGATGTATGTTAATATAACTGATTAATCAACCCCACAAAGAATTACTTCTTGAATTTCACAACATAAAAGACATTACATAAAAGAAGAATTAATACATAAATTATTGTAATACAGCAATAAACTCAAAATTTCATTTAACCTCAGGGTCGGATTGGCCAGGTCGGCAATTGCCGACGGGGCCAAGCACTTTTGGGGGCTAAACCGCAAATCAAAGCAATGTTAATAATGCTCGTTTACATTTCTTTTAGAAAGCTGAAATTAATCTTTTAAAAGTAACAAATGGACTCTTAGATTTTGCATAATAATTTCTTCTAAAGGAAGATACCATATACATGGATAAATATATTATTGTCTGAAAATGTATATTTGGGCTCATAACACTATGTCTTTAAGATATTAAGGGAACATAATATGCGTATACCAGCTGATACAGAAGCATGCAACTCCGGGTAAATTTTTTATTTTTTCAAAATATAATTTTTAGATTTCGATATGTCTATTGCGGTATAAATCCGCTACTTTTGCCATACTTAATGGCTTTTTTCTACTTCAGGTTAATCCATAACAGGCAACTTTATTTTTTGGAAATGAACTTTTTCACCACTCCAATAGGAAATTAAATTTTTTTACAGTCCTTTTCCGGCCTTCAGATTCGTTAAGAAAATCCGAATTACAGCCAATTTTCTCTCAATAGAAAGGCCATGGAGGATATATCTAAGTGGTAAAATTTGAATAAGCTGGTCATATGTTTGTAGAACAATACATAACAAAATTTTAACGGTAATAACCCGTTTTCTATAAAAAAAAACCGGTCGGGTTTTGCAGCTAATTTTCCCCCTCTGTCATGCGAAAACGAAGGGATTCATATACAGCAAGATATTGCTTTCTGCGCCATCTGGATATTTTTTTATTTTATAAAAAAAACAATCATTTAACATTGGCATTTACATACGAAATGAGTTGTTTATAGTTTCATCTTTCAAATAAATACCTGTCTTTAACTTGTCATCTTATTACGGGATTGCTAGTGATGTTTGAATTTTGAGATCTGTCATTCCGGCTATATTTGTGTACTAAACGAAAGCACGTCTTCAAAAACGGAAGTACGACGTCGACTGATACGGAAATTGCTTAATTTAATCCTGTGACAGTGTCATTTATCAATAATGAGAATATAGATACAAACAAACTAGTATAAGACATAGCGGTGAAGTTAGGCGCGAGTGGGTTTTCTAATTTAAATAAGATTTTTTGCAAGCATCCCCTGGTCGGTCGAAACCGGTCAGAGGTACATAACCTCAAAGAGGTTTTAAACAATTTTTAGAGAAAGACGGTCAGCGTCCTCCGAGTACAGGCCTGGACATTATCTACGTAGACCCGAAGGTGTACGAGGTCGGGCGGGGAAGCATTTTCGACTATACCGAGCGACGGTTATCGAATGGATCCGATCACTCCCGAGGGCCGCTATTCACCGTTTTATCAACGACTTGGGGAATTGAAAAACCGAAACAAGTTTCAAGGGAAGCTACGTGTGGGCTAGGATTTCAAGCAAAAATCCTAACTTCGCACAAACACTTCCGAAGTTTTCCGAAAACTAGTCACCACGAGGAATCGATTCCGTTCATTACCGAATCGATTCCGATCATTGCCGAATCGATCCAACCAATGGTTCCGGGAAAAAGTGTGCTGTGGTCAAACTAAAACTGAAAAATAAGTCAAACTTTACTGGAGGACAACTAGGACCTCGATACATCTTTTGCACTACTTTTGATCGATCGCCCAAATTTTGACCTGGACTTACTGACTCTGGAAAAAGGAGTTAAAGGCAACGCGGCCCCTGGTTTTCGAGTAAGTTGAGGTCATAGAATCAATTGCCACTAGTTTCAGTTCAATCCACCCAACCGTTCCGGGAAAAAGTGTGCTTTGACCAAACTAAAGGTCAGAAATAAATAAAACGTTACTCGAGGATAACTAGGCCCACGATACACCTTTTTACCACTTTTGATCGACCGCCCAAATTTTGACCGGGTTACTTTATGACTGGGAAAAGGAGTTAAAGGCAACGCGACCGAGTAAGTTCCTAGACGCCATCGAGACCAGTAGTAAGGCACTCAGAAAGACATGACTGACAGTCCTAAGTTTGCAAATGGGAAGAGAATGTTCTGATGCAACTAGCGAAGATGAAGATTATTGTTTGAAGCAAATTGTAGAAGTATCCTATGGCATTGTATTTTACTACTAGTTGCAGTGCTTTTCTTCTTCATCTGTTGGAAATAAATTAAAGAGTATGTCTATATTACATTGTCATATTTCTTTTACATGGTCTATCTTAATAGCTAATTGTGAAACCACGTACTATTTCATGAAAAAATAAATGAAATCCCCCCCCCCCCCCACAACACAACACTATCAATGTGTCATACTACAAGCTAATATTCTATGTGGTTTCCCCGCACCCCCTGACCATCCATCATGTTTATCTTTTTGACTATTAATGAGCAATATAATCTTTGCTTAAACCAACCTGGAAGACAATAAGTCCCCTGCACCTTCTGACCACCTTTACTTTCTGATACAGATTAAAAATTCATGAAATCGTGAAAGCTCATTTTTATCTTTATTTATTTTACTTTAACAGAAATTTCTCCTATTAATGTGCATTGATGGTAGAGAATAAAATATAACAAAAATCGCTTTACTGTTACTACAACTAAATACAGATTAGAAATTTATGAAATCTTGTAGAGCTGATCTTTATCCCTATTCATTTTAACAGACTTCTTTTCTATTTTTCCTATTAATATACACTGATAGATGGCAAGGAATAAGATATTACCGATCAGAAATTTCAAAATCATGTAGAGCTTATTTTAAACCTTATACATTGTGAAATATATTTTATTAATACATGATGATAGCCAAAAGCAAAATATTGCAGGCTATAAATTGTTGAAATCATGCAGCGCTAATTTTGTCTATTACATATAAAACGTGTGTTGTGCTGCTGCTTTTCTTGGATAATTCAATGGGTACTATGGTAGTAATACTAGAAGTGAAAATAAAATAGAAATTCAAGTAATCAATTATTTGCCTACGTTTGGAAAATAAAGTTTTTTTCCAACAAGTCCCGTGTTGGATTCCAACTGTGAAACTCAGCTTCAGATTTTTGGTTGTATTGTTATGAAAATAATATTGAAACATTAATAAAATTTCTTTCACAATAAATCAGGTTTAAAATAAGCTCCACACAATTTCATAAATTTCTAATATGTATTTTGTTGTAGTAACAGTAAAGCGATTATTGTTATATTTTATTGTCTACAATCAATGCACATTGATAGAAGAAATTTCAGTCTGTTAAAATAAGATAAATAAGGATAAAATGACCTGTCACGTTTTCATGAATTTTTAATCTATATCAGAAAGTAAAGGTGGCCAAAAGGTGCAGGGGATTACGATAATGGTAAAGCGCTTTTTGTTATTGTTTTCCAGTTTGGTTTAAGCAAAAGTTATATTGCTCATGATGAAGTATATAGTCAAAAAGATAAACACGATGGATGGTCAGGAGGTGCGGGGAAGACAATAGAATATTAGCTTGTAGTATTATACATTGGAAAGTGTTTGGGGGGGGGGGGGGGGGTGATTAACTTAATACGCCATCAGTTTTTAAAATAAGAGAATAATTTACTGTTATGAATGCCTCTATTATTCCCGTTATTTGAATCATTGAATATCACTTATTTAAATTAATTTTTAAATTTGGAGCATATTTAAGTTTTTCTTTACTTGTATTATTCGAATGATTTCTGACGTTGAACTATGTGTTCGTCCATAGTATCTTACCATAACTTTCAGATATTTCGCACTACATGCCTTTGCAATTGAGCACGGAGCATTATTCTCCAATATAAAATAGCTAATATCTATTACCAGGATATTCGTATTGTAAGAATTCTTTCACCAAAATTAAATTTTAAATTCCGGCTACATGGCATGGATAATATTTCTACAAATACGATACAAAACGCTTGCGTTCTTTATTGTTTCTTGGAAGCTATAAAAAAAAAGTGAATTAATGTTCGATTTTCTCTTTAAGTGATAAATATAAATACAATGCACACAATAGACAACCCCAAATGTAAACGTAAGACTGCCTCGAGTGTCTTAGCACTTATTTAACATCGGCCTATTTCCGTGGCTGAGGCTTATCACCGATGCCTGGTGATAGGCCCTCCGAAGGATGGTATATCCACCACACAATCCTGTCCTAAGCTTGCATAGCTTCTGCGTATACGCTGTGGAAGGGGGTTATATTCATGAAAAACGTAGACATATACATTATCCACTAACCACGAATGCCGCTAATGTAGAAGATGAGGATCGATTCCTGTATATGTTAATCAGCCAACCGCTGCGCTATCATATCCGCGTATAAACAATATGGAAACAAAAATATTAATTTTTATTTTTTGTTTAAGTATATGATTTTTTGATGATTTTGACATTTACTGATTGATTTTTTCTGGGAGAGTGGGTAAGGCGTAGAGCCCAAATTACATTTGATGTCGCAGGGGCCAAATGAGGCCAGTCCGACACTGTTTATCCTGCTAAAAGTATTCTGTAGAATACTCAACGGTTATATAAAAGTTTAATAAACAGGCGAAAAGTGTACTGTTTCCATCTAGTTTTTTAATTAATGGCGTAATTAAGAGCGAGCTTCTAAATGTTGGTTGAAGAGACTGTTAATTTCAAAATGTTCGCCAATTATCGATTTCAATAGTTTTCAAATATTGGCCTGAACTTGAGACATCGTTTACGAAGCTAAAAATGGCTTCATAAACGATGTCCCAACTTCAGACCAACATTCTGAATGAGAACAACAGCAAATTGTAAATAATATCTGACGGAATTTATTTTGTCCCAAATATAAATTAAAAAAGTTATGCCAATAGAATTGCTATTAGATTAACAATAATGTACAAAATACTCAGCAATACATACTACTAATAAATATAATAATACTAATAATAATAATATGGCTTTATTTTTTGTTGATATAAGTTATTTACAATAATCTTTTATAAAGGGGGCGACGTTCAACTAGGCTGCTCTTCCATGTAACCCCCTATAATTCTTCAAAACAAGCAGTACGTTATAAAATAAAACAGTATAATATTCTAAGTACAAAATGTAAGATATATTACAGTACACGCAAATAAATCAAATCTAACTATAAAAACAAAATTAATTTCTTTGTGATATTAGGTAATTTTTGATATGGGTTTTCAGAGTATGGAAACTAGAATTTGAGCTAATTTTACAATTCAGGTTATTATAGATGTAAGTTGCATTACATGTAAAAGATCTTCTAAATTGGGCTGTATCATGCTTAGGAACGCTGTATAGGTCACAATAGCGCGTAGGACAATTATGTACATCAGTACCTTTAATTAATTTTCCAAGCAAATATATTGGATATTTATTTATGTTCATTTTGTGGATGAGACACGCCATATGCAACTTAAAACGTTCATCAAGCGTTAACCATTTACTTTACTGAAATGTCTCGGAGATATGGTCAAATTTGCGGAGGTTATAACAGAATCTTAAACAATTATTCTGAATTTTTTGCAAACTTTTTTGGTCCGTTTTAAGCAAAGCGGGCCATCACAGTAAGCTAAAGTAGACAAAATTAAAGATTCACATAATTTAAGTTTCACATCGCTTGATAAATATTCCTTATGCATGTATAATGTCTTTAATTTAAAATAAGATTTTTTAACAAGTGTGTTAACGTGTTCATTGAATTTTAATTGCACATCTAAAATTACTCCGAGATTTTTGCAATGTTCACTAAAAGTTAAAGATTCATTATCAATTAGAATTTAAAAAAAATGTAAAATATGTATACTTAATGTTAATATTTTCGACTAAAACCGGAAAAACATCAATGAAACACAAAACTCATTGATATTCGTATTTTAAATTCATTTTACTCGGGCAAGGTGTGCCATTCATTTAACCTCATTACATTATAAGAAGTGATCTATATTGGCAAGTAAGATTAATCTCTTAACATTGACTTTTATTATATTTTACCAATAAATGAAGACAAGGTTAAGGAAAACTAGATGAGTGAAATATGTAGAAACAATCTTATATACGGGTATTGTCGCTACATCTATATAAAAGCATTTTATTTTTCAGCGCATTGTATCGATTGCATTGCTGCATTTAATATCGCCACATCCACTCGTTTTATAAAACTTAAAATGTTCAAAGTGGTAAGTAACGTCTAGTGATCTTAATAGTTAGTGATATCTGGTGTAAGGGCAATTAAAATTACTCTGTTATGTATTATTAATATACTAACAGTGATAAAACTAATAGTAGGACTTCAAACTTGAATTATTAACAACTATCTCGAACTGGATATTTTATTTTTTATTTATTTTGCTCCACCCTTAACGATAATTTTTAACTGAATATTAAAGAATGATAATTTTCCTGATATGTGGAAACGTTCTAAAGTATGTCCGATTTTTAAAAAAAGAGACAAATCTGACATAGCCAACTTTCGTGCCATAACAATAATAAGTAATTTTGCCAAAGTATTTGAATTTCTTTTGCATGATGCTATATATGAAAAAATTAGTAATGACATCACTATTCATCAACACGGTTTCATGAAAGGACCCTCTACAATTACCAATCTGCTTTGTGTTACGCCATTTATTTCGGAATCCATCGATGATTAGTCTTAAACTGACAAATTTATACTGACTTTTCCAAGGCATTAGATAGATTTAACCATACTATGCTGCTTAATAAACTGAATGATATTGGCCTTTCGGGAAATTTGATAACTCTATTCAGATGTTATCTGTCAAACAGAACCCAATATGTTACCTTCAATGGATTTAAGTCTGTCGAATACGTTGCTACCTTTGGAGTATCTCAAGGTTTAGTTTTTGGGCCACTGTTGTTCATCATATTTATCAATGACATAGCGGAAGATTTTACACACGAGGCTAACTATTTAATGTTGCTGACGATTTAAAGCTCTTTTCTAAAATTCATGCTGTTAGTGATTGTCCTCAACTGCAAGATAACTTGAATAGAATTAATAATTTGTGCACTTAAAATAACCTTCCATTAAACTCGGAGAAATGCAATGTTATGTCTTTTACACGTAAGTCTTCTCCTATTTCCTATAATTATACCATAAATAATAATATACTTCACCGGCCTGAAACACTGCGTGATTTTGTAGGCGTTACCTTTGACAAGACCCTTGCTTTCAATATACATATTAACACCATAGTCTTGGAAGCCAGCAAGACATATTGGATTATAGTTAGAATTCTCGTGATTTTTCAAGCCCTGATATACTGAAGCTGCTCTAGTGTTGCTACGTTAGATCGAATATGCGTCACTTGTTTGGGCCCCACACTATAATGTGCATGTTAACAATCTAGAATCGGTACAACGTAAATTTTTGAAATTTATGTATTTTAGATCAGAAGGTACTTATCCAGCAATCGGTTTTCCGCAGTAAGACCTGCTGGTTAGGTACTCGTTAATTAGTTTGCATCGTAGGCGAGAATGCATGTCTCAAATATTTCTTTTTAAAATTATTAACAACATTATTGACGCACCACTGTTGCTATCAAAACTGTGTTTTAATATTCCCAGAACAATGTATTAGTAGCACAAGATCCTTGAGATCTTCCAGGGGGTTACTTCGGTAACTTAAGAGGCGGTTAAGAAAACATTTTAAGTATTTTATCTAGCTACGCCTCGCATAAATATCCTAAAATTTTCACCTATGTATGTAATATGCGACAATCATAACGTAATCTGCGGTGATATTCTTTTCTATGATCTCCCATAATATACAATGTAGAAAATCATGCTCTCTGTTTTCTTTTTTTTAAATGTGTCTTTGATTAGTTACTAGATGCTTTGTTTTATACATTTTTTTTTATATGTTGGTGTTATTATTTAATCACATATCTATATTATTTTACTGTACCTACCTGTCCTCTAATTGGGTCCAAAACCTGTTGGACAGTGTAACAAGTAAACAAACAATGTGCAATTTACAATAGTTTACTGGAGTTGTGACATTTTATTTACAAAGTTTTAACACGTTTAATGAAATTTTTACCTTAATGACGTTTTGGATATATATTTTGAGCAAAAATCCTTTTTCAAATAAGCTTCTTTTGATGTCCAAACACTATACGTATGGTAAATTTTCATTGATCTCGTCTACCAAGGTTGAGAAAGATGTCTCAAAGTGTAGAAATCTCCGGATACAGATAGGTCTAGGCAAATTTCTGCCAAAAAAGAAAATAATTCAGGAGCAGAGGGAGAGGAGGTGTAAGTGCTTACTGCTTGCAGATGATTCTTGACTCGTATCTTGAATGCAACTAGACAAAACGATGTGACCTTTTTTAAATTCTCGTTTCTTGCCTTTTTAAAATAATGTTTAATTAAGTTGCCCCTCACAGTCAACAATTTCCTAGTTTTTCGTTAATTTTCTTTCTGGCTCAATACTATTTTCCTTTAGCTACTAATATAAACTTTCTAAACCTAAAGTACAGGGAAACATTTGAAACAAAAGTTATAGAGCGCCTAAAGAACTTTATATACATGTTTAATATTATTTTTTAATCATAATAGTTAATTGCGAAAAGAGAATTTATATTTTAGTTTATAAAGAGCTTAGTAATATCAGCAAAACAAGCGCAACAGTGTTTTTGGCACGCGGCATGAAAATTTAAGTACCAAGAAGTACTTTTTAAATGTGTTGAATACAATATTCTTTCCATTACTGTCAAAAAGTTGAAGCGTGTAACTCCTCAAATATTTTTGAAGTCTACAATTAAACTAGCGCCCACTCGGATTACGTCGGTATTATTTTGAGCTCTCTGTGACAGGCCTAAAGGACTTTTAGACAACATTTGGTATTTGTTCATCAGGACCAAAACAATTTTGAATGAACCTAACGGATAATATATAGAGCAATGTAAAGTTACCTACAAATGAATTTTTTTATCGATAAATATATACCGCTTTGGTGAGCGGTTTGTTTCACGACCTCAACAAAGTTTTTGAGTGTTTGAGTAACAACATTTTGTTAGACTATGGAAATATTTTGGATATAATATATCAAATAATTTTATGACATCCAAAAATAATGATTAATTCAGCAATTTTTTTTTAATCTGTTACCGGGGAAGAAATCGTTAACATCATAGATAATATGAAAAACAAAAATTCAATGGGCGTTGATGAAATACCTATCCGTCTATTAAAGTTTAGTAACCACATTATAGCAGAGTCTCTGGCACACCTCATTAATTTGTCGATAAATTTTGAACAGTCTCCAGATATTTTAAAACTAGGTAAAGTCTTATTTAAAAAAGAAGATACCCATTTAGTCGAATATCGTAAGTTTATAACTTTACTAACTTACTTCTCTAAAATTCCCGAGAAAGAGTTTTTGTAATGCCAAAGAGAATAATTCGAATACTATTTGATTTGAATTACTAGTGTAGGGATATATTGAAAAAAAAAAAAATGAAAAATAATATTTAGTATTCAAAGTAGCATGAATAACAGGAGAAATTCAACAATTGTACTGAATAATAAAGAAATTTGAATTTAAATTTACCCAAAAACAAATTAAAACAAAACTTAGTAACACACCATTAATAAATAATGATAGAACAAAAATTATATTATAAAGCACTAACTGCTACGTCAAGTTTTAAAACTGCAATCTGACGTACCTAGTTGATCGTCGTCTGTTGACTAACAAAATAAAGTATTTTTAATGGTTAATGGTTAATGTTGACTAACGGAGTGGAGATGGTCGGGGTTCTAAACTTCTTTGATGCATCAGGGCGCCAAGTAAATTTTTTTTTCTATCCAAATACCAGCTCAAGTAAAATGTAACCTTAAATTTACTAAATAAATTACTTAGCGAGACGATAATGAAAAATTCAAATTCAGTTTTATCTTTTAATGACAATAAACGGAGTAGGTTATCTTATATAATATTCAACAGTACAATAACGTAGGGTATGATATAGCAGACAAATTCAACACTAAAAAAAATGTATCTAACTGGGTATACGAGTCTTACGTAAGTGCTTAAACCCCCAACAAATATCATAGATGTTTTAATTAATTAACAGAATTTCATAGAACGTTTAGCAAAATTTAAAAACATATATATATACATACAGTGGTGAAATTTTTTTAAGCAAAATATACAATATATAGATGGCGCAAGAAGGATACAAACTTGCAGGCAGCAGGGCTTCAGCTTCGGCTCAAACTTCAGGAATGGGCAACTTCCAGCCTATCAATTAACCCAGAAAATGGATGGCTCCTCCACAAAAAAAGGAAATTGCAGTCCAGCAAGGAGAAATAACATAAGCACGTGTAGACCAGTGGAAAAAAAGTTATTCGTATCAGGAGAGACAAGAAAAACGTAGGAAAAACTACGAAATCCTAGGCGAACCGTAGGCCGAAAAAAACCCTCTTTTCGGAGGGTTTTCTTAGAAAAATGTTGTTGACCTTGGATGTCCTTGGCCTCGTGTAAATTTGGCAAAAATGGCTCTTACGTATAGATCCTTCCAATGAAGACAATCGATTTCCAATACCATAAAAATATGCACTCATCCAAACATAAATGGATAATCGAAAAATGTAACGTTGCGAATATATCCCAGAATGGTGAAATTACTTCTTTCAAAAATCGCAAAGAGCACGTAAAATACCAGTTAATAATTGCCAAGCGCTCAAGCGAACTTACACGTGAAAAGTGACAGAATACCGGAAAACGAAACCTAAGCCAAAACCACAACTATCGTGAAGAAATAAATCTGTGTTACCGATCGTCAGTACGGTTATAGAAATCTACCTATAAACTAACTAAAAGTTATTGGTTGCCTAGCTTATACAAATTACAGAAATGGAAGCCTAAGTATATGCAACACGCTACACAATAAAATGTATAATGCCATGCCTACACCTAAGGGCAACAGATACCTTACAATTGCGGGTTCATATAGACAACTAAATAATAAATATTACGCGTGACGAAGGATAACACGAATTCGTTAGACATTAAATGTAAGAGATAAAGTAATGATTTAGAGATTTTTTTATAATGACGTATAAATGTTAAATTGAACTGTAACAGCACATCGAGGGACGCACGCTTCATCAAGGGAAACCACAGGTTAAACAAGACACTTTAATTAATATATTATGCCAGTTGTTAAATTTGTAACCATATTATTTACATAAGTAACTTCGACACCATTTTAATTTCAATAATAAACATCGGAGAGAACAACTTTATAAATTCAATATAACTAGTATAACTAACAATCATTACCAACTTTTAAACTCAAATGGTATTTACTGTAGGGAATAGGGATAGTATAAGGTTCTTGCACATGGTTGCACATTTGTTTATAACAAGAAATCATTTTAATAAAGTAAATATTGCAAATGTTCAGTCGAAAAAGATTTATCATTTTGGTTAGTTGAATTTAAAGGCTAGACAACCAATAACACGTACAAATCTATATTAGTTGTGATTTTCGACACCGGCAATTCACGTAACCCTGAGATCATTTTAACACAACTATTATTTTAAAATTAACTTCAAAATCATAAATATATTATTCATTAGCAATATATTAGTAAGTGGGCACATATATTATTTGACTTTCTCAAAACGTAGAACATTTGATAGCAAATTGACAATAAATTTAACAAATTGGCGCCCAACGTGGGGCATTACATATTCAAATTTCTTTTTTCATGCACAGAAACTTGTATAAATTTATAACGAATAATAAAATTCACTTCGACACTACTAGAAGTGCGTGAGAAATACACATTAATAATTATAATCTCAAGAAATCATCACACATTCTCATATTCCAGATTCATACGATGTAAGCAAACGCAGGCGAGTTTATGACCAATCGACCAATAGCAATACGATATTCAGAAACTCACGCTTTGGCACGTGTTGACGTTTATTTACACCATATGAATCTGAAATGCGAATATGCTATAAGCTAAGTATATATATTTTCATTAAGAAAACTTTCGGTGTCGAGTAATTTAAGGACATTCATTATTAGTTAATTATCTTTCTTTAAATATACAAAAGTCTTTTCGCAGATTTTATATTTGCATTTTCCATAGCACTCTATGTTGATTGTAAAACCAGTAATTGTTGGTAAACTCAAGATAAAAAATATTCATTTTTAAATCTGCGCAGTTCTTGTCTAACTTCATATAATAAATTTACATAATCAAGTAATAATGTTTCCAAATGTTCCTTGCTTTCATATTTTCATTCGCATTCAACTCCGCAGAGGAAGTAATGGGCCATCTCTAAGCCAACTACATTATGTAATAGATTTTAAAAAGTTATACGCATATAAAATTAAACGCTAAAAATACGCCTAACAAATCCTAAGAAAATAACGACAAGTTGTACAAGCAATTAACTTAAATAAGTATCGGAATTGGGAATTGAAGTTAATATATGAGATTTCTATTACAAAAATTGTGGAGCATAAACAAGTTGTAAGAAACATTTCTATATTTTATGCTCTGAAGGGAATTTTGATAGTATTGAAGGTAGTGGCACAGATGAATATGAATAAGTAAATTCGTCCGCGGTAAACATAGACTCATAGGGGAGAAATGAAATATATACCTATGTACTGTATTATACGTGTAACTAAGTGTGTTATAAATATCTGTATATAGTCGAGCTCAGATATACGGTGCACTCAAAATAGGCAAAAAACTTTATCTCATTAAAATACCGTCAAACTAGTCGCAAAAGTAATTGCGCCCAGGCACGCACTTGAAATATTTAGATTAGCATCTCAGTCATTCAATTTTAATAGCACGTTACGGTTTAGTATTATTAATATGTTCATACTAATACATACGAATTTTAAGTTCGGCTCTGTACTATTTCATTCGCAAATTGACCCGCTTATCTTTATAGGTTTTTAATGTACGTCTGCTTGTTTGATGACACCATGCCGCATGGTCCAACGGCGATAATGAAGTCGTAAAGTTTTTTGTTGCCTTTTTAGAGTGCACCGTAAATATGAGCTCGACTATACACAAAATACATTTAAACTATTTTTCATTGTTATTATTGTTTCGTCCTTGTTTTTTGTGTGTAGTTTTATTTGTATGTTAAATTGTGGTTATCACATATTTCTAATTGTGTTTTATTCTTTCTTGTTTTGTTTTTGTTGTCGCGAGACCAAGTGACATTTAAGTGTGCGCGTGGCTTGAAAGCAAGAGAGAGGCAGCGAGAGTGCTCAACTTGGTGGCTTGCTTCCACGTGCGCCGGTTTTGTTTTTTTTATATTCTCCAATTCTATTACAAACATTTTTTGTTTTGCCAATTGTGTGTGCAATTTAGGTGTCCAGGAAAAGCTATCCCAGTGTAGATCGGTACCACAAGGGTAAGCCAATTTTTCTTTGTTTTTTGAATTTCACTTGTCCAAGTATTTGAAAGAGAGAGAGAAAGAGAAAATATGCCTGAGATTAAGCTGACTGTTTTTTAATTGTGATTTATTAATTACTAAAATATTAAACAACACGTGAAATTCAAGCAGTATTCAGTAAGATAAGGGACATTTAATCAGAGGTAATGGTCAGCTAGAGCGCGTTATATAGCAAATTTACTTGGTTGTATTCTAAGTTCGATCTTCGGCACCTACATCAGCAATGTCGATGGGTAATGGATGTTATCTACGTTTTTTCAAATGTGCAAACCCCTTTCGGACAGCGTTGTCTTTGAATTTGGGAATTGTCTATTTTATGTAGTGTGCTTGCGTCTATGTTAAAAATAAAATCCAAATATTTGCTGAGAAATTTGAATCTCTATATTAGTGTTCGTAAAATTTTTAACATTTGACTTGCATGAAAATCCCACCTTAGGTGCGTGTGTCTATGTGTATTTCTAGATGTTGTAGACTGTGCTTATGGTATTTAGTTGCTCATACTTAGGTAAACCATTTTTATATGAACCAGAGAACATAAATACAATTTACTATTAATTGTCTGTGATTAAACCAGTCTAATAATTATCAGGCTAATGTCATTTACTACATTTTGCTTTAAGCTTTGCCAAGTACCAACTTTGTCGAAGATAACCATGTCATCAGCAAAATTAATTATTGTTCCACTAGTTCTTATAGTAAATAAATTATAATTCTACATTATAGTACTTTTAACATTTAAATTAAACAATTCTTTATTTAAAAACATACTTCTGTTTAAAATACAGACAAAGGAAAACATTTTCACAGTTTTTCAGGTTTACGTAGGTAATTAAAATGAAATGTGAGGCGTACCCAAACTTTTTGAGCAACACCGTACGCTTATACGGTTAGTTCTCATAGCTGCAGATTGCGAATTTCCGCTTGGGGATTTTTTTTTTAATTCGACATATGCGTTCCAAGAGAAGTTAATTTGCGAATTTAACTTCTAGTTAAAAGTGAACGAATTGTCTTACCAACATTTCGCTACACCTGCAAGAAAATTAGACTGTTTTGGAACAAATTTTATAAAAATCCGCACCAAATAATTCGCATTCCGCAACTATCTGAACGGGACTTTATTGTTAGACATATCTCTAAGTGGGCGGAAAATGATTACAATCGATTACAAGAGTTGGCTCAAACAAACAGAGAAAGCGCTTGTAATAATATAAAGCAGGTTAATGTTTTAACTTTATCTGAAATTAAACTTCGTCCAGATTTAAAGCAATGACAGCGAATTGATAAGTTTTATCACTGATAGACAGATGTTACGATTTTTAGGAATTATTCTAGTTTTATTACATAATGTTATTATGCAAAATGTATTAACGAAAATATAAAAAAGTTCTGTGGGATATACTTCATTTACTTACTTAGTTTTTCCAAAACCACATCTAGAAGTAATTGAAAGAATAAATATGATTAATAGATATATATTTGATTGCGGAAATTTTTAAGTTAACACAGTTGTCTCTCCAGGAATTTCTCAACGTCTAATCATAGATAGAACCGAGGATACCATTAAAATGCAGCTTTGAACTTTCCCACTTTTGAGGGTTTTAAATATTGGTAACTTGTAACTTATCTCTAATTTGAAATATACTGTACATTTTGCAAATATTTAGAAATTTTTCCTTGAAAATTTATGAGTATTTAGTATATTGATACGTATAAGGACTAAACAGATACGACGTCATGAATATTGAGCAGAATCTATCGTGTCTACTTCTTCTTCATTTTCAGCTTTCGCCTTATATATAAAATATTTATGGGCGATCGAACTTCTTTTCACATTTCTTATATCCTACTTTACGTATCACCCTCTTTCACGCTTTTTTCTTACAGTAGTTTATGTATGTTGTATTTACAGTCGTGCCCAATCTTGCGAAGTTGATATCAAAATTCAAACCAATGCGCGATTTAGACAGAATGATCTAAGGAATTTAAAAACCTTTTTCAATCGTACTTTGAAATTGACATGACGTATGGGTGGTTATAGATTTCTTGCCTGTTAGTAATTCATTTTGAATATTTTACAGTGCAGTCAAATCCATTCGGTTCTTAATGTATATAAAGTTGCAGGAAAAGTTGACTGATGTGTTAAAAAAATAATTGCAAACTAAAATATTCAGGACAATTTTCTAGTTAGCTTTATTATTCCAGGCAATGGGTAGCTTTACCACGTAAACGCTCGTAAGGAGATGAAATTTGGTGGGATCGTAAAATGTACCGTCCTGATCATAACCCTGAGTTTGCGAGGTTGGGGGAAGACCGCCCGCGCCGCCAGGGGGAAGAGCCTAACGCTGCGTTTTTTTAACGTGGTTCCCCGTAGGCAAAATCTACTTTTAAGTACGTTTTGGACGTTTTAGTTATGGAAGGACTGTGCATTGTAATCTGAACCTTCTTCACCGTTATAGCACTTTCCATAGCATTTTCATTCTGCTATTTCTAAGAGACTCGTCTCTTCTATATTTACCTTGCCTTCCTCTAGCACTTCGGGATTGCGTTCGCAGGGGGATTCATTGTAATAATAGCAAATGGCCCACTTTGCGGCAACCACATGCCTCGTTTTACACTTACACTCTCGGTTTTCCGCCAACCATAGTCCACTGGATTTTTTCAATCCCATGCCATAAGTGGACTTGGTGGTAAGCTCGTAGGTAATGATGCCGCATAGCGTCTCTTGGTGGCAGTGAGGCCAATGTATCGGTTTCGTAACGTCCACCTTACAGCGTTACCAAAAATGCTTCTCCTGCAGTGGCTAGTGGCTCGAAATCTGCATGTGGTTCTTGGAAGATTTCAATCATTTCAAGAAACTTGTTATTTTTCGCAAGAATATTAAGAAATGTAATCTTTCCCTGATTAAAGAAAGTAGACGTATTACAATTGCTGAATGCATCAATAGATATTTACGTTGAAATTACTTTGCACATATCACTTAGCCCACCTTTAAGGAGACAGGTGCAAAAATGCTCCACCGCTACATTACCATTATTTGCTTACGCATCTTGAAAACTTTTGGTCTGACGGGAATAGTGTATAGAATATATATTACTCAGAATTTTATGCCTTTAATTTATTTTTTTCCGAAGACCAATAGGAACGGAAATATTTGCAAAAAACTTATTTTGAGCACAATCTTTCCAAGATGGAGGCGCGTACGGTCTTCCCCTAAGATCGTAAACTCAGGGTTATGATCATGACGGTACATTTTACGATCCCACCGAGTTTCACCTCCTTACGACCTTTTGCGTGATAGACCTCTTTTTTCTTCCCATTGCTTGGATTATATCATCAACTAAGAGAACTCTGATGATAATTAATTTAGAATATCCTTTATTATTATCTTGAGATCCATATTAATTAACTAATAATGTGTTTGAACAAACTGAAATGTTTAGCTGAAAATCATTTCATATTAAAGCAACTTTTTTGAATCGTTGGACACTGAGAATTATTTTTCAGATATAGCTCCTGTTATATTATCTAGCAAATATTCATCGGATTTTTTTATAAACCAAATGATATCCCAAACGAATAGGTTAGGTAAACTTATGTAAATTTATGTATTTTCTTCTTCCAGTTGATTCTCTTCGGTATTGTGGCTTATGCTTATGGGGGTGTTCTTACTCCTGTAGTGGGACATTCGGTCATCTCTGGACATAGCAGCGTTGTTGCTCATCCAGCACATGTTGTACCTGTGGTAAAAGCGGTACCTCTAGTGCACGCTGCCCCTGTAGTTCCAGTGGTCAAGACTGTTCATGCAGTGCCTATCATCAAAACAGCACCCATAGTCCATCTGCATTAAGTTGAGAAGAAATATGTATTTAGTATGTAAGAATTATTTATTATTTAAATTATGTTTATCTGGTTTAGCCTAAACTATTATATATACGTTGTTACTTACAAAGTTATATAATTATTCTTAAAGAATATCATTTGAATCTTCTGTACTATGTTGATTATTGTTATGTGAAAAATAAATACAGCCACTCAATTTGGTTTTCTTTACGTAATTCTATTTAGATCAATCTCTTTCTAACCCTCTAGGGCAACAAGTTTCAAGAGCGAGTTAGAAAAATAAAATTGAACATTTTAAAAAACTTCTAGTTAAAATATTTTCATGGAAAATTTTTAAAAGGACTAGAAAAATAGATTCCCGTATTTAATTGGAAAGAAACCATACAAATTTTTTAAGCTAATTGCTGTTATTTCTTTAGTAATTAATGAATTTTAATATTTTAAGTAAACTTATACAGGTTTTTTTGTATTTTAAATTCTACTTTTTGTAATACCTTGTATTTACCTTGTATTGGACGAGTATCACTTTTACTTTCCCATTACGTAGTATATAGGAATGTATTGTGGTAGTGCAAGAAATCGTTATTGTATACGTTCTCAGGTAACCCGAAGCCAAGAAAGTTGTTTTTAAAATGCGTCTCTCTGCCGTCTGTAGTTTGTTGTCTGCCGTCTGTGATCGCACCTATAATACGAGATTTCACTGCAAGAAATCTACCCTCATCTGTTTTTTCAACAACGTGGAAAAAATGAATGATCACATAATTGGTCAATACATCGCGGCCAGATTGTCCATCGAAATTCTGCTGCAGATAAGGTTAACAAATTACAACAATTCATTTTATTTTGGAAATTGCCCTTATTTGTTTTTTTCATTTCAAGCGCCGTTTCGAAGATAAACATCTGTGTTACTATAAAAACAAGGGTTGCCAATTCTTAGCCTGCTGCAACCCTTTAGCAGACTGCTTGAAGTAGTGGAATTTTTACTAACAATCTACTCCCATATGTTTTTTCAAATATTTTTTGCCAACACGAAGCTCGAACTTTTCTGTACACGAGGAAATAAGGTTGCCAAAGGAAAAACTGCTGTCACTGGAGGTTGTCAGCTGATTTATTATTTCATTCTCGCGCTTGCTATCGAGAGCGAGTGAGAAAGAATGCGCGCAATTCCGTGCGACAGACAAGAACTGTGCGAAACGGCGCTTGAATTCATGAAAAAACAAATAAGGGTAATTTCCAAAATAAAATTAATTGTTAAATAATATTAACCTTGTCTGCAGCAGGACTTCGATAGGCAACCTGGCAGCGATGCATTAGCCAATACATGATCATTCATTTTTTCCGTATTTTGATGAAAAAACAAATGAAGGTAGATTTCTTGCAGTGATATTGTTAAAGAACACGCCAAAACCCTCGATGAACTTTTCGAAACTGTAACAAAATCCGACGTGCGTGCTTCACGTAAAAACGCCGTTGGAAGAGGTTTTTCCCTCTAAGGAGCATTTTTTATGCAAAAATATCAGAAACTCACCAAGTAGTGTAATTTTGAAAAGTGTACTAAATGTTACTGCACAGGAACGTAATGTCGCCCCGATCACAAAATTTAGAAAGTATAACGAAAACCGACTCATGCGTTATGTTAAATATGAGGACACGTTATCCAGTCTCTAGTCAAAGTATTTCGAGAGTTTTAGCGAAAATAACCCTTAGCGTCGAGAGTGACCTTTCATTTTCTAGCAGTCGATTTTGACGGAAAAACTATGTGTTTCCGCGTATTTGCCCTAAACTGGTTCCTCAGTGATTCGGTGTCAGAAAAATATCTTTACCATGTACTTAGAACGTGCATGGGACCGCTTTGCCTGAACGTATGAAATTATAATTGCTAAAATTTAATTCAAAGTCGTTGCGATTCAAACATTTTTAAGCTCCGAGGAGCGAACTAAATTAATATTGAACTGATAATACGTAAATAAACAGGCAAGCAAAAGCCCACCAAAATTATAAACATTGAACTTTTTACTGAATCTTTTTGTGTAATCGTTAGCTATAAATCGCATATTGGATGATAGTTGGTTACATTATAAGTCGTTCCGTTCTTCACCATGTATTGTACATGGGCCAGACTATAGTTGTTACTCATTTTCTTGAACTTTATATTGTCTTTTGTGTTTTAAAAATTCCTTTTCAGGTTTAAATTTAATATAGTGTTAGTATTTACTGTGTTAGATTTATAGTGTTACGACGTCCAATTGGTACCATCAGTGAAGCATTTAAGCAAAAACGAACAGTAAGTATAGAATTTTGTATTCTCCGTCTGAAACAGTCGTTTTGAACCATTCTTTATGAACGTTTAATATCTATTTTAGAAAGTATAATAAAAGTCCTTCAGGCGTGAAAAGATGGATCGTTCACAGGATCTTAGACTAACACAGCCAAAACTATTCGATCGATTTTGCTTTTGCCTAAAAATCAATAAAAAGTGCAAAATAATTTTTTTATCAAAAACGCCTATAACAATATTGATCAAATTTGACACATGGATACTCCCTTAGCGCTATTATGAAATATAATAACCAATTACTCCTAAAACATGAAGAGATGAAGGGTAACGTTAAAAGAATTAAATAATTTTTTCTCTAAAACAGTTATAACGATTGTGATTGAACTTTGACACATTGATAGTTCTTTAGTATCAGAAGAAGATGGCATGATTATTTGCTTTAAGAAAATTGGATGTTGCAAGGGGTGTGACTTAAAGGATTAAATAAATTTTTTCTCGAAAACAGCTGTAACGATTTTGATTAAATTTAACACACGAATACTCCTTAAGTACTAGTATGAGGTGATCATTAGTCATAAAAAGTGACGGAGGCTATGGGGGTAAGGTTAAAATTACTACAAAACATATTTTTTTCTCTAAAACGATTGTAACGATTGTGATCAAAGACACAAACATTCCAAATGCAATGTCAGTGTGAATAAGGCCACACGACTTGTCAGCACCTTACATCGCTAAATCTTTATTGAAATAATGGATATTGGCCTGGCTTTGAGCCTGTGAAGAGCAAGCAAATCATATTCATTTAAGTAACTACGTATTCGCCACAAACTGTGCTAGATCAAATTTCATTCATATGGGAGTTGCTATCTATATAAAAAGGGGCTTAGAGTTCAAAATATGTGAGTTTTCTAAAGACTACTGTAAAGACATACACTTTGAAATATGCGCTATAGAAGTATGTAAGCTAAAGTCTATTATTTGTTGTTGGTATAGATCACCATCTGGTAATATAAATATCTTTAATAGAAATTTAACATCTTCTTTCGACAATATATCTATTCAAAAAGAAATAACAGTTCTTGGAGATTTCAATATTGATTTCTCCCGCAATACTGTCATCTCTCAACAAATATCAAACATTTTTGTATCTTTTGGCATGCATAAATGCGTTATAGAAGAGTCTCCACAACCATAAATGAATTAAATCATTCGATAAAAATCAGTAATCCTCACCTGTAAGATCATAAGACTTTAAGTTTCATACAGTTATATGTATCTAAAACAAATGAGATCGTCACATTCCTATAGTTTAGCCAATCAGTCAACCATACACAACTACAAATCATCTTTATCCTGTTGCGATTGGTCAGAATTATATCTAACTAATGATGTAACTAATATGTTAGAAATATTTTTAAAACATATAGTCAAATGTTACGACAAATCTTTTCTGGTTAAAACAAATAATAAGAAAAATAATGGCATAATATATAGCAAGAAGATTAAAAACATAAAATACACACCTATAATGCTGCATGACTTCTCTGTATTTGACATTAAATTAAAAGAAAATTGCAATAAATTTAAGGAACATTATAGGGCGACATTGAAATCGGAAACCATAAATCATAATACCAATCTTATAAGCAATGCAAAAAAACAAACAAAAAATGGCTTGGTCCATCATAAATTCAAACAATAAAAATAGTAATATCATCAATATCCCTGTAGAAAATTTATACACATTTTTTGTTAGTATTGCTCATGATACAATAAAAACTGCAACTTCAATAATGCGTTATATATAAAGTCTTTACAGAACAATCGAGTTCCATTCTCTGTTTATCTAAGTCCTGTTTCTGAACCCGTAGTAAATGATCTGATATGTTAAGCTCCTTTAAGTTAGATAACTACGGATTAAATAGTGAAGCAATTAAATGAGCCAAAAGAACTATTAATGCAAATAACATATCTTATTAACGACTGCGGACAATTTTAAAATTGTCAAAATAACTCCAGTTTATAAAAAAGATGATAAAAACCTGGTCAGTAATTATCGACCAATAATTTCTCTAATACCTATTTTATCAAAACTACTAGAATTAGCTTTATAAAGTCTGGTTGGTGAACTATCTCGAACATAAAAAATTGTTAAATCCTAGCCAATTTGATATAGAAAAGGTAAATCAACTATCACTACTTTAATAGATACGATTAATTTAACTGATGAATTTGAAAAAGACAAGATGACAAATGCTTCTCTTATAGGTTTATCCAAAGCTTTTGATTGTGTTTCTTATGATCTATTACTAATTAAATTAGAGATGTATGGAATTAGAGATTCAGCATCATCATTCATTAACAGCTATGTTACTGAAATGTATCAGGGTGTTTACGTTGATGGCAATATATCTTCTTGTACAACAGCTTCATTATGGTGTTCGTCAAGGATCCATACTAGGACCAGTCCTATTTATAGTTTATGTAAATGATATAGCTGATTCCATAACAGGCAAAATGGTAGGATATGCAGATGATATCACCTTATTATCGACCAACAAAAAAAATAGGTGTCCTTACTAATATGAACCAAGAAACACAATTGCAAGGTAAAAACTACTAATAATAATATAATACACCTATGCATAAATAATGAAAAAACTCAAAATATAGTCTTTAGTCTTAATAATTTTATTAGTATCACCAATAATTACCTAGCCAAATGTGTGGGTGTTATATTAGGCAGTCGACTATCATGGGAGCCACACATAAATTCTCTTTCTAAAAAATTATCGTTATGTGTACCTTTTAAAAAATTTAACCATTTCAATAAATGAAGATGTCATACTAATGGCTTACCATGCCTTATTTCATAGTGTGATGTCTTATGGTAGCCTATTCTGGGGAAGCTCTGCACATGTAACGAAAATCTTATGTGTTCAAAAACGTGCCATCCGAGCAATCGCTGGTTTAGAAAATGTAAACTCTTGTAGATCTTTCTTTAAAAGTCTAGGTATTCTAACATGCACAAGTCAATATATTTATGAATGCATAATGTATGCTAAGGAACATACTTCCAACTATCAAAATAAAAATAAATATAACACTTACTAGACACAAACCTTTGATTGTTCCATATTTTCGGCATTCGAAGAATATGCCTTCATTTAGATATATTTCTATTAAATTATACAACCATCTACCCCATAAATGGAAAAACCTAAGTAGTATTCAATTTAAAAAAAAATCAAGAGTTTTCTGAAGGAACATGTTTTTACGAATTACAGGAATTTTATTATCATTTTACATCTTAAATTTTAATCTGAATTATTTTGTAATGTTAATAAGCCTATTACGTAGTATTTAATCATTTTATTCCTAAGATAATTGTGACGTGCGTATACTATTGTCTCACATGAATAAACTTTCTCTCTCTCTCTCTCTCTCTCTCTATTGGATATTTATGTTCCACAACATACAGTAGATTTTTTGAATATACCAATGTATGAACACATTTTAAGTGAAAACATTAGTACAACATAAACTTAATTTACTAATCTATAATAAATGTGGTACAAAGTCAAGATAACAATTTTAAATATCCTTTCACATTTACTTCCTTCCTTTTAATGTAATCCGTTTGGATGCAGTCCCGATAGTTCATGTGTAATACATCTGATTTAGAAGTACTGCAGCTTGTCTTTGTTGGCCGCGTGTCCGGCAATAGAGACGTAATTTATAAAATCCTATCTCTAAAGCAATAGACTGCAAATTTCTGGCTTTATATTAAAGTATCGAACGAGACTGATGTATAGCTTGCAATAGAGCACGACCGGGTGCCGGCTGCATTCTCCATACTGTCTGAATTCCTGGTATACTTAATAAAAGTAGATAAAAAATAGCTAGAATGAAATGTTAATGAAAGTGGAAAATGCCCTTATTAATTATTGGTTACTATCTATTCTATGTTGATATATTAAGTTAGTTCGGAACCAAACATTTAAACGTTTTGAAGGATCAAGTAGGGAAGGATTATTTATGCAAAGTTCTTCCTTCATTTGCGATTGGAATGTGCCCTTAAATAAAGTAGTTAGAATGATTATAATAATAATAATTACATTTAAGTGTAGTATATTCAACAAGATAGTAATAATAAATAATAAAATGTATTTATTCACGTCAGCTATACAAAAACAGATGTGACAAGTCATAATGTGAACAAGCAGTTTGATAATTAAGTAAATAGAGTACTATAAATAATAAGTAATAAAAACAAATAGTGGGGTAACATAAATTAATGAAAAAAGTTAATAAATAAATTATTGCATACATTGATATAAATACAGTAAACATTTTTAAATATTTTAGAATAAAGACTACAACAAAATTTTACGTTACACATTTTCGTAAAACTCCTATAGAGTGTAAAAACATCCGTCACTTAAGAACTCTCTTGTTTTTTTTAAATATATGTGTACAATTATTTTTTAAAATTTGAGGCAATTTGTTATATATATTTGCGCTGGAGTAGTAAGGGCTCCTTTGAAATGTGGTTAATATAAGTTAAAATTTTGGATTGATATAGCATTTGCATTTCGCGTATTGTGATTGTGTATGCTTGCGGTACGTGTGAAAAGATTTGTATGTTGGTGGGCAAATAATGCTGCTTCGTAAATAAATATGGATTGAACCGTTAAAATTTTATACTGTTTAAACACAGCTCTACATGATTCTAAAGGTCCCAATGAGAAGATAAGCCTGATTATTATTTTTTGCATAATAAGAATTCTTTCTGTTGAAGAACTTGAGCCCCACATTAAAATGAGATATTTTATATGTGGGTAAACGATTCCATAATATACGTTTATTAGTTCCGCTCTACATATAATATTATTTTAATTTCTCAAGACATTGTAGATGTTTTAATGCAGAATGGTATTGCAGTGCGCTAAAACAGGAATATCTATTTATTAACTATGTTTGTCAAAAACTGCTGCCCAAGGAATCATTACTTCCGCATCCAGATTTTGTAGCCAAGTCTTATACACACTAAATCCCAATTTAATATTTTATTCCCTTTAATAATAGAGTGGGGGTGATAGAGGCGGTGGCAAATGAAAAAAAAAATTAGAAGCCGTTTGTTCTGGTATACCCACTAAATCCCAATTTAATTTTTTATTGGGGTGGTGGAAGGGGTAATTAATGCCAAAAAATTTTAGAGTCCCTTGGTTCTCGTATACACACTAAATCCAAATTTAATTTTTTATTCCCTTTATTAATGGAGTGGGGGTGGCAATAGGGGTGGTAGATGAGGATAGCTAACACCAGAAAATTTGTTTGAGACGTTTCGTTCTTGTATACACACTAAATCACATTTTAATTTTCTTTTCTCCTTTTCATAATAGTGTGGGGGTAGTATTGGGGGTGACGGTGGGGGTGGGGGGTGGCTGATGTCGAAAAAAATTTTGAAACCTTGACTCTTCGTACATGCCCTAAATTGCAATTTTATGGACTCTTACCTGCTTGCTTTGACTATTTACCCTTGTTTACCCCATTTACCCCCGAACCCTTAAACGGAATTAGAGCAAAATATAATCCAGTTCCAGATCTCGTTACAATACATAAGTGTACCAAATTTCAAATCAATATCATAAACGGTTCCAGAGTAAACGTGCGCACAAAAAAAGTTACAGACAGACAGGCAGACAGACAGGAAACTTTTTTCCTCAAATTTAAAATCTCGACGTCTCATGATATTTTAAGCCTATTTCAACAAAAAAAATATTTTTTTTTGCGTTGCTATACTTCCACTGGACGGGGAAGTAATTTATGATGCAATTGAAATGAAAATTTGTTTTAAATGTAGTGGTTTAAATCATTATGAAAAACATGTATTAGTAAAAACTATTAAAACATAATATTTTTAGTCACAAACTCCTTTATAAAATCCTTATTTTACTATAAGAAACGTAACCAGACTGCAACCAACAGCTACTCTCCGGGCTATGTGCCCCGCCGAGCGTTAAATTACAAGTTACAAGCCTGGCGCGTTAAGTGTAATAATTGCATATTACCATCAAAACGCTAATGCTTCGATTGCAACAAACACCAGCCGAAAGACTGATCCTACTTAAAAGAGCTCTCGTGCCAGTCGTCACACACCACTTGCAGACTGCAGTTTCGAGCTGTTGGCTCTCGTCAGAGCAAGGTAGGTATGTGACGGCCGACACGAGGATCACTGGACTATTTAGTACATTTCGGTATCTTTGGGATAGCGACATGTAAAACAGTCACCAGGCGCCATCTAGCGGTCCAGTGTCTGTTGCTATCGAAAAATAAAAAGCCTGACTGGGCTTAGCATAGTTCAAATGTGCTTTTAGAATGTGGAATATTAAATCATAAAATTTTTAGTCGCAAACTCCTCTATAAAATCCTTATATTACTATAAGGAACGTAACCAGACTGCAACCAACAGCTACTCTCCGGGATATGTGCCCCGCCGAGAGCTGAATTACAAGTTACAAGCCTGGCGCGTTAAGTGTAATTGCATATTACTATCAAAACGCTAATGCTTCAATTGCAACAAACACCAGCCGAAAGACAAAGACTGATCCTACTTAAAGAATATTGGTTAGTTAACTTACATATTAGACTGACAATTTGAAGTGATTGTTGATTGTTACTATTTTTAAGTCAGTAAATTAAAAGTTTATCGGGTTGTTGTAAATATCACTTTCTTTGTTGTTTCATAATTGCTTATATGTAAGGATATATATTGTTCTTATATTTATTACTTGTATCTTCCTGTCCTTCAATTGGATTTTTATCTGTCTGGGCAGTTGTGCCTTTAAATAGATAAATAAATGAATAAATAAAGACCTGTTGGATGTTTCTATATTTTTTACTTTGGTATACATTTGACCATACATTATAAAATCTAAAAGATATGTTCTTGTACTTGTTAGTGAACGTTGGTAAAAGCAATTCTCTCCAATGGCAATCAAGTTCAATGCCATATAACTTCTAACAGGATCATCACAGAAATTTGTAATTCACAGAATTTACTCAGCCGTGCAAATGGAATAAAATAAATGTTTAAGAAAATCCGTAGAAGCCCAAAGACCGTTATATTCTCTGCCATATCCTTTAATTTATATTCTTCTCGTAGGTAAACATACAGATTCTGATAAGCCATTGGCAAAGTGGTAAACCATTAACCCATTATATAATGTCGGCTACACTAATACGATAATTATGCAGTCGGGTCCCCTGTACCCAGACGGGGTCATAATTCTATAATGTGTGTTGAAAATGTTGCTATCAATACAGATTTAGAAATATGGGTATTAATTAAATGGGACTTTATAGATAGTAGGAATTTTGCCATTCCCTTTCCAAATAAGAATATCAGAGCAGCATTGTGTAAAGATAATATTATTCCAGCAGATAATTGTAACGCTTGTTGTGTCACTTAGACTGAAATAGTTTAAAACATCGAAATACTGCATTTGAAAAAATGTAAAACTTCAATAATTTTAATTAATAGTCGAGTACTTTAGAAATGTTTGGCGATTTTGATTTTGGATTGCATACAAGCTAAGTGTTAAGTGAAAATTGTTCGATTTTGATGCCTTAAACAGTAATTATTAATTCCAACATGGTAACTTCTATAACCAGCAGTTTATTTGCTAGTTAATTAAGATATTTCTAAATCATTCTCAAAACTTAATTCACTCCCTACGCTAAATAGTAAAAACAAGTAGTAGTAAAGACAACCAAATGAAACAAGCTGGGATCATTACAAACAAATGAGAAAAATTGTAAATCATGCAATATCCCGGGAAAAGGAAACTTCATTTATAGACCAGGCGTCAGGTAGATTAACATCATTTTAAATCAGGCAGAAGATTTTACTATTGGAACCAGCCTCTTTTAGTCTTACTAATTTTTCTCTCTCGCCCGGCCCCCGGTACACCCCCCAATTTTGGGGCAATATCGCTCAAAAATATTTGTTTGCCAATATCTCGGTTCTGAACAGTGTTAAGTAGCAAACACCCTGTATATATATTATGTAGTTCTAACGATTCAGTTTCGCTGATATTTTATTTTATTTTATTTATGTTTCTTCACATTTGTTTAGATACTCTTTTATGTAGAATTAGTTGTAATACACGATATTATATTTCTGTTGACTCCCTGGTTTCGCAACTAGCTAGCGCGCTGTAAGCAAGCATTAGCACTCATTTTTCTTTAATTTCATTGGAGCTCATTATGTCATGTTTTACGTATTATTGGTCGAAACTAATAACGCTATGTGACAAAGTAGGGGGGCAGTTGGTTCTACAAAACTGTTGGTAATGTCCAACAAAGGGAATTCATATTATATACTTCACCTAGAAAACATATACGTCTATTTTTTTAAAAGCTATTCTTCAAAGTCCAAATTTGTAAACCATCCAGTTCTGAAATAAAGCTGCAATTCACTAACAAAAGGCCTAATTAATTCGCACATCCCAACAAAAATCGTCTCAGCTGTAGTCTTGCGTTTGTGTTCTATTTCTAACGAATAATAGGCCTTAGAAAAGCTGTTAGAAATTAGAAGATCCAACCGAAGGGAACGTGTGACAAATTAGGTGGAAATATCAGGAGATATTCCATTAATCTTCGCCGCCGACTAGTTGCTGTCTATTTGCTGTCCAGTTGCTGTCCAGTTGCTGTATTCTACAGGACCTCAGAAGATCCAAATTCGGGTACCTTACCAGAGTAGAGTGCCATCAGTTATCCCGCCAAACCCAGGAGGCAGAAAGAAGATAGTGAAGTGCAGTGTTGTGAGGAAGAAAAATCAAAAAGTGCAGTGCATAATTGGAGTAACCTAAATCATCATCAGTAAGTCAAGCCGATTAATAGAAATTTTTTGTCTATTTATTTTTTTTATATATACATCTTCTCAATATCTTTTACACCATTATTTCTTTTCATCATCTTCTGAAAGTGACATCGGAGAGCAATTGAACGAAAACATGGTATTTTCAATTGAGTTGGCATTAAAAATGATTCCAGAATTTTCTGGTGACAGAGAAACTTTACATAAATTTTTAGCATGTTGTGATATTGTCTCTCCGATGGCTACACCAAGAGCAGATAAAGAAATGTTTTTGAATGTTATTAAAACCAAGTTATCAGGATCTGCTTATAACTTAATTAAGTATAGGGAATTCGCCACATATGATGAGTTAAAAGAGATATTGCAAGAACAGTATTTGGAAAGACGTACAATGGCCCAGATACAAACAGAATTAATAAATTGCCGTCAAGCTCATAATGAAACAGTTCGCGAATTTGTAAACAGAGTTGAGAGAATCACATTAGATTTAACTGACGCGGGTATCGCAAGTGAGGGCCAGGAGGCTGCTCAAGTAATTCAAAATCTTAATAAAAAGTCCGCTCTCAAGGCATTTGTAGAAGGGTTGCAAAGTCCTATTAAATTTATTATTAAAGCTAGCCGGTTTCAAGAACTCGTCGACGCTGTCGAGGCAGCGTGCGAGGAGGAAAGAAACTTACTTACCATTGATCAGTGTCGTAAAAGAATGTACAATAATTCTCGAAACCAAAATAATTCCCCTTATGCCCAAAATTATTTTAATAGCTATCAAAACGCGCAAAGTAGAAACAGTTTACCGCAGAATCAAGGCAACATTAATCAAAGTGTAATATAAGTAAATTCTCTATCGAAATAGTTCAGACACATTTTTACGTAGTATTAATATTCTTGGAGTTGGAGGTGGAAAGCATCGTATCGCATTCACACTCTATATCGACACTTTTTCTAATTGTTATTAGCTACGTTTAATTTTCACTTTTGAAGTGAATACATTTATTATCAATTTTGAAATTACAAATGTCTGCAATTATCACTGGTTACTACCATTATGCGCTCGTTCCCACACCACCTTGGGGTAGAGCGTTTGGCGCGTTTTTTCGTTTAAATGGTATTCTGAATAGACCTAATCCGCTATTTGGTTGACTTCTAATTCTTTTATTCTCTACTGCCAATGCATTACATTAGATTGATTTTTTTTTTTAAGTTGAAGATCTAAAAGGGTCCCCGCTTCAATAAAACTGCAAGTGTCGGTTTCATTATCGTTTGCATCGTCTATGTTAGATTCGGCCACCTCGTGTTTATCGTGTTCCAAAAATGCTAATACCTTATCTTCGGTTTCTTCAGCTTGATATAAGTCGTCTACATATATTTCGACATATGTATAAGAACAAATAACGGAACATCTTAGTCCAGCTTTTCTAAAAGTACATGCGACTTTGGTGCCTTTGCAGCTTATTGTTTTCAATAGTCCTTGTGGAGCAGCTTCTTTTTTGGTAGTAATGGGAAACAAACCTATTTTTTTTTCATCCAACCCCAATCTTGAGGACATTTGATATTGCCGTACCACTGCTAAATTTGATACTACGTTCTAGAAGAGTGTTGGCGTGCAGCCGACTCAGTAGGAGGTAACGATGCAAGGTTACATCTACTTTTTGTCACTGACTTAATAAAGCAT
The DNA here is from genome assembly GCA_963675555.1 of Leptura quadrifasciata. Classification (NCBI taxonomy): domain Eukaryota; kingdom Metazoa; phylum Arthropoda; class Insecta; order Coleoptera; family Cerambycidae; genus Leptura; species Leptura quadrifasciata. The sequence goes on from OY776675.1 coordinate 53,626,924, forward strand.
TTGTACCTGAATTCATTCAAATAATGCTGATCGGGTTCTGCTCCGTAAATGTATAAGATAGCTTCTTGGCATACTATATCTATAATATCAGGGTGAGAATTGAGGGCTTTGAAACATTTCACGTTTTTTTTTGTAATCCTAAATTCGCTGAATAAATGGAGGAATAATATGTTATCCGCAACTTCTTTTGGGTATTTAAAAGAGTTCTAAGACTAAATTCATTCGCCCGTTCTCCCCTTCCTTGGTTTCACAAATACATGTTTGAACAACGTGCGAATAATCCTGTCATAAGGACTAAAAGGTCAAAGGATTCACCAACTAAAATTACGGAATCGTAATGAGGTGATATATCTATCGCTGAATAAATAATAAGAGCATTAGTATCTTCAGCAGCCTGCTGAACAACGAAACCTGCAGTATATAAGCTTTTTACGTAATATGGAGATAAACCGATTTATATTTTGATCGTTTGATAGAAACTTATCCTGTTATATTGTTGCTGTCATAGACTCGTCGAAACGGTTACAGAAACATTTCTTTGAGTTCGTCGTTAACGTCAGCAGATTTTGTGCTTTTACCAGATGCATCGGTTGGGCACCGGTCGAAAACAATTGTGCTATTAGCTCCATAATACTTTTGAATGTGTTTTACATATCTAGCTAGGATATAATAGGTGAATGTTTATTGTTAACGTCATAGAACTCGATAAAGTAAATACACACCATCGACATCCATGTGACAAACGCTATATTATAAACTGTTGAATGAAATTATATTGGTTGTTAATATCAACTATTTTAAATATTTATAATTCGAAAGTCGATAGCAAGTGTATTCACCCACACATAGAAAAATTAGTATGTCTAAAAGAGGCCCACAAAGAGCCGATTTTAAAAGTGAAATATTTTGCCCTATTTAAAACGGTATTTAGGCATCCTGAACTGCCTGACGCATGGCCTATTAAGAATATTTCAGATAATAAAAATTTTAAAAATACTAATTTACCGCTCTCATTTGAGGATCCCGATCTGATTAACAATCACTTTACCAATAGCATACCTACCACAAAATTTAAATTACAATGCTAACATCGAAAACTATTATTTGCAAAATTGAATTTCTAATTTCAATTTAGTCTTATTTCCGAACAAGTCATTACAGAAAAACTATAGGAAATAAGCTGTTCTCCAGGTAGTAATGAATTGAGTATCAAATCAAATTATACCACGTGTACCAAGATCACAGTATCCCCCTTATTATTACCACGTCCAGTAGAAGTATAGTAACGCAAAAAAAATATTATTATTTGTTTTATTGAAGTAGGCTTAAAATGTCATGAAACGTCGAGATTTTAATTTTGAGCGAAAAAAATTCCTATCTGTCTGTCGGCCTTTTGGTCTCTAACTATTTTGGGCGCAGGTTTACTTTGGAGCCATTTGTGATATTGACTTGAAATTTGGTACACTTATGTACTATAATGAGATCTGAAACTAGATTATATTTTGATCTAATTCTGTTGAAGGGTTCGGGGATAAATTGGGTAAATAAGGGTAAACAGGCAAAGCAGTCAGGTAAGAGTCCATAAAATTACAATTTTGGGCATGTACGAAAAGTTAATGTTTTAAAAAAATTTATGGCATCAGCCACCCCCCACTATCACCCCCAACACCACCCCCACACTATTACGAAAGGGAGTAAAAAAATTAAAATATGATTTCGTGTGTAAGTATACAAGAAAATTTTTTTTATGAGTTTGCTACCCCCACTACCACCCCCATTGCCACCCCCCACCCTATTATTAAAGGGAGTAAAAAATTAAATTGGGATTTAGTGTGTATACAAGAACCAAGGGGCTCTAAAAATTGTTTGGCATTTGTCCTCTACAATCCCCATTGCCGCCCCACCCTATTAGTAAAAGGAGTAAAAATTGAATTGGGATTTGGTTTGTATAAGAGATCCAAGGATTTCTAAAGTTTTTTTGGCATTAGCCACCCCTTCTACCACCCCCACCCAATTATTAAAGGGAGTAAAAAATTTAATTGGGTTTCAGTGTGTGTACGAGAACCAAGGGCCTTTAAAATTTATTTTGACATTAGCCACCCCCTCTACCACTCCCAGGGAGTAAAATATTACATTGAAATTTAGTGTGTATAAGACTTGAATACAAAATCGGGATATGGAAGTAGTGATTCCTTGGGCAGCGGTTTTTTTTCCTTTCATCTTAAGATAAACATTAAAATATCCTATCCAATACTTAATAAACATCCATTTCTGACATATAAATCCACTTCCGCTTTCACAAGAAAGGGCACTAACTTTTGATTTTCAAATAAGGTACCTTGTTATTATTGCATTTTTGAATTCAGCATAATTTTCTGAATCGAATGAGACCACATAAGCTTCATTTCAATAGTCAGTATTTATTTTAATGTAAATTGTATTTTCCTATTTTCATTTAGCTGTACTTTTGATTGTACTGGATCAAGATATTTTTGGTCTTATAGCCGTATTTAGATATAAATTTTAAGCGTATGTCTCATTAGATCCTTCATTGCGACCATAGCATTAGACATAACATAAATTTCTGCGGTATCTGGCTTATTTAATTCCGTCTGATTAATAAGGGTGGCAAGGAACATTCAGTGTGTTCACCATTCCACCCAAATAAATAAATTTTGGCAAAAGTCAGTAATTTGAAAATTAGTTTTCCTCTTCTTAATTAAACTCATCATTTCAACAGCACAGTTGGGACATTGTTACATATTTGTATTGTGAAAGAGCGCGAATGGAATAAAAGAATCTGAAATAAAAGCTTTAAAATGTTTCTGTTCTTAACTGGCAACTTTGCAGTACAAATAACAATGAAACAGAGAAATAAAGTTTGCATTCGAAACTTTTTTATTTTATAAACGGTTTGTTACACAATTCTATATTAAAGGGACAATAATAGCCCTGCTGTTCCTGTTCAAGAACAATACCGTTTTGTCGAGATCGGGCACATAATTAGTGAGAGTGCTATTGTAATTAACTTTCAGGAAAAATTTAACATTTAAATTTACAATGGTTGGTTAAAATAAGTCTTCCAAATGGACTCATTGAGAATGGTGTTTTCGTCTTGAAATTATTACGTGAGCGTTGCCGACCTAATTATTATAAACTGGGTGGTCCGACCTTTAATTCAGATAATTTATTATGACCTAAAGTCAAGACAAGCAAACGAGGTCCCAGATCTTAAGAATCCTTGCAGTGAGAGGGAACAATGAAAGGAACCAGTAAAAAGAATATAATTTATTAAACAATATGCAAAGTACAGTACAAAGAAAATTTAAAGGTAAGAGTCTTACAATAAAATATATAACAGATATATCAAAGTCTAGGGTTTTTCTCAGCTTACGTTAGGGAAAAGAATTATTAATTTAAACAGTTTTACAATGAAAATTGTATATATATATATATCACGGTTGTCTAAATCTTATCTGCCATCTTCAGATTCTCACTGAAAGCTGCCTACTGCTGCTCCTCGTTGCTCGAACTGAACTGACGTTCTCCGCGTTGTGCGGCTCCTTATATATGCTGCAGTCTAGGGCGCGCCTGCGCGTTTCACTACGTGTTACCGGTCCCCCACCGTGGTTCTCCTTACTTGGTCAGCGCTCGGTGATAGGTTCATTTTGGGCAAGTTGCTGTGTTTCTTCACTGTTTGTCAATACTTGAACGTACTTTCTCGTGGTTGGTTCGTCTACGGTGGATCGTCGTGTTTTCCGTTACGTATCTTCCCACAAGAGCAGGCTTCCAAGAACTGGACAATCTCTGCGTATCATCTCGTTTATTAAGATTTTGCGGTCTTTTTTCAATATCTATGGCTTCTCTGCTAATCCTTGACCTATAATGCTCGATATTATCTACTGTTCTGGTGTTTTCGAAGTCTATTTTATGTCCTGTGGATTTTACATGCTGTGCTAGGGACGATGTTTTCTCCTTTTTTCGTACTGCATTCATATGTTCTTCCTTTCTTACACTAATACGTCTATTGATCTGTCCTATGTATGATTTGTTGCAATCTTGGCACGGGATTTCGTATACTCCTTGGTTTCACGTAAGGTAGATATGCTTTTGCAACTGGTTTCTCGGATTTCTCTTGGGTTTTTGGTCTGTATGGCCCCTGTGACTTCTGTATTGTGTAACTCGAAAATCCATTTTTCATTAGTGCTTTCTGAAGTGACGACATCTCTTCGTTGATATGGTCGACGTCTGCCAACCTCTGAGAACGTGTCACTAGAGTATTTACTACTAAATTTAATTATGTTGGATGGTGATGTGACGCCGCATTTGTATATCTGTCCCTGTGAATGGGTTTTCTGTATACTGTGTGAACTAGTGTCCTGTCTTGTTTCTTTTTCACTAATATGTCCAAAAATGGAAGCTTGCCTTCTGTTTCTACCTCCATGGTGAATTTGACCTTATCGTGAATGCTATTCAGGTGGTCTAAGAAGCTATTTACTTGTTCTCTTCCATGAGTCCAGATTACGAATGTGTCGTTCACATATCTCAACCAAAGTTTTGGTTTGAGTGGTGCCGTTTATATTGCATGAACTTCTAGGTCCTCCATAAAGAGATTAGCGATGACTGGAGATAACGGTGAAGCCATCAGTGCTCCTTCCGTTTGCTTCTAGCGCTGGTCATTGTATATAAAGTATGTGTTGTTTAAACAGTGTTTAGTTAGGCTAAGAATATGCTGATACTTTCGTTTGATCAATTCGAGTGACTCCTCTATTGGTACGTTAGTGAATAGTGACGCTACATCGAAGCTGACTAGAATATCTTCAGGTTGGACAGTCTCGTTGTTTAGTAACTCGATAAAATGTTGTGCATTTTCCACATAAGACGTTGCTTTTCCTGCTAGTAGCTGTATCTGTCTAGCCAGATATCCTGTAACGGTGACCCTAAGAGCTAACAATAGGTCTTAGTGGGACTCCTTCCTTATGGATCTTGGGTAGGCCATATATATATATATATATATATATATATATATATTTTCCAGGCGCTCCAGACTTGAAGGTTGCTGGTCGAGGTCCTTGCTGGTTGTAGAAATCATCGCAATAATTAGATAGGGGTTTTTGAAATGATCCAAAAGTCCAAAAGCCAAAGATAAAACAATTGGCAAATTCTAGCTCAAAATCTAGCTATACCAAATCGAAAACTAGCGTTACCCAAATCGTTTGTAATTAAAGTTACAAAATTATTCCCAAAATTAACCTCTAACATGAGCACGTGTATAATAAATTAAAGAAACTACTTACCCAGAATACTAATCTTTTACGATAAACCTGCTAACGAATCCGAATAAATCGAAATTTCAATTAAACGCACCAAAATATTAATTGAAAATTAGGTTAAATTTAGTTTTTGATCTGGTATCAAACCGACTAGCAACCACGTTCCTTTTTAACTAAATTAATCCCTAGCGAAGTTTTCAGCTCAATTTCTTGATTTAAAAAGGAAGTTTGATGGTTTGTGGCTGATATTTATAACCATTTTAACTTACAAAAATAAGGGGAAATTACTTAAACTGACAGTTCGACAATTCGGCTGGCAGAGTAATGTTGTGAGCAGAAAAAAAAGGACATCTTTTTTTTCTAATGTAAATCTGTCTCTATTTGAATATGTAATGAGTAGCCGAAATAAAACAGATATATCACTTTTAATTTATTTTTTATTTTAATGCTGTAGTTATTGCTATAGTAAATGATGGATAGTTAATGAGACAAACTATACTGCGTTATAACATTAACAAAAATTTGGTGTGTAACATTTTAAGAAAGTGGAGAATAAACGGTACGATTAGTAGAAATCCTGGATCAAAGGATATCCTACTTAACAAGAAACTAACTATTAATATTTCGTTATTGCACCATTTCTATTTATAACTTATATAAGTCTGTTTGGCATAGAATTAAATAACCTTATATAATAATCATTAGTAATAATATTTTCCAATGCATTATTTACTATTTTCAGTAATTCTTCGGCATTCCGTGGTCTCACATTTCATTTTTGGATACTTCTTACGAGTAGTCCCCATACTTCTTCCATAGGGTTAAGATCTGGACAATGACTGGGCCAGTTAAGAACATTGATGTTGTTATCTCGAAACCAGTTAGTTACTGTATGAGCAGTATGAACGGAACAATTGTCTTGTTGAAATATTAACTCATTATTAGGAAATAATTGTGACACAGAAGGTAGCATAATATTGTCTAAAATCCTAATATACGTTTCACTATTAAATCGTTCCTCAATATGCCACAAAACACCAGGACCACGTGCCGATATCCAAGCCCACATATTGACGGAAAATCTACCACTTTTATCATTGTTAGATATATATTTCTCATCGAATCGAGTATTCGGAGGGCGGTAAACACGAATACGACCGCTGTGTGTTGACTGGAAAATTTTTTCGTCTGTAAAAATTACATTGTTCCAAAAATTTACATCATGCGCTAAAAATTCAAGTGCAAATCCTACTCGAGCTTATTTATGTTCAGCTTTAAGTAAGTATCTCTGTGCTGCTGCATGACAGCGTAGCTCCGATTCTCTTACTCGCCGGCGACCAGTACTAGTCGATCCAGGAAAATTCGTTTCTTCAGCAGCCTGAATAACTGAGTAAAATGGATTTTCTACTAAAGCATTTACCAATTACAAATCTTGTTGTTGAGTTGATATCCTTTGTCGCCCTTATCCAGGATTTTTACTAATCGTACCGTTTATTCTCCACTTTCTTAAAATGTTACACACTGAATTTTTGCCAATATTATAACACAGTGCAATTGCTCATTGACCATCCATCTTCTGCTTTAGCAGCAACTCAAGATTTAAATAAATCGCTTATATGAGGCATATTAGTTTTTTGCACACTTGCAATAAATTATGACAACTAACTGAGAATGTCACAAAAATTAAAGTTAGATGTACATAACTAGATTTTAGCAAAAACCGTTATAAGACTTGTCCTATTTTTTTTGCTCACGACTGTGAGATACTTGAGAAATTTCAAAACTAAATCGATTTTTATAAACTTTCGATCATTAACTATCTTTACGCTATCACTTTGTAGACAATTTTTATACGCTAATTATAGTAATAGTTTATATTTTAGATTTTCTTGGCATACACAATTATTTTAATGAAATGGTATATTTACCTAGCGGGAGCCATCTGTTGGCGGAAAGCTTAAAAGTGGTAATTGAATAGTAAATTAGAGCGTGGTGACATCTATCGCTAAAGGGGTAATTTATTACTCCAGATATTTAATTTCTTAGACTGAGATCCTTCATTCTTAATTTGTGGAAACCAGCAAGAGGTGGCACGTCACAAATTTCAGCACCGATACAATACAACAATATTGCTTTTCATCAAATAATAATTAATTATAGGAAATTTACTCTAATTAAATAATAGTAAAACATCGGAAATATACAAGCCTTGGTCAGTGGTAAACTGTTTTCTTGGATGGAATATCATTGACATCAGTCGTCATAAATATACTATTAGATTATTAAAAAAATACTAGGCAGAAAAGATCTACTATTGACGCAATGCATCTGAGGAGGGAAAATATGCACTATTACGCTCTAGTTTCGTTTCGTCTATTTGTACTATTTGTAAGTCACCGATATGGTGTTACTTGCAATGTATATAACATCAGGAGACTGCAGCATGGTCAGTGTCTGGGTCTGCTCTGCACTGATGAGAGTCAAAAGATCGAAACCGGTCTGCAGATGACTCTGAACATTGCCGCTGCTGCGGAAATCCTCTGTTTTAATAATGGGTACCTTCACCGGTATCTGCTATAAACACTTTATTGCGTTTCTAGTAAACTAAAATACCATTCAGAACGCACATCCTAATAAAAATATTAGGTTTCAATAGGAATACGAGAAGCGTGCCTTTGTGCATTTTAACATATATATTACAAATTTGATAACATTGCAGGCATATACTTTGGGTCCATATCTCGGTTCGGTTAAGTTCAAAGATGGGCCAAGTCGCCTTCTTCGTTTCAAAATGGCGGCGGTTCAAAGTTTTAAATTTTTTTATTTCGAATCAAATATGTACATGTGATACATCGTTGAATAGTGCTCAGTTAGCCCTACAACTTTTGTCTAAAACATTGTTTGATAAAACGCACAGAAAATATTTAAAAAATGACGGCGGTTCAAAATTTTTAAATAAATTCTCAAAATTTTTTTTCGAACTAAATATGTACATGCGATATAGGATGAAATCTACCTTTCCGACTGGCCCCTGCTATCGGAATTTTTATTAATAAATAATTTCCTCGGAGAGCTACACAAAAAAGATGCACATTTGCACTTAGTCAGGCATTATATTACGTGAGTACTTTCAAATATATATATTTGACAATGACCTTTTTACATTTGAATTGCATGAAGTACACCATTAAAGGGGATTATAAAAGTAATAAATAATAATTTCAAATATTCCATTTTAGTTTCAACCAAGCGAGCATAAAAGTCAAAAATTCGTTTCTGGTATACCTAATTCATCATCCTATAGTCACATGTGTCTCGCTCTCGGCGCTTATGAATAAAAATGTAAAGCAACATATCTGCATAACATACAAGTCACCTTAACCTAAATTTTTGTAGTGTAATTTTTATGCACCCGACAACGATAGTTGTATCGGTTACGTATATAATAATAAATTCCTATCAGACTTCTGTTTCGGAGATGAGAGTTTTATGTGGTTTTAAATGTTTTATATACTTCTTAAGTTTATGTTTGTTTTCGGCATAACACAAAATCAATTGAGAGAACTTGTAAAAAGTTTTAAATTGAGTTTATGGGAACGTAAATTTTTATCTCTGAAAATGTATATATTAGCCCTAGAGTGCGCCTAATAAAATTTCAAAGACGTGATTCACATTTTTCTTTTCAAATAAAAGATATTAAAGAAAATTACGTTAATATGTTACATCAAACATAGCTTCAAGCCTTGCTTGACGTGGAAGTGAATGAAATAAATATTGCAGCTGCAACGAAAATCTTTCCAGAGATACGGGGATAAAAGTAAAGTAATACCAGCCACACAAATTTTTTTTTCTGATCTGGGGTCTGACCATGTTTACTACATGTTTTTGGGGTCGCTGAACCCGAATTAGAGGTCTATTTAACCCCATCAAGTCAGGATTTTGCCATGGCCTCAAAAAACCCATAATTTCATCTATTAAACGCATATAACCTTAAGAATGAGGTTGTAATCTGAAAACTTAAGTTCTTGAACCACATCACTCACATAACCAAAAATCTACCAACTCCAATAACCACGTATCTCAGACATTTAACTTGATATGTACATTATTTTAATAACCACATAACTCTGGTCATTGCACCTTTTCTTGCACCCCCCGAAACATACTGTTGTGTCCTAAAAACACCTTCACCCTAAAAGTCTATATTTTTATGTTTATTTCACTAATGTCAGTTTTTCAAGTCACTGTACCGTCGGCATTGGCGTTACTCGATGTACACCGCGGGTAGGTCGCACGATCGGATTGCGTACATTATGTAACCTTTAAAAGGGCTGTATTTTGTTTGATATAATCGCTCTGAATAGAACCTGAGCTTTACATTTTTTGAAAGGAAATATTCTCTAGATAGGTTAGGAAACGAAGACCGAAAAATCCCCTAATTCGAAAATAAACAGTGCTCAACGGATTATTGTTTTAAGTTATAGGGTTGAACCTTAGGAGTAACATACCAAAAGTCCCCAGCCGTGAACCTCATGCGTTAGGCGGGAGGGGGATGGAAAGGGCCGGTGTGTTATTATCTCGAAAACTAAGCGTCCTAGCGAAAAGGTCATACAAAATGAAAATTAAATTGTCCACAAAAAGGTCCTATTCATTTCTTCGCTAGGAGCAGTAGTTAAGGGTGTATGATACTTTGAAAATGCGAAAAGTTTGAAAAACCATATTTTTGCTGTTCAAATTTCACCTAATTTTAACGAAAAATAAAAGTTTGTATTGCGAGTGACACCTTGCGGCGCAAAAACTAACTAGACTCACTGTCAGATAATACAGATTGCTTTAAGCATCCAGTTGTAGCTTCACTCAAATATTCAAGTATTCGACTTTTTCTATATTACCCCTTAGGGTCAATCCTACATCTTAAAACAATAATCCATTTGCCACTGTTTATTTCCGAATTCATGTCTTCGTTTCCTCGTTTGCTGGCCTAAGAACCACGTATCAAAATACGTAGATTTATCACTGATATTTTTCATTGATATACAAAGACTCATGAATGAATGTGCACAGAATTAGAACATTTTTGGAGACCTGACAGATACGTGTACATATCAAGTTAAATATCTGACATACGTGGTTATTGGAGTTGATAGATTTTTGGTTATCTGGGTTGTAGGGTTCAAGGGCTTGAGTTTTTAGATTACAATTTCATTTTTAGGATTATATGCGTTTAATAGCTGAGATTATAGGTTTTTTTGAGGTTATGGCAAAATTCTGATGTGACGGGGTTAAATAGAAATTGTCTTCGGATTCAGTGACCCCAAAAACATTGTCAGACCTCCAAATCAGAAAAAAAAATTTGTGTAGCTGTGTAATTTGTTGTATATTAAGTATTATTCTCTTAAACTTCGGTACAATAATATAACACTTTCCAATAATCAAGCATTATTTTTGAAACTAATTCTTATGACATTATATGTTAGAACTCTAAAATGCGATAGAACCCAGTTTCATTTAATTTCTAAAAATTACAAAAATTAATATTTCAATTCTAAGAACTGACAAGAATAATTTATAGTTTATTTCTGAATTTCTCATCACGAATCTTTTTAGTTAGCCTTGAAAAACTTCAAGAAGTTCAATTTAGCAAATAAATTGGAAGGTTAGTCATGAATCCTGTGATGGTATATGCTTTACGCAAATCTTCGTTGTTTGTTTTTGTGCTTAAACCGCGTTGAAATTTATACAAAATGAACATTTGGTAATCCTGCCCTTGCTTTGTTGAGAGTGATATTCACAGTTCACCCAATGAATACTAAGCATTATTTAGAGGCTCGACATAGTGGTAACAATTCTGAACCTTCCAATTAGGGTTGTGCAACTGACCCTTTCCCAGTTTATTTTGGGTACTTACGATAAAACTTTCTTAGTGTTTAGCGAAGTAGAAAATATGCGTTCTATATTAACAAAGTATATTGATAAGTCAGATTTTTTAATATACCGGGTGTCACAGAATCATGATATACCCCCCTTTCCGCCCTTAGTTTTGAAGATAATTGATTGAAATTTAGGATATACTACATACATAATAAGCGGCATTTTTTACATACAATTGACCTTTTTTCGCCGGAAGTGACACTAACTTTCGATTTTTTAATGGAACACCCTGTATAGTATTGCATTTTTGAATTCTGCATAATTTTCTGAATCCACCGAACCTAAATAAGTGACCTTTCAGGCAACATTTTTTTTATAATATAATTTTTAGTTTTCCATTTAGGTGTACCATAACGGTTCCGATTTATTATAAATGACTCGTGTGCAATGCTACAAAAATCGAAATCCCGTTAAAAACACTAAATTATTTGGTTTATGAGCAAATGAAATTCATAAAAATTGTTTTTGGAGCAAACCTCATTTTTCTCAAATGGAATCATATCGCTACCGTGGAACAATTTATTAGTACTGTGAATAATGAATTTATTCATAATTAAAATGTGCGATAAATACAAATAAAATTACAGCTAAAAGAAAATACAATCTTATTCTGATTACCTTGTTACACATAAGGTGGTTCTGGAATACAAAAAAATGACTCAAAACATTATAACAGTTGATCAAAATGCTGTCCATTAACGTCAATGCACTTCTGAACTCGCATAGCTGTTTCTCAAAGAACGTTCGCCAATTGCCGGGCCGTTATGCTATTAATTGATCATCTTACTCGTAACTCCAGGTCTTTACGGTTGTAACGGCGGTTGCATAGACAATATTTTTTAAATGACCCCAAACGAAGAAATCAAGGGGCGTTAAATCAGGTGACCTTGGAGGCCACCTCACAGAACCATTCGTCGAAATTACGTTTTTTCCGAATTACTATCTTTGAATTATGGGGAGGAGCGCCATCTTGTTGGAAATATATTCTCTGTCCTAAATCTAAAGGTAACTCATCTAAAATATCCTCAATCTCATTTTCCAGAAATCTCAAGTATCTGGCACCAGTCAGATTATTGGACTAATGATTCTACTACCGATTATTCCAAGCGAAACATTGAAACCGAACAGCACTTGAAAGTTACCCTCCCGTAATAAATTTTGATTTTCTTGTGACCAATATTTTGTATTTTGTCTGTTAAATAATACCAAATTTGTAAACCTAGATTCGTTCGAAAATAAAATCAGTCCCAAAAATCATTGTTTGGCTGCACGTTATTATACAAAATTCAATTGCAATATTCCATCCTACGTTCGTAATCACTTTCGTACAAATGCTGGTGCAATTGGTCTTTAAAAGATTTGAAGTGGTATTTGTGCAATAGAATAGAAACCCAACTTACCTTAAAGAAACAGTCTTATCAGCTTCTATCCGAGCCAAAACATTAATTCCCGTTCCTTCGTCAATAATGAAGTTTTCTTTGGGATCATTGTCGGGTTCTCTTCGGAATTGGTTTTCAACACGTTTAAAATATTTTTTCGCTGGACATTGTCTATCAGGATATCGTTGGGCATAAAGGATAGCCGCGACTGTATTTCTTTTACATTCCCCATAAATAATTACCATGTCCACTTTTTCATCTCTTGTATAAATTTGAGGCATTTTGAACACAATTAACAAGAATTTTAAATAATTTTTAAAGACACATTAAAAACACCGTTAAACCAACAAATGTTTGAGAAGCTAAATATTTAATTGTTTTCAAAGCCTCCCTAGTTATTTTTAACATTTAATTGAACAAAATTGTATTTTCTTGTTTTCTTTTAGCTGTAATTTTGTTTGTATTTATCGCACATTTTAATACGACATATGAATAAATTCCTTGTTAATAGTACTAATAAATGGTACCACGGTACTGATATGATGCCATTTGAAAAAATTGAGTTTTGCCCCAAAAACAATTTTGGTGAATTTTATTTGCTCATAAATCAAAAATTGATGTTTGAAATGTCACTTATTTGGCATCGTTGGATTCAGAAAATTATGCAGAATTCAAAAATGCTTTAATATATAAGGTATTCCATTTAAAAATCGAAAATTAATCCTCCGGTGAAAGCGGATGTGAGAAAAAATCAATTGCATGTCAAAAAGTGCCGCTTATTATGTATGTAGATATCCTAAATTTCAATCAATTATCTTCAAAACTAAAGGAGAAAAGAGGGGTATACCATAATCCTGTTACAACTGGTATACAAGTGATTTGAGAAGTTTGGCGTTTGAAAAAAAAAGTGTTTATAAACAATTATCTGGATATAACAATAATAACCAGTATATTATTTTTCACATAATTACAAGGTGAGTTATGCAAATACACAAAATTTCATTGTAGATAAAGGGCCATTTGGGCAGTTTACTGATGAGAATCAGATGCTGATGATGCCATACAATGTTCAACTTAAAATTTAGTAGTGGCAAAAAGTATAAATAAATACTAATAATTTTATCTTAAGAGAGAAAAAAATAAAAAGTAAATAGTGAGAGAATATTGAGCGAATAAATATAAAGAGAGAGCTAGAAAGAGGAGGGAAAAGAGAAACTAGAGAAGATAATTTAGAGGCAATAACGTACAGAATGACGACACAAGGAAAGGTATATCTACATGAGAGAGGGCACACAAGAAAATGAGATCACTGATGATGGCCAAGGACATCTTTCTTTAACTTTTTTTTTAAATGAGATGCAGGAGGGCGAGAAATCGGTATTTTCGAATTTGTTAATATAAGTAGCTATGCTGTATTAAAAGGATCGTTTAAACATTTTTTTAAGATGTACAGGGATAGTGAAAATGTCTTCCATGGATGTTAAAATTATGAATGTGAGTGAAATAGATAATGCTATTATGAAGTTAAGGACGGGATTTAAACTTTAAAATTTTATAAGAAAAAACAAATTCTGTGTAGTATTCTTCGATTGTACATACATATTTAACCATGCTGCGTCTTTTAGTTTATGTAATATTCTCTGCCCGCGTCTAATTCCAAATATAAATCTTAAATATGAATTTCGTAATGTTTGAATGCGCCTAATGTCAAAACTGTGTAAGCACGGTCCATAAATATTATCACAATAATTAAATATAGAGATAATAAAAGAGTCACATAGCATTGTTTTAATATTTGTATTTAAGTAATGTCTGTTTGAATAAATCACTTTTAATATTGAATATTCTTTTCTCAAGAGATTAGTCACATATTCTTTAAATCCAAACTTGCAATCGATCACAACACCTAAATTTTTTGCAAAGTCTTTAAATGGAATATGGTTATTACCCACCTTCAGCCGAAGGATACCAAGCAATGCATTTCTGATATTTTCGCTACAAAAAAGGATTGTAATTGATATCTTTGGATTAAGTTTAAGTAGATGAAGATAATAGTGCAGCGAGATCACTATTAATGGGCAACATGAACGCTAATGGTCAACTACTCCTAACTAAATGCGCCGAACATGATCTAGTTATAACAAACACCATTTTCCGACAAAAGGATAAATTTAAAGGCACCTGGCGTCATCCCAGATCAGGTCATTGGCATCTACTGGACTATGTTATCGTACGTAGGAAGCATCTCAAGGACGTCCAAATTACAAAGGCGCGCATTGATAGCGAATGTTGGACCGATCATCGTCCTGTTGTCTCTAAAATGAAAATTGTTATGAGGCCCAAACACCGAAGAACTCAAGTAAAACGTAGACCCCGTCTCTGTATTAGTAAATTGCGTGACCAACAAACCGTCGAACAGCTAAAGCAAAAAGTTCAAGAGAATTTGAGTGCACTAGAAGAAACCAATTCTGCAGATGTCGCTGCTACCTTGACACAAATTAAAGACAGTTTAAAAAGTGCGAGTGAGGAAATTCTTGGCACTGTAGCAAGTAAAAAACAGGAGGACTGGTTCAATGATAATGAAGCTTTTATACAAGAACTTCTTGACCGCAAACATATTGCCTTCCAAAACGCTATCAACCACCCCAACGACTCATCAAAAGCAAAAGCTTTTACCCAATCTAAGTATGAAACGCAACGCGAAATCAGAAGAATAAAGAACGAGTGGTGGGCAAGCAAGGCCAGAGAAATTCAAAGGTACGCCGATTCACACGACTACAGGAATTTCTTTCAAGGAGTAAAAGCAGTGTACGGCCCCAGTCGGAAAAATATGTGCCCTATTAAAGATTTAAATGGAAATCTCCTCAAAGAAGACCAGGAAATAAGAGCCCGATGGAAAGAACACTACTCTAACATTCTTAACCAGCAAAGTCAAGCCGATCACGATATTATAAATCTTATCCCTCAATACGACACCTTCGAAGACTTAGATAAGCCACTAACAACGGAAGAGATCTTAACCGCCATTGGGCAGCTAAAAAATAACAAATCTCCCGGCGCCGACTCACTCCCAGCTGAGATCTTTAAAGCTGTGTCGTCAGAGCTCATACCCTACCTCAAAAAACTGTTTGATGTCGTGTGGGAAAGTGGTCAAGCTCCGCAGGAGTTTCGTGATACACTTTTAATTAACCTCTTCAAAAACAAAGGGAGCGCTGCGGACTGTGGAAATTACAGGGGTATATCTCTCCTGGCTGTTGGAGGGAAGATACTCACTAAAGCGATGGCAAATAGGCTAACACCTGTTATGGAAAAGTTACTTCCTGAAACACAGAGTGGCTTTAGACCAAACCGAGGCACATCCGATTTAATCTTCACACTTAAACAGCTTCAAGAAAAAGCACTCGAACATCAAGGAGAAATTCACATGGCCTTCATTGATTTAACCAAGGCGTTTGACTCGGTGGAGAGGGAAGTGCTCTGGAAAATTATGTTCCGCTTAGGTATCCCTAGAAAATTTGTGGAAGTATGTCGCAGTCTACATACAAACAACAACGCCCAGGTTATGTATAATAATGAGGCAACCGAACCTTTCCAAACCCTCACTGGAGTTAGGCAGGGATGTGTCCTGGCACCCCTACTCTTTAATTTGTTTACCACTGCTCTAACAATTATTGTTGACAACAAACTGACTGTCAGAGGAATAGGTCTCAGATACCGTTTTGATGGCGGTCTCTTTAACATAGGGCGCTTTAGAGCTTTCACGAAGACACGCACACGATTCATTTGTGATCTCCAGTATGCAGATGACTGTGCACTTTTAGCCTCTACGCCGGAAGAGCTTCAAGAACTTTTAGATGTGTATGCCCAGAGCTATGATTCCTTAGGACTTAAAATCAACATTGGAAAGACTAAGATTATGTCAACTCCTCATCAAGTGAACCAAATAGACATTACACTTAACGGAAATTCTCTTGAAGTGGTGGATCAGTTCAATTACTTAGGCAACGTTGTTAATGACAAAGCAAACATGGACAGCGAGATTAGCAATAGAATTAACGCTGCATCTAGAGCACTCTGGGGACTTAGAGAGAGAGTATTTGACAACCACGACCTTGCTTTGTCAACGAAAATGGCTGTCTACAGAGCAGTTGTCATTCCAACACTGCTATATGGATGTGAAAGCTGGGTCACTTACCGTCGTCATGTGAAAGAATTAGAACGTTTTCAGCAAAGACATCTCAGAAGTATGATGAAAATCCGTTGGTTCCATCACATACCAAACGTGGAAGTACTCAGGAGAGCAAACAGCCTTGCAATTGAGGTGCTTATTTCAAGAGCACGCCTAAGATGGGCAGGTCACGTTCATCGTATGCATGATAACCGCCTTCCTAAATGCACACTTTATGGTGAATTGCTAAGCGGTAGAAGAAGGCGTGGCGGTCAACGAAAGAGGTTCAAAGACGCTCTCCATGAAAATCTAAAATCCTGCGGTATTGCAGACGAGCAATGGGAACAACTTGCAGCGGACAGAACCGAATGGCGAGGGGTTGTGGCCAGCTATCAAGGAAATGTTGCTGCAAGAAGGCCGAATCCAAGACCTAACCAGATCTATGTTTGTCCTGACTGCGGTCGACATGTGCTCTCCCGAATTGGCCTCTATAGCCATAGTCGTGTGCACCGTAGATGAATGGGAATTACAATAAACTACACCTGTTACTTGTTTTTTATTGTACACAATTTATCGACTGTAACATTTTCATACTCGGACTCGAGTAACGGCTAATAATATTAATATTGGAATTGCCTACTGCTGCTTCAGAAATGGGAAAGAAATAACAAAGCTGCGTATCATCCGCATACATATGATAGATAATCACAATTTTTATAGTTTTAATTAAATTTAATGTGTAAAAGGAGTACAGAAGTGGGCCCAATATACTTCCCTGAGGAACTCATGTAGTTACACTGAGCGTATCTGATTTTTTATCTTCTAATAATACTTGCTATTTTCTATCAGCTAGGAATGAGCCAATAAATGATAAAGCAGAATTATCAAATCCTGTAAAATGCAAGATTGCTACAAGTATATCATGGTTGAGCAGATCAAAGGGCTTAGTGTAATCGAGAAAATTGAGAATTATTATCAAATGCGTTAAAAATATCATCGGTAATATCAGATAGTGCCGTAGAACAGCTAAATCCGCATCTAAAGCCAGACTGTTTCATAGGAATAATATTATGAATATTCAGAAAAGGAGTAACTTGCATTTCCATAACTTTCTCTAGAATTTTAGACAGCGTGGGAAGAATTGACATCGAAATAAGAGTTTGCGATACACATATATTTATAGTCGAGGTCAGGAGCCGGAAGTGATACTTTTTTTGCCAGAGCGCCAATCTAGGGGACCCCCCCCCGCATTTTTCGAGGTCACTGAACACGATGGTGGAGTCCCACAATTTTCTTTCCTCGGCAACCCCTTCATATTGGCCAAAAACCACCCCCAAAGTGCCCTTCTCCGTGAAGTCATTTATTTTCCCCAGTTTTTCGACTAACTGTTATTCCCTTGAGTAGAACGGAAGGTCCATCGAGGGATTTGACCTCAGCCATCCCTGCACCAGGCTTTCACAACTCTAGGGGGTTGGAAAATTGAAATAATTTTTGTGGAAAAAAATTGATACAGGAAGTGTCTGTGAGGAAGGTGGCAGGTCCATGGTTGTGTAACCATCCCCGGGGGTGCTGTCACCCTTCAAAGGGGTGGATATTTTTTATTTTTTTTGGGAAATAAATAATATTTTGTGGGAGCCGTTGATGACTGGGACCACTCGATTGAAATAAAATCAAGGATAGAGCAAGCAAGAACAACATTTGTGAGGATGAAGAAGGTTTTCTGTGGACATGACCTAAATATGGAAGTGAAGATAAGGATGGTTCGCTGTTGTGTATTCTCCGTCCTCTTGTATGGAGTGGAGTCTTGGACTCTTACACAAAACACCCTTAAGAGACTTGAGGCCTTTGAGATGTGGGTATACCGACGTATGCAACGGATAAGTTGGGTAGACCACGTTACAAACATAGAAGTAATGCATAGAATGGGTAAAGATAAGGGAGTAATTAATACTCTGAAAAAGAGGAAACTATCATACTTTGGCCACGTAATGAGACATCCAGAAACATGTAATACACTACATCTGATAATCCAAGGTAAAATCAATGGAAAACGAGACCCAGGAAGAAGAAGAACGTCATGGTTGAAGAACTTGAGGCAGTGGTTGGGGAAGTCGACGACCGCGCTTTT
This sequence comes from Leptura quadrifasciata, assembly GCA_963675555.1. Lineage (NCBI taxonomy): Eukaryota > Metazoa > Arthropoda > Insecta > Coleoptera > Cerambycidae > Leptura > Leptura quadrifasciata. Next base: position 53,645,803 of record OY776675.1, read on the forward strand.
CAGAGCGGCAGTTAATAAAGTCAAAATAGCGAACATGATCGCCAACATTCGTTGAACGGATACGACACTGCAAGAAGAAGAAGGGAGCCCTTTCTTTGAGGAAGGTGGTAGGTGACCAGGATTGTGTAACCACCACCGGGAGTTATTTTCAGCTTTCAAAGGGGCGGATATTTGAAGTTTTTTTTTAAAGAAATTATTATTTCGTAGGAGGTGTTTCTTTAAGAAAGGCGGCAGGTGACCAGGGTTGTATAACCAACCCCGGGAATTGTTTTCATCCTTCGAAGGGGTGGGAAAAATATTTTGTAGGAGGCTTTTCATTGAGGAAGGTGGTACGTGCAACAAACACCAGCCGAAAGACTGATCCTACTTAAAGGAGCTCTCGTACCAGTCGTCACACACCACTTGCAGATTGCAGTATCAAGCTGTTGGCTCTCATCAGTGCAAGGTAGCCATCTGGCGGTCCAGTGTCTAGTAGCTGTTAGTTGCAGTCTAGTTACGTTCCTTATAGTAAAATAAGGATTTTGTAGAGGAGTTTGCGACTGAAATATTATCTTTTAAATTACTAATTTGTTTATAGTAGGCCCAATGTTCAGGACATTTATTTTTCATAAATATATTTAACGGTTTAATTCGTAGTTTCCGCATTAATTTAAAATTATCTGTGATCCATGGACAATACGATTTTGATTTATAATTTCTTACTTTAGCAGGAGCATGCAGGTCAGAAATTTGAAGTAAGTTATTAGTAAGAAACTGAATCTTTTCATCAATGCTATTCATAGTAAAGATTGTTTACCTAGATAAATTTTCAAGATCATGCTGAAATTCATTGAAATCAATATTTTTAAGAGCTCTGTATGTAATAGATTTTTCAGTAGGTAAATAAAAGTCAAAGTTACAGAAAATTGTCCAGATACTACTAACTTAATCCAGATATGCTCAATAAATTTCCTGCATTCATGTATTATATTATAAAAATTTGTCTTTTCTTTTATTTATATACCGACACCGCCTGTTCTGTTGGATCTGTCCTACCTTACAAATGAAAAGTTTTGTAGATAAGTAGACGATGAGATGGGAGAAATAATAATTAGTACTGTATATATATAAGAAAAGGAAGAAAAAGGAAAAAAAGAGACAAAAAAGAATAGAATAATAATAAAGTCTAAGGTATTAAGGTAATCACAATTGCTCTGTAGTTCCGGTATAGATTCATGCAAATTTTCACCTTCCTTAGCAGGCAAACCAAATACGTGGATATTGCAATTGCGAGAATACTGTTCTTGCCCGTCTAATGCCTTTTTTAGATATTTATTTTCATTCTGTATGGCAGGCAGCTCATTGTTGATTTTATTAAGTTCTTTATCGAATTTATTTAATTTGTTCTACGTATCTTTCGTCTATTTTTTTTTAAATACTTCCAACGAGGGTGTTTTTGAATTGATCATTAAAGAGTGCGGATATTTGCTCAGCAACAACTTGCTTGATTTTCTCAAGGTCTGTCCCTGTAAGCACCATTTTGAATCAATAACAGCTGTAGGACTCACTTGTTGGTTGTTTGTAAAATATGCCTAATATGGTCTGTATTATTTACACAAAGTACTTCTAATACTTAAACATACACTTTAGCACAGATTTACTACTACAACTAAACAAACTACAAATTTTCTCGAGCGATTCAGCACATCGTGACTTTCACACTAACGCCATCTCGGTTAATATCCACTGCTTTGTAAATTGAACATTCTTTAGTTGATTGAACTAGAATGTACGTCCATACTAGTTACATTTTCCTTTTAAGATTTTTAAATTTGCATATTATAATCATACACTGAATCCTTCAACTCGAAGATTGTACTTTTATACTATTATTCGCCATCCGCCATGCCACTAGTATAACTTTAAGTATGGCTTGCTCCCCGTCACAGATAATTGTGGTTGTAAGATGATTTGTTATTAACTGTTTTGGGCGTTTGCATATTAAGTAGTATATTAGTGTTATATAATAGAGTCTAGGATATATTTGTAAATAATAGAGTTTAACGTTAATAAATTTATTATTTTCTGAATCGCAAGTTTTATTGTTGTCGATAATTCCCCCTATTGACTAAATCTCCTATCAGGATATGGAGTTTCTCCACTGGAGTTACTCAAGCCCCGCTTGACCATTAAGGTACCGTTGTTGTAACGCAAAACTGGAACTAGCGCCGAAGCAACAGAACCATTAAGCAACCGCTACCGACTAGAGTGCCGAATTATTTCCTCTCCGTCTACAGATACTGTGAAAAACTGATTAAAATGTCACGTATTATTAGCGCCTTTCATGCTTGCGGCGTAATTATGAGTAGGTGGATATCAATATAACCGCTTGTTGATACTTGCATGTCACCCACTGGCCTCTGTCACCAGGTGATGACTAAGGCAGAGACAAAAATTTGATAGCAGATATACAGGACCCATACTAACATACCCCTCCACCACATGATTTCCTATTACAGCCCCATACACCAGATAGGGCAAAACAGATTCCCACGATCATTCCTCTTCTACAAGGCATGACAAGCATCCCGACAATCGCAGTCTTTGTCTTGAAAAAATTAATACCCAATTTAGTAAATTCAGTGATAGTCGATCAATCCCTCCTAATTAATTCTATGACATCCAAATTTTTATACGCACCTAAACACCCACCTTTTAATTCTACACCATTTAAGTAATATTGTAAATGTAGTTAGAAAAATTAAGAAAGGTTTTAAAAAATATAAACGTATCAAGAAAAACAAAAAAAAATACAAAATAAATTTAAAATTTAAATTAATGCAAAAAATAGAAAATTCAACTTAAACCAAACACTTTCAACTATAGATTAACAGCATGTAACACAATAGACAAAAGAGCCATTATTATACTACACAAAAGAGCCATACATGACACACTGTACTCCTAGAAACGTACAAATAAACCACACTCACAACATATTAACATAGAAACAAAAGCATCCAAAACAAGCAACAAAATAAACAGGAACAATCATGAATACCGATAGCTGAAAAGCAAGAAAAGTATTAAATAAAATGAAACAACCCAAGGTAGGCAACTCACAGATGGAAATCCTCAAGAATTGTCACACACTTCGCAGCAGTAGATAGTAGCGATCCCTTGATCCAACTGTCATTATATTTTAGCTGAGGAAATAAGAGCAATAAAACTATTTGGGAAAATTATATTAATAGCTCTTAGTAAGTTAAAATGTAGTTATTATTCAATGGTTGCCATATTTATTTGTTCGTGAGGTGGTGGCTTCACTTCGATAGATGGCAACAGGAAATTGTTGCGTGCTCATATTTTTCCTCGTGTTTTTCTCCATTTCTGTATCTAGAGCGCATATAATTTATGTCGTATCTTTTATATATTTTAACGCAGTATTTCTCAATGGCTTCCCTGACACTTATCTCGTATATTCTGGGATACGTCGCTCCGCATAGTTAGTAATATCGCAAAAAGTTTTAACGAACCGTGCAAGTTAGTAAACCAAATGCAGCCTATAAAATGTTAAATGATACATAAATCTAGTTTTATCTTAACTCTGCAGATAAAAGTTGTTTATAAAAACTTTGAATTTAATTTCTTGCCATCGTTAAATTTATCTTAACCGAATGTGTATTCTTCCTGCCTTATCTCGTCATTAACATCCACATACAGCTACAGGCAACAAAACTTTCTAAGGTAAAGTTATTTTATCATGAAAACCTATCAGTGCAAGAACTTTCCTAGTTTACTGTTCTAAAAATCATTTTTAAGTTTCTCTTTATAGAATGTAAAGTTTGTGGTTTTAGATAGATAGATAGATAGATAGTTAGTCTTTATTTTACCACTATATGTTACATGATTAAACATTTGCAGCAAGTCAGAAAATCAGCAGGCAAGCAGCTGCATTACAAAAAAATAATAATTTTGTTTTGAGAAATATAATACATATATAAAATAAGGACAATAACAAGAACATAATACTGTATATAACGTTTACACATTGTTAAACATGAATATATATATAATTACATATGAATACTGTATATAACGATTACACATTGTCAAACACGAAAATATAAAAATTTAATTTATAAAATAGGTACCTATAAAAAGTACAAGCATTCTGCAAGTATGAGCATTAGACAACCGAAAGTGGAGTAACCAAATATGGCGTCCTCAGAAAATCATCAATTGAGTAAAAACAAAACTGAAGAATGAATCGTTTTACATTATTTTTGAAGGACCTAAAGTTTAACTGTCTAATATGATGTGGTAAATGGTTATATAGGTTTAAGTTGGGTGAATTTTTTGCACTTAGAGTTAACTTAAAGCATGGTACTCTAAGAAGTCCAGCAGCACGTGTGTTGTGCTCCTGATAGTCCGACTGAACAGAGAGACCGGATGCGTTTCTGTGAATTTCAATAAGAGTGTTGTAGATAAAAAGTGAAGGTAGTGGCATAATTCCCAGTTTAATGAAGATGGGTTGACAATGTTCCCTAAATTTAGCGTTGACAAGAACTCTTATAATTTTCTTTTGTTTTCGAAAAATTTTAGATGCGTGGTATGAGTTACCCCATAGAACCACTGCGTAGGAAAGTCTAGAATGAAAAAGAGAGAAGTAAGTATTTTTTAATAGGTCGAATTCAAGAACGCTTTTTAGTTTCCTAAAAAGGAAGATTACGCTGGAAAGCCTTTTGTCCAGATGATCAGTATGGGTTACCCAACTAAGGTTATGATCTAGATAGATACCTAGGAGTTTAATGTGCTCGCCTTTGGATATATTTCTGTTTGAGGATATTATCAGTCTCTGAGTTTTCTCCTGATTTAGTGTTAGTTCGTTAGAGATGAACCAATTTTTTGCTTGTAGTTCATTGAGAGAAGATAGTTCCAGTAGATTGTCAATAATTTTGAATTAAACTTACTTACACAGAGAGTGGTCATTGGTTTTTTACTAATGTTTCGGTGGATAAAACCTTGAAAATATTTAAGGATAAGTTGCTGAACGATGATAGTTTGAAAAATAGAACTAAGTTAGGCGTAAATAGCATCAGAGAGCTTTTAACTTATTCTTAATTGGTATACGATTTGTATCAGCAGGATTTGGACGTGGCAGTAGGATTTTCCTTGTCACAAATTATTTTAAGTATTTAAAAGAAATCTTCAAATCCACCTTCGATCTTTAAAGTAGGTTAGTTCTGTTAATGTAGACCGTAGACATAAGTATGTAATACTAGATTTAGAATAGATATAAGTATGTAATATTCAACTTATCTGTATCTTTTAAATATACTTGTGACATGCAATATCGCACGGTTCTATCTTCAAAACTATTACACTAATCGAAAAAAAATGTAGAGCCCATTTCTATCTAGAATTTAGTGGAGAATAAATTTCTATTCTTGATTTTTTGTCCTATTATTAACATTTTTGGAGATATTAAAAAAAACGCTAAAATTCTCCCTTTCAATTGTTTAAACAATATGTTAATAAAGTCAAAATAGCGAACATGATCGCCAACATTCGTTGAACGGATACGACACTGCAAGAAGAAGAAGGGAGCCCTTTCTTTGAGGAAGGTGGTAGGTGACCAGGATTGTGTAACCACCACCGGGAGTTATTTTCAGCTTTCAAAGGGGCGGATATTTGAAGTTTTTTTTTAAAGAAATTATTATTTCGTAGGAGGTGTTTCTTTAAGAAAGGCGGCAGGTGACCAGGGTTGTATAACCAACCCCGGGAATTGTTTTCATCCTTCGAAGGGGTGGGAAAAATATTTTGTAGGAGGCTTTTCATTGAGGAAGGTGGTACGTGCAACAAACACCAGCCGAAAGACTGATCCTACTTAAAGGAGCTCTCGTACCAGTCGTCACACACCACTTGCAGATTGCAGTATCAAGCTGTTGGCTCTCATCAGTGCAAGGTAGCCATCTGGCGGTCCAGTGTCTAGTAGCTGTTAGTTGCAGTCTAGTTACGTTCCTTATAGTAAAATAAGGATTTTGTAGAGGAGTTTGCGACTGAAATATTATCTTTTAAATTACTAATTTGTTTATAGTAGGCCCAATGTTCAGGACATTTATTTTTCATAAATATATTTAACGGTTTAATTCGTAGTTTCCGCATTAATTTAAAATTATCTGTGATCCATGGACAATACGATTTTGATTTATAATTTCTTACTTTAGCAGGAGCATGCAGGTCAGAAATTTGAAGTAAGTTATTAGTAAGAAACTGAATCTTTTCATCAATGCTATTCATAGTAAAGATTGTTTACCTAGATAAATTTTCAAGATCATGCTGAAATTCATTGAAATCAATATTTTTAAGAGCTCTGTATGTAATAGATTTTTCAGTAGGTAAATAAAAGTCAAAGTTACAGAAAATTGTCCAGATACTACTAACTTAATCCAGATATGCTCAATAAATTTCCTGCATTCATGTATTATATTATAAAAATTTGTCTTTTCTTTTATTTATATACCGACACCGCCTGTTCTGTTGGATCTGTCCTACCTTACAAATGAAAAGTTTTGTAGATAAGTAGACGATGAGATGGGAGAAATAATAATTAGTACTGTATATATATAAGAAAAGGAAGAAAAAGGAAAAAAAGAGACAAAAAAGAATAGAATAATAATAAAGTCTAAGGTATTAAGGTAATCACAATTGCTCTGTAGTTCCGGTATAGATTCATGCAAATTTTCACCTTCCTTAGCAGGCAAACCAAATACGTGGATATTGCAATTGCGAGAATACTGTTCTTGCCCGTCTAATGCCTTTTTTAGATATTTATTTTCATTCTGTATGGCAGGCAGCTCATTGTTGATTTTATTAAGTTCTTTATCGAATTTATTTAATTTGTTCTACGTATCTTTCGTCTATTTTTTTTTAAATACTTCCAACGAGGGTGTTTTTGAATTGATCATTAAAGAGTGCGGATATTTGCTCAGCAACAACTTGCTTGATTTTCTCAAGGTCTGTCCCTGTAAGCACCATTTTGAATCAATAACAGCTGTAGGACTCACTTGTTGGTTGTTTGTAAAATATGCCTAATATGGTCTGTATTATTTACACAAAGTACTTCTAATACTTAAACATACACTTTAGCACAGATTTACTACTACAACTAAACAAACTACAAATTTTCTCGAGCGATTCAGCACATCGTGACTTTCACACTAACGCCATCTCGGTTAATATCCACTGCTTTGTAAATTGAACATTCTTTAGTTGATTGAACTAGAATGTACGTCCATACTAGTTACATTTTCCTTTTAAGATTTTTAAATTTGCATATTATAATCATACACTGAATCCTTCAACTCGAAGATTGTACTTTTATACTATTATTCGCCATCCGCCATGCCACTAGTATAACTTTAAGTATGGCTTGCTCCCCGTCACAGATAATTGTGGTTGTAAGATGATTTGTTATTAACTGTTTTGGGCGTTTGCATATTAAGTAGTATATTAGTGTTATATAATAGAGTCTAGGATATATTTGTAAATAATAGAGTTTAACGTTAATAAATTTATTATTTTCTGAATCGCAAGTTTTATTGTTGTCGATAATTCCCCCTATTGACTAAATCTCCTATCAGGATATGGAGTTTCTCCACTGGAGTTACTCAAGCCCCGCTTGACCATTAAGGTACCGTTGTTGTAACGCAAAACTGGAACTAGCGCCGAAGCAACAGAACCATTAAGCAACCGCTACCGACTAGAGTGCCGAATTATTTCCTCTCCGTCTACAGATACTGTGAAAAACTGATTAAAATGTCACGTATTATTAGCGCCTTTCATGCTTGCGGCGTAATTATGAGTAGGTGGATATCAATATAACCGCTTGTTGATACTTGCATGTCACCCACTGGCCTCTGTCACCAGGTGATGACTAAGGCAGAGACAAAAATTTGATAGCAGATATACAGGACCCATACTAACATACCCCTCCACCACATGATTTCCTATTACAGCCCCATACACCAGATAGGGCAAAACAGATTCCCACGATCATTCCTCTTCTACAAGGCATGACAAGCATCCCGACAATCGCAGTCTTTGTCTTGAAAAAATTAATACCCAATTTAGTAAATTCAGTGATAGTCGATCAATCCCTCCTAATTAATTCTATGACATCCAAATTTTTATACGCACCTAAACACCCACCTTTTAATTCTACACCATTTAAGTAATATTGTAAATGTAGTTAGAAAAATTAAGAAAGGTTTTAAAAAATATAAACGTATCAAGAAAAACAAAAAAAAATACAAAATAAATTTAAAATTTAAATTAATGCAAAAAATAGAAAATTCAACTTAAACCAAACACTTTCAACTATAGATTAACAGCATGTAACACAATAGACAAAAGAGCCATTATTATACTACACAAAAGAGCCATACATGACACACTGTACTCCTAGAAACGTACAAATAAACCACACTCACAACATATTAACATAGAAACAAAAGCATCCAAAACAAGCAACAAAATAAACAGGAACAATCATGAATACCGATAGCTGAAAAGCAAGAAAAGTATTAAATAAAATGAAACAACCCAAGGTAGGCAACTCACAGATGGAAATCCTCAAGAATTGTCACACACTTCGCAGCAGTAGATAGTAGCGATCCCTTGATCCAACTGTCATTATATTTTAGCTGAGGAAATAAGAGCAATAAAACTATTTGGGAAAATTATATTAATAGCTCTTAGTAAGTTAAAATGTAGTTATTATTCAATGGTTGCCATATTTATTTGTTCGTGAGGTGGTGGCTTCACTTCGATAGATGGCAACAGGAAATTGTTGCGTGCTCATATTTTTCCTCGTGTTTTTCTCCATTTCTGTATCTAGAGCGCATATAATTTATGTCGTATCTTTTATATATTTTAACGCAGTATTTCTCAATGGCTTCCCTGACACTTATCTCGTATATTCTGGGATACGTCGCTCCGCATAGTTAGTAATATCGCAAAAAGTTTTAACGAACCGTGCAAGTTAGTAAACCAAATGCAGCCTATAAAATGTTAAATGATACATAAATCTAGTTTTATCTTAACTCTGCAGATAAAAGTTGTTTATAAAAACTTTGAATTTAATTTCTTGCCATCGTTAAATTTATCTTAACCGAATGTGTATTCTTCCTGCCTTATCTCGTCATTAACATCCACATACAGCTACAGGCAACAAAACTTTCTAAGGTAAAGTTATTTTATCATGAAAACCTATCAGTGCAAGAACTTTCCTAGTTTACTGTTCTAAAAATCATTTTTAAGTTTCTCTTTATAGAATGTAAAGTTTGTGGTTTTAGATAGATAGATAGATAGATAGTTAGTCTTTATTTTACCACTATATGTTACATGATTAAACATTTGCAGCAAGTCAGAAAATCAGCAGGCAAGCAGCTGCATTACAAAAAAATAATAATTTTGTTTTGAGAAATATAATACATATATAAAATAAGGACAATAACAAGAACATAATACTGTATATAACGTTTACACATTGTTAAACATGAATATATATATAATTACATATGAATACTGTATATAACGATTACACATTGTCAAACACGAAAATATAAAAATTTAATTTATAAAATAGGTACCTATAAAAAGTACAAGCATTCTGCAAGTATGAGCATTAGACAACCGAAAGTGGAGTAACCAAATATGGCGTCCTCAGAAAATCATCAATTGAGTAAAAACAAAACTGAAGAATGAATCGTTTTACATTATTTTTGAAGGACCTAAAGTTTAACTGTCTAATATGATGTGGTAAATGGTTATATAGGTTTAAGTTGGGTGAATTTTTTGCACTTAGAGTTAACTTAAAGCATGGTACTCTAAGAAGTCCAGCAGCACGTGTGTTGTGCTCCTGATAGTCCGACTGAACAGAGAGACCGGATGCGTTTCTGTGAATTTCAATAAGAGTGTTGTAGATAAAAAGTGAAGGTAGTGGCATAATTCCCAGTTTAATGAAGATGGGTTGACAATGTTCCCTAAATTTAGCGTTGACAAGAACTCTTATAATTTTCTTTTGTTTTCGAAAAATTTTAGATGCGTGGTATGAGTTACCCCATAGAACCACTGCGTAGGAAAGTCTAGAATGAAAAAGAGAGAAGTAAGTATTTTTTAATAGGTCGAATTCAAGAACGCTTTTTAGTTTCCTAAAAAGGAAGATTACGCTGGAAAGCCTTTTGTCCAGATGATCAGTATGGGTTACCCAACTAAGGTTATGATCTAGATAGATACCTAGGAGTTTAATGTGCTCGCCTTTGGATATATTTCTGTTTGAGGATATTATCAGTCTCTGAGTTTTCTCCTGATTTAGTGTTAGTTCGTTAGAGATGAACCAATTTTTTGCTTGTAGTTCATTGAGAGAAGATAGTTCCAGTAGATTGTCAATAATTTTGAATTAAACTTACTTACACAGAGAGTGGTCATTGGTTTTTTACTAATGTTTCGGTGGATAAAACCTTGAAAATATTTAAGGATAAGTTGCTGAACGATGATAGTTTGAAAAATAGAACTAAGTTAGGCGTAAATAGCATCAGAGAGCTTTTAACTTATTCTTAATTGGTATACGATTTGTATCAGCAGGATTTGGACGTGGCAGTAGGATTTTCCTTGTCACAAATTATTTTAAGTATTTAAAAGAAATCTTCAAATCCACCTTCGATCTTTAAAGTAGGTTAGTTCTGTTAATGTAGACCGTAGACATAAGTATGTAATACTAGATTTAGAATAGATATAAGTATGTAATATTCAACTTATCTGTATCTTTTAAATATACTTGTGACATGCAATATCGCACGGTTCTATCTTCAAAACTATTACACTAATCGAAAAAAAATGTAGAGCCCATTTCTATCTAGAATTTAGTGGAGAATAAATTTCTATTCTTGATTTTTTGTCCTATTATTAACATTTTTGGAGATATTAAAAAAAACGCTAAAATTCTCCCTTTCAATTGTTTAAACAATATGTTCTGGACCGAATTGGAGGGAACATTTTCAATAAATCTCTTCCTAAGCATAAAAAGAAGCGATAGAAGAAAAAAGGTTCCTTAGAGATTATCCATCAATCCGGTGATATTCAACCTCTGACGAATGCTTATTAAATGCTTCAAAAAGTTTTATTAAAACTTTTTTTTTTTTTACATTTATTTAACGTCGGCCTATTTCCGCTACTGAGGCCGACGCCTGTAGACGAGCTACCCCCAACCAGGAATTTTTTTTTGCCGAACCTCTTCCCTTAAGAAGAGTAGGGATCTTTTACTTGCCTAACATTTAATAGACAAGGGACCGACGGCTTTACATCCCCTCCGAAGGATGGTATATCCCCTATACAACCCTCGCCTAAGGTTGTATAGCTTCCGCGCATACACTGATATACAAGCCGCTGGAAGAAGTGTGAGGCGAGGACGCGGGTCTTCGTTGGAACGGTCACCCATTCCAAGTACTAACCGCGCCTTACGTTGCTTTACATCGCATATCGAAGTATGTACATAGTAAAGGCGCACCCACGCTCGCCCCCTTTTATTAAAACTCTACGCGTGTTTAGGCTTATTACACCTTTATCAAGAGTAAATAGATAAAGACGTAATAAGCCGAAACACGTGTAGACTTTTAATAAAACTTTTTGAAGCATTTATAAAGCATTCGATATTGAATGATGTTTCACAAGGAGCCAACCGCAGAATCTATTCAAGCTTGGGCAATGGTAGCTCAGTGTGTTAAAGCGACATGTGCAATGTAATACACTACAAAGGATACAGAATAAAATCCTTAGATTACTTACACAAACAAACAGGTATACTCCTATCGAAACATTTCATAGAGAGTACAACATTCCTTTAATTAGGGTTTATATAATAGATACTGCTCAAAAATTCTTTAAATTTAAGATACATAAATCCCCGCTCACCACACATATGGTAGACATACGGGAACATCATAATATTGAACACCCACATAAGTTCATACATCAAAATCTCCCGATTTATTCGGAGAGATAAAACTAGGTTAAGACTTATAATTTTTGGCAGGTTCCGGCAGAGCCATGATGAGATGCAACTGTGTCATGAAGCATATTGTATATATATTGTTAATAAAATACCATATAATTTTCTTTATTTCTAATTAAAATTTTCGTTTTCTTTACCTCAATATTATTTTAATTTACTTACACCATCGGTGTGTTTTTATTTGTATATAGGTTTTTCTTTAAGCAGGTTTTTTCTTTTTATAAGTTTCCTGCAAGTTAAATACTTAAATATTTCATTTCATTAGATAGAATTTCATTTATTTTTCATTTTCTTAAACTTATTGTGCATTAAAATATATATTTAGTTTAATCTGTTTTTTGAGACCGTTTATTAATCATTAATTTTAATTTTGTATCATAATCATGTTTGGCATAATATCGGCCCCCCGATCCGTTTCTATGCACATGTGCACAATGTAACGCGTCGGGAATATTTCACCATTGTAAACACCATGAAATAAATGATATACAAAATGATATAAAAAATGATATGTTCTTATATTTCAATAAAGCATTTTTAATTGTTAATTGTTAATTGGCTAACAAACTGAGTTACCTAGCGAAGTGGGTTCGATTCCCGCAAGGTGAAACAATTTTTCATTAAAAAAATTGCCCCTAGAGCGGTTCGGAGTCCACATTAAACTGTAGGGCCTCGTCTCTCTTTGCCTAGCACAAGATCCTTGAGATGTTCCAGGGGGTTACTTCGGTAACTTGAGAGGCGGTTAAGAAAACATTTTAACAAAACATTTTTTATATGATGAGATCCCAATATATTTTTTAAATAATGAAATGCTAATTAGAAATAAACTATCAGATGTTCTAACAAATAATCAATATATCGAAATATTTGTTAACAGAACTTTCGTATATGTAGTAGAAAATACAAAAAGGAGCAGAAATTGAGTATCACACATTGACTTTTAGACAATATCGGTTGTTCTATTCCCAGAAGTTTCAAATAACGAGGCTTCAAATTCGGAAATTCTCGAAAGAACAGCCAATCATCGTTCACCTGGGTTTTAATTCATAAATATGTCACCGTTTCTTCCTCCTATCAGTGATTTTAGTTGATGTGGTAAAACACCACGATACCCCTCTGTGCAAGAAATTCATTTCACAATACCATTTGTTGTTTAATTTTATGTTATATTGTGCGGTTGTCTAAAGACTTGTAGTTATTTTCAACATTTCCAACAGTTGTGGTGGTATACAATTTTCCATCAAAGTGAAAGTTTTCCTTCGGGGCCAAAAAAACCTTACCTTGACAACAGTAACAGCGTACCTAAATAACTATGAGATATCTGATACTCTTTGTGTGCAAATTAATTTTTTATTTTTTATTTTTTGAAATCGAGCAGAGTATAAGTATTAAAATTTATATCCTAGAGTTTGATAAACACCCTACGAGTAGTACCATTTTTTAAGCAACTTCAATAAGGAGAATAGAATTTCAAAATTCAATTAACGATAAAGTGTTATGTGATTAATGTATATTGAAAATATTGTGTACGTACCTGTCTAACGATACTGCTACTAAGCTGTAAACCGAAGCCGCTACTGATACACCTTGAATGTATGGGACAGTTTTGCACATCCACCATCCAAGAACCCAAGCTAGAACAAAAAAATATATTAAATACACATTCCATTGCAAGGTAGATATATGGTGTTGCACTTTTTGGGACGTTCATGGTTCCTATGCTGCAGTGATTTTCAACCATCCTTGTCTCAAATTAATATCTCGAAAAGATGGTTGACACATGAAGCATTTGATGAACTTAACGAGGAAGAGGAAAAATAGGCACACAACGTAGATGGGACAAAGTATTAGATGAAACCATATAAACAGTTTTTAATTGATAAAATCTGTCAACACTTCATAAAACAACTAATTTTACAACTACCTTGTATAAAGTGCCTAGTTTACACACGCTGAATGTACAGCGTGTATAGTTAAAAGTTAGTTAAAAATTGCTTATTGAAGTTTCATTATATATTCTTAAAGTTTTCACTCCACTGCAAAAATTAATTTTGTTTTATATCGAAAAAGATTAAGTAAGATAACCTTTAATTTTATTAACAAATATGATTTTTATATACCTTTGCCTGGGCAGAGTGCGGTATTATTCAACAACCTCCTGCGTAAAATTAAATAATTTATGCAATCCATTAAGTACTGTCTATATTTTAATTTTTACTTATTCTTTTGGTAACCATTTTGCTAGTAGAAAAATATTGCGCGCAATTCGTAATATGCGTAATGCGTCTTTGGCACTTATAAGAGTGTCATACTAGCCTAGTTTTCCATTTTATTTGTGAAAAACAAAATTGTTTTACATACTTGTCGCATAAAAAAATTAAGTTACAAAATTTTGTTATTTCTTTGTTGAAGAGACGATGGGAAAGCGTAAGGAAAGATGTCGGGAAAGTGGGGGAATGTATTGCAATACTGTGAGATGGTGGCGGGAAAGTAGAGTCATTGTGAGGGAGACAGTGGGATGTTAAAAAAGTCAGAGCAAATGGTAGGATTTGGGAAATATGAGAGATGATGGTAGAAAGGAATGTAAGGAGAAAGTAAGTGACGGCGGTGGCAGGCAGAAGAAGAGGGGGATGGCGCGAAAATTTAAGCAAGGGGTGATAAGGTAGCAATAAGTGGGGGAAAATAGTGAGAACATGGGGAAAACTGTGGGAAAATGATGGGGTAAGCTAATATTAAGTATAGCAATGATACATACAGATTGGTGTCGGCAACTAGCCGTATAGGAAAATCCTATACACTTATGTACATGTGCAATATCGGTGAGAATCGCGAGATGATATGAAATAGATGGTGGGGCATATGTATAACAGCTGGTCGAGCTCGATTCGCTGCAGTAGCAAATGTATTTGGAGCGGAAGTTGTAGGTGACCGGTCGTCAAATAAGGAATTTTCGAATTACCACGTATCATCCCAAAATATTCGTTTGTTGAAAATAATTATGGTGGTCAACAAATTACCAAAATAAACAATAGTAAATATTTATTATATTTTAACAGATTAATATTATTTTGAGTGCAATAATACTTAAATTTCGTAAGGTTACCTGACACCTAATCCCAACGGACTCTAGTAAATAATAAATAAATCCATAACATCGACAATCACAGCAGTGCTAGCGTACATCACATGTACATAAGTATTGTTATGTGCTGCTCTCTAATGGGGAGAGATATGATTAAGTCCCTGGTCAAAGTGAGGAGAGACCTGTTATTCTGTTGATGGTCAGTAGGTGGGGTGGCGCCATCTCTGGGCCGATTGACGAACCGCCATCTACCACGTAGTAGAAAACTCTGGAGGATTCCAACCTCTTCTAGAATGTTATGGAATGGGATTCTGGTACATTATAAGGGTGTATATAAAGAAATGAAGTTGTGCAGGCAGGATAGTTTTTTGGTTAGATAAGAGTGACAAATGATTAGAAAAGTAAAGTACAGTTGTGATTTAAAAGTAGTGAATGTATATTAGATTAAAGTTATTATCAGTGTATGATTTTTAAGGGTTAACTATTGTAATTTAAGTGATCAATAAAATAGTGGTTTGTGAAGATTCTTGTTGAAAGTTATTTGAACCTACAGAGTGTTTACTGAAGATTTTAAACACGTAACAGTATATAGGATTTCCTATCCGGCTAGCTGCCGACACCAATCAGTATACAAGATAATTGCTCTGGGGTAAATGCACCTCGATACTTTCTCAGCATTTCACGTGCTTATTATACTTGTATACTTGTGTAAACTTTGTTGGTAGAATGCATAAATAACTTTAACATATTTTTTTTAGGAATGTTTAATCTGGTGGGAAATTCACATAGAACATTTTCGATACAATTCTCTGCATTAAACAATTCTTCATTCGAAGAAATTCTTTGAGGGAAGAGGATTCGATAAAAAATTATTTGGCCCTGCATTCGCGTCGCCTGTAGTGTTCTGCCGAGACATTTGAAAATTAACTATTCCAGTTTCTGATTCGACAATTATACCATACTGCAATTTTAAAAATTATTACGACCTAAAGTCAGTCAAGAAAACGAGGTCCCAGATATTACGAATCCTTATAGTTAGAGTAAAACGATAAAAATAACAAGTACAATTTATTATAACAATATACAGTACAGACATAGAAAATATAAAGGTAAAATCTTACAATAATCTAAATATTAAGGTCTAGAGTTTTCCTCAGCTGACGCTAAGGAAAGAGTTACAAATTTTACAAGAAAAATAATATACAGGAATTACTTAAATTTTACAAAATTTAGAAACTTTCCCAGGTGCTCCAGTGTTCGAGGTTTTTCTTTAAGATTGAGGTTTCATAAATCTCAGCGTTAAATAAAATGTTATCCAGATGGGAGACTTTCTATTATAATTAAGTAGATTTCGCTATCTTAAGAGTGCAAATCAGGGTAAACTCAAATGCCAAAAATTGTGAACCAAAGAATGGTAGAATGATCCAAAAGTCCAAAAATATCAAAAATAGAACAGTTGGTAAATTCTAACTGTACTCAAAATCTAGCTGTACCAAATGGTTTATAATTAAATTTACAAAATTAGTCTCAAAATTAATCTCTAACGTGAGCACGTATCTATAGTGATGTAAGAAATTCAAACTTCCCCAGAATATTTCTGGACGATAAACCTGCTAATTAAATCCGAATAAATCGAAATTTCAATTAAACAATCCAAAATATTAATTGAAAGAATGTTAAATTTAGTATTTGATCCGGTATCGAACCGAGTAGCAACCACATGCCTTTTTAACTAAATTAATCACTTAGCAAGGTTTTCAGCTCAATTTCTTGATCGAAAAGGAAGTTAGAAGGTGCTTGGGTAGTATTTATTGCTTGGGTAATATTTATAACAATTATAATCCACAAAAACTGAGGGATATGACTTAAATTGACAGCTTTACAATCGACTGTCATACAGTACCAACTTGAGAAATTTTAAAAACTAAATGGATTTTTATGGACTTTTCAATCATCAACTATCTTTATGCTATCATTTTGTAGACAATTTTTATACACTATCATAATAGTTTATATTTTAGATTTCTATAATATACACATCTATTTAACAAATTGGTATAATATTTTCCTAGTGGGAGCCATCTGTTGGTGGAAAGTCTAATTTTGGGTGGCAATTTGAATAAGAAATTAACGGGTAGTGACATCTATCGCTGAAAGAGCAATTTATAACTTTGACGAATTAATCTACTAAAATCTTATTTTTACATGTTATTATTCATTTGTGGAAGCCAGCGAAATATGGCATGTCACAAAGTGAAAAAAAATTTAACATGGTCGACAAGAAATTGTTTTTATATGTCGCCTCCGGTGCTATGAGGAGAAATCTGCAGAAGACTTTTTCGATGCAATTTTCCATTGTGAACAATTTTAATTGGAAATATTTTTCATTTGATTAAAAATTGTTTTGGGCCCTAACGTTATGACAAGAAACTTGGAACACATTTCTTGATACAATTTTCCATCCTGAACAATTTTTACTTGAAATTTGACATACTGTTTTTAGATCATTCCCAAAACCGCACCTGGTGTTGGTTGCTGGAGCCGTAGCTGGCCTTTTGGCGAGACATTTTCAAAAGCACTTTCCTCGAGATTATTTACCCTAAACAATTTTTATCTTAATTTTTTCCTTGTTTATTCATTTATTTATTTAGGTACACCACTCCACAGTAAAAATAGTACACACAAATTAGATTAAATAGAATAAATAATTTATAAGGAAATAATATTTGAGATGTGTACTCTTGATAGGGTTAGAAATAGAGATCCAAAAGGTTTCCAGCCCATTCAGGAACGGAAAGTCCTTTTTTTTGCAAAAAACCACCCCTAATGGGGACTTAACGCCGGTTTTTTCACTTTTTTATAAACCGTTCGTTACAAGAGAAAAGTATAGGAAATAAAAAATTCGTTAATTTCTGTATAAAAATGTCCTGTTGACCTTGTAGCTTATCCCCACCTGTTTCGCAGTAACAGCATCCAAGCTAAGGGGTAGTTTGGAGCGCAACTCGAAGTTTTATAGAGAATATTTCAAAACTGGTTACTTTAGCGAGGAAAATGCCCAAAAATGAATTTATAAAGCTGAATTTTCCCTATAAGATGCATGTCTAGCGGATTTTGACGAAAGTGATTTTTGTTTATTTTTCCATTTTTCCACAAAGATGCGTTTTTTAATTTGACCTCGTTTCCACACCAACCTTGTGGTAGATATCTCGGTGGGTTTTTAAAAAATGGTTTCCCCTGTAGGCTTATTCTACTAAAATTCTGTCCAATTTTACTCATTAGAAGGTTCTTCATCGACGAGTTGTTCATCAAATTTGAAATTTAAACATCCTTGCCTGTGGCAATTAGAGCACATCTTATAGAGAATATTCCGCTCTATAAATTCATTCTTGGGCATTTTTCCCGTTAAAGTAACTAGATTTGAGATATTCACTGTGAAACTTTGTTTAAATCGATTTTTACTTGTGCCCTCCAAACTACCCCTTAATTTGGATGTTGTTACTGTGAAATAGATGGGGAGAAGCTATAAGGCCAATGGGACTTTTTATACAAAATTTAAGGAGAATTTTTTTATTTCCTATACTTTTTCTTTTCCAACAAACGATTTACAAGCTAAAACATAATATTTTTAGTCGCAAACTGCTCTATAAAATCCTTATTCTTACTATAAGGAACGTAACCAGACTGCAACCAACAGCTACTCTCTGGGCTATGTGCCCCGCCGAGCGCTGAATTGCAAGTTACAAGCCTGGCGCGTTAAGTGTAATAATTGCATATTACCATCAAAACGCTAATGCTTCGATTGCAACAAACACCAGCCGAAAGACTGATTCTACGTCACACACCACCACAGTGCCCTCTAAAAGCACATTTGAACTAAGATTTACAAGCTAAAAGTGAAAAACCAGCATTAAGTCCCTGTTAGGGGTGTTTTTTTGCAAAAAAGGGACTCTTCGTTCCTAAATGGGGTGGAATCTTTTCGGATATCTACTTCTAAC
Source organism: Leptura quadrifasciata (assembly GCA_963675555.1). Classification (NCBI taxonomy): domain Eukaryota; kingdom Metazoa; phylum Arthropoda; class Insecta; order Coleoptera; family Cerambycidae; genus Leptura; species Leptura quadrifasciata. The sequence continues at coordinate 53,664,935 of OY776675.1, forward strand.
CCTATCAAGTGTACACATCTCAAATATTATTTCTTCTAAAATGTTTAATTTGCGTGGACTAAAACCAATGACATGAAATGGAAAAAACCCAATGGGAAAGATTTAAAGATAAAGTAGAGAAGTAAAAATATAAACGCGTAGATACATTAAATATTGAATAATAGACAATGAAGGAACAAATAAATATCTGTTAAACAACATATGCGGAGCTAGTTATGAAAAAAATGCATTTAATATTTGCAATGTTTCAATGAAATGTATCAAGCCGATTCTCAATAGATATGTAAATGTTGCACATAAAGTATAAAGGTGAGAATTACAGTACGTTCGTTCGTGGGGTAGGAAGTTGAAAAGTTTTGTGATTACATATTTCAAATGCAGGGGGCATGAAGATTCAGCATGTTCAAAATATTTGGGCAGTCAACTAGATTGTAAATTAATTTGTATAAAAGAGAGCCTGAGAGAGAGTTTCCTGCGGTCTTCCAGGCTGAGAAAACCGAATCTATTTAGCAACTGTATATATACAAAACCAGTAGAAGGGTGTACATTGTCCATTTTATATGATGCAAATTTCTGATATCGATGTTATCAAAACAAAACTTGTTTTTAGGTCATCCCTGGCACTGGCCCTGGCACCTCGTGGACAAATTTGAAAAGAAACTTTTCGAAATAATTTTTCACCTGGAACGATGTTTTGCATAACACAATTTATGATTTCACGACACACTATTTTTGGGCCCTCCCTCGAGTCTTTTCTACCTCCCTTGCAATAAAGCAAAGGACAATTACGATACGACTTTCCATCCTAAACAATTTTTATTAGGAACATTTTTATATATGAAGAAAAATTATTTTCTGGTCCTACCTGGAGTCGCCCCTGGTGCACCGATTCCATTATAATTCAATAAAGTTCTACCATGAACCTACACGGTCCTACGTATTTCTAGCTTCTACGTTGAGTTACCATCTAGAAAAACGTGTAATCCACAGACAGTTTATCCGACTGACAGACAGACCTGACAGACCGACAGATAGATGGACGGACAAACAGACAGACATACAGGCACAGGGAGAGCCACACATATACACACACCTTTGTGGCCTGCCTAAATCACAACTTTATGATTTTGACTTTATCGTCCTAACTTGTTGCCTAAGTTTATATGCACGACAGCCTAAGCCAGCATTGCTCGCTACTGAAAATATGGTGCCAATAATTTCACTTTACCTCATTTACGTTAATATGTGAGGCGCATAACCCACAATTATGTGGATTAGGCCGTTCCTCTATAAATATATTGAGTGTATTAAGTTACAAGTTTTTTTGTAGTGCGATTTTATTGTTCGTTTTGTTGTTGTTTTTCTAGTTTTATAATAAAACGTTTGTTTTCACAATAACTGCACAAACATAAAATTTCTTTGCACCATGGCCTAATGAATTTAAAAATATATTATGAAGAGCAAATCGTGGATTACACTTTTTTAAGTGAATATAAAAATATTTGCTCGTTTTTCTTTGTAGTTTGTTATTACAATAATTTATTATAAACAATTTAACCTAAAATAGTTTTTTGACACTTCTGTCAACTAAAAACCAGACGACTGCGTTCGTATCGATAATTTTCTTTTCAATATTTCCCAAAACTAGATTTTTGGGGATAGGTCATTTCGCGGTGGTTGCCTCATCTGTAAATGAGGCAGAGACAGATATAACAAAAACAGAAAAACTCGTAGTTTGTGTATACATTGTTTTTTATATATAACAAAGATCAAATATTATTTCTTCATGTTTTGACACTCCAAGAACAAATTTCAAAAATAAAATTCCTATATTGTCTTATGTATACGGACTATCGGAAAAGCTACGCCGTATAGGTGACAAATTTGATGTTAGGACGATATTTCAAACGGGGAACACTTTAAGATCTATTTTAACAAAAACAAAACCGATAAACAGGGAGCAGAATTCAAAAAACTGTATTTACAATATCCCGTGCGAATGTGATAAATGTTATGTGGGTGAGTCATCCAGACCTTTCAGTGTGAGGTTGGATGAGCACAAGAACTACATTAGAAAGAATGAAATTCAGAAATCAAAGATTTGTGAACATGCTTGGGAAAACGGACATAGAATAAACTGGGACTCGGCAAAAATTTTAACAAAAGAAACAGATACCAAAAAAAGAAAAATTAAAGAATCAGCAATAATCTTATTAAATGAAGATAAGTGCGTATCGAATTGTTCTGTAGATATTTGTACAACCTGGCTACCAATGTTAAAAGAAGAACTTAACAAACTCAACATTATCTAAAAAATATCATCAGTTCTATGTTCTGTGTAAGTAGTAAGTATCTATGGAAATAACATAAACAGAATCTTAAAGCTGTGTATTTGACATACACAGCAAAATAAGAGTTCTTCAAAAAATAGCTTTGAAAACGGAAAGAGATTACTTTCCGAAACGTCAGCAAAATACATTATTTTTGTGTTTATTCCGATTTATATTATTTGCAAAACATAACCTCTGACTTTTCCTTTGGCGTAAACGTCACGGGCGCAGAGGCTCTTTTTTCCAATAATTCTATTATTTTGTAGATTCGGTGATTTGTTTTGAAGAGGATAATAGTACATGTGGTAGAAAACCCAAATAATAGGAAAGAATATAAAATTCCTATCTCACTAAGATTATAAAAAAGTCGTTTGATTTCGCAAGTAACCTTCTGAACTCGGTGTACTATAGATATGCTACTAATAAAATATGTATAATTTAGATCCTTTACCAGAGGGTCGTTATTAATTTGACTTGCAAAAGAAAAACAAACATTGTAATTAAATAATATTGCGTATATCGAACGCGTGGTGGTAATAAATTAAACATGATCTTGTGACTCGCTGAAGGCAAATGTAACTCCTGGTGGAGCGAGTGGGCGTGAAAGTAACAGTTAATTACAGTGCCTTGTATCCAAATTTGCATTTTCATTATTCATTGGCATCCCACTGACGTAGTGTAAATCGCTTGGTAGACTATTTTTTGATATATGAATTCTCGCGATCGGGTCTTAGTGATTACAAAACTGTGGCTAAGTAAGCAACCTGGCTATGGATTTGAGATGAGAGTTACTTTTTAATATATAGTTATTGAAATATTTTCATAAAGATAAAAAAAATCGTGCACAATGTCAAGATATGTACTGGCTATTATAGAATTTAAAGTGTGACAGAAGTAGACAAATTTACCTAAATAAAAGAAAACAATACAAAATGAATATTAGGAAATCAAAGCTAAATCATTTTACAAAAAAAAATCAAAGAGTCTGAAAACAAAACGAAACAATCTTGAAAAATAATAAACAATATATTAGGAATGGGTAAAAAGAGAACGAACACAATTAATATAATTTATGATAATCAGTTAATTACTGATCCAGAAAAAAATGCAAATATTATTGCACACCATTTTATCAGTGTAGCAAATTTAAGCTTACAACAACATTTTGAAGAAATTTTTTCTCTGCCATATACAACAACAAAAACACAAAGTAATACTTCGCTTTTTGTTGCACATATAGATGAAGCTGATGTTAAAAGATAAATTAATCGTCTAAAAATTAAAAGATCTATCGGAGTAGATGAAATTAGTGTTAAACTATTAAAATCAATTAGTGACATTATTTGTGAGTCCCTAGCTTATCTAATAAATAAATCGTTCAGTTCCGGAATATTTCCTGTTATTCTGAAGCTAGCATGTGTTATACTTTTTTATAAGAGAGAAGATCCTCTAAAAGTAGAAAACTATCAACAAATTTCACTGCTCAGTACTTTATCAAAACTTTTAGAATGAATAGTATACAATATAATAATAAAATACTTAAATAAACTAGATATTATAACATCCTGCCAACATGGTTTCAGAGAACAATGTCAACAGAAACAACTTCATATCACTTATTTTTCACTTACAAAGAACTTGATGAAGACAAACATTCATATTATTAATGTTTGATCTATCTCGAGCTTTTGATATTGTTAATATTGAATTTTTATGAGATACATTATTTTCTATAGAAATAACAGGGAATCTGTTAAGGTGGATACGGTCATATATGGAAAATGATAATAAAATAAAACGATGTCAAATCTTCTATAAAAATGTGGACCTTGGACTACCACAGGGTTCAGCGTTGGATCCCTTCCTTCTCTTGATATACATAAATGAACTTTTGCAAGCAACATTTATTCACTGGTCAAGTTACCATGTTCGCAGATGATACCTCGATGGCCTTATCAGCGTCAACACCACAAGAGGTCGCTTTGAAAGTAAATTGCGTGCATGGTCATAACGCGATAGACTGATCCCCCACAAAAAAAAAAACATTTTCTAATACTACTAAATTTTTAGGTTCCCATTAAAACTGGCAATTAAGGTGGCATATCCATATTGACTTTGTTTGTGCCAAAATAAACTCTGCCTTTTATACAATATATCATCATTTGATATCATGTTGCAGATCAGATGTGAACGTGATAAATAGAAAGAGTCTTAAGACAGGTCCCTGTGGGCCCCACTGAGTATATTTCTGATTTATTCATCGTAGTACCAACTTATGTACGACTCTTAAAGAAATCTCGTATCCGCAATAGCAGACTTCCGTGTATTTGAGTTTCTGTAACAAGTGATTTTTAGGCACTTTATCGAATGTTTTACTGAAATTTAAGCACACGATGTCATCGGATTCATCGTTAACTTGAGCGACCAGTCTGACACACACCATGGCAGATTAGTATCAACTTGACATGATTAGAAAGAAGAAAAGAGCACATATGGTTCACAATGCTTGACTTATTCATGTTGACAAAAATGAAAGTAAGACTGATTGAATAAAATTGCCCTTAAATGTGCTACATTTATCTTATTTCCTAATGTATTATTTCCACTTTTACAGTTTCGATATACTTTACTTTTTGTATTCTTGTGTAATTAATCAAAAATCTTAAATTATAATAATAGTTTACTCATATAGCAAATTTTACACACCTCTGCCGATCATCCTATGTGACAGATATGACCCAATCTTAATAGGGAATATTCTACCATGATATTTTATAAATCTATAGAAATTAAAGATAGAAATAGAAGTTACTGTTTAAAAGTAACGATATCCATGTATACACGCATTCGTGGTCATATTTGATTATATCAAGTAATAATCATTTGTATTTAAGGCATATATTCAATGGAATATTGTATATAAAGCATATACAAGCCTTTAGAAAGTGTCTTGTACTATCCTGACATATGCAGCATTGTTAGTCAAGAAAATTGATTAATTCAGTTTTGAAGCAGCATAGTGGCAAGTAGTTTGAGCACCACTTAACCTCCGTGGTTTTTGCTTAGTTTGATGAAAGGGCTCTGAGAACAGCGGAATGTAATTTCTCTCCTGTCATTTAAATTTTTCTTTAGAGTTCCTGCATAATTTCAATTGGACCTTTTAATTGTCTTACCTGCCATACGACGACAATCTAAAGGAGTGGAAGCTGGAGATTTTATTCGAAAACTTTGTTAAACTTGAACTTCAATCGCTGAAATATTTGTTATTGGAAAAATTAAATATGGGAAATCGAAGGAAGTTTCGTGTAATGCAGCGTTGGTAATTTTAATTTTATTATCTAATAAAACACCCTATTACTGACACAACACAGCTTGTTCAAATAACATCAGAATCTTGAAGCATTTTTTTCAATAAAATAATTTAAAAAATCCTATTACATATACGAGGTGTGTCACCACGATATTAAGCTATCTGTGTTTCCGAATACAGCTACGACTCTTTTTATACAAATTTTCTACAAGAACTAAAATGGCACATTCTTTAAGTTCACCAAAAATGTCTCTTCAATCGCTATAAATCCCATTATTGGAATGTTCATAATCCACACGTTATTATTGAGCGAAATTCGTGGCGATTTAATGTTCACTGTGCTATCAAGAACGATGCAGTTGTAACTATTTGTTTCTACGTTGAAAAGTTAAATGTTAATTGACATTTATTATGATTATTATTTTTATGAATAAATTAAGTTTTTATTGATTTTAGGAGAATGTATTGAAATTCTAGAAAATGCTATTGCTAGATAAATGGACCATGTACCTTTAGCAGAACATCGGAAAATGTGGTATTAACACGATGGTGCTCCTCCATTCAGTAGAGGGATTATTTACACTTTTTTAATCAATAATTTTAGTGAATATCCTCAATTGTGACCCACGCGTTCTCCGAACATGACCCCATTGGACTTTTTTGTATGATAGTCCTTAAACGACAAAAGCTTAAAGTAAACAAACGGGTTCTTAAATATTTAGAAGTAAATGGCAGCTATTTCGAACATGTTCTTTAATTTGAAAATTGTTGACAATTTATAAAGTATTATTTGAAAACAAATTTTTTAAAAATTTCATATGGAACTTTTGTATAATAGTAAATATTTTGAAAACGATACACTTTTGATATATTATGGAAGCTAACACAGTTTTGCATTATGTTTCAAATGAAGAATGATGAACTGAAATAAAAACCATTTAAAAAAAAAAGAGTTTTGACAATTGTTGAAACGCAAAGTTAAATTAAATATATTACCGAGAAATACCATACGTCAAAGTGTAATGCTGGTAATTTTAAATGGAAAATTTGGTATATGTCTTCAGTTTAACTTTGTGTCTGAAGTAATATATTTTTATTTTTATCAAACCGAGGACGATTAAATTCGGTTCTTTTCTGTAATCGGGTAAAGTTTTCATTTCAAACCGATTGCAAGCGATGTAAACCGCGAGATTAATTGTTTAAATTATTTAACGCTCAAAGTTATCGATATAAACTGGCCTCAAAAATAATAATTTGATTTAGAATTATAATACTTAATATTGGGGCTATTAAATTCATTTTTTTTCCGAAATTACATAAGTAATAAATTTGCAATTGGTCCCAGTCATCTGAATTGCCTAGAAAGTATTGTTTTTATCAATTGACGCTACTGGTTATAAATATTTCGCTACGCCGTCGATTGATAAGTGTTTGGTTCACAGGTAACCGCGCAATGTGCGCTAGACAGGATTAATTCTAGCCCTGCACGGAGATATCCTGAAACGGTTCGCTGCTAATGGTCTCTTTGGTTTCCCACGCCCGACCTGATCAGTCAACTATGTGGTAAGAAGTCATTGTTCATCTATTTTGATGATAATTTTGGACTTTGTTATTATTTTGATAAATTTTGCATTCAGCAACATTTAGTAACTATCAATTAACCGATCGTGTGTAGTAAATCCAAGACATTTTATCGAGAATGATACCCTCAGGGGATACTGCCTTTAACTGGGACACTCCAGAGGCGTCACGCTGAAGTTTTTAATTTTGCCAAACGACTATTTTCCCGTGAAATTCTAAGTGGAGGACACTTTAAAGTGGGACAGTCCACCTGAGTCGAACTGTAATCAATTAATATCCTACACGATCGTAATAAGCAAAGACATATTAATATCTAGTGAAATAAAGCTTGACGTTTGAACCTATTTGTTATATAAATTTTCTGGGCACTAGTATTTACACCGAGATTATTTTCCGTAAAATTCTCAGTCGGGGACGCTGCCTTTAAGCGAGACACTCCAACTGAGACGTGCCGTGCCGTATTGTAATTTGAGTCCGGGTAAATTTTTTGTGAAATTTCTCATTTGGGAACGCTGCCTTTAAGTAGGGCACTGCAATTGGGACGCACCGTTATTTAGCATTTTTAAATTAAATTCAGGGGTATTTCCACAAAATTCTGAGTCGGGGATGCTGCCTTTACGTGGGACACTCCAACTGCGAAGTGCCGTCTTGTTTAACAATTAAACATTCCATCACCGGGTTCATTACGTCAAGCTCGAAAATTTATCTGTTTGTAATATCAAAAATTACTTTATTCTTGTAAGAAATTTTAAAATTTCAATAATTGTCTGTCATAAAGTTAGTCCAAATTACCTTACTGTGTCAAACCTCCGCTTCGCTTCGCTTGTCATACATGTCTCCTGCTTTCATTGTTCATTTTGCCCTTGTATGTCATCGCATACTTGCTTGCCATCATTTTGTACAGAACCTGGTCAATAATTATAGTAGAAATTTTATTTAAAGAAAAAAATAATAATAAACTAGAAACTTGATCACTTCCAGAAACTTGAGCAATTAAAAATTTTAATATATTTGTATCGTTCTCTTGTAAATATGTATCTACGCTAATATCTCGAAACACCTAACATATCTTAAGTGGATTTTCTTTGAACTGTAAATATTGTCAATATATGATTACAACATTTTGTGTGCCTTATTTTGAGTCTCTACTCTAATATATACTATCCTGAAATAGTAAAAGTGTTACAAAAATAAAATCATTACAGCTGTCCATTCCAGAGAAAGATAGCTTAAGTTTCGACCCCCGGTAATAAACCGTCTTCACTGATTCTATCTTGGGCCTCTATCATACTGCTGATAGAGAAAGTGGTGTTTCTACACATTGAAAAAGAAACTGGCGTTTAAGCAAGAACCGCTTGCATTGGTTCTATACTCCTAAAGAGTATAAACCATAATGCTCAAGGGCTATCAAATACTTATGAGTCCTTTATTATGTTGATTTAAGAGCACTAAAACATGTAGTTTTTTTATAAATTCCAATATCCAGTGGCGTGGTGACCTTACGAACAATCAACGCTTTAAATGAAATTTTAAGAACATTTATGCATCCCATTTTGACCCAATAGGTAAATTCACTCTCAAGATTGCAACATGTTATAAATAATGTAAAAACTATCATATAGGTACCCATAACAAAATGTTCAAAACATGTTCTTGCATTTTTTATTTTCGATTCGAGAAAATCATATCTACGGGCTGCTGGACTAGGCAGGTATTTATATTCTTGCAGGCTCTACTTGTTGTCTGGTTTGAGCAGATAGAAATTCAAGAAATTTCACTGTGCTATTTCGATTCAACAAATTTACATTTATTAGAAACCCTTGAGCTTGAAGTACGAACCTGATAAAAAAATGCTCATAGAAACAGATAAAAATAAAACTATGGGACTCTATAAGACTGATACCGGTTTTTGAAAGAAATTTGTCGATTCCACACACAGTCATATCAATAACTATAAAAATTCCAAGAGATGTTCCTTCTTAATATGATGGAAAGTCGTTGTGCTATAGAATGTCATAGATACTCATAGGTAAAACTGTTATCGTCACCTACGTAGATCCCCCTCATGCTGATAGAAAAGTATACATTTTGAATTACTTTGGAGATGTTTCTATATACCATTCTTGGTAGGGAATTAGTAATATTGCCAGAAAATATAAATTTCATAGCAATAGATATTAATCTTTTATAAGGTCAGCATTGCTCAAAAGATTTTTCCACAATTTCTGTCTATCTGAACTGTCCATTTATTTAATTAAATTCCGACATTAAATTCTACTTTTCAAACAATTCCATTCAAAATCTAGTTCGACTCCACTAACAGATGTTGAAAAAATACGACTTACGAACACCTTCATTTCAGTGATCGGTAGGTTCCGAAAATATTTAAAACTAAATCTAGGAAACCCTCTATGTTTCTACAATTAATTTATAACTCCATTGACACAGTAAATCATTCTAATAGGTACACTAAGGCACTCTATTTGATTACTTACATCCAATTTCACGTACCTAATGCATTGTGCAGTTTTCAAGGGTAATGCACGAAATAAATCTGAGATTTTTCCGAAGCGTGATAAATAGTGTTGACATAAAAATATGCTTTTCCACTATAATGTATATACATTCCTAGCTGATGTCAGGCTTTGATGCAGATATTTTATTCCAGGCACTCTCGCGAACTATTTTCTGGTTTGGTTAACATAATTTGACCGTCTACGTACAATTATTATACAGGGTAAATTAAATTTAATGATCATAACTTTGAGAGAAGATAAAACTCGTTAAAATAATTAAATTAAATAATAAAAATGTCTTAGAATATACAATGTTCTTCCGGCAAGGCAATCTGATTTCAGCCCAGGATATAGCTGTACCACAATATACAGATAATAACAACACTGCGGCATTAATATTACTAGACTACTCGAAAGCTTTCGATACCATTAATCATGAGATATATATTACTGTTAATCTTGCATCTCATAGTATGCTCTGAATCTACTTTAAAACTTTTTGAAAGTTATCTTCTTAATCGTAAGCAGTGTATGGTGAATGGTATTTCTGCCTTAAAACCAATTAGGTGCGGGGTACCTCAGGGTTTGATATTAGGTCCCGTTTTGTTTTCTCTCTACACATGTGACTTTATCAAATGTATATGTCATGGCAAGACTTATTTATATGCCGATGATACTCAAATTCCTTAAGTTCCTTTCACCATCGTGATTATCTCTTAGCCAATAGTGTTCATTAATTAAACATCAACCCGCTTAAATCTACTGTCCTAATCTTTGGTAAATTTCGTCATTATATTCAAGATCTGTTGAAAATTACTATTAATGACAATGTGTTGCCTTGTACTAAAGTAGCAAGAAATTTAGGTCTAGAGCTCGACACTGATTTCCGCTTTAAAAATCATGTTATTAAATGCTTAAAGAGGGCATATAGTAATCTTAAAATGTTATTCCCGAATCGCCATATTATTCCACGTTCTTCTAAAATCTTATTATCAGATACGTTAGTCCTGGGTAATTTTAACTTTTGCGATTTTGTTTATGGTCGTTGCTTTGACAGCGAAAACACAAATAGAATTCAACGTATTCAAAAGGCATGCTTAAGATTTATACAGGGTGCGGCAATAGTGTGTCGGGACTCAATACTTCGAGTTTTACGGTAGCTAGAATTTTTTTTAAAAATTGCAAGTAAACTAGATAAAAAAATTATATAATTGTAAATTATTTTCGAACATACAGGGCAAGCCAAGACGAAATTGCAGGGCCAGGTGCCTTTATTAAATGGAATGCTATGTATATCAGTAAATTTTTTGAAGCCTCTTTCTAGGCTCTATCCATTCCTATATTAGCATTGAATATCTCCCAACCACTTGGACGTAATGAATTGTTTTGTTAAAATAATGCAATCTGCAGATGGATATTAAAAAAATCACCACAGTCACAATTATGGGTTTTAAGAAAAACTTATGTAAATACCAGTTACGAGACATCTAATTAATGTTTTTGAATAATTTTCATTTCCTAAAAATGTACAGGGTCTTCAAAAATTATTTTTCAATTAAGTACATTTTATGAACTGCTTTTTTGATTGATCTCACCAGCAATTTTAAAAAAATGGACGCAACAAAGACGCATAGAGATGTGTGTCAATCAAAGTGGGCAACAGGTGGAGCACTTATTATAATTTTTCTTAATACATAATATTTTTCGTCGCAAACTTCTCTATAATATCCTTATTTTACTATAAGGAACGTAAAAAAGACTGCAACCAACAGCTACTCTCCGGGCTATGTGCCCCGCTGAGCGCTGAATTACAAGTTACAAGCCTGGCGCGTTAAGGGTAATAATTGCATATTACCATCAAAACGCTAATGCTTCGATTGCAACAAACACTAGAAGAAAGATTGATCCTACTTAAAGGGTGTACCAAATAGTCAAAAGATCCTCGTGTTATTCGTCATATGCCTACCTTGCACTGACGAGAGCCAACAGCTCGAAACTGCAGTCTGCAGTGGTGTGTGACGGCTGGCAACAGAGCTCCTTTAAGTAGGATCAGTCTTTCGGCTAGTGTTTGTTGCAATCGAAGCATTAGCGTTTTGATGGTAATATGCAATTATTACACTTAACGCGCCAGACTTGTAACTTGTAATTCAGCTCTCGGCGGGGCACATAGTCCGGAAAGTAGCTGTTGGTTGCAGTCTGGTTACGTTCCTTATAGTAAAATAAGGATTTTATAGAGGAGTTTGCGACTAAAAATATTATGTATTAATATTCCGCCCTCTAAAAGCACATTTGAAATAATTTTTCTTGTTCAATTATTTGAAAAACCCCTAACATTATCTGTTTATTCTTGAATTTTGTATTTATTGCATAGTAAATGGAAAATGGTTACAAATAGCCATACAGATGTATATACAAAAAATGTTTGTTCCTCATTTCTACACCATATGGTCAAATAATATACAGGGTGTTCCATTAAAAAAAAGAGAAAATTCAATTCAAAAAGTTCTAAATTCAAAAACTATTTCTGGGCACACTGTATATTTTTAGGAAGTAAAAATGATTCAAAAACTAGCATAGTTTGCATTGAATTCGAGAAACAAGTAGTTTACGGCATATTTCCATTTTTCGAAAGAAAACCAAAATCTTCCACGGTTTTATATATATATATATATATATATGAGTTGATGGTTTATTCTTGATGAACCGCTTAAAATTGAGAAAAACAAAAAATAAACGACTTCGAATCGCGAATTTTTCAATATTTTTATTATTTTCAATTTTTTAAAATTGTTTATGCAAATAATGGATTAAATTTGAATGACAGAATTTACTTCAATTTAATATTATTAAAGAATGAATTTAAATGAAGGAACTGGGAGAAATCATTCTGAAACTTAAGTTTTCCATGACAATGCACCATACCGTACTGAAAGTTACAATCTAGAGTTAAGACTCACTGGTCTAGTGTGCATTTTTATTAATGTATATTTTACTGTTTTTTCACTAAATGAGTAGTATAACGATAAGTAATTTGTTTTAGGTATATTTGAATAAATAATTATTAAGTAAGACAATTAACAATATTTTTTGCAAATTTTGACTCGCTTTGTCTACAGAAAAATATTGAACAATATTCCAGATGCTTCCACACAACTAAATGACTGAATAGGTACTACTCCAAAACGAGCTCGGCTGCTCTCTTGGCTTAATTAAACCTTTTATAAGCACCTGTTCCAAGTACCTTTCTAATATGAATTTCCGAATTTACAATTTTGTAAGTAATTTTTTTCTACCACGTTTTATATGAATAACTTAAAAGATTTTTTATTAATTTGTTGTTTATTCAAAAGTTTCAGGATGGTTTCTGCCACTATCCTCAATTAAGTTCATTCAACTTTAGTAATATTACATTGAAGTAAATTCTGTCATTGTAACTTAATTCATTATTTACATAAATAATAAAAAGAAATTGAAAATAATAAAAAATATTGAAAAATTCGTAATTTGAAATCATTTTCTTGGTTTCATGAAAAATAAACCATCAACCTATATAGACCATTTTAAAGTAGACATTTCAACGGATAAATGAGTCCGGATAGAATATTTAAATCAAAAAACACCGATAAAGTATTCTATGGAAAATTTTGTTTCTTTTTTCGAAAAAGGTAAATATCTTGGGAACTACTTGTTTCCCAGATTCCAAAATAATCATGCTTATTCAATGCAAAAAGGTAAACTTTCACATAATTTCATGTAAATTGAAATATTAAACCGAAAAACCGGTTTTCTGCCATTTTCTCAGAAAATGTGAGGTTATGTTGGAAAATACGAACGTTTAAAATTTCTTTATTTGTGAAAGACATTTTCCACTACGAGGTCACGTTTCGCCGAAAACTGTAAAAAACCACTTTCAACCAATATACAGCACTCCCATCTTACATCCCAATGGTTGGGAGATACTTATAGGAGTGAACGGCGTCTAAAAGTAGCTTCTAAAAATGTACGGATATTTATGGCATCCCTTTAAAAAGAACGCACTTATTCTTGTACAATTGTCTTGGTTGACTCTATATATTCGAAAATAATTTCCAGATATAGACTTTTATGTTTGTATTTTTTTAATTTCTAGATATCGTAGAACTCGAGCTATCGAATTCGGACGCGCTTTTGTCCCACCCCGTATGTTAATGAGACATTATTTTCTGTTAACTTAAAAGTGATGAAATTGTCCATTTCGTTTTAATTCTCTGTTTTTTTCTAGTGATAAACTTTTTGTGCAAGGGAAGTATTTATCCTTTATTTGTAACTCATTCCTTTTTGCTAAAAGCAAGAACTTTCAGCTAAATAGAAAAATTGGATCGGAAGTTAGTTACTCTTTGTGAAGTCGTAGGTTTAGTAATGAATTGCATTAGCGAGAAGAATGAAAATGTTCTAGTTTGAGCTTAATTTTCTTTTACTTCATTGTATACCCGGTTTGATTTCTCAATGCGTTTAAATGAATGAACTTATTAATATTGTTTAGATATATTATATATATATCATAAATTAAAAATACATTTTAATTATGATAGAATAAGCTTATACACTTATTGAGGTAAACCAAAAAGATGTGGTAACCACTAATAGACAATAAGAATGTAAAATTTTAATTTTGAGTGAAAAGGTATGTATTAGGACGAGTCGAAAATGGTGTTTTTTATTGCAATAAGGAAAATTACAGTTCCTATCAAAAGTAGCCTTTCAATGTGTGCAGTTATCTTTTTAAAAATTTCAATAAGTTCTTTAATCCACTCCTTTTATAAAGCTTTTCGTTATGTCAGATTCGTACTTATGTATCAACGTAATATTAATAATAAAATTTAGAGCATACATAAGTACAAGATAGATGGCACAAAAATTTTGAAAATTGAAATTCTGGGAACACGGCATCATGAAAAAAAAATATCTTGATATCATCATCTAGTATGCCAACCGAACTGTCGCCAGTACCAGAGATGTGTTAAGTTGGTTACGGACTGGACACAGTGAAAGGTAACTTTTGATGGTTATTGCAATTTTCTTTTTAAATGTTTCTTAGGAGATTCCTATTGCGTTTGGTATTGGTATAATACTGAAATTAAAAACAACATTCGGTACAAAAAATTGGCTCATAAAAATTTCAAAAAATATAAAACAAATTATTATCGGAATTAGTTTAGGCGACTCAGGGCCACTATAAAACAACAAATTGAATCTGCTTATAAAGATTATGTTTCAGTCGTCAAAAATGTAATCACGCACGATCCCTCTAAATTTTGTTCCTTTGCTCAGTACAAAAAAGGTAAAACCAGAATCTCGAGAGCGGTCACTTATAACAATGAAACACTGGATACGCCGCAAATTATAGTTAACGGTTTTGCTTTTTTCTCGAGTGTATATTCTCCTTCGAAACCAAGTCACATAAACATACCTTACCCATCCGAATTGATAAATATTAACTGTATTACGGAAAATGAAATCTTTGAAGCAAAAACTGAAAAATAAAATGACAGCGTTCCCAGCTTCGTAGTTAGAGAGTGTGCTGCGGTGTTTGTTACTTCGCTGCGTATTATTTTTAATATGATACTTACCGCGTCCAAGTTTCCGAATATCTGGAAAATTACCAGAATATGTCCAATTCTAATAGCTGACGATTCATCTCCATAATCAATTACAGACCCATTGCCGTTTTATGCAATTTTGCGAAAGCACTGGAAATAATTTTATATAGCCATATTTACAGTATAATAAAATCGTCCATATCACCCATGCAACATGGACTCATGGCACAAAGATCCACAATAATAAATCTGGCTTGTATTGCCCAATTCATATGAGGCAACCTGGATTCAGGGGGGCAAGTGGATGTCATATACAATAATATCCAAAATGTCTTCGATCAGATAGATCATTATTATATTATTATCCAAGTTAAGAGCTTTTGGATTCTCGGATACATTAACCTTGCTTTTCACATCTTACTTGTTCTCAAGGAAGTAATTTATGGAACACGGCGGTCATAGATCTCTTAATTATACAGCAACGTCAGGCGTCCCTCAGGGTTCAACTTGGGGCCTGCTGTTTTTGATTTTCATAAATGACATAACATCAGTAATTAGCTGTCAGCATCTACTTTTCCCAGACGATATCAAAATTTTTACAAATATAAATAGTCTCAGTGACTGTATTTACCTACAACCAGATATAAATAAAGTTTCTACGTGGTGTTCCAGCAGCTTTCTTAAATCAAACATTTCCAAATGCAAAATCGTGATTTTTACTCGTGGGCACAATTCTATACAAGTTGTCTACAACATAAACAATATTCCACTTGAGCGTTGTTTGGAGTTTAAATTTAAATTGTTGATTTTCGACTGCAAACTTAGTTTTTCTAGACATATTAATCAGATGACAAAGTCAGCTTCTAAGTTGCTCGGGTTCTTATATGGTCTCCTATATACCAAAATTTGATTTTATTAACTGAAGCTCTCCAGAGGAAGTTTATAAAATTCATGTCTTTTAAAACATGGTTTTTTCCCCAGCGAAGCACCGATAATAAACTCCTATTAGATATGTTTAATATAACTTCACTAAACGAAAGAAGGAACTGTGCTGCTCTTTCATTTTTTTTACAATCTAGTTAACAACGACGATTGTTGATCCCTTGTTAATAAGATTTGCTTTTTGGTTCCTCGATTACATTCTCGTGATGGCGATTATTTTTATACCCCCTTCAGTCGTACCAACTTTATGTGTAAATCACCAATGTTTAATATGTGTAAGGTATTTGATTCAATTTCCGGCCCTTGTGATATTAATCACGACAGTTTAAATAGTGTATTTGACATCTAAGAAACAACTCATAATATACAGGGTAGACCATTAATAATAAGCCATAGTTCAGGGGTAGATTCTTTGAGCCAAAATATGAGGACATAACCAAATATGCTTTAGTAAAATGGTGTTGCGGAGAAAGATACAGGATGTCAAAGTTCAAATTATTTTTCCGTTTTTTTGTAATAACTCAACAGCCTCTTGACTGATCTTCGCCAAATTTGCTAGAGGAACTTTTTTAATTCTAAGAAACAATAATTTATGTATTACATCACGTTAGATCATAGAGGGCGTCGCAGGACCTGTATCTGACGATGAATTTTTTTCACGTTTTTTTTTATGAAATGTTGTGGTAGTTCTGACGTATAAAAGGTACACTGTGGTGGAACTTGATAACTCCAACCGTTTTCGAGGAAAGTGTCGTTAAAGATTTCAGTAATTTTTTGAAAGACAAATTCAATTTTAATGAAACAAAGTGTATTTATTGGAAAAATTACATAACGTAAGGTAATAGACAATCTTAATAACAGCGTAAACTCTTTCTTATTTTCTTATGAACTAAAGAAAGGATTTAATCTTATTAAAAGACCAAAAAGTAACGTAAAAATTGACTTAATGACATTATAAACTTTCCCCCCAGCAAAAATCCCATTGCTGCAACTTAGAGTAAATGTTTGATATGGTTTCCACCTACTCCAATGCCTTTTCTAATTCTATTCATAAAAGATTTTCTTACATTGAAAAATACATTTTCCTGTCCACTAAAATAAAAATTCGCTGCGTTTTGTTTTTTCCACAGTTCTTCCCAGAAGTTGATAGTATTTGCATAGACTATGGACTTCATATGCCCCACACATAATAATCCAGAGGGTTATAATCTGGACTCCTTGGTGGCTAAGCAAACTCACTTCCTCGATCGATCCATCTGCGTGGAAAAGTCTCATCAAGATAATTCCTGACTTCATTGGAGAAATGAGGAGGAGCTCCATCTTGCATTACAAAGAATTAAGTCATACTACGGTGTAGTTGAGGAAAATGAGAACTATGTACATATTATATGGGATAAGTGACACAATAAAGAAAAAATGATAAATTACATTTGAGAACGAATTTTTAGCTAGCATTTAAGTTGTGACGAGATCAATATTAAAATAGATTATCGGCCAAATTTGTATAATATATAACCTGGAATGGAAAAGGTGTTTTCTAGATTTACGTTTGACTTAAAATTGCATAAAGCTTGTAATTGTGTGAACTCCTTTATATAACTTAGTGTATGCTATATAAGCAACTATAAGCATTGAATAATCAATCATACACCATTATTTGTTGTTCTAAATAAAATATTCATAAAAGTATAGTTTACCTTCAAAAAATTTATATGTACAAAGAAAATGTAATAGATACTTAATTTAAAAATGTTAAGACAACTGACTTCACTTGAAAACATGCTGGTTAAAGATAAATGCTTTAAATACAAAAAGGATTATAAGAAATTTGAAAGAAATAATAAACTAATGATCTTCTTCAGGTCACATCTGCAAAATCTTTTGAGCTGTAAGTAGTAATTGATTGATTGATTATTAGTAAGTAGTACTGGCATAATCAATTTTGAACATTTTCGAGCCTGTTAGTATCATTATTTTACTTTAGATTTCAAATCTCTGAACAATATGCAAGATCGCTAAGTACCATAAAGGTATCAAAGTCAAATTTATATAATTAAAATATCCTCACATACAGCTGAATAAATCCACATGTATGTTTTTATAATTCATATCTCTTCATGTTTATTGGAACTAAAATCATTAATCATGACAATAATAATAGTAATACTAATAATATAATAATCAACTTCATTGAGTAGCGAAGCTATTCTTAAGCTTAACCCTTATGTCACATCATTTATGGTTGCAATAATAAATATATAAATAAATAAATAACACCACAGGTAATTACTACCTCCTTTATCCCTGAAGACTCTAGAAGGGCCTTCTGTGGGAGGGGGCTACACATTTAGAGACAAGGGACACACACCCAATATCCGTGAATAGTGGAAAAATCCCTCTCACAGTATTTTCAACTGCCTCGACCGGGAATTGAACCCGGAACTTTTGGGTGAGAGGCAATTTACAATTACAATTTAAAATTCTTTATTCAAATTTATGTAACATTTCATTTTTGTATTGTCATGATCTGTCATTTATTTTATTCGTGTATAATAATATAAAACACCCGATACGTTACAATTTGCTAATAGCAAAGTAACGGGGCGGGGGGCTGATGTTATGCCAACATGATAAGATAATATAAATTTAAATTAATAATATTATTCATTGTTTTTCACAATGTTCAAACTAATTATGTAATTTAATGTATCTTAGGGGTTTTTGATAGTGAAAATGAAAAGAGATTCTAGCTAATGATAATGTTTTAGAAGGAAAATTTAGAGGAAACTTAAAATTAAGAGAAAACCTGATTAAGAGAAATATTAAATTAAAAAAAAATTATCTCTCGACCATTAGTTATACCTCTCGACCATTAGTCATATAATAGCAATAGCATGCGATATCAAGTTTTTCGAAATATGTTAAGCAGGCAGATTTTTCTCTGCGTACGTGAGCGACTCCATAATTAGGTGCTATTTTATTTATTTATTTTTTCTCAGTTAACATCCGCTTTAACTCGTTTATATTTAGCATTGCCCTTTTCTTTAATAATATAATTGATTGGTTCAGTTAACCATGAGGGATGAGATTTGGTCATACGCACTATACGAATAGATGCATAAATATTAAATAGACATAAATATTATTTGTAAGAAAAGGTATTTTATCATCAATATTTTGTATATATAAGATTCCGTGCCAGGTATACTATTTAGGCAATCATCAAAATGTTGTAGACCAAAGTAAATGTAATTCTTAAGTCTTCAATACTATTTATATCAGGCCAATAATTAATTTAAGTTGTTTTGTATTTTTTCACAAATATTGTCATTTTTAACCTTAACGAATAAGTCGTTCGCACATGATATTATTTTTCATTCTAGTTCTGTTAATATGTCTTTGATAAAAATCTAAAACGCAAATGGGCCTAGATGGGACCCCTGAGTGACTCCAGACAAGGTCAAAATGGCACTGACATAATTTTTTATTTTAACTATTTAAGTTATGTTATTTAACTATTATTATTATTATTATTAGCCGTTACTCGAGTCCGAGTATAAAAATGTTACAGTCGATAAATTGTGTACAATAAAAAACAAGTGAAAGGTGTAGTCTATTGTAATTCTCATTCATTTACGGTGCACACGACTATGGCTATAGAGGTCAATTCGGGAGAGCACATGTCGACCGCAGTCAGGACAAACATAGACCTGGTTAGGTCTTGGATTCGGCATTCTTGCAGCAACATTTCCTTGATAGCTGGCCACAACCCCTCGCCATTCGGTTCTGTCCGCTGCAAGTTGTTCCCATTGCTCGTCTACAATACCGCAGGATTTTAGATTTTCATGGAGAGCGTCTTTGAACCTCTTTCGTTGGCCGCCACGCCTTCTTCTACCGCTTAGCAATTCACCATAAAGTGTACATTTAGAAAGGCGGTTATCATGCATACGATGAACGTGACCTGCCCATCTTAGGCGTGCTCTTGAAATAAGCACCTCAATTGGAAGGCTGTTTGCTCTTCTGAGTACTTCCACGTTTGATATGTGATGGAACCAACGGATTTTCATCATACTTCTGAGGTGTCTTTGCTGAAAACGTTCTAATTCTTTCACATGACGACGGTAAGTGACCCAGCTTTCACATCCATATAGCAGTGTTGGAATGACAACTGCTCTGTAGACAGCCATTTTTGTTGACAAAGCAAGGTCATGGTTGTCAAATACTCTCTCTCTAAGTCCCCAGAGTGCTCTAGATGCAGCGTTAATTCTATTGCGAATCTCGCTGTCTATGTTTGCTTTGTCATTAACAACGTTGCCTAAGTAATTGAACTGATCCACCACTTCAAGAGAATTTCCATTAAGTGTAATGTCTATTTGGTTCACTTGATGAGGAGTTGACATAATCTTAGTCTTTCCAATGTTGATTTTAAGTCCCAAGGAATCATAGCTCTGGGCATACACATCTAAAAGTTCTTGAAGCTCTTCCGGCGTAGAGGCTAAAAGTGCACAGTCATCCGCATAGTGGAGATCACAAATGAATCGTGTGCGTGTCTTCGTAAAAGCTCTAAAGCGCCCTATGTTAAAGAGACCGCCATCAAAACGGTATCTGAGACCTATTCCTCTGACTGTCAGTTTGTTGTCAACAATAATTGTTAGAGCAGTGGTAAACAAATTAAAGAGTAGGGGTGCCAGGACACATCCCTGCCTAACTCCAGTGAGGGTTTGGAAAGGTTCGGTTGCCTCATTATTATACATAACCTGGGCGTTGTTGTTTGTATACAGACTGCGACATACTTCCACAAATTTTCTAGGAATACCTAAGCGGAACATAATTTTCCAGAGCACTTCCCTGTCCACCGAGTCAAACGCCTTGGTTAAATCAATGAAGGCCATGTGAATTTCTCCTTGATGTTCGAGTGCTTTTTCTTGAAGCTGTTTAAGTGTGAAGATTAAATCCGATGTGCCTCGGTTTGGTCTAAAGCCACTCTGTGTTTCAGGAAGTAACTTTTCCATAACAGGTGTTAGCCTATTTGCCATCGCTTTAGTGAGTATCTTCCCTCCAACAGCCAGGAGAGCTATAAATACCCCTGTAATTTCCACAGTCCGCAGCGCTCCCTTTGTTTTTGAAGAGGTTGATTAAAAGTGTATCACGAAACTCCTGCGGAGCTTGACCACTTTCCCACACGACAACAAACAGTTTTTTGAGGTAGGGTATGAGCTCTGACGACACAGCTTTAAAGATCTCAGCTGGGAGTGAGTCGGCGCCGGGAGATTTGTTATGTTTTAGCTGCCCAATGGCGGTTAAGATCTCTTCCGTTGTTAGTGGTTTATCTAAGTCTTCGAAGGTGTCATATTGAGGGATAAGATTTATAATATCGTGATCGGCTTGACTTTGCTGGTTAAGAATGTTAGAGTAGTGTTCTTTCCGTCGGGCTCTTGTTTCCTGGTCTTCTTTGAGGAGATTTCCATTTAAATCTTTAATAGGGCACATATTTTTCCGACTGGGGCCGTACACTGCTTTTACTCCTTGAAAGAAATTTCTGTAGTCGTGTGAATCGGCGTACCTTTGAATTTCTCTGGCCTTGCTTGCCCACCACTCGTTCTTTATTCTTCTGATTTCGCGTTGCGTTTCATACTTAGATTGGGTAAAAGCTTCTGCTTTTGATGAGTCGTTGGGGTGGTTGATAGCGTTTTGGAAGGCAGTATGTTTGCGGTCAAGAAGTTCTTGTATAAAAGCTTCATTATCATTGAACCAGTCCTCCTGTTTTTTACTTGCTGCAGTGCCAAGAATTTCCTCACTCGCATTTTTTAAACTGTCTTTAATTTGTGTCTAGGTAGCAGCGACATCTACAGAATTGGTTTCTTCTAGTGCACTCAAATTCTCTTGAACTTTTTGCTTTAGCTGTTCGACGGTTTGTTGGTCACGCAATTTACTAATACAGAGACGGAGTCTACGTTTTACTTGAGTTCTTCGGTGTTTGGGTCTCATAACAATTTTCATTTTAGAGACAACAGGACGATGATCGGTCCAACATTCGCTATCAATGCGCGCCTTTGTAATTTGGACGTCCTTGAGATGCTTCCTACGTACGATAACATAGTCCAGTAGATGCCAGTGACCTGATCTGGGGTGACGCCAGGTGCCTTTTAATTTATCTTTTTGTCGGAAAATGGTGTTTGTTATAACTAGATCATGTTCGGCGCATTTAGTTAGGAGTAGTTGACCGTTAGCGTTCATGTTGCCCAAACCGTTAACAATTTAACTATGAAGCCACTGAAGAAGACACCTAGTTAGACCCATACTTGTACATTTGTGAACTATTTGCCTATTATCCAACCAAGGGCTTTCCTATTATCTATATAATCTCATATTATTACGAGTGTGATCTTTTAAAAATTGAAGAACTGCAAATATATGTATATTTGAAGTAATATAATATAACATATTAAATGTACCTGCCGAAATTTGCAACACATTTTAATAATAAGACTTCAATACTGGTTCTAATTACAATAGCTCTTATTAAGGTGGTAGTAATTAATAATAATAAAGACAAAATTAGGAAAACAAATTAATTTGGTGTCTATAAGCTCAATTGATTGAAATCTTATGTTATACAAATCGCAAGAGATTTTAAGAAAAGGATTTAGGAACACCTAATTTTCGTGTTACTGAAATATGACTTTGTTGTACTTAAAAAAATCGGCAGCTACTGGAAGCGGCTGGAACCTCCCCACTCGGTGGATCTTTAAAACTGAAAAGAGCACTAAATTGTGTGACAAAACGGCATTAAACGTAATCCGATCTCATCCAAAACCTTTTCAGATCTTCTGGGGCACTAAAAAAACCCTCAACTTAATGAATTTACAACACTCACCTGTGGCTCGTGCTGCAAATTTCATCTATGCGAGTTATTACCTACATTATCGCTCGTTGAATAATATACTATTAGGATATTAACAACTTTAACATCACTTGAACAACTAAGAAAGTCTAGTTATCCTAAATACTACAGATTTGTAAAGCAACAAACTGGAAATTGGTAAACTGATAATCTATAATAAATTCACCAACGAAGGTACAGAAAGCATATGATATTGTTACATCTACCTTTAAAGTTTGTGACAATCCACTGGTGCAGTCACTAAAAGTTAGAAATATGCCGAAATCTTATTAACATGACATGACACCAACGTTATCGGATGACAAACGATGAGCAATGACAATCGTCAAAATTTGCTCATTGCAATCCGATCACTCGCGGCTGTCTTTGTTAAATGAAACATTAGCATTTCAGTAATGCTTCATATTTGCTTTGTTTTTAATTTTTTCACGGAAACCAAATCGAAAGTGTGGAAGTGTGATATATCGTTGAAATCAGAATTTTAACTGCTTTTCAATGGTTCTATTGCAAATTGAAAGTAATTGTAAAATAAACAACTTGTTGCATCAAAACGGCACTAAACCTAATCCGATCTCAACCAGATCTTCTGGGGCACTTAAGAAACGCACATGCAAAGTTTCATTCAAATCCGTTCAGTAGTTTCGGCGCTATCGTGCTAACACACATACACACATACACACATACAGACATTTTTCAAAAACCACTTTTTTGGGTTCCTAGGACCTCAAAACGTAAAGATTTGATGTTATCTCAATTTTCGTTTTTGAACCAATTTTAGTAACCTCTCACAATTTGATTGTGGTGAGGTTAATATAATTAATTAAATGAAGGCATCTCACAATTTTAATAGTTAGTACAAAATTGTATGACTATTTTAAAACTGAAATCTACTCTAACACACCCTGTATTGTGGTTCTTTTATCGAAATATATTCCATTTAAACGAACACAATTTTAAAGTTATGTAAATTCTTTTACACTAAATTTTTGAATACATTAAAATAGTGGAATAGTGTAGTATTGTTCCTATCACAGTTGGCCTTAGACATAATTGCTGTGTACTTTAAACTTTTTATTTCCATTCCCTACAGCCAGTGTTGTCAATAAAAATTTAGCGTGGCTAAAGGTGATACGGAGTCTATTAGAGTTTTTGTGTACTCTGCACATTTAGGTCGGGGTTGGCAACTTGTACAATCCCTATCACCTCTTGATGGTGTCGATGTGTCCTACACAGGCCGATATCTTGTGCATCCACTACTTGTTCGGAAGTGGCACAAGGATAAACCTCTTGCAACTTTGCAGATAAGCTAATTGATTCATTTGACCGTCTAAAATGAAATCAGTGCTGTAGCTATAAATCAAAATGATTACTGCAATGTGTCCAGCTATGTGTTCTAGTATTGTTTATGTTTGTTATATTATCGGACTCGTCGTTATTCATGTAATATTGGATTTTCGATACAGCGGTAATTACTCGTAACGAATATAAGAAAAATATTATTAACGCCTGCTGAATAGCACAAAAAGACCAGTTACTTGGCAATGTAAACAAGATAAAAATAACATCTGATATCAATGGAAGTTTCGCACCTATATTTTTTGGCAAATCAGATGCTTTTATTATGACTCGTTACTTTTGACAACGGGAAATTATTCGAGAAATGGAGAAAGAGAGGGAGATAAAAATATGATATAAAATTTCACAGCTATCATTTTTAACGAATGTAAAAAAAACAGTTTTCAACTTGGCCTGCATAGAATATTCTCTGACATCAATATAGGTATCTGCGAATCAATTAAACCGTTAGGAATAACTATTGATAATTATTTGTAGCGAGAAAGTCATATTGAGACTGTGATAAATTATGTAGTAGTTGCTATGAATTAAGGTTTATGTCTATGCATTATAGCAAAGAGGTCTCTTCTATGCAAATTATCACTGTCATCTAAGGTATGGTATCATAAATTGGGGTAACTGTACATATATAAACCGCACACTTATTTTGTAAAAGTATGCACTGAGAATTATTGCTGGGCTAGGCTTTCGTGACAGTTGCCGTAGTGCATTCAAAAATGTAAAAATATTAATATACCACAGGTAATGACGACCCTCTGTATCCCGGAAGGTTCTAGAAGAGCCTTGTGTGGGAGTCAATAGGCTATTGATTATGTCATATAGAAAGGAACTAAGATATTGAAAGTTTTTTTATTGCATAAATCGTTCAATTAGTCATATAAGATGAGAAAACCGTGGAGTGCTATTAAATTAGAGGGTGCAAATTGGAGATAGGGGTGAAAATCAGTTTTTTAAATGTAACTCGAAAACGACGCAAAATTCAGGTATAGTTAACAAGAAACTTTTTGTAGAGAATCAAATTCTACATCGAAATGGCTTATTTAAAAAAAATTAAAAACAATTTTTTGTGCGAAAAGTATAAAAAAACAATAAAAAAACGAAAAATTCAATTGTTTGTTTTACTTTTTGTCTGTAACTTTCTTTTGAGCAGAGAAAGGCATATAGGAAAAAAGTTAATGAAATTTACTTTAAAATGGTGGTCTCAAAAAGTTATTTCGATGAAAATTGACTGAGATGTAGTCGCTCAAACTTAGCCATTTTTTCGATTTTTATCGCGTTTACCTTGATATTGTTTTAAATCTTATTTTTTATGACAATATTGATTTCTACTCAATAAAACAATTTATTTCAAGTTAATTTGTTAATAATGAATAATTATTTTTATAAAACTATGATTATTTCTTAAACAATATGACAATTATTTATACTAAAATATAGATTTCTTTTATTTATCTAATATATGGAGATTTGTCTTTTTTTCCAACAAAAAACTTATAATTTAAGTAAATTTGAGGATTTTATTCAAAAAAGCTTATTCAATATTTTATTGAACTATTTACAAATTACAAACATTTGATTCCATCTCTTCAATAATGCTTTCACACACCACTTAATATTGTATGTTTATCATTTCATTTAACACTAGCAGCAGTAACAGTTGCAATACTCTGCATTTTTAGCACTCTGTTTGCTTCACCCAATATATTTTTCTCACATAAAAAACACTTTTCCATTATAAAATATACATTTAATGTGAGTATCCTAGATGCAAAACTCGGTATTTGCAAAAATTGAAAACCGAAGTTATTCTGCCTATCTCACTTCTACGTCTGAACATCACATATTAAACTAGTCCGTAAGTCACAAAACATTGTATTTGCTTTGGAAATTATGTTTGAAATCTCGATTGAGATGCAAGACTTTGTATTTGTAAGACAGTTTTAGTTGCAAAACTCAGTATTTGCACTCATCCAATAGGACCGGCACTTGTGTACCATGTGGCCTCATCACGTGATGTCAACGTGGTAGTACAGCTATTACAAAAGTAGTAGGACATTAGTCAGTTTGTTAAATATTTGTATAAAACGAATTGTTATTGTTATAATATTTTTTAAAACTAAAAGACTGAGTTACCGAGTTCTTGTGTATCAATTTGTCCCTTGTACTGGATATAGCAACACTTATAACACCTTGTGAGAAGGCTAAGGGAAGAAAAAAGGTTAGTTCAGACTGAAAAGTAGAAACGGAATAAATTGAAGATGTTGAGGTAAGATGATATTTTTTAAACTTTTGTATGTCTATTATTATTGTTGCAATCTTCTTTATAGATACAAAGCTAAAGGCTTGCCGCAATACCCAAATTGTTATCACCCCAAAAAACCAGTATATGCATGTCAACAATTAACAATGAGGGACATCCAACATTTTCATCAAATGATTTTCGTCAATAACCATAAAGCT